>CM064428.1:21200000-22400000 GCA_032690845.1 Eleusine coracana subsp. coracana | reverse complement strand
GGATGGTGAGGGGGATGGCGGCTAGGGTTGCAAGGGAAACACTACTGACGATAAAAACACAAACTAAACCAGCGACTAAACAAGAACTAGGGCACAAACTCAACACTACGGACTCTGAAATTGAAATATGCAAAGGCTAAACACGTGGTTATGGGCGGGGAAAATTTTTTTTTTTGGTATTTTTAGTGGACGATAGGAAGAACACGAAAACAAAACTAAAGGGTAGTATGAACCTGACGGTGCACCTGAAGCTCTGATTACCACTTGATGTGGACAAGGGTTCCCGATCTTCCGAAAGGTTCTTGGTAAGTTGATTTGGTCGGAGGCGACACACAAATCGATCCGGCTTCAGAACAACACGTTCTAAACCCCGCAATCGCAGCACGACGTCTCCTCTGGTTATCAACCGTCCAAAAGACGATTGACCTCGCCGAGAAGGCTAATCCCTGCCTGCGAATCAAGAACACAAGCAAGAACAACGAATAATGCAACACAATTGCAGATGTATGATTAAACTCTCGAAGTTGGGGTCTCACAAACCGATGAACGGCGAAACTGTTTATGAACAGAATTGATCTAAGCAAAACCCGAACCCTAAGGGTGCGGCGGTGGCTGTATATAAAGACCCTAGGGTCGTGCAAGACCCTCTGGACGCGCCCCGAATTGGGCTCAACTAGATACAAGGCCCAAAGACAAAAAATAAGCGACGCAGCACCGACACAGATTCTGGACTCTCTCTTGTTTTGACGATTCCCGATGACTCCGGATGAATTTTGACATGAGGCCGGCGGCATTGGAAAGGTATTCTCCTTATCTTTCCGTGCATATGTAGAACGTCCAAATCCGAGTCCGTATGCGTCCTGGGCGACCGTTTTAGTACAGACTGGTCCTGGGCCCCGAAACAGACTCGAAGTCGGTTTTGATTGGGCCTCCACTTTGGCTTCCAAGCCCTTGCTGGCCCTCCACGTTTCCAAATCCTTCTCCCATCATCTCCTGGTCCTCTCCATGGTTTCTAATCATAAAATAATCATTAGGTAGCAAACCATTCTCAAAAGTAACATATAGCGAAGAACGTAGGAACGAGCTCACCTCTAAATGTAGTTGTCGTGTACGAGCTCTAGTCATTGGACCTTGCAAGTCCAGATTTGGAGGAGTGTTGTGTGTATCCATAGGAGTGATGTCCTCATCACCACGGTTTTTAGTTAATTAGTTAATAAATTAATAAATTAATTTTTGAAAAATAGTATGTTCTGTTTATTTTATGATTAGGCCCCCAATCTTTTTGGAAATTAGGTTTAGGTCCTAATAATTTTTCAGAAACCCCCTGAACTTATTTCATTTTATATTTTATATTTTATAAAGCATATACCTTTTTGTTATTTTACATTTTAACCCCTGAACTTATTTTTAATTATATTTTGGTCCTATAATTTTCACTTACACCCCTCAACTTTTTATTAATTACAATTTAGTCCTTAACTTTTTACACGTTAGTCCCTAAACTTTTTCATAATTACAAATAAGTCCTTGACCATGCTATTTAGGTTATTTTTGCAGTTTAGCCCCTAGAACTTCAAATGCTCATAACTTTTTACTCGTAACTCGGATTGAGGCGATTCTTGCGCTCACGCGACCGTAGCAACACATACTTTTTCTTAGTATAGTTTTCATTAAAGATATTACTGTGTGGTGTGTTGTGTCTTAGTAAGTTTGTATGCTTGTCTTACCAGTGTGACGTTAGTAGATGACCAGCAGTTGGAGAACTTTCAGGACCTCCAGCTAGAAGACTTTGAGCAGCAGCAGCAAGGGGAACCAGGCAAGTGTCCTTGATGCATTTTGAACCTATGTTTTATATTCTCTCTATCTCTATGCATGCTTGTTAATATTGAATCCCATGTGTCATATCCTGTTCCATATTAATCCTTGTCGCCTGGGTTCTGGTGTAGTTTATTAGTAAGGGTATGTCATGCTTAGTTTGCTATGTCGGGAATGGAAGTGTCTATTGTTAATATTGACTAATGATTCACTTTAACATAATGATCATGAGGGATGGGTGATCTTTCGTACCAACATGGAACCTAGGTGATCCAAGCAGGATGATGGCAAGGATGGTGCGGTTATGCACGTGTACTCAGTATAGTACTGTGGGATTGTGGTGGTACCTGCTTGGGATCACAAGAGTAGTTTGTGGAGCGGCCACCCAGGAAAACAGCGCAAAGCACAGGGCTGATATGGGTAGTCTTGGTTTAGTATCGAGATGTCTTCCCAGTTCTGTGAGCAGTCGAGGAAGGAGGACGGGACGGTTTACTCTCGGACTCAGGTGATGGACGGTTTACTCCTAGCCACGGCGCCAGAGGGGGCTTCTGTAGGAACGGTTTAATTCCGCAGTGGTGAAACCTTAGCGTGGATCGTTAGCAAGCTGGGAAGCGCTCTGAACGACCTTGTGGTGATCTCTTGGCCTCACACCTACGGTAGTGTGATTTGGGCAACAGGGAGACTTTAGTCACTTATGTGTGACAGAATCACCAACCCGTGGATAAAGTTGTGCAACCTCTACAGAGTGTCAAACTGTTATATCAGCCGTGCTCATGGTCATGAGCGGCCTGGATCCTCACACATTTAGGAAGGTGGTTTATGGATGGACTTGGTGGGTAGCCAAGTTTGGTTTGCTACAAGCGGTGTAACCTGTAGTGTGGATTCATATGGGCGGTTTAACCCATGGTTTGCTACAGGCGGTGTAACCTGTAGTGTGGTTTCATATGGACGATTTAACTCATGGTTTGCTACAGGCGGTGTAACCTGTAGTATGGTTTCCTATGGGCGGTTTAACCCATGGTTGGTTACAGGTGGTTTAACCTGTAGTGTAGGACAGATGAGATGATTGGTGAGAACTTTTCACCTAGTAAATAGGATGGCTTTTCTACTAGGTGTAGGTGCTCATTTATGCAAATGAACCATTGTGTTAGCCTTTTTCTATTAAGCTTGCATGTCATGTTTTCCCCCACTTGCTGAGTACAGCATGTGCTCACCCTTGCTATTTCCCTTTGTTGTTGTACTATAAACTGCTGCTCAGAAGATGGAGATATGGACTACATTGATGAAGACTACTACTAGGCGTGCGTGCCCCCGGTCGATTGCCTGTGGTGTTATGGTGTCTTCCGCTGCTATTTAGTTTGAGCGTCGATTTAGTCTTCAAAGATAATTATTTATGTAATAATGGTACGCTTTATTAATGATATTGGTTATACTGTTATTCACTTTATTGTTGATATGTGTAAAACTTGTTCCTCGGCACACATATGATAAGCATCTGGTTTTGTCCTTAAAACCGGGTGTGACAGAAGTGGTATCAGAGCCATGTCGACCGTAGGACGCTAGCTTAGATAGAGTGGTCGTATCTTAGAGATTATTTTACCTATATTACGATAAAACTATTTCCAAAACTTTTGGCTTTTATCTTTGTTTTTCACTCGGTTTTTGTTGCTTTATTATCTTTTAGTTTACAAAAGTTTTGCTAACTTTTCCTTCTTCCACTCTTTTCAAACTTTCATAGATGGCTCGTCACAGGCTTACAGCTCGCAAGTGCGTTGTCATCCCAGCTCCTCAGTTTCCACCAGGCGCCCTTTGGATGATGCAGCCAGTGGTGGAGCAGCACTCAGATGGACGACACTATGGCTATTACCCGAGGACACTATGGAGCATACTTCAGGGACTCGGCTATAGCACCCCACCGCTTTACATCGGCACCAGGACGCCCATTCAGGGAGACCGCTACAAGTGGGAAGTGCGAGTGGTGCTTTACGAGAAGGCTACAGATGACGGACACCAGCACACTTGGCGCGTACACCACGCCTCGTCACCTAGGTCTGCTTTTGACGCCGAGATTCATGATGCAGCTCGTCGTGCTCTTGAGGTTCTTCGTCATGAGGAGGATGAGGATCTTCGTGACACTCAGTACGCTCACTTTCCGCAGAGGCCTAGTGGCAGCTTGGACAATCGTATGATGTCTATAGGAAGCAACAACAACAACTTGACACGTCTGCCAGAACAGGTAAATCTCTCTTCAGCCATGGACACGTCTGCCAAAACAGGCCCTTGATAAGATCGATGATCTCTGTAGGCTATACGAGCAGGAGGAGAGGATCATGTTGCTGGAAAATGATGGAATTTCTGATGATGACGACCCAGAGGAGGCGCCGGCCCCTGTGCCACCAAGTTCCCCTCTTCGCATTGATCTTTTGATGGATGAAGCCAACAAGCAGGATGACCAAGACGAGGATGGCGAGGAGTAGCCTTCGTTAGGGTAGTCTTTTGAGTCATGAGGATAGGTCGTTAGTTATCGGTTAGAGTCGATTCTTATCTATGTAATAGTTTAGCGAGAGAGAGCTTTATATTAGCACGTCCTTAGGTTTGGTTTGCTAGTGTGATTGGTGTGATGAGTGTGGGTTCGATTTTTGCATGAGTGTGTTTGTGTTGCAAGGCATGTCTTGCAACAAACTTATCTTTTATACTTTTAATAAAGATTAGTAGTTTGGGGATATCTCTTTGTCTATCTCTTGTATTCTACACATTTATCTTCTGGCTCTCTTCACCATATCTTTGCATCCCATTTTGTCTAACCGTATTATCAATCTACACCAGATGGTGAGAGGGAACCGTAACGTAAACAACAACCGGGAGGAACCAGAGCAGCCACCTCCGCAGATCTCTATGGAGCAACTCATGGCTATACAGACACAACTTCTCCAGACCATGCACCAGACTTTGGTGCAGCAACAGAACAACAGTGTTGGAGGAGCTGCTCCCCAGCTTAGAGACAAGCTTGGAGATTTCCAACGGACCAAGCCCCCAACTTTCTCTCACTCTGTGGAACCCATGGATGCAGATGACTGGCTAAAGACCATTGACAAGAAGCTGCAAGTCACGCAATGCAACAACAGGGAGAGGGTGTTGTTTGCTGCACACTAGCTTGTGGGACCCGCTACTGATTGGTGGGATGCTTATGTTGCAGCTCATGAGGAGCCAGACAGTATTAACTGGCAAGAGTTTCAGAACAGCTTTAGGTCTCACCATGTGCCTCAGGGAGTGATAAGACTGAAGAAGAAGGAGTTCCAGGATCTGAAGCAGGGATCCATGACAGTGAGTGAGTATGTTGCACGCTTTACCTAGCTATCTAGGTATGCCCCAGGAGAAGTGGACACAGATCAGAAGAAGTGTGAGTGTTTTCTGGATGGGTTGAATAATGGCCTTGCCTATGCTCTGGAGGCTCGTGACTATGCGAACTTTCAGGAGATGGTGGATAAAGCTCTAGTCCTGGAGAATCGAAGGGTGAAGATGGATAGCAAGCGCAAGATGGAGCATCCGGGTCAGCAAGGAGGCAGCAACACTCAGCCTCGTATTGGATCATCTTCTGGTGGGCCTGTATTCCGCTCTGGACAGCATAGTGGACAGCAGAGGACCCAACCTACGGGCCAAGGGTTCTTCACTCCTCAGCGTCAGGTTCAGCGTCCCGCTTACCAGACCCCTCGTCCTGCTATGACCGCCCCGCCAAAGACCAACAATGGATCGAGCCCTGCAAATGGAGGAGCATGCTATCGTTGTGGTGACCCAGGATATTTCGCCAATAAATGTCCCTAGAGACACCCAGACCAGACCCCAGCCCAAGGTGGGAACACTGCTCCTAACCACAATGTGAACTCTGCACCAACGCAAGCCAGACAGAACCAAGCTCGCGCTCGTGTCAATCATGTGGCTGTTGATGATGCTCAAGAATCTCCTGATGTCGTCCTCGGTATGTTCCTCGCAAATGATAATCATGTAGTTGTCTTATTTGATTCTGGAGCATCACATTCCTTCATATCTGCTGCTTTTGTTAAAAAACACAACCTAGCCATATCCATGCTAAAGAATAGGATGATTGTTAGCTCTCCTGGGGAAGAGATGGAGGCAAGGCATGTTTGTCCTAAGGTAAACCTTAAGATAAGGGGGGTAGACTTCTCCGTCAACCTCATTGTGCTTGAGTCAAAGGGGATCGATGTGATTCTTGGGATGGATTGGTTGAGCAGGCATACGGGACTAATAGATTGTTCCAAGAAAGCAGTAAAGCTCACGTCTAGTACCGGGAAGGCATTGGAGTATGTGGCTGATGCATTGCTCATTAACAAGGGAGCAGTCAACCGATTGAAGTTGAATCAATTGGGTGTGGCCTCGACCCAAGATATCCGGGTGGTAAACGAGTTTCCTGATGTTTTCCCAGAGGAGTTGCCAGGTATACCACCTGATCGAGACATCGAGTTTGTTATTGAGTTGATTCCCAGTACTGCACCTATATTTAAGCGACCCTATAGGATGGACACTACCCAACTAGCTGAACTTAAGGAGCAAATACAAGAATTGTTAGATAAGGGATTTATCCGACCTAGTGCATCCCCATGGGGATCCCCCGTTATCTTCATTCCTAAGAAGGATGGTACCCAGAGGATGTGTGTAGATTATCGAGCCATTAATGCCATAACCATCAAGAACAAATACCCACTGCCTAGGATAGATGATTTGTTTGATCAGTTGAGAGGAGCATGTGTCTTCTCCAAGATTGATTTACGTTTCGGGTATCATCAGTTGAAGATTCGGGCATCCGATATACCCAAGACCGCCTTCACCACTCGATATGGACTTTATGAGTATACTGTCATGTCCTTTGGATTGACTTATGCCCCTGCCTACTTCATATATCTGATGAACAAGGTATTCATGGAGTACTTGGACAAGTTTGTGGTGGTGTTTATCGATGATATTTTGGTGTTCTCAAAGAATGAAGAAGAGCATGAGGAGCACCTTCGTTTGGTATTGCAGAAGCTTCGGGAGAACCAGTTGTACGTAAAGCTAAACAAGTGTGAGTTTTGGCTCAAGGAGGTGTCTTTTCTTGGCCATATCATCTCTGCTGAAGGAGTGTCTGTGGATCCTAGCAAAGTAGAAGATGTGTTAAGTTGGAATACGCCCCAGAATGTCACCGACATCCAGAGTTTCCTTGGATTAGCAGGATATTATAGGCGATTCATAGAAGGGTTCTCCAAGATAGCCAAGCCTATGACGGAGTTGTTGGAAAAGGGGAAAGGATTTTGTGTGGACGCCTAGGCGTGAGGCGAGTTTCCAAGAGTTGAAGAAGAGACTTACGACGGCACCGATTTTAACCATGCCAGATATGGAGAAGCCTTTCTCCATTTATTGTGATGCTTCTGGACAAGGCCTGGGATGTGTGCTCATGCAAGAGGGTCATATGGTCGCATATGCTTCGAGGCAATTAAGGAAGCACGAGGAGAAATACCCAACCCATGATTTGGAGTTAGCAGCAGTGGTTCATGCTCTCAAGATATGGAGGCATTATCTCATTGGCAAGCGATGTGAGATCTATTTGGACCACAAAAGTTTAAAGTACATATTTACTCAACCGGACCTTAATCTTAGGCAGCGTCGACGGTTGGAAAAGTACATATTATGATTTGAATATCAACTATCACCCAGGGAAGGCCAATGTTGTCGCGGATGCTTTGAGTAGGAGGTCACATCTGAGTATGCTCGCGGCAAGGGATATGCAGCCAGGATTGTGCGAGGAATTTGAGAAGCTTAACTTGGGATGGGTTGCTAATACCGAGGTGGCAACAATGGAAGTCGACTCAACCCTGGAGCATGACATCCGGAAGAGACAACTTGACGATCCTAAGGTACAGGAGATCAAGCTCGAAATTGTGGAGGGCAAGGCTCCAGGCTTTACCGTAGATGATCTAGGAACCTTGTGGTACAAGGAAAGGCTTTGTGTGCCAGACGTAAAGGAGATCAAGGAACTAATACTACGGGAGGCACATGAGTCGGCATACTCAATTCACCCAGGGAGTACTAAGATGTATCATGACCTTAAGAGTCGGTATTGGTGGTATGGTATGAAAAGAGCTGTCGCTGAATATGTTGTTATATGCGATGTTTGCCAAAGAGTCAAGGCAGAACGTCAACGACCAGCAGGACTCTTGCAACCCTTGAAGATACCAGAGTGGAAATGGGAAGAGATTAGTATGGATTTCATTGTGGGGTTACCAAGGACGCAAAGCGGCTATGACTCCATATGGGTAGTAATGGACCATTTGTCCAAGGTAGCGCATTTCATCCCCGTCAAAACTACCTATAGTGGACCAAGGTTGGCAGAACTATATATGTCTAGGATCATGTGTCTACATGGTGTGCCTAAGAAGATAGTTTCCGATAGGGGAACTCAATTCACTTCAAGGTTCTGGGAGAAGCTACATGAATCGATGGATACTAGGCTCAACTTTAGTTCAGCATATCACCCACAGACGGATGGACAGACTGAAAGGGTGAATCAAATTCTTGAGGGCATGTTGAGAGCCTGTGCGTTACAATATGGTAATAGCCGGGACAAGAGCCTTCCTTATGCGGAGTTCTCTTACAACAATAGCTACCAAGAAAGCTTGAAGATGTCCCCATTTGAGGTTTTGTATGGTCGAAAGTGTAGGACTCCCTTGTTTTGGAATGAGACCGGAGAAAATCAAGTGTTTGGACCAGAAATTCTCCAAGAGGCACAGAGACAAGTCCATATCGTGAGGGAGAACCTCAAGCTCGCGCAGACTAGGCAAATGAGCTATGCCGATCACAGAAGAAGGGATCTGAGTTTTGAGGTTGGTGACTTTGTGTATCTGAAGGTGTCTCCTATGAGAGGACTTCGTCGTTTCAATGTTAGGGGCAAGCTAGCACCCCGATATATTGGTCCTTTCAAGATCTTGGAACGAAGAGGTGAAGTGGCGTATCAGTTGGAGCTACCTCCACAGTTGTCCGAGGTGCATGATGTCTTCCATGTCTCTCAATTGAAGAAGTGCCTACGAGTTCCAGAGGAACAGGTACCCATAGAGGATTTGGAGGTTGGAGAAGATCTCGCCTATCAAGAATATCCAGTGAAGATTCTCGAGACGGTAGAGAAAATGACACGGAATAAGAAGTACCGTACATGGAAAGTGCAATGGAGCAATCACTCACAAGAAGAAGCCACATGGGAAAGAGAAGAAGACTTGAAGAAGGAGTTTCCCAATCTTTTCTCCGATCCAACCGAATCTCGAGGACGAGATTCATCCTAAGGGGGGTAGGTTTGTAACACCCTCATTTTCAATTCTTCTAGGTATTTTAAAATTTCGAATGTTGCACTCTTGCTGGTTAGCCGCACTAGCGTTTTATTGCTTGAAAAATCTATTTAAAATCTTGAGTAAGAATCGTGTTGGTTTGATTTTAGGAATTTAGGAAAAGAGAAAGAAAATAAAAAGAGAAAAGAGAACCAGGCTTGGCTCTTGGGCCGAATCTCCCTCTCCCTTGGCCCACTCTCTTTTCTTCCCCTCCCCCTCCTCTCTCTTCCCCGCCTGGGCCAGCCTCCCCGCGGCCCAGCTCGCCCCTCTCTCCCTCTCGGCTAGCCAGCCGCGACGGCCCACCCAGCCCCGTGCCTCGCCCGGCCCACGCGCGCGCCCGCGCCCGCCCCCGCGAACCCTAGCCGCCGCCGGGCCCAGCCGCCAGCCGCCGCCGCCGGACCTTGGCGTGCGCGCCAAGGCCCCCTAGGGCCCCGCGCCTATATAAAGGCGGGACCGCGCCTCGCGCGGCTTTTCCCCACCCCACCGCCTCGCCGCGCCTCGCCGCCGTGCCGCGCCGCCACCGAGCTCCGCCACCGCCATCGCTTCGAGGTGCCGCCTCCGGCCACCTCGCTGCGCTGCGCTTTCTCCGGTGAGCTCCCTTCCCCTCGCCGCCCCGTTGCGTCGCCTCCGCGCCGCCCCGCGCGTCGCTGCCGCGAGCTCCGGGAGCCGGCAATGGCCGCCGCCATCGGTGGTCCATGGTGGACCCGTGGACCACGGGTCAACGGCCGGTTCACGACCCCGTGGACCTAGTCCACATTTTTAGTTAATTAGTCAACGACCGGTTCACGACCCCGTGGACCCCGTGAATAAGAGTATGTTCTGTTTATTTTACGATTAGGCCCCCAATCTTTTTGGAAATTAGGTTTAGGTCCTAATAATTTTTCAGAAACCCCCTCAACTTATTTCATTTTATATTTTATATTTTATAAAGCATATACCTTTCTGTTATTTTACATTTTAACCCCTGAACTTATTTTTAATTATATTTTGGTCCTGTAATTTTTCACTTACACCCCTCAACTTTTTATTAATTACAATTTAGTCCTTAACTTTTTACACTTTAGTCCCTAAACTTTTTCATAATTACAAATAAGTCCTTGACCGTGCTATTTAGGTTATTTTTGCAGTTTAGCCCCTAGAACTTCAAATGCTCATAACTTTTTACTCGTAACTCGGATTGAGGCGATTGTTGCGCTCACGCGATCATAGCAACGCGTACTTTTTCTTAGTATAGTTTTCATTAAAGATGTTACTGTGTGGTGTGTTGTGTCTTAGTATGTTTGTATGCTTGTCTTTCCGGTGTGACGTTAGTAGACGACCAGCAGTTGGAGAACTTTCAGGACCTCCAGCCAGAAGACTTTGAGCAGCAGCAGCAAGGGGAACCAGGCAAGTGTCCTTGATGCATTTTGAACCTATGTTTTATATTCTCTCTATCTCTATGCATGCTTGTTAATATTGAATCCCATGTGTCATATCTTGTTCCATATTAATCCTTGTTGCCTGGGTTCTGGTGTAGTTTATTAGTAAGGGTATGTCATGCTTAAAGTTTGCTATGTCGGGAATGGAAGTGTCTATTATTAATATTGACTAATGATTCACTTTAACATAATGATCATGAGGGATGGGTGATCCTTCATAGCAACATGGAACCTAGGTGATCCAAGCAGGAGGATGGCAAGGATGGTGTGGGTATGCACGTGTACTCGGTATAATACTGTGGGATTGTGGTGGTACCTGCTTGGGATCACAAGAGTAGTTTGTGGAGCGGCCACCCATGAAAACAGCGCAAAGCACAGGGCTGATATGGGTAGGCTTGGTTTAGTATCGAGATGTCTTCCCAGTTCTGTGAGCAGTCAAGGAAGGAGGACGGGACAGTTTAGTGTCGGACTCAGGCGATGGACGGTTTACTCCTAGCCACGGCGCCAGAGGGGGCTTCTATAGGAATGGTTTAATTCCGCAGCGGTGAAACCTTAGTGTGGATTGTTAGCAAGCTGGGAAGCGCTCTGAACGACCTTGTGGTGATCTCTTGGCCTCACACATATGGTAGTGTGATTTGGGCAACTGGGAGACTTTAGTCACTAATGGGTGACAGAATCACCAACCTGTGGGTAAAGTTGTGCAACCTCTGCAGAGTGTCAAACTGTTATATCAGCCGTGCTCACGGTCATGAGCGGCCTGGATCCTCGCACATTTAGGAAGGTGGTTTATGGGTGGACTTGGTGGGTAGCCAAGTTTGGTTTGCTACAGGCGGTGTAACCTATAGTGTGGATTCATATGGGCGGTTTAACCCATGGTTTGCTACAGGCGGTGTAACCTGTAGTGTGGTTTCATATGGACGATTTAACCCATGGTTTGCTACAGGCGGTGTAACATGTAGTGTGATTTCCTATGGGCGGTTTAACCCATGGTTGGTTACAGGTGGTTTAACCTGTAGTGTTGGACAGATGAGATGATTGGTGGGAACTTTTCACCTAGTAAATAGGATGGCTTTTCTACTAGGTGTAGGTGCTCATTTATGCAAATGAACCATTGTGTTAGCCTTTTTCTATTAAGCTTGCATGTCATGTTTTCCCCCACTTGCTGAGTACGGCATGTGCTCACCCTTGCTATTTCCCTTTGTTGTTGTACTATAAACTGCTGCTCAGAAGATGGAGATATAGACTACATTGATGAAAACTACTACTAGGCGTGCGTGCCCCCGGTCGATTGCCTGTGGTGTTATGGTGTCTTCCGCTGCTATTTAGTTTGAGCATCGATTTAGTCTTCAAAGATAATTATTTATGTAATAATGGTATGCTTTATTAATGACATTGGTTATACTGTTATTCACTTTACTGTCGATATGTGTGAAACTTGTTCCTGGGCACACATATGATAAGCATCTGGTTTTGTCCTTAAAATCGGGTGTGACAGCTATAAATACGGAAAATCAGTTGGCATAAGAAAGGTTTGAAGGAAGTCGCCTTGCTTCAGAACTTCAATCACGTTCATCCTAGGTGGACGAACTATCATTCAAAATTTCTAGTATGCTATTATATTAAGAGCATCTGCCCACATTGTGACCCATATGTTCACAGATTTTCTTTTTTGACAAAGTTATCAAATAAGCTTGCTACCAAGAAGAAAGAAGAAGCCAACTCGGACCTTCTAATTGTTGGGATGAATGAGCGTTTGAAGGCACTTGAGGCTTCAACCAACACGATCGACGTCTCAAAGAGGCATAATGACATATTAAAAGAATAAGTGCAAGCGTCGAAGAAATTGTAGGACGACTTCGAAAAATTAAAAGCTGGCTTCCAAAAAATGGACGAATCAAGAGCTGACTGGAAAAAGAAAGATGAAGGTACATTGTTATAACCTCTTCACATTATTGACCTTGACTACCAACTCATTTTACATGCAACAGATGCCCAAGAAAAAATCAGGGTTCAAGAGAAAAGGAATGCCGAGCTAGAAAAGGGGGTGTCTGAGGTGCAAAAAAGAATTCGAGAAAGCAATAGAGGAGGTGAATAATTTTGGAGAGTCCTTTAAACGCACTCAAAAGTTAAAGGACGATTTCTAGGAAAAAGTCAAAACCCTTGAAGTAGAGAAGATCGAAATCGAGAAACGGTTAAGAGGTAAGCAATTATTCCTGAATTACCTTTACCACCAAGTCCTTATTCATAGGCCAATGTTGATAGTTGCGCCACTGTAGGATCAAAAAAGGCTTATGAGATTTTGCAAAAGAAAATTATTTAAGGTGACTAAAATCTTCGTTGGTCTCATGCAGCTTTGCAAAAAGATGCCGAGGTGGTTGCTCAGTACACCATGCTAGAAGAAAGGCCATTGAAGTGTCGTGATCTTAGCACTCGGCTACAAGAAGTCCCTAGCAAGATTCAAAGGCATTGCAGTCGTATCGCAAGTCTGGCACTCAAGTGTTGGCTATTGCCAAATCGCATATTTCAGACATATGACTGGAGAAGGCTTCTAGGAGGAGCTTACGGATGAACAGTGCGAAGCCTTAGTGGTCGAAGTTCAAGATACAGCCAATGCTTTGGTTGATCAAATAAAGCTGGATCCCTTACCAGGAGTGTAATAGGAGGTGGTAGACTTGTAGTTAAACTATGATTCATGACCAATGATGTAATGAATATTGTAGACAAACAGATCCTTGAGATCTGGGTTCACTACTAGTAATGTAGTAAATGCTTGGGTCACACTGCTTTGTTATGTATTGTATGAACTCATGTTAAACACTCACAACCAATATATGCCGCATGTCAGTGCTCTAAATCGATCCCGCTAATAACCGATATGAACCATGGAGACTAAGAACCCACTCGGTCAAGTGTATGCAAATTAGGGAAATCAACTTGGTCCTCAACAAATGACATGAACCCTAGAGACTAAGAACCCACTTGGTCAAACATGTGCGAGTTGTGGTAATACCTAGAGACAAAAATTGAGCCATGACTAGAATAAGACAATAAAATTCAGTCAATTGAAGATTTTATGATGAATTATCATGACCGCATGGTATTTATTATTGATGATATAATAAATTAAATAAAAGCAAATAGATTATTGAAGCTAAGTGTGAAAACAATGTAGCTGAGCTATGTACCACGAACTGGGGAGGTCTGATCCATCCTCGTACATCAATCGGTAAGCACCTGGCCGAGTGACCTCCTTGATGATGAAAGGGCCCTCCCTTGGAGCTGACAGTTTGTGCTTGCTGACGGTGGATGTACTTGCTTTAGTTGCAAATCTCCGGCTGCAAAATCCTGTGATCTGACATTCTTGTCATTGTATCGTCAGAGGCTTTGATGATATTTGGCCGACCGCATCAGGGTAGCGTCTCATTTTTCTTCTAGCAAGAGGAGGTCATCACATCTGCCATTGTCGGAAACCTCTTCGTCATACGCTATAACTTGTGGCAAAGTAACAACTCCTTAGCCGACAACATTGCTTTCAACCCATAAACTAGCGAGAATGGCGAGTGACCCATTGTCTGGCTAACATTAGTCCTAAGTCCCTATAATATTGATGGTAACTCTTGAACCCATCATCGAGCATTCTTCTCCAATCTATTGAATATGTGAGGCTTAATTCCGAATGGCAGAAGGCCGTTAGCCCTCTCGACCTAGCCATTAATCTACGGATGAGTCGCACAAGCGTAGCCGATTTTGAAGCCTATCTTCACCGCAAAGTCCTTAAATTCTTGCGTCGTGAACTGATTGCCTTTGTCTGTGATGATCTTGTGGGGGGCACCAAACTGAGTCACTATGTCAGTCATGAATTCAATGGCCTTCTTTGCTAAGATCTTACTGATTAGCCTCGCTTCAGTCCATTTGGAAAATTTGTCCACTGCAACAAAAAGGTGAGTAAAACCACCTTGAGCCTTTTGGAAAGGACCAACATGTCCAAACCCCCTACTCAAAATAGCCATGTTATTGGGATATTCTGCAGCTCGGTGGCCGGCACGTGCTTCTGTCGGGTGAAGAATTGACATCCCTCACACCTTCGAACAATGTCTTTGGCGTCCATGAACGAAGTTGGCCAGTAAAATCCTTGTCTCATGGCTTTGCTTGCTATCATCGATGGGCCTGCATGGTTGTCGCATATGTCGGCATGTATCCCTCACAAAATGGCTATGCCCTCCTCCTGTGATAAGCACTTTAGCAACACCTTGTAGGTATTCTATCTTAGTAGATGATTGACGATGGAGTATGATCGGGACTTGCGTATGATGTGTAAGGCCTCTTCTTTATCCGTCGACAGGGTCCCCTTTTCTAAGTATTTGATGTAGGGAGTGTGCCAATCGACTTCTGTTACAGCCACCTGGGGTGCTGCCTCTTTGTCCGTTGCAACCTATGCCACGGGTTGCTGTGTCAGCATAGATGGCTTGCATAATTCATCGAGGAATACTCTGTCAGGTAATTTACCTTGGCTGGACCCAAGCTTGGCCAACTCATCCACCTCCTCGTTGTACTTTCGGAGGACGTGCTTGTACTCGATGCCATCAAACTTGTCTTCTAGCTTCCGAACTTCAGCGCAATATGTTGCCATGCTTCCCTCCGGGCAGCACCACTCCTTGGTTACCTGATTAATTACAAGTGTCGATTGAAATGCTCAACCTCTTGACACCGAGTGATATGGTCGTCCTCAAGCCATAGAGGAGCACCTCGTATTCTTCCACATTGTTAGATGCTCGAAAGTGCATGCAGTGGACGTACTTCATCTTGGTTCCATCTGAGGATGAAAACACCACCCCTGCGCTGGCTCTCTCCAGCTGTAAGGAACCATCAAAACATATTGTCCAGTAGGTTAATTCTTGCGAGGTTGGTGGCAGCTCGACCTCCATCCACTCAGTGATGCAGTCCGATAGCGCTTGGCCCTTGATCGCATCTCGTGGTTTCATACAACCCACTTGGCAATTTTTCTAGTAGCATCCCGATTATGGAGCAGATCACCGAGTCCAAAAGACGTATGGACCTCAATTGGGTAATCTTCAAAGTAATGCTTCAGCTTACGAGACGTCATCAAGAGTGCATAAACTAACTTCTGAAGCTAGAAGTACCACACCTTTGAATCTAACAGAACTTCGCTAACAAAATACATCGGACGCTGCACCTTTTGAGCCGTGCCATCATTTGCCCGTTCGACCGCAAGCACAGTGCTAACATTGTGTGTGGTTGTGGAGATGTACAGCTGCAAAGTGTCCTTCATTTCAGGAGGTGTCAGCACCAGCGAGTCGCTAATATAGGCCTTGAACTCATCCAAGGATTTTTGGGCCTCATCGTTCCTGATGAACGAATCCTTCTTTCTAAGCAATCGGAAAAAGGGTAGCCCTTGGACACTGAGTCATGACACGAAACTGCTAAGTGCCACCATGCAGCCGGTCAACTTCTGGATGTCTTTTTGAGAATACGGACAGCCCATCCTCAATATGGCATTGACCTCTTCTGGGTTTGCCTCGATCCCTCTATGCGAGGCCATGAAACCGAGCAGCTTCCCAGATGGGACGTCGAAGACACATTTTTCGGGGTTGAACCCCATGTTGTATTTGCGGAAGTTGTCAAATATCTCAGCTAAGTGTTGGATTAGGTCGGAGGCGAGTCAGCTCTTCATGACCACATCATCGATGTAAGCTTCAACATTCCTCCCAATCTTCTTATCTAGGCAACGTTGCATGATCGCTGGTAAGTGGCGTCGGCGTTCTTCAATCCAAAAGGCATGGTCGCATAACAAAAAGCTCTAAAGGGCATAATAAACAATGTCTTTAGTCGGTTGGATTCGTTAAGGGGGATCTGATGGTACCCGAAGTAGGCATCTAAGAAGCACAATAAAGTGCAACCGGCCGTTGAGTCGATCACTTGATCAATGCGAGGAAGAGTGAAGGGATCCTTGGGGCAGGCATGATTAAGGCCAGCGCAATCCACACACATCCACCACTCCTTGTTCCTCTTTCTCACTAGAATTGGGTTAGCTAACTAGTCGGTGTGAAAAACTTCTTTGATAAAACCAGCCATCAGTACTTGGCCGATCTGTTTTCTAATCACGTCCTTATGGTCCTACGAGAATCATCGAAGTCACTGCCTCACAGGTTTAGTGTTTGACTTATCGTGTAGTTTGTGCTCAACATTTTCCCTTGGAACACCCGGCATATCAGAAGGTTTCTATCCAAATATGTCTTTATTACCACAAAGGAAAAAGGATGAGCGCATGTTGACAGTCACTAAATGCCAAATATAGACTGTCCATTATCTGCATAAAAGCAATAAAGTGAACCACCAACATAGTGCAGATGTGTGTGGATTACGCTGACCTTAATCAGGCCTGCCCCAGATATTTACTAATACTAGTGGAATTTGTTAGTAAATATGTGTTGAAGAACAAATTCCACATATGTTGATGGTCACACATATTTACGTTAGTTTATTACTAACAAATTCCACTAGTATTAGTAAATATGTGTTGCAGGTAATTATTCCACAGATATTGGAAGATCCACATCATCAAGGGAGAAAACACACTTCCGGCCAATCAGAGCCAAGCATACGAATTCACTGGTCCACTTTCAGAAGAAAACTGACGTAACCAACCACCTTACAGTGTGAGGAGGGACAAGGGGCCACCTATTAGGGACCTAGAGCAGAGAGGGGCCAAGGGCCCACAACCCCTTTTGGGCCCAACACCCCTGTTCGGTTGAACAGGTGGGTCCCCCTCTTATGCACCGCCTCCACGTGTTTCTCCTGATGTGCCTCCAAGGTCGGTTGTGCACGTTTGGTGGAAGTTACCAACTCCAGCAACCGCCTTTGAGTGTTATAAAAGGAAGGGAAAGGCTTCACTCTCTCAACACCTCAAGATAAAATTAACACTTCATTTCCAAAAGGCTCAACGCTGCCAAAGCATTTAGAAAATCGGGAGAGAGTGAGGAGGAGTCCAGGAGAGGAGGTTCGGGCCTTTTTACTTAGTTGCTTTGCTTGTACCTTGATGGATTCTTGCCTTTTTAAGTAAGTCTTCGTAATTCTTCTCTGGTTATTAGTTTCCTTTTTACTTAGTCACTTTGCTCACTCAGCACTCTATTTAATTAGAAACCTTAGTTTTGGCCCATCGTACGTAGAGATTAAGGGAATAATCGTAAGCATAGGCGTGGTGTCTAGGCCGTAGGTTGCCTTTGTTTATCACGTAGGACATGGATTGCTAGAGGTACGTAGTAGGTGGTGATAGCCCTATCTATCCTTTGAAATCCTCCACGTTTGGCTACGCAGTAGGCTCTTGGCCAGAATCGCACTGTGGATGGAGGGCAAAACCAGATGCCCAATGCAAGCAGCCCAGTGTCAACTTACTCTATTAGGACTCTTTTACCTGTTAGGATCCTCTCTACCCGAGCCATAGTTATCTTGGTGTCCTTGACGATTACAATAGAAGATTAGCACACGTTCCCTGTGAATTTAATACCATTAGAATACTCCAAAGGTGAAGTGCTATAGAGGTATCCTCCATGCGCTTGTAGACTCATTTGCATTCGTTAAAAATACCAACAAGCAGAGGAACAGTTGTTGTTAGTCTTCGAGTCTAGTTGCCCTCATATCTATTTAATTTTCTTTGTTTATTTCTTCCCTGTTTTCTCGAATGGAGCAACCCACCATTCAAAATCTTTCTGCTCCAAAGGGTGAGTTCTTTGATCCACCGCAATTAGCGGACCCAATTCTTTCATCTGGCTTTGAACTTCATCTTGGCTTTATAGCCATGGTTTGGGAACAATCCTTCTTAGGTTTAGATAGCGAAAACCCGTTTCATCATTTGCGAGAGTTCAAGCAACTGTGTGCATGCCTCACCATTAGAAGAATGACACAAGAAACTCTGTGGTGGAAATTATTTCCATTCTCCCTCTTGGAGAATGCAAAAAATGGTATGCCCATACCGTCGGGAGTGTGAATGGTGATTGGAATGAACTCCGAGATAAGTTTTGCCTCGCATTCTTTCCTATATCACATATCATCTCCCTACGAAGAGACATTCTTGACTTTTGGCAATTTGAGAAGGAATCTATAGGTGCATCCTGGGCCAGGTTTACCACGCTAACTCGTTCTTGCCCAGACTTTTCTCTGCCTGACCATGTGTTGCTTCAACACTTTTGCCTGGGTTTGAGCAAGGAGTCTGCCCTGTACCTCAACATCACCGCTAGAGGATCATTCGTCCACAACATGCCTGAGGAAGGAAGAGTTATTTTAGACCTTATCCTAGAAAAAACGTCTTTCCTACCTGATTGTAGAATGCCCCTCCAGGAGGAAGCAATGTCGAGTATTGATGTCACCACACTGGTAAAACCTAAGCCTAACCTATGCCTATGTGATGACACGTCTAGTGAAACCTCAACCGGACCAGAGCCAACGGAGGAAGAAGAAATTCAACCTTCAGAGCCCCCTTTCCAATTCGATGATCTTTTTGAGGATTTGTAAGCTTCATGACCATTGATGGGATCCCCTAGGTATGAATATTTTGGTGATAGATGACAAGTATGAAATTGTGGGCTAATATCTACACGAGTGTTGTCTATGTAGGAATCATCTCTAAACTCTACTACAAATCATATGGATAATGGTTCCCTCTGCGATTGATGAGAATGACCGCAAGCATGGAGGCTTGTGAGCTTGATAGAGTCCAAGGGTTGATGGAGATGGATCAAAGCTGAGGAGAAGCTATGGAGCAAGTGTTTGGAACACTTGTCTAGTTGTTAGGGCTTTGAGTCCATAGGAAAAACCGGATTATCAAGGGGGTCTATGTCATTTCTCTTAGGTCATGTCTAGTGGGTGATGTGCAAGGTTGCTCGGTGAAATCACAGGCACTAGTTGACAGTGGAGAAGCCAACGAGCAATTCGGAGAAGTCAGGAAACAAAGTCAAGCGAGGACGAGGAGTTTCAGCTTCTGGACGAAGTGACCGGATAGAGGAGTCAATAGTGACCGAACTGTATGGTCACTAAGTGGTTTTGTCCGGAGCCTATGGCGAGCAGCGAGGAAACTGCCAAGTCTGGAAGACCTAGAGACCGGCTGGTCCGGCCTAGTGACCGGATGGTCCGGTGAGTAGGTCTGGGACTTGGGCAGCGAGGACGAAGTGATGAATTGTTTCTAGATGGGAGAGAGAAATAGACCGGATGGTCTGGTCAACTGACTAGACGGTTCGGTCAGTGGATGTCAGCAGAGGGGCAGAGTCGTTGGTGCTTGGATTTGCAGTGACCAGACGGTCCGGTCAGGCAGTGACTGAACAGCCCAGTCAGTAGGCCCAGAAAGCTGATTTCGTGGAGCAATGGCTAGTTAGAGGTTGAAAACCTATATAACTTCATTGCTGGAGTCTTGGAGACCTCTCTTGGCCAATGAAATTGCTTGGAGCATTTGGAGAGAGCCAAGAGGAGGAGAGGAGAGCACTAGGAGGAGATATTGCATATCTTGAGAGTGCTAGAGGGGAGTAACTAGAGCATCTTGCACATCTAAAGGCTAGGGTGTCCTTGATGGCGTGATCTAGGCTGCTACTCTTGGTCTATGGTGAGACCTAGACCGGTTAGATGTCGGTGATTGAGCCTATCATGATTGGTTGTGAAGGTCATCACCAGTTTGTACCCGATTTGAGCCCGCCGGTGAAAGGGGCATAAACAGTGAGCGCCCATGATGGCAGCAGTGACACGCATCGTGTCTTTACTCCGGGAGTGATTGCGGGCTCGTGGGCGAGAACTCCACATCGGTGGCGGGAGGTACCAGGACTTCGCCGGGATTGGTCCAACCAGGAGTAGGGGAAGGCGCCATCCTTCCGAGACCTTGGGAAAAAATCATGAGCATTTCTTGACCCCCTCTTTACTATTCCGCAATTATATTCTCTAGTAACTAGGTGGAATTGTGGCTTACATAGGCTAGTGTGTTTGGCTTCCACGCTTGCTATCATCATGAACACTAGCATGTGTAGGGTCTTGGCCTACTAGAATTATTTAGGTTGCAATGCTTGTTAGACTCAAGTAGTGTGAATTGAAGTATTTGGATTTGTGAGCTGCTAACCGATTCACGCCCCCCCCTCTCGGTACGCTTTCGGTCCTTACAAGTGGTATCAGAGCCAAGTGCTCATCTTTGAGGCTTCACCGCCTTGAGTAAGGATGCCAGGACAGGTAGGGAGTGTTCCCATATTCAATGGGAAGGACTACGGGTATTAGACAGCAAGCCTACCGGGAGTCTCTTGATCCGGAGATATGGATGGTAACTCATGAGACTGGTGCGGATGTGAACCTGGTTGAGCCTAATTTTATTAAGTGCAACACTAAGGCCAAGAATGCTCTGTTTGCATGCATTTCTAAGGATGACTTTGCTAGGTTGGATGCAAGTTCTACAGCAAATGGTATCTGGAATGAGATTCAGAGTCTCCATGAGGGTACGTGATATCATAGAGGAAAGATACTATATACTGAAGAACAAGTATGATAGCTTCACTAGATTGCCTCATGGGAGAGCTAACATTGTTTATTCTCGCTTTCATGTACTAGTGGAGGAGATCAATGCTCTTGGGGATGACTTCAAGCTAAAGCCTGTTGAGGTGATAAAAAGATTCTTGAGGCTATTCAAAGACCCCAAGTATGAGTCCATCATCACCTTCACCTTGCAAAGTGACCTTAAGACCAAGACCATGAAGGATGTACTTGGCAAGATCATAGCCTTCGAGAGCTACCAGTTGGGTTTGGATGATCCTCAACCACCCAACCTTGCTCTTCAAGCCGAGAAGCAAGAGCCTATCATGAGCAAGAAGAAGGCAGAGGTTGAAGAAGATGATGATGATGATGAAGATGACTTGACCGAGGACTTAGCTCTTCTCATGAAGAAGATGAAGACATTCAAGAACAAGTTTGCCTCCAAGTCCAGGGGCAAGTGCTTCAACTGTGGGTCCAAGAACCACTTTGTTCAAGAATGCCCCAAGCCAAAGAAAGAAGCTTTCAAGTCCCAAGACTCAAGTGATGAAGAAGAAGAAGAAGAAGAAGAAGAAGAAGAAGAAGACACCAAAGCCAAGCAAAAGAAGAAGAAGTATTTCAACAAGGACAAAGGCAAAGGCAAAGTTCATGACCAGAAGCAAAAGTTCTCACGCAAGGCCCTTGTTCGAGAGTGGACAAGTGACAACTCAAGTGACACGTCCTCTTCCTCAAGCGATGATGAAGAAGTGGCCGGCCTAGCCTTGATCAAGACCACACTTCCATGAGCTCTTCCTCCACCTCCCACATGCCTCATGGCCGCGAGCCAACTTGGGGAAAGTGAGGATGAGAGCAGCGACGACAGCGATGATGAGGAGCTCACATGTGCCGAGCTTTGGAGTATACTTGAGCAAGCCCGTGACATCGTGGTCAAGAAATCTAAAATGTTGGATGTGTTAAGGAAAGAGCATAAGTTGGCTAAGGACCATGTTGGTGAGCTTGAGAGTGAGCTCAAGGACCTTGTCACATCTCATGAGGCTCTAAACAAGAGTTATGGCAAACTCAAGGGTGATCATGTAGAGCTTTGTGAGAAGTACAAGGCCCTTGAACTTACTTTTGAGGCCATCAATGTTGATAACCTTGCCTCTCCCTCCTCTAGTTCATCTAAGAGTGATGCTTCCACTATGTGTGATGAACTAACCACCTTGGTCAAGGTTTCTTCTCTTGAGCCATTTGTTTTGGGGGAATATCACAAGCTCAAGGAAGAGAGAAAGATGGTGATGGATGGCTTCGAAAGGCATACATGTGGTAGAGCCATCCACAAGGAGATTCTTGAAAGAAACCTTGTGAACAATGTCTCCCATCGGGGACTTGGCTCATATTTCGCCGCCATCGACATCATCGGGACGAGTGATTCCATCCCTGCATAGATCAAACCCCTTCTCACCGACGACTACTATTGTAAGGGTGTTTCAAGGATGGTCACACCATCAAGGATTGTCCTGTGGTAAGAAGTTCTATTGTCTTGCCTAACGCTAACTTGTTCCATGAGAACACACATTTCAATCTTTTTAGGAATAAGGATGGCAAGGTGAATGCTAAGGCTTTGGGACCACCAAACAAGAACAGAAAGGTCAAGAGCATATGGGTGCCTAAGTGCATTGTTGATTTGAGAGGTCAACAAAGTACAAGTAGGTGCCTAAGAACAAGACCTAGAAGATGGTGGTGGTGGTGGACCATGAGCTTACTTGAAGATCAAGTGAAGTCCACCACAAGTGACATGGACCTCAACAATATATGTACTCATGAGGCAAGTAATCGTGTTTGTTCTTGGTAGTTTTAGTGCGTTTTTCCTTCTCTTGCATTGCATGGTAATTAGGACTCCTTTCTGACTAGTACGCTTTGCATCCATGCATATGTAAATAACTAAAAGAAAAACACATAAAAATTAGTCAATGTCTAACCCATTCATGCTTAACTAGCTTAGAAGACTGATAAAAATATCAAAAATATGTTTCTATCACTGAGAAACAAAAATTGCATTGGTCTACCATAACATATAGGTTGGGACTCGTAATCACGTAACAAGCAGAGTCGACCAATCGACACATGACCTCTCGCACTTTGGCTCTGGGTTTAGTGTAGTTATAGTCTGTTGTGCGGTATAAAGTGTATAACCAGAATGTATAGATGTTAGACCAAAAAAGTGAAGACCGTAATCAAAGAGAAGAAATCGGTCAGAAAATAGTCCAAAACAAAAAATGAGGTTAGACTGTGGTGGGACAATATGACTAGCCCCCTGGCTTGATTGTTTAATAAAATAAATTAACGAATCAAGACAATGTAGAATGAAATCATCAAAAAATATTTCATCAAAAAGATCAAAGTTTCATTCATAAAAAAATGTATAAGTATACAAAAGAATAACTAGGTATAGAAACAACATAGCTGATTTATATTCCAGGAGTTTGGTATATCATCGCCATCTTCAGACATCAGTCGATAAGCCCCTGGGCGAGTGACTTCCTTCACCACATATGGTCCTTCCTACTTTGGAGAAAGCTTATGCTGGTTCTTTGTTGACTGCACTCGACGCAGCACTAAATCTCCAACTTGGAACTGGCGATTACGCATGTTTTTATCATAATAACGACGCAAGCCTTGTTGGTAAAGTGCCGACCGAAGCAGAGCGCGATCACACAACTCCTCTGCTGCAATCAAATCAATCTCTCGATGTTCTTTAGAAAGTTGTTCATCATACGCCTGAACCCATGCCGAAACAAGACTGACCTCAGTCGGCAACATAGCCTCTGAGCCATAGACCAATGAGAAAGATGACTGAGTAGTAGCCCGGCTGGTGTTTGTGCGAAGCCCCCAAAGAACTGAAGGCAATTCTTTGACCCACCGACGGGCATAGGGTTTAAGTCTGCCGAATATCCGCGACTTTAATCCTTGAAGAATCATACCATTGGCCCGTTCAACCTGCCCATTGCTTTGAGGATGAGCCACTGATGCAAAGTGGATTTTTATTCTCATCTCATCGACAAAGTCACGGAATTCCACTGATGTGAATTGAGTGCTATTACCGGTGATGATATCATGAGGAACCCCAAACCGAGTGAAGACATCCTTGACAAACTCAATCGCCTTCTTTGATGTTATCTTGCCAACCGGCTTTGCTTCAATCCACTTGGTGAATTTGTCAATAGCAACAAACAAATAAGTGAACCCGCCTGGCGCTTTCTTGAAAGGACCGACAATATCAAGCCCCCAAACAGAAAAAGGCCAAGTCAAAGGTATCATCTGAAGTTGCTGTGAAGGCACATGCATCTGTTGAGCGAAGAATTGATAACCTTCACACTTCCTAATGACCTGGTGTGCATCTTCGACCGCCGTAGGCAGTAAAACCCTTGCCAGAAAGCTTTGTCTACCAAAATCTTGGAGGCTGCATGATTGCCACATATCCCAGAATGAATTTCTTATACCAGCTTTTGGCCTTCTGTTATCGAGATGCATCGCATCAAGATGTTTGAACCTCCTTTTTTATAGAGTTGGTCTCCCACCAACAAATATCCTCGGCATCGGGTATCTAACCTTCATTGCTCATTAGGATCCGAAGGCAGCGTACCCTTGTCCAAATATTGGATGAGTGGATCGCGCCAGTCGGCCTCCATGTTGTCATCGCTAACAAGATCAGTGACAATGCTCATTAATACATCCAACCGAGGAGGAATAGTGGGGGAATCAAGAGTGTGTAAGAAAACACCCGGCGGGACTTCAGACCGAGACGATCCCATCTTAGCCAATTCATCAACCGCCTAATTATTGTCTCAAAGAACATGCGTGAACTTCAATCCATCGAATTAGTCTTCGAGCTTCCTTACTTCATGACAATAAGCACTCATATTGTCATCTACACCGTTCCAATCCTTAGTGACCTGATTAATGACCAAAGCCGAGTCACCAAAAACATCAAGCCGCTTAATGCCGAGGGATGCGGCAATGCGCAGACCTTGTAGGAGGGCTTCATACTCTGCAGCGTTATTAGATGCGGGAAACATAACCTGAAGGACATACCGAAGCTTTTCTCCAGTGGGCAACATAAGCACGACTCCCGCACCAGCCCCTTGTAACTGAAGAGAGCCATCAAAGTACATCTTCAAGTACTCGACTTCTTGTGCAGTGGGAGGATTTTGAATCTCTGTACACTCAGCAACGAAATCAGCTAACGCTTGTCCTTTTATGGCCGATCGAGGCGTGAATGTAATGGTATATTGACCAAGTTCGACTGCCCACTTGGCAATTTTTCCTTTGGCTTCTCGATTGTGCAATACTGTGTCGAGTGCGAAGGAGGTCTGGACTTCGATCGGATGAGCTTGAAAATAGTGCTTCAACTTCCTGGACGTGATCAACAACGCGTACAACAACTTCAAGATCTGTTGATATCTTGTTTTAGAGGGATTGAGGACCTCACTCACAAAATAGACCAGGTGTTGTACTTTTGTATATGTCCCTCTTCTTCTCGGTCGACTGTTAAAACAGTACTCACAACTTGAGTTGTGGCCGATATGTAGAGTTGAAGTTTTTCTCCCGGCTCCGAAGGCACCAATACTGGAATATTGCTGAGGTGAACCTTCAACTCGTCTAACGCCGACTACGCATCTTCAGTCCAAACAAAGTCATCCTACTTTTTAAGCAGTCAGAAAAGTGGTAACCCCCTAACCCCCAGTCGAGAAATAAAGCGACTCAAGGATGCCATGCATCTGGTTAGCTTCTGAACGTCCCTTTGAGAATTAGGTGACCCCATATTAAGGATCGCCTTGATTTTATCCGGGTTAGCCTTCATGCCTCGTTTCGAAACAATATAGCCGAGCAACTTTCCCGAAGGAACCCCAAAAACACACTTCTTATGATTCAGCTTCATCGAATAATGCCTCAGATTATCAAAGGTTTCTGCCAGGTCAGAAAGAAGGTCTTTGACATTCCGAGTCTTGACCACGATGTCATCAACATATGCTTCTACTTTCCGACTGATCTGAGTAGCAAGGCAGCGTTGAATACCTCGTTGGTAAGTCGCGCCTGCGTTCTTCAGACCGAACGACATAGTGATATAGCAATAGGCGCTGAAGGGTACTATAAAGGAAGTCTTGATATGGTCTTCGACCCTCAATGGGATCTGGTGATAGCCTAAATAGGCATCCAGAAAGCTTAAAAGCTCACACCCGGCTGTTGAGTCTACAATCTGATCAATATGAGGAAGAGCGAAGGGGTCTTTAGGACAGACCTTGTTGAGATTGGTATAATTGACACACATCCTCCACTCTTTATTCGTTTTGGGTACAAGGACTGGATTTGCTAACCAGTCGGGATGATACACCTCCTTTATAAACTTAGCATCTAATAATCAAACTATCTCCTTCTTCATGGCGTCCTTACAGTCTTGCGCAAATCTTCTAAGCCTCTGGCGAATGGGGGTAGCCCCAGGAGGCACCCTTAACTCATGCTCAATCTTTTCCCTAGGAACTCCTGACATATCAGATGGTTTCCATGCAAAGATGTCCCTATTTTCCTAGAGGAAAAGAGTGAGCGTGAGTTCCTATTTCTCGTCGAGACTGGCCCCAGCATAAGTAACCTTATCGGGGTCTTCAGGATCGAGCATCATCTCCTTGGTTTGGATGTCATCGGTCTGGATCTTGTCTTTGGTAGGCTTCTTCACTGGAACCGCTGCATTAATCTGCTCCTCCATGCCGACTGCGTTCTAGATCTCCTTCTGGTCGGACAGCATCAACTGTTTATTGGCCATCTTATAACTCTGTACATCGCAATCAAAAGAATTCCAAAGATCTGAGTGGAGGGAGATTATTCCGTTTGGGCCTGGCATCTTGAGGGTGAGATATGGATAATGCGGGAAAACCATGAATTTAGCCATCACCGGTCGACCGATGATAGCATGATATGCTGAGTCAAAATCTGCCACTTGGAAGAGAATGCGCTCAGTCCTGAAGTTCTCACAGGTTCCGAAGGTGACCGGTACGCTAATTTCTCCAATTGGAACCGAAGTCCTGCCAGGCACAATCCCATGAAAAGATGAAGAACTCGGCTGAAGGTCATTGACAGACAGACCGAGCTCTTGAAAAGTCTTGGTGAAGATTAAGTCTAAACTGCTTCCTCCATCAATGAGTATTCTGTTGAACTTCGCCTCCTTCATCATAGCAGCCAGCACTAGCGGGTATCGACCCGGCTTAGGTAGATGCTTGGGATGGTCCAACCGATCAAATGTGATTGGCATTTCAGACCACTTCATGAATTGAGGCGTAGCTGGTTCCACCGAGTTGATTTCCCAAAGCTCCAGCTTCTGCTTGCGTTTGGACACATAGGCATCCGGGCCTCCGAAGATGAAGTTGACCTCCTTGCGGGGCTCCTGGAACTCTCTTGAGTCATCCTTGTCACCATCATCCTTGGTCTTGTCTTTGCTATTGCGCCTCGGGGAATCTTTGGCCACCTTGAGCGTAGCTGTTGCAAAACCCTTCAGCCGATAGCAATCCTTTGGTTTGTGGTTTCCCTTTGGGTGCCAAAGACACGAGCCACTCAGCAGCTCATTGGTAGACGGTTAGTTCGTTTGAGGGTTCTTCTGGAATCGGTCCACCGTGTGAACCGCGTTGTCAGACTTCCTCTTCTTGTCCTTCTTGGAGGACTCAGGCTTGTCCGACCACTTCTCCTTGCCCTTTCCGCGGATATCATCTAATGTCGACTCTCCAGATGCAAACTTATCAGTGATCTCGAAGCACTCCTAAGCAGTCAGCTTGAGGTCATGATTCCTCCGACCTATCTCCCGGACCAAATCATCACCACGGAACCCTCCTTGGAAAGCAGCAATAATTTGTTGATCTGGAACATTGGGGATCTCAGTTTTCTTAGCGCAAAACCGCTTGATGCAATCGCGAAGAGGTTCATCGGTCTTCTGCTTCATTCGAGTGAGGTCAAAGTGGTTTCCCGGTCGGTTGCAGGTAGCTTGGAAGCTTTCTATGAGCTTCTTGTTGAGTTCTCCCCAAGACGTGATTGACTCCTCCAGAAGAGATGTGCGCCATATCCGAACGGCTGGATCCAGGCAGACCGGAAGGTAATTAGCCGTTACATAGGAATCACCTCCAGCTGGCCGAATCGTCATGCTGTAGAGTTGCAGCCACTCTCGGGGGTTGGTCTGACCATCGTATTATTCGATGGGAACCAGCTTGAATCCTTTTGGCCATCAAGCTATGCAAAGCCTAGGGATATAAGCTTTGATGCCATCGATCTCGTCATTGATTGGCATTAGCGACCGCCTGTGCCGGTCTGGGGACGGAGTTGGGCAGCGGCTGTGTCGTGGATCAACATCATCATCATGATGACATCGTCGATTATCATCGTTATTGTTATTGCGCCGATCCCGATCGTCACGTCGATATCGGTCATTGCGTTTGTCTCTTGGAGGAGGAATTTGACGATCGTCTCGTCGGTTGTCCCGTCGGTCATCCCGTTGGTCTTCCGTTGGAGGAGGATCTTGGCGATCATCTTGTCGGTTGTCCCGTCGATCGTCCTGTCGGTCGTCCATCCTCTGATCACGATGTTCTTCCTCATAGCATCGGTTATCCCGAGTGTGTTCTTCATAATGAGAGTTGATGGTGTCTCGTCCATCATGGATATTGAGAGAGTTTCTCAGATCTTCACGCCTATGCCGACCTTGCAAAGATGCGTGACTAGAACTTGTGACCGATTGAGACTTTGCGGCATCTTGAGCTGCAGCGGCCTTTAGCATAGCCACAGCCTTTTGAATCGCAGGAGTCTGATAATGTGCATTGACCATTAGAGTGTCAAGCAAAGTCTTGGCCCTAGTGATGTTGTTCTGAGGGGTGAGATCGACCTTGACACCGTCCACTTCAAGATCGGCGCCGAGATCCAGTCAGTGTGCGTTGCGTGAACCGCACGACCCTCTGGGTCGACGGCGGTGACCGAGTGATAAGTCATCAACTAGAGGATTTTCCTCCTGTTGAGCTCCTTCGGCTAATTGCTTCGGGTGGCCATCGACGGCGTCATCTTCTTGTTCACCGTCTTGGTCACCATCTTGGTCTCCATCCGTGGGATCTACTATATCCACCATGTTGACAGTATGGGGATATGAGTAAGCTGATTTGACCGAGTCCTTATCAAAGGACCGATCCGACTCTGAGTCATTTCCCAAAGGAAGGGTCTGCTTCCTCGGATCCGAGTGGGATCAATACGGGGATCATGTCAGACGAACTCGGTGATCACGCCATAGAGACGGCTGCGGCCGAGTCGGATCTATGGTTCTCCAGACCTAGGGCTCCGTTGTTGCCGACTATGAAGTCGAGCAATCCAAAGGAGATCTTGAAGTCCGGTGAATATTGGATGGTGGGAATTTCGACCATCGTAGTCGACGGAGAATCCCAGCGAGCCTTTTCCCCTTCCTGTCGCCCAACTGTCGAAGCTTGAGATTGGTAGTAAATATATAGGGCTTCATCGAGACTAAGAACTACGATGGTTACACAAGACGTTGAGTTATACAAGTTCGGGCCCTCTCGATGAGAGTAAAAATCCTACGTCCTGTGTTCTGTGTATTGTATTGATGTTATGGAACTTGTGTCGCTTGTCCCTCGATGGGGGTACCCTGCCGCCTTATATATCCGATCGGCAGGGGGGCATGAAGAGTCCTAATCGTACTCCATAAGGACCTACATAGAAAGTCTATCTCTAAATGCCTTGTGCTCCAAGCCAAGTCGGTCAGCTTCCTTGTTGATGAAGTACCCGGTCGGCTACCAACTTAGTCTTGGATGAGGATACCCGTAAGGTAAGTATCCCATATTCATTATATGTCACTTTTGAGAATGGTTTGCTACCTAACAATTTTATTGTAATTAAGAACCATGGAGAGGACCAGGAGATGATAGGAGAAAGACGTGGAGGACCAGCAAGGACATGGAAGCAAAGGTGGAGGTCCAACCAAAACCGACTTTGAGTCTGTTTTGGGGGCCAAGGACCAGTCTGCACTAAAACAGATGCCTATGACTTATACTGACTCGGATTTGGACATTCTACATATGCACGGAAAGATAAGAAGAAGACTGTTCCAATGCCGCCGGCCTCATGTCAAAATTCATCCGGAGTCATCAGGAATCGTGGAAACAAGAGAGGATACAGAATATGTGTCGGTGCTGCATCGCCCATTTTTGGCCTTTGGGCTTTGTATCCAGTTGAGCCCAATTAGGGGCGCATCCAGAGGGTCTTTCACAACCCTAGAGTCTTTATATACAGCTGCCACTGCACCATTAGGGTTTGGGTTTTGCTTAGATCAGTTTTGTTCATAAACAGTGTTGTCATTCATCGGTTTGTGAGCCCCCAACTTTGTGAGTTTAATCATACATCTGCAATTGTGTTGCATTCTTCTTTGTTCTTTCTTGTGTTCTTAATTCGTAGGCAGGGATTAGCCTTCTCGGTGAGGTCAATTGTTCTTGAACGGTTGTTAACTAGAGGAGACGTCGTGCTGTGATTGCGGGGTTTAGAACGTGTTGTTCTAAAGCCAGATCGATTTATGTGTCGCCTCCGACCAAATCAACATGTCCAGAACCTTTTGGAAGATTGGGAACCCGTGTCCACATCATCGGGCTTGCAGACTTGGTCACAGAGCCATACAGGTTCAGAGATCATGTTGTCCTAGAGTTCTACGCCACACTGTGGATAGCCAGAGGCCGCTCAGAGTTCTGGTTCTTGTTCAGAGGGCAGCCACAGCATGTGACCAGCTTTGGACTTCTTGCTTTAGACCTTCACCTCTACAAGAGTGCCTACCCGTCCCTCGAGCCACCTCACAGACCACAGGGAGGGACACTGCCTCCAGACGACATGATGTCGATTGCTTTTCCTCCACCATACACCCCAGGCTTTGAGAGAGGCCCTACGAGACTCACCGCAGAGTCTAAGGTGATTAGAGCGATAGTCACCAGGACTATCATTCTTAGATCTGAATACATATAGGAGTTCACTCTACTTCACCAGTAGGCAGTGGCAACTATTCCGAGGAGACAGACGTTTAACTTGGCTGATGTACTGATTGATGAGATGGAGGAGGTTATTTCTAAGAGGGTAGGAGGACGTCACTTGGTCTATGCTCCTTACATTTTCTATCTTCTGAGAAGGATGGGCATAGTGACAGAGGAGCAGTACGACGCTTTCCCTGAGGTGACCACCAGCAACTCACCTAGAGTCCCCAAGGGTTCGCACTCCACCTCTAGTCAGCAGACGGGAGAGGAGGAGTAGGAGTCACTGCCAATCACTCACGAGCAGGCAGCTCATCTGGAGACGGTGGTTCCTGAGTTAGCTAGTATAGGAGCACCTCCCCAGCTGACATGTTCACGGTCAGAGGACACTATCACTATGGCAGCACTTGCAGGACGCCTAGATGAGTTCATCCAAAGCGCAGTTGAGGATAGACGTTAGATGATGGAGGTTATCATGGGACAGGCAGAGCTTCAGAGACAACATATGGCACTACTGACCACCCTGATGACTGAGATGACGGAGCTCACCAGAGGATAGACTGGCCAGTAGGCAGGAGTCCCCATACTACCATAGTTCTAGCAGCTTCTAACCCAGGCAGGCCCCTTTAGTGCTATGATGATAGCTCAGTCCAGTGGGTTGTCACACTCAGGGGTGTTACTGATAGGGGGAGCATGACAGACTTTCTCTCTAGTGACTCAGCTCTCCCCTGTGTCAGGTTTCTCAGTCTCTGTGTTGTTCTCTTCACCTGCACAGTCTACAGCTTCGCCGAAGATAGTACATACCACCTACCAGCAGTAGCCACCAGTTAGGAGTCTATTCTCAGACATAGTGCACACCACTCGTGCAGACTCCTAGCCAACCCCAAAGACAGCTCCACCTCCACCTTCCACTGCTATAGTCAGTACTCTCACACCTCAGGTAGCAGAGGATCTGGCCCACCGAGGCTACACTCAGGAAGACGTGGATGACCTTGCTCTTCTCCAAGCGACTATTGCCGAGGAGACATCCACAATCCCACTAGCAGGGCAGGACAGAGCGTCTAAGTTGCCTGTAGACCTTGACTTCTTCGAGAAGATGGATGCTCAGGCAGCATAGGCTCAGGGAGCACAGTAGGATCCAGCACAGGAGCAGCTAGGATTAAATCCCTCAGAGGACGTTGCTACACCACTTCGTTCATGTCGAAGCTTGAGATCGGCAGTAAATATATAGGGCTACGTCAAGACTAAGAACTACGATGGTTACACAAGACGCCGAGTTATACAGGTTCGGGCCCTCTCAATGGGAGTAAAAACCCTACGTCCTGTGTTCTGTGTATCGTATTGATGTTGTGAAACTTGTGTCGCATGTCCCCCTTGATGGGGGGGGGGGGGTACCCTGCCGCCTTATATATCCGGTCGGCAGGGGGGTACATGAAGACTCCTAGTCATAACCCTTAAGGATTTACATAGAAAGTCTATCTCTAAATGCTTTATGCTCCAAGCCGAGTCAGTCGGCTTCCTTGTTGATGAAGTACCCGATCGGCTACTGACTTAGTCTTGTATGAGGATACCCGTAAAGCAAGTATTCGACAGCAGCCCCCGAGTGCTTTCTGATTTTGAGCTTTGATTCTCCAAGTGATCTTCAATATAGATCATAAATTAGGAAGACCCCTTTATCGAAGTTCCTGATAGATCTGGTGCACCAGTCAAGTGCACCTGATCAGGTGTAGCCCCCAACTCTTGTATAATTTGGAGAATAACAAATGATGCAAGAGTCTAATTATATTAGCTCTTATTATTTTGCAGGTATTTTACTCAAACCATCAAGTGTAAGTCTAACTGACCTCTGGTCATCAAACCAGGGGGTCACTTTTCAAGGCTTCAACCTTGCCGACCGATTATCAAAAAAGGCCGAGTGATATACACTACTTCCGACTGACTTATCGGTCTGAATTTCATGACATCAATCATATTCAGTCCATGTAAAGTAATATGACATCAATCATATAATGGTATTAAGCTAAATGACATCAATCATAACAAAGCTTTTCCCTAATAATTAGTCACTCTATCTATCCATAAGTCTAATTTTGGCAACTTAGTTATTGACTTCAATCAATAACATAACCTTTGAACTTATATTCGTATGACCATCAAGTCCTTTGCTATATGATCATCAAAGCATATAGATACGGTTAAACACTTTTAAATGCTTCTCATCAAAGAAGCCCCGAGTTTTACTTCTCAAGGTTTTAAACCCTAAGCATGTTTAAGGCCCTTAATTAATCTTCTGCTTAATCAAAAATTTGCATCACTGTACGGCTCATTCCGGCCCATGGGACCCCTAGGTCAAAAAGCGGGAGTATAAAAGGGCAGCGTCAAGTTGACCCTCAGTCCACGCCATACTTGTGCACGAACTCTTCATCTTCCTCGTGCCTCCTCTGCTCAGCGACTCCTCTGCTTCTCCAGCTAGGGTTAGCGCTTTGCTTCCGGCCGTCGTAGATCTCGCCACACTTAGCCCCCAAGCTTTTGCTAGGTTTCAGCGCTCGATCCGCCGCACCCAAAACAACCATCGCTATGGGTCGCAAGAAGATTTCCACTTCCATTCCAGCAACTCCACTGCCGCCGCCATATCCTCGTCGTCGGAGGTCGACATCCCGGAACAGCTTCGAGAGTCCTCAAAGAGCAGCCTATCCTAAGCTGATATGAATAAGATGGTGGTCGACGGCATCCTTCCCGAGCAAGCTCGGATTAACTAGAAGGTACCCCGTGAATCTTGCCCCATCCCCATTCATAAACAGATTGTTGTGTTCCTCTAGTTCTTCGAGCATGGTTTTGGAGTCCCCTGCTACAGCTTCTTGCGCGAGCTCCTATTCTTTTATGAGATTGAGCTTGTCAACCTCAATCCCAACTCTATTCTTCACATCGCCATCTTTGTGCATCTGTGCGAAGCATTTTTGGGTGCTCTCCCCCCACTTCAATCTATTCTGCCACATGTTCGTCCTCCGATCACTGCCAACCAAGGACAATCATGTGGCTATAGGTGGCATCAGCATCCAGTTACGCAAGAAGGAAGCCTACATCAACGTGTCGTTGAAGACTGGAAACAGAACTGGAAGGATAAGTGGTTCTACTGTGACAACCCTCCCCCTGTTCTTGCCGACTTCACGGGTGCTAAGGCAATTCCCTTCGCGCATTGGACGAAGAAGCCCAATCCGACCGACCCTCAGGTGGTCACTCTGCTGAAGAAGATTTCTGACTTAAAAGCTGAAGGTATTGACGGAATCACCATCGCCAAAAGCTTCATAGTACACAGAGTGCAGCCCTTGAAACTTCAAAGTCACCCGGCGTGGAACTATGCCGACGATGACGAAACCAGGGAGGTGCCTGACCCACCAAATGGTGAACTCCGTCGGAAACGCCTATCGAAGATGTTTGAAGGGGATATCCTTCAGGATCACTTATTGGTCCAAAAGGCGTATAACAAGGGCACTATGCGAGCCCTAGTAAGCCTCAGTCTACTTTGAGCAATCCCTTATTATCTTGTCTTGATGTCCTGCTTAATGTCTTGACTCTTGTGTAGGTTCTGGATACTGAGCAATCCCATCCTCCGCTCCCTCCGACCGATACCGAGGGACCAGACTATGTTGAGAAGCCGCCACAGATCGGCCCTGGGGGCTCAAGCTCTTCTACAGGCGCTCAACCTGTGCATGTTGATCCAGTCGTCACCCTGGCTTCCCCCAGCCAACTAGTGAAGGGAACTGTCAGGCGCCACTGACAATATGTTGGGGATCAGGGTGATGATGAAGAAATGTTGTCTGCTGATGTCGGTCAACCCGCCCCTACTCCCTGTGACCGACCCTCAAATCAGTCGGAGCCCCCAAGCCAAACTCAGAGTGATGCAGGGGTGGCAGAACAGACCGACAGGGCAGGCAAATCTTCCTAGAAGAGGAAGGAGAATGATTCTCAGTCAACTTCTTCGAAGAAGAGGACGTGCCGAGTTAAACTTAAGAAGGCCCCCAGGTTATTCTTTTAACCTTATTGTTGGCTGTTCTTAAGCCTAACAGGAAAAATCTACAAGTGTACAGATGCCAACGTAGCCTTCACCTGGGAGTATTCTAGAGTATCAATTTCCACAGGGAACGAGTAGAGTGTCACTCCTAATCTATCAAGACCTAGCGATGAAGGGGCAGAACAAAGTGTACTCTATAGGGAGAAGAAGTCCCCAGGCCAGGTAATCTAATGTAGTGAACTCTATCCAAGTAACTTAGTGAGAATTCTATTTCTAAATATCTGCTTCGGGGCACGATAATGATCCATAGGTAAGGGTCGATAACTAACCACAAATACTAGTGGGCACGTTAACGCTAGACAACCCTGCTTGAGACTTCCCGAACGTGGTGGAATTCAATATTGGACGGACAAGGCTGTCACCACCTGCGACCTACCACACAGCCCGTGGGGACGAATGCAATCCAAGGAAAGCTAAGTCTAAACACCACATCTAAACATAGACTTTCATACCAGTTCTAGAATTGGTAAACATAACAAGATATTGCTACAAAGCAATATAAAGTTGTGTACGAGGATCCCACAGAATAAAAGGATAGAAATACTCACTTTATTACTTGGGCAAAGATTCCACTACATGTTACCCGACCCCGAACACGAGGGAGATTACTCACGTAGGAGCTCCATCCCCGAGGCACAAGTTGAAGGAGACAGCATCCTAAACTCCTCCTCCTCCTACACCTCTACTCTTCTACTTGGGTAAAATTTTGAACTAGTACTTATTTCTTCAGAAATCCTCTTCTCTCCCCCCCCCCCCGTGGCAATGGGCTGGCATGCATTTAGAGGTGGAGGAGAGTAGGTGGGCAAAAGTCGGTTTGCCGGGCAGTGGGCCACGCCGGGCGGCTGGGTATGCCGGGCGGCGGTCCAGGCCGGGCGGCCCTTGGATTATGTCGGTTTCCTGACCGACTTCCATCGGATGGCTCACATTTTACCCCAATGTCGGTTGTTGGGTCGGTGGCTACCGACTTCTTCATTTTGGGGCCGGTAGGCTTCATGGGCCTCTTGGACTGGCAACCCCGGGCGGCATACCTAGGCCGGGCGGCAGGCTGGGCCGAGTGACGACCCCCCTTTGAGTCGCCCCGTGACTTCTTCCGGTTAGGCCACTTGTGGACCCTTTTTCCTTAGCCATATTCCATTGCTTTTAGTCCGGGGGAACAAAACAGCTTCATGGTAGGGTGTTCTGTAGGATCGGCCGGGTTGCATGATCAGCCTCATGATGACCCTATTTCGACCAACCGTCTGGCTGATTTCAGCCTGATATGACCCGGTTGGTTGGGTTCTGATTTCAGCCATCACGACCCTGTCGGGCCCTGATTTCAGCCTCAAACGTCCCTGTCGGCCTGATATTTTACGACAGAATCGGCCGACGGGGCGTTTCTTCATGTTTTTGCATATTTTTGGCTCTTTTGACCCTGCAAGCACATATCTCACCAAAACTCGTGGAACTACTTAGTTCTATTAAGGATTAGGGTTCTTTCCAAGAGTTTCATACTTTTCAAAGTTTATTTGGTATGCTTAGACACGGAAATAAAGACTACCAACACCCCCCGGCCCCCACGCTTAGGACTTTGTTGTCCTGAGCAAAGTAGAAATGAGGAAAAAAGGAGTAGTTCCCAACATGCTTTGTATATATAAAGATTATCCATGACTCCCCATGCCCAAGGGGTTTTAAGTGGCTAAAAACCTTGTCTTCAAAAGTTGAGAAATGGAACAACAAAGTGAAATCAAATCTTACTATTTCCCAAGGAACTTAAATTTGATTTGTTCTTTCAAATAAAACAGAACTCCAAATCACAAGTTATTCTCGATTGATGCTCTCAAGTCACTCAAGTTGGTATGATTCCTCTCAATGGCCAGTGGCCAAAATTTCCCTATGTGTTAAGGCTTATGTGGAGCTTAAGGCGGGGAATATTGAGGCCGCATACTTGTACTTCATTTATCACTAAGTCAAATAATGGATCCATGGAGAAAACAGGTCATGAGTTATGATCAAGTCATGTGCATGATGATGGAGTGTATGGATGAATGAAAGATTGTGGATGCTCATTTTTGAAGTGATTCCTCTCTCTCTCTTGTATGAAGGAGATCATGGGCTGTTCATGACTCACAAATTTTTTTTTTTTGAAATAGCCCATAGCTCTTTTTACAATGATTTTTTTTTGGAGAGGGACCATCATATGTGGTGGAGCATGTTATGTAATGAATGGTTATGGGGATAGTTGAAGTGAACTTCCAGTATAGAAGTTTCGAAATATGGGGTGGTATGAGTGTGCACATGGACTTCCAGTATAGAAGTCTCGCAAGGGTCACGATATTTGACGAAGTTCAATGAAGATAAAAGTAGCGAAAGTAATAGGTTTTCATTAAAAGCATCATCTGGCTATGGTAGGAATAAAATCATCGTTGAGAATATTGTGAGTCTGGAGTTCTTATTTGTAAGAAAAGGAAAAGAAAGAATTATCACTTGTTCTTTAGAATGATTAATTTCTCCATTATTATATCTCATTTATCAACAGTTTAGACAAGGTTTTTCCTATGCGGTGAGTGTTTCCCAAGGGCAATGAGAGAATGCAAGGGGTTACCTTTCTACAACAAGCATGATTGGTAGGTGTAAATTCATAATACCAAGTTAAACATTTTTAGTATTAAAAGTGGTTCTGGTTAAAATTAGAATAGCCAGCTATGCCCATACCTCTCGAATTGACAGGGTGACCTAGGTCGTAGCGAGTCATGCCGCCCGGCGGGTCGTGCCGCCTGGCGGGGTATGTCGCCCGGAGGGTTGTGACGCCCGGCGGGCTTGGCTGCCCGGTGGGTCACGCCGCCCGGTGGTATTTACTTTACTGTGGGGCGCGCTAGTGTGTCATTCGTCGAGATTTTGACCGTTTTCCTGGCTTGTCATGAGACTCGATCGTTCTGTGAGATACAAAGTCCGACCTATGTGTTTCCACATAGATCCAAAAAAATATGTTGAAGTAAACACACAAATAATCTTTAAATTTTATTCATAGAGTCCTGGCGCACTACTTCATTGGAATAATGAAATTAATTAATGAATTGAACTAATGAATAATTAAAAGGAATGCAATGAAGGAAATAAAGCTAAGCGCCAAAGAAAATAAAAAGGACTCTATGGGCGAGGTAGATAGTAAACGTCTGGATGCCCGGCCACCGTGGCTACGTGCTTAATCTTACATCCTAGACCCTTGTGTAGCCACTCCACATCATCTTCAAGCACCTCTCGCCTTAGGTGCTCTTCCCCCATCCGATCCTCAATCTTGTCCACCTGCTGCCAAAGCCCCTTCACTGCCTTCCATAGAGCGCCTATCTCATCATCACTTGGATCACTAAATTCCATTCCACCAGGTGGTCCACGGATCGGTGGAGGAGAGGGGCGGCGCCTAGGCCTAGGGGGCGTGGAGTCAGTGGACTCGACGATCGTCCCCGGCGGAACCTTCTGGTACAGCACCTTCCCGTAGCCGGTGGCCGTTTTATGGCCATGAACAACATAGGGAGGGGGGCTACCATTTCCAGAGGTTTCCTCCGAGCTAGAAACTACTTGCTTGCCGATCTGTTCATAGCGGACTAAGGCCATCCCTTCCTCCATCTGAATGGCGGCTCGGTGTGTGACTCCCATAGCGATCGCAGGGGTTGGCGTTGGGAGGTTTGGAGAGCTAGGTCTGGCATCGGCGTCCTTCCGGGGCATGAGCTGGCCCGTGGTTGCGCGGGTTGGGGTTGCAGGGCGAAACTGCTTTCCCTTCCCGATGGCGCGCAAGGGGGAGAGTCCCCGGGGTGCATTACCTCCAGTTAGCCTAACGGGCGACGCCGGCCAGCGGGAGCTGCCGCCCGGCCTGGCGGGTGATGCCTGTCAGCAGGATCCATTGCCAGCTCATGGGGGTGTCGCCGCTCGGCGAGGGCCATGCCGCCCGGCGGGGGATGCCGCCCGGCGGCATGCAAGATGGCCCGATCGGCCAGATGTTGGTCAAAGGCTTAGGAGGCTCGTCATCAGAGATTTCTTTGAGGATCAAACGACGGGCAAGGCGATCACTAGGAGGGGCCATGTTCTTCCGGTTGGACTTGGCTTGAGGAGCCCCAGAGGTGGCTAAGAACTCTCTATTTTTGTTCATTTCAGGGGATCCGGCCATGGGTTTCATTGGCTGTGAAGGGATCAAGGCATTAGGGTCTTTTTCAAGAGGAAGAATGTTGAAACCTATGGGAGGGATAGGGTTGGAGTCGGCGAAGACCTCTCCGGGTTTGGCGTGAAGGCGGGGCGCAAATTTGAAAGTTTGTTGTCGCCGCCCGGCTCGTGCCGCCGTGCGGCGGGGTTGGCCGCTCGGCGGGGTTTCAAAACCCTATGTGATTGTCTGCGCCTCAGAGGCCGGGGTGGTAGGCCAGGCCGCCCTGCGGGGTTTGCCGCCCGGCAGGCTAAGCCGCCCGGCGTACTAGGCCGTGCCAGGTCATGCCCTGGGCCGCCCGGGGCACTATGCCACCCGATGTTTTTTTTTTTGAATTTGTGACGGGAGAAAAGATAAACCCCAATTAAGGTCGGGGTTAGACCATAGATGCAAACAGGTTTGCTTAAGTAGGACTGAATTCGAGGACATCTATTTCCTCGAACTCTGGTTTCCTTGGCTCTAAAAAGATTTTGAGCCTATGGCCGTTTACTTTAAAAATATTTCTGTCATCACTTTACAAAGTGACAGCCCCATGGGAGGAGACATTTAGCACCGTGAATGGGCCTTCCCATTTACTCCTAAGTTTACCATGACCAAAAAGTTTAACACGGGAGTTAAAAGTAGTACCTTATCTCCCTCTGTGAATTCCTTTTGGCGAATCCGTTAATCATGCCACCTTTTGGATCTTTCTTTGTATAACTTGGAGCTGTGGTAGGCTTTCTCTCTCCATTCATCTAATTCTGCCAGCTGGATTTGCCCCTTAACCCCTGCTGCGGTTAGGTCCGTATTCCATTTTCTTATGGCCCAGTGTGCTTTGAACTCCATTTCCACCGGCAGGTGACATGTTTTACCATAAACTAATTGATATGGTGTCATCCCTATGGGGATTTTGTAGGCTGTCCGATAGGCCCAGAGTGCTTCATGGAGTTTGGGTGCCCAGGTCTTTCCCATTTCATTTACTGTCTTCTATAAGATGTTCTTAATCTGCTTATTGGAGGTTTCCACTTGGCCACTAGTTTGAGGATGGTATGGTGTGGCAACTCAGTGATCCACCCCCAGTTTGCTCAGAGCTTTTCTAAAGGTGCGGTCAATGAAGTGGGAGCCTCCATCACTTATCATTACTCGCGGTACCCAGTACCATGGGGAATTGAACTCATTGAACATCTTGGTAGCATGCTTTGAGTCTGCTGCCCTACATGGCATTGCTTCTACCCACTTCGAGACGTAATCCACAGCCACTAAGATATACTCGAATCCTTCAGAGTTTGGGAAGGGTCCCATATAGTCAATTCCCCAAACATCAAAAATATCAACTTGCAGATTGTTGGTGAGAGGCATAGCATCTCTTGAGTTGATATTTCCATGTTTTTGGCATCTGGGACATCGCCGCACAAAATCTTTTGCATCTTGGTGCATGGTAGGCCAGAAAAATCCACTTTGCCATACCTTAGCATTTCTACGGAATGCTCCATAGTGTCCTCCGTAAGGGGATGAGTGACATCTTTCCAAGATTTTTAGAGTGTCTTGTATGGGAACACATCTTCTTAGCAGACCATCTGAGCATACTCGAAAGAGGTAGGGGTCATCCCAAAGGTCTATCCGACTGTCTCTTATGATCTTCTTTCGATCTGCCCCTGGTGCTATGTACCCCGCTACGAGGAAGTTGACAATATTTGCATACCAGGGGTCTATGAATGGGACTTTTAAAAGAGTGTCATCCCTGAGATAGTTGTCTATAGGTAGCTCATCTTGGCTTGAATTTTGTAAGCGGGAAAGATGATCAGCCACTGAATTCTCGACTCCCCTTTTATCCCGGATTTCTATGTCGAATTCTTAAAGGAGAAGGATCCAACGAATGAGTCGAGGCTTAGCATCTTTCTTTGTCAAAAGGTACTTGAGGGTTGCATGGTATGTATATATGATGACCTTTGACCCAACCAAATAAGATCTGAATTTGTCAATGGCAAAGACAACTGCTAATAGCTCCTTTTATGTGGTGGCATAGTTGAGCTGGGGGCCTGTCAGAGTCTTACTTGCATAGGAGATTGCATAATACTTTTTGTCCTTGCATTGTCCTAAGACAGCTCCAACGGCGTAATCACTTACGTCGCACATGATCTCGAAGGGTAACTCCTAATTTGGTGGCTGGATAATAGGGGCTGTGACTAAGGCCTTTTTTAGCCTCTCAAATGCTGCCATGCATTCTTCATCAAAGTTGAACGGAGTGTCCTTGGCAAGGAGGTTTGTCAAGGGTCTGAATATTTGAGAGAAATTCTTGATAAATCTCCTATAGAAACCGGCATGGCCGAGGAAACTGCGGATTCCCTTGACATTAGATGGTGGTGGCAAGGAGTCGATCACCTCTATTTTTGCTTTATCCACCTCTATCCCTTTTGACGAGATCTTGTGTCCTAGGACAATTCCTTCTTTCACCATGAAATGGCACTTCTCCCAGTTGAGAACAAGGTCTTTCTCTTTGCATCTTGTTAAGACTTTCTCTAAATTGTTCAGACATGTCTTAAAGGTTGTACCATAGACAGAAAAGTCATCCATGAAAACTTCCATGACCTTTTCTATTAAGTCTGAGAAGATGGCCATCATGCATCTTTGGAAGGAGGCTGGTGCATTGCAAAGTCCGAATGGCATCCGTCGGTATGCAAAAGTGCCATAGGGGCAAGTAAAAGTTGTCTTTTCTTGGTCCTCTGGGTGGATAGGAATCTGGTGGAATCCCGAGAAACCATCCAAGAAGCAGAAGAATGAATGCTTTGCTAAGCGCTCAAGCATCTCATCAATGAAAGGGAGTGGGTAATGATCTTTACGGGTCGCCTTGTTGAGTTTTCTATAATCTATGCACATGCGCGAACCCGTAACTGTACGTTGGGAAATCAATTCATTCCTCTCATTTTTGACAACTGTCATTCCTCCCTTCTTGGGAACAACTTGAACTGGGCTAACCCACTGGCTATCTTGGATTGGGTAGATAATTCTGGCCTTCAAGAGATTTAGAATTTCCTTCTTGACGACTTCCCACATTGCGTTATTGAGTCGTCTCTGATGCTCTCTTGTGGGCTTAATGTCTGGCTCCATGGGGATGCGATGGGTGCAGAAACTGGGGCTTATTCCCTTTATGTCAGCCAGGGAATACCCAATGACTGACTTATATTCTTCCAACATAGCAACTAACTTAGCTTCTTCCTCGGGGGAGAGCTGGTCACTGACAATAATGGGTGTGTTCTGGTTGCCGTGCAGGAAGGCATACTTGAGACCGGAAGGAAGTGGCTTAAGCTCAATGGTTGGAGGGGCTGTTGGCTCGTTTTTGTCGAGTTCAACAAAACCTTCCTCCTGCTCCTCCTCTGTAAAGTGTTGGGCCATTTCTTCTAGCTCAATGGTCTGGGAGGCTATTGCAGTGTTGGCAGATAGAATTTCCTCCGTGATATTTGGTTTGGTCGATGGCTCAGAGACTGAGTTCATTGATTTCGTGATGTCCATTGTATATGAAGATTCACCAAGTGAGAATGATAGCATGTCTCCTTGGGACTTTGTGAGGTGCATAACGGGCATGCCAATGAGTGCAAAGGTCTGATCTGGCACATCGAAGATGTGGAAATCTAGAGCAAAGGAGTTGCCATTGATGTTTACTTCAATATCAGGAACAACCCCTATGCACAAATAGACTTCCTTTTCTAACCGAAGCATCTTTGAGGATTTATTCCATAATCCTGAGAGATGTAGGGTGCTTGCTGCTGATTTTGTCATAAAATTTATCTTGGCCCGGAGATCGTAGTGAGTATCCACGTGCAAGAATTGCTTGTTTTCTATTGAGATCTTGGGGGCCTCTGATCTAAAAATGACTGGATTAGGATCAGCTCGGGATTCATCTGTCCATTCCTGACTTAAAATGGAAGAGAGGTTAAAAAGTTATTCCTTCTAAATCTCTCTCTCTTCCCAATCGGGTTCCTCTGGCTCCACAGGTGTGAAATCCATTCTCCTCTCTACTGGCATTGTTCGGACATTTCCAATATCTGAGAGATCGTTGTTGTCCTCTCAAATTTTAGGAAGAGGCAATGGTTCGACCTCTGCTTCTTGTAGAGAGAAGGGTGATTCATGGCGAATTAGGTATGGGTCCAAAGTGTTAAATGTTGGAGAACAATCGACCTCTTCTATGATTGGGGGATCTGGTGTGGAGATGATAGGGGAGAGGTCGGCTAAATGTGCATCCTCTGACTGGTCTTCTGAAGGTGTAGGCTGATAATCTTTGAGGTTACAAAGAATTTTGGCTAGAATCCTCTTTCCTTCAATAGGTGTGGTATACACAAATGCTCCACCAGCAGCTATATCCAGGAATTTGGCGCGCTCGGGCTTAAGTCCCCAAACGAAATGTTGCAATAGCATACATTCGGGTAGTCCTAAGTCTGGGCCCATGGTGGTGCATGAAAGCAATCTCTCCCAAGCAGCTCCCAGTGGTTCTTGATCCTTTTGCTCGAAATTTATTAACTTCCTCCATAATTCAATTATCTTTGAGAGCGGAAAGAACTTCTTGCAGAAAAATTCTCTCAAGGAGGGCAAACTTCCTTCAGCATCCTCAACATGGCGAATGTACCATGTTTTTGCTGCATCTTTTAGTGAGAACGGAAAGAATTTCCACCTTAAAGTGTCTCTATGGACACCAAGTATGTTCACAGTGGAGCACACTAACTCGAAGTGCTGAAGATGGGCATAAGGGTTTTCCGAGCATTCCACTAAGAAGGGTGTCGACTGAACCAAAAGTATGAGTTATGGGCGGATCTCAAAGTTTTGGGTCTCGATTGATAAGGCGGAGCTAGGGGGCTCCATGTTCTCAGCCTTGGGGGCTGTGAACTGGCTAATGGAGGGTAACTCCATAAAGGTAGCTAGGGTGAAAAGAAATAAAGAAAACTAGCGGACGAGACGGGATTCAGAAATGGCACTACTATCGTTCCCCGAAAACGGTGCTAGAAAGCTTGTTGGTGGTTCTTAAGCCTAACAGGGAAAATCTGCAAGTGTACAGATGCCGACATAGCCTTCACCCGGGAGTATTCCAGAGTATCGATTTCCACAGGGAACGAGTAGAGTGTCACTCCTAATCTATCAAGTCCTAGCGATGAAGGGGCAGAACAAAGTGTACTCTATAGGGAGAAGAAGTCCCCGGGCCAGGTAATCTAATGTAGTGAACTCTATCCAAGTAACTTAGTGAGAATTCTATTTCCAAATATCTGCTTCGGGGCACGATAATGATCCACAGGTAAGGGTCGATAACTAACCACAAATACTAGTGGGCACGTTAATGCTAGACAACCCTGCTTGAGACTTCCCGAACGTGGTGGAATTCAATATTGGACGGACAGGGCTGTCACCACCTGCCGCCTACCACACAGACCGTGGGGACGAATGCAATCCCAGGAAAGCTAAGTCTAAACACCACGTCTAAACATAGACTTTCATACCAGTTCTAGAATTGGTAAACATAACAAGATAATGCTGCAAAGCAATATAAAGTTGTGTATGAGGATCCCGCAGAATAAAAGGATAGAAATACTCACTTTATTACTTGGGCAAAGATGCCACTACATGTTACCCGGCCCCGAAGATGAGGGAGACTACTCACGCAGGAGCTCCATCCCCGAGGCACAAGTTGAAGGAGCCAGCATCCTGAACTCCTCCTCCTACACCTCTACTCTTCTACTTGGGTAAAATTTGGAACTAGTACTTATTTCTTCAAAAATCCTCTTCGCCCCCCCCCCCCCCCCCCCCGCCCGTGGCAATGGGCTGGCATGCATTTATAGGTGAAGGGGAGTCGGTGGGCAAAAGTCGGTCCGCCCGGCGGCGGGCCACGCCGGACGGCCGGGTATGCCGGGCAGCATGCCAGGCCGAGCGGCCCTTGGATTATGTCGGTTTCCTGACCGACTTCCCTCGGATGGCTCAGATTTTACCCCAATGTCGGTTGTTGGGTCGGTGGCTACCGATTCTTCATTTTGGGGCCGGTAGGCTTCATAGGCCTCATGGGCTGGCAACCCTGGGTGGCATACCCAAGCCGGGCAGCATGCCAGGCCAGGCGGCATGGGTGGCCGGGCGGCAGGTCGGGCCGGGTGCCGACCCCCCTCTGAGTCACCCCGTGACTTCTCCCGGTTAGGCCATTTGTGGACCCTTTTTCCTTAGCCATATTCCATTGCTTTTAGTCCGGGGGAAGAAAACAGCTTCATGGTGGTGTGTTTTGTAGGATCGGCCGGGTTGGATGATCAACCTCATGATGACCCAGTTTTGACCTACCGGGTGGCTGATTTCAGCCTGATATGACCCTGTTGGTTGGGTTCTAATTTCAGCCATCACGACCCTATCGGGCCCTAATATCAGCCTCATATGACCCTGTCGGCCTACTGTTTTACAATAGAATCGGCCGACGGAGCGTTTCTTCATGTTTTTGCATATTTGTGGCTCTTTTGACCCTGCAAGCACATATCTCACCAAAACTCGTGGAACTAGTTAGTTCTATTAAGGATTAGGGTTGTTTCCAAGAGTTTCATACTTTTCAAAGTTTATTTGGTAGGCTTAGACAGGGAAATAAAGACTACCAACACTTATATTCCTTGTCTCCTATGGTCAACAGCCATGGCACATTTTGATCTCCTCAATATTTGCTTTGACAGTAGTCGGACGAGTGATTCTTAGAGTGCTCAAGGGTCCGAAGACACTCGGTCGGATCTTCCTCCTCGTCCGACTGATCTACCTAAACCGGTCGGCAAGTCTTCAAACACACCGACCGAGGTGGATAAGCCATCTGATAAGACAATTCCTGCCTCCATTTCGGAGCCTTCACCACAACCTGCTCCAGTCGACATCCCTTTGCCTCTTGACAAAGGTAATGCAACACTGCCTGCAGATGCACTCGGTCGGCCCAAAGTGGAGGACGTGGACATAATGTACCAGCATTGAGAAGCCAGCAAGGTACTTCAATACTCTGCTTTAGCTTTGTCTCAATCTCATTGTTAAGCTTACCCATCTTCTGTATATCAGAAAATATATGCTCTTGTGGAGAGGAAACAGGCTAGAGTGGAATACCTTGAAGCCGAAACCTTTGGTATGCCTTAAATCCTTCAGCCTTCATGTCTTTATGTTTAAGACTAACACATTGTTGGTGTTATGCCAATCACCGGTCAGCGACTCTCCAAAGCTCAAAAGGAGATTGATAAGTTGCAGACCGACCGACAAGAGATGACCAAGGCCTTAGACCAAGGCCGTGCAGATATAGCTGGTAAGATCATTTACCATTTGTGTCCAAATAACCAACTAATCACTCTAACGCTAAAAGTTCAAATGTCTGTCTTTAGCTCGTGATTAGAAGATTGCCGACCTGGAGAAGTTGACTTCCAATCAGCAAAGGTTTGTTGATGCCTTGAACGCTGAGAAGGAAAACCTCTCCAAGTTAGTCAAAGATCAGAAGGCCAAGATCACTCAGCTACAGAAGGAGCTGAAGGAAGTCGACGCCAAGATAGAGGAGGTCAAGAGTGTCTCCAAATCCTTCAAATGTAATCTTGCCAGTAAGCCCTTCATTACTTCTCACATCTGCTTGAATCTTCTGTTGATGATGCTGACCAAAAATCATCACTCGCAGCTCTATCTTACGCTGCTCGAAAGGCAATGAACTATGTTCATGCCGACTGAGTGGAGTAGACTGGCCACTCCTTGGATGACTTGCTGGAGCATGCATCGGAAGCTATCTCTTATAACACTTGGCAAGTTGCGACCGAGGCCGGGAGTCAGGTCCTAGCGATTTGTCAATCTTGGTCTCCTGCTCTGCCATTGGACAAGATCAAGGAGGGCTTCCACCCCGACTTGACTGACGACCAATGCCAGTTGTTCTTGGATTCCATGCTGGAGACTTCTCGGGCCTTGGTCGACAACATAGAGATTAATCCGACCGTGCCTACTCCTCCAGCAACACCAGAAGTTGAGCTACAAGCTGACTCTTCTTCTCCTTCAAAGGAGCTGTAAATCCTGCAATACTAGAGAACATTAGTAGTACCTATGTACTGATACAATGTTTCCTATATGTAAATTAATTTCATGCTTAATAGCTTAGAAGACTAATAAAAATATCATAAATATGTTTCTATTATTGAGAAACAGAAATTGCATCGGTCTGCCTTAACATATTAGGTTGTGACTCATAACCGCGTAACAAACAGAGTAGACCAATCAACACATGACCTCTCGCACTTTGGCTCTGGGTTTAGTGTAGTGGTAGTCTGATGTGGAGTATAAAGTGTATAACCATGATGCATAGACGTTAGACCAAAAAAGTAAAGACCGTATTCAGAAATCGGTCTGAAAATAGTCCAATACCAAAATAAGGTTAGACTAAGGTGGGACATTATTACTAGCCCTCTGGCTCGATTGTTTAGTAAAATGAATTAAGGAATCGAGACAATATAGAATGAAAATCATCAAAAAACTTTCATCAAAAAGACCGAAGTTTCATTCATAAATAATGTATAAGTATACAAAAGAATAACTAAGTATAGAAATGACGTAGCTGATTTAAGTTCCAGGAGTTTAGTATATCATCGCCATCTTCATACATCAGTCGGTAAGCCCCCGGGCAAGTGGGTAAGCCACCGGGCGAGTGACTTCCTTCACCACATATGGTCCCTCCCACATTGGAGAAAGCTTATGCTGGTTCTTTGTTGACTGCACTCGACGAAGCACTAAATCTCGAACTTGGAACTGGCGATTGCGTACGTTTTTATCATAATATCAACGCAAGCCTTGTTAATAAAGTGCCGACTGAAATAGAGCGCGATCACATAACTCCTCTGTTGCACTCAAATCAATCTCTTGGTTCCCCTCAGAAAGTTGTTCATCATATGCCTGAACCCGTGCCAAAACAAGACTAACCTCGGTCGACAGCATAGCCTCTAAGCCATAGACCAATAAGAAAGGTGACTGACCAGTTGCCCGACTGGTGTTTGTGTTAATCCCCCAAAGAACTGAAGGCAATTCTTTGACCCACCGATCGGCATAAGGTTTAAGTCTGCCGAATATCCGCGACTTCAATCCTTGAAGAATCATACCATTGGCCTGTTCAACCTGCCCATTGCTTTGAGGATGTGCCACTAATGCAAAGTGAATTTTTATTCCCATCTCATCGGCAAAGTCATGGAATTCCACTGATGTGAATTGAGTGCCATTATCGGTGATGATATCATGAGGAACCCCAAACCGGGTAAAGACATCCTTGACAAACTCAATCGCCTTCTTTGATGTTATCTTGCCAACCGGCTTTGCTTCAATCCGCTTGGTGAATTTGTCAATAGCAACAAACAAATAAGTGAACCCGCCTGGTGCTTTCTTGAAAGGACCAACAATATCAAGCCCCCAAATAGCAAAAGGCCAAGTCAAAGGTATCATCTGAAGCTGCTGTGAAGGCACATGCGTTTGTTGAGCAAAGAATTGACAACCTTCACACTTCCGAACGACTTGGTGTGCATCTTTGACCATCGTGGGCCAATAAAACCCTTCCCGAAAAGCCTTGCTGACCAAAGTCTTGGAGGCTGCATGATTGCCACATATCCCAGAATGAATTTCCTCTACCAACTTTTGGCCTTCTGGTATCGAGATGCATCGCATCATGATGTTTAATCCTCCTCTTTTATAGAGTTAGTCTCCCACCAACAGATATTCTCGGCATCGGGTCTCTAACCTCCGTTGCTCATTAGGGTCCGAAGGCAGCGTTCCCTTGTCCAAATATTGGATGAATGGGTCGCGCCAGTCGGCCTCCGTGTTGTCATCACTAACAAGATCAGCGATAATGCTCATTAATACATCTGACCGAGGAGATATAGTGGGGGAATCAAGAGTGTGTAAGAAAACACCCGGTGGGCCTTCAGACCGAGACAATCCCATCTTAGCCAATTCATCAGCCGCCTGGTTATTATCCTGAAGAACATGCGTGAACTTCAACCCATCGAATTTGTCTTTGAGCTTCCTTACTTCTTGATAGTAAGCACCCATATTGTCATCTACACAGTTCCAATCCTTAGTGACCTGATTAATGACCAAAGCCGAGTCATCAAAGACGTCAATACGCTTAATGCCGAGTGAAGCAGCAATGCGTAGATCGTGTAGGAGGGCTTCATATTCTGTAGCATTATTAGACGTGCAAAACATAACCTGAAGGATATATCAAAGCTTTTCTCTAGTGGGCGAGATAAGCACGACTCCCACACCAGCTCCTTGTAATTCAAGAGAGCCATCAAAGTACATTTTCCAGTACTCAACATCTTGTGCAGTAGGAGGATTTTGGATCTCTGTCCACTCGGCAACGAAATCAGCTAATGCTTGTCCCTTTATAGCCAACTGAGGTGTGAACGTAATGGTATATTGACCAAGTTTGACTGCCCACTTGGCAATTTTTCCTTCGGCTTCTTGATTGTGCAACACTGTGCCGAGTGCGAAAGAAGTCTGGACTTCGATTGGATGAGGTTGAAAATAGTGCTTCAACTTCCTAGAGGTGATCAACAATGCATACAACAACTTCAAGATCTGTCGATACTTTGCTTTAGAGGCACCGAGGACCTCACTCACAAAATAGACTGGGTGTTGTACTTTTTGTATATGTCCCTCTTCTTCTCGGTTGACTGTCAAAACAGTACTCACAACCTGAGTTGTGGCCGATATGTAAAGTTGAAGTTTTTCTCCTGGCTCCGGAGGCACCAATACTGGAATATTGCTGAGGTGAACCCTCAACTCATCCAATGCCAACTGCGCCTCTTCGGTCCAAATAAAGTCATCCTGCTTTTTAAGCAGTCAGAAAAGTGGTAACCCAATAACCCCCAGTCAGGAAATAAAGCGGCTCAGGGATGCCATGCATCCAGTCAGCTTCTGAATGTCCCTTTGAGAATTAGGTGGCCCCATATCAAGGATCGCCTTGATTTTGTCCGGGTTAGCCTCTATACCTCATTTCAAAACGATGTAGCCGAGTAGCTTTCTCGATGGAACCCCAAAAACAGACTTCTTAGGATTTAGTTTCATCGAATAATGCCTCAGATTATCAAAGGTTTCTTCCAGGTCAGAAAGAAGTTCCTCGACATTTCGAGTCTTGACAATGATGTCATCAACATACGCTTTTGTGTTCCGACCGATCTGAGTAGCAAGGCAGCGTTGAATACCTTGTTGATAAATCGTGCCAGCGTTCTTTAGACCGAAAGGAATCGTGATATAACAATAGGCGCCGAAGGGTGTTATAAAGGAAGTTTTAATCTGACCTTAGACCTTCAGTGGGATCTGGTGATAGCCTAAATAGGCATCCAAAAAGCTTAAAAGCTCACACCCGGCTGTTGAGTCTACAATTTGATCAATACGAGGAAGAGCAAAGGGGTCTTTAGGACATACCTTGTTGAGATCGGTATAATCGACACACATTCTCCACTCTTTATTCTTCTTGAGTACAAGGACTGGATTTGCTAACCAGTCGGGATGATACACCTCCTTTATAAACTTAGCATCTAATAATCTAACTATCTCCTTCTTCATGGCGTCCTTGCGGTCTTGTGCAAATCTTCTAAGCCTCTGCTGAACGGGGGTAGCCCCAGGAGGTACCCTGAACTCATGCTCAATCTTTTCCCTAGGAACTCCCGGTATCTCAGATGGTTTCCATGCAAAGATGTCCCTATTTTCCTGGAGGAAAAGAGTGAGCACGACTTCCTATTTCTCGTCGAGGTTAGGCCCAGCATAAGTTACCTTATCGGGGTCTATAGGATCGAGCATGATCTCCTTGGTTTGGATGTCATCGGTCTGAATCTTGTCTTTGGTAGGCTTCTTTGCTGGAACCGCTACTTCAGTCTGCTCCTCCAAGCCGACTGCCTTCTAGATCTCCTTCTGGTCAGACAGCATGAACTATTTATTGGCCATCTTACAACTTTGTACATCGCAATCGAAAGAATTTCGAAGATCAGAGTGGAGGGAGATTATTCTGTTTGGGCCTGGCATCTTGAGGGTGAGATATGGATAATGCGGGACAACCATGAATTTAGCCATTGCTGGTTGACCGATGATAGCATGATATGATGAGTCAAAATCTGCCACCTGAAAGAGAATGCGATCAGTCCTGAAGTTCTCACGGGTACCGAAGGTGACCGGCAGACTAATTTGTCCAATAGAAACCAAAGTCTTGCCAGGCACAATCCCATGGAAAGGTGAAGACATCGGCTGAAGGTCGCTGACCGACAGACCGAGCTCTTGAAGAGTCTTGGTGAAGATTAAGTCCAAACTGCTTCCTCTATCAATGAGTACTCTGTTGAACTTCACCTCCTTCATCGTGGCAGCAAGCACCAGCGGGTAACGACCCAGCTTTGGTAGATATTTGGAGTGGTCCGACCGATCAAAAGTGATTGGCATTTCAGACCACCTCATGAATTGAAGTGCAGCTGGTTCCACCGAGTTGATCTCCCGAAGTTCCAGCTTCTGCTTGCGCTTGGACACATAGGCATCTGGGCCACAGAAGATGAAGTTGACTTCTTTGCGGGGCTCCTGGAACTCTCCTGAGTCGTCCTTGTCGCCATCGTCCTTGGTCTTGTCTTTGCTATTGCGTCTTGGGGGATCTTTGGCCACCTTGAGCGCAGCTCTTGCAAAACCCTTTAGCCGATAGCAGTCCTTCGCTTTGTGGTTCCCCTTTGGGTGCCAAAGGCACGGGCCACACAGCAGCTCGTCGGTATATGGTTGGTTCGTCCGAGGATTCTTCTGAAATCGGTCCACCATGTGAACCATGTTGTCAGACTTCCTCTTCTTGTCCTTCTTGGAGGATTGAGGCTTGTCCAACCGCTTCTCCTTGCCTTTTCCCCAGATATCATCTAATGTCGACTCCCTAGATGCAAACTTGTCAGTGATCTCGAAGCACTCCTGAGCGATCAGCTTGAGATCATGATTCCTCTGACCGATCTCCCGGACCAAATCATCGCTGCGGATTCCTCCTTGGAAGGCAGCAATAATTTGTTGATCCAGAACATTGGGGATCTCAATCTTCTTGGTGCAGAATCGCTTGATGTAGTCACGAAGAGGTTCATCAGTCTTTTGCTTGATCCGAGTGAGGTCAAAGTGGTTGCCCCATCAGTTGCAGGTAGCTTGGAAGCTTTCTATGAGCTTCTTGTTGTGGTCTCCCTAGGATGTGATTGACTCTTCTGGGAGAGATGTGAGCCATATCCATACGGCTGGGTCCAGGCAGACTGGAAGGTAATTAGCCATTACATAGGAATCACTTCCAGCTGATCGGATCATCGTGCTGTAGAGCTATAGCCACTCTTGGGGATTGATCTGACCATCGTATTTTTCGACGGGGACCGGCTTGAATCCTTTTGGCCATCAAGTTATGCGAAGCCTAGGGATGTAATCTTTGATGCCATCGATCTCGTCGTCGGTAGGCGTCGGCGACCGCCTATTCCGATTTGGGGATGGAGTTGGGCAGCGCTGTGTCGTGGACCAACATCATCATCATGATGACATCGATGATTGTCATTGTTATTGTTGTCTTTGCTATTGCGTCTTGGGGGATCTTTGGCCACCTTGAGCGCAGCTGTTGCAAAACCCTTTAGCCGATAGCAGTCCTTCGCTTTGTGGTTCCCCTTTGGGTGCCAAAGGCACGGGCCACACAGCAGCTCGTCGGTATATGGTTGGTTCGTCCGAGGATTCTTCTGAAATCGGTCCACCATGTGAACCATGTTGTCAGACTTCCTCTTCTTGTCCTTCTTGGAGGATTGAGGCTTGTCCAACCGCTTCTCCTTGCCTTTTCCCCAGATATCATCTAATGTCGACTCCCTAGATGCAAAGTTGTCAGTGATCTCGAAGCACTCCTGAGCGATCAGCTTGAGATCATGATTCCTCTGACCGATCTCCCGGACCAAATCATCGCTGCGGATTCCTCCTTGGAAGGCAGCAATAATTTGTTGATCCAGAACATTGGGGATCTCAATCTTCTTGGTGCAGAATCGCTTGATGTAGTCACGAAGAGGTTCATCAGTCTTCTGCTTGATCCGAGTGAGGTCAAAGTGGTTGCCCCATCAGTTGCAGGTAGCTTGGAAGCTTTCTATGAGCTTCTTGTTGTGGTCTCCCTAGGATGTGATTGACTCTTCTAGGAGAGATGTGAGCCATATCCATACGGCTGGGTCCAGGCAGACTGGAAGGTAATTAGCCATTACATAGGAATCACTTCCAGCTGATCGGATCATCGTGCTGTAGAGCTATAGCCACTCTTGGGGATTGATCTGACCATCGTATTTTTCGACGGGGACCGGCTTGAATCCTTTTGGCCATCAAGTTATGCGAAGCCTAGGGATGTAATCTTTGATGCCATCGATCTCGTCGTCGGTAGGCGTCGGCGACCGCCTATTCCGATTTGGGGATGGAGTTGGGCAGCGCTGTGTCGTGGACCAACATCATCATCATGATGACATCGATGATTGTCATTGTTATTGTTATCGTGCCGATCCCGATCGTCATGTTGACGATGGTCATCGCGGCTGTCTCTTGCAGAGGATCCTGGCGGTCCTCTTGTTGGTTGTCCCATCAGTCATCCCGGCGGTCGTCTCTTTGAGGAGGATCTTGGCGGTCCTCTCATTGGTTGTCCCATCGATCATCCCGGCGGTCGTCTCTTGGAGGAGAATCTTGGCAGTCCTCTCGTCGGTTGTACTATCGGTCGTCCCGAGGGTCGTCCCGTTGGTCATCTGTCCTCCGTTCGCGGCGTTCTTCCTCATAGCATTGGTTATACCGAGCGTGTTCTTCATAATGAGAGTTGATGGTGTCTCATCCATCATGGACACTGAGAGAATGTCTCAGATCTTCACACCTATGCCGACCTCGCGAAGATGCGCGGCTAGAACTTGTGATCGACTGAGATTTTGCAGCATCTTGAGCTACAGCAGCCTTAAGCATAGCCACCGCCTTCTGCATCGCAGGGGTCTGATAATTCGCGTCGACCATTAGAGTGTCGAGCAAAGTTTTGGCCCCGATGATGTTGTTCTGAGGGGTGTGATAAACATTGATGCCATCCACTTCAAGGTCTGGGCCAAGATCAAGTCGGCGTGCGTTGCATGAACCGCGCGACCCTCTTGCTCGACGGCGGTGACCGACGGATAAGTCATCAACTGGAGGGTTTTCCTCCTGTTGACCTCCTTCGGCTAGTTGCTTCAGGTGGCCATCGATGAGGTTACCTTCTTGTTCACCTTCTTGGTCTCCATCCACAGGATCTACTATATCCACCATGTTGATAGTATGGGGATATGGGTAAGCTGATCCGACCGAGTCCTCATCAAAGGACCGATCCAACTTTGAATCGTTCCCGAAGGAAGGATCTTCCTCCTCAGATCCAAGTGGAACCAATGCAGGGATTATGTCGGACGAACTCAATGATCATGCCATGGAGACGGCTGCGGCCGAGTTGGATCTATGGTTTTCCAGACCTAGGCCTCCGTTGTCACTGACTATGAAGTCGAGCGATCCAAAGGAGATCTTGAAGTCCAGTGAGTACTGGATGGTGGGAATTTCGGTCATCGTAGTCGACAGAGAACCCCGGCGAGCCTTGTCCCCTTCCTGGCGTGCCAACTGTCAAAGCTTGAGATTGGCAGTAAATATATTAGGCTATGTCGAGACTAAGAACTACGATGGTTACACAAGACGCCGAGTTATACAGGTTTGGGCCCTCTCAATGAGAGTAAAAACCCTACGTCCTGTGTTCTGTGTATTGTAATGATGTTGTGAAACTTGTGTCGCGTGTCCCCTTTGATAGGGGGGGGTACCCTGCCGCCTTATATATCCGGTCGGCAGGGGGGTACATGAAGAGTCCTAGTCGTAACCCTTAAGGATTTACATAGAAAGTCTATCTCTAAATACTTTATGCTCCAAGCCGAGTCGGTCGGCTTCCTTGTTGATGAAGTACCCGGTCGGCTACCGACTTAGTCTTTTATGAGGATACCCGTAAAGCAAGTATCCCACACTTCGACCACAAGCACGTAGATGTTCACTTTTCCCACTTTTATGGACTTGTTGCCAAAGGGGGAGATGTAGTCATAGATCTAGGGCGAGATGGAGTGTGATCATGTGTGATCGAGAGTAGCTTGTATCTAGGGGGAGCATACGTGTACATTGGATTTGGGGAGTTAGATACATTTGGATCTTATTTTGATGGAGTTATTTGATGTTCGTGGATTTTGATGGCTCATGGTTTTAATTCGCTTGTGTTTGACTCATCTTGATCTCACTTGGTTTATTTCTCATACACAGTGCTTTGTATTTCTTAATTATCTTGTATGCCTGTGTATAATTCCATGATGATGATTGCTTGTTCTTAATTCTTATGCATTGCCATGCTAACCTGTTGCATTTCATCATTCATGTCTTGCATTGCATGTCCTTATGCTTTTATTAATATCTTCACATGACATGCATGCATGTCATTTAGAGTGCGCTTTTCTTTCTTATTCTTCTTAGCTCTTGATGAGGACATCCTCCACTATTACCCACTGGGGCGGCGACCGTGTGAGCCTCTGAATAATCCCACCTTGCTTAGCTTGGGCGGTGGAAGCCACCTTAAAAGGGAGAGCCACCCTTCCCCTATCAGACTAGTCTTTTAGGGAGATTGGGTCTTTCCCTGAGTGGGGGCGCCGGAGTTGCAGTGCTAAGACTGCGGATTCGGGTCGTGGACCTAGAATCGGATCGGTGTGTCGGGCTTTCAGCAGGAGTTGCGGTGCTAAGATTGTGGGATTCAAGGAATCCGGATCGGTGTGTCACGCTTCGTTCCACCCCACCTGGACTGGATGTATCAGCTCTTGGTGATGCTTGTTTGAGTAGGACCTTGTGCATTTCTCTCTTATGCTTTTGAGGTTCCTCTCGATCGTAGTGTAGCTCTTTCAGCCTTGCTGTTCATTGATAAGATTATGGTAGGTAGTGGTTGTCATCAATCACCAAAAAGGGGGAGATTGTAAGCATCATGAACATTGATGAGATCCCCAAGGTATGAATGATTTGGTGATAGATGACAACTATGAAATTGTGGTCTAATATCCACACGAGTGTTGTCTATGTAGGAATCATCTCTAAACTCTACTACAAATCATATGGATAATGGTTGCCTTGGCGATTGATGAGAATGACTGCAAGCATGGAGGCTTGTGAGCTTGATGGAGTCCAAGGGTTGATGGAGATGGATCAAAGCTGAGGACAAGCTATGGAGCAAGTGTTGGGAACACTTGTCTAGTTGTTAGGGCTTTGAGTCCATAGAAAAAACCGGACTATCAAGGGGGTCTAGGTTATTTCTCTTAGGTCATGTCTAGTCGGTGATGTGCAAGGTTGTTCGGTGAAATCACAAGCACTAGTTGACAGTGGAGAATCCAAGGAGTTGTTCGGAGAAGCCGGGAAACGAAGTCAAGCGAGGACGAGGAGTTTTAGATTCTGGACGAAGTGACCGGATAGAGGGGTCAGTGGTGACCGGACTGTATGGTCACTAAGAGGTTTTGTCCAGAGCCTATAGTGAGAAACAAGGAAACTACCAAGTCTAGAAGACCTAGAGACTGGACGGTCCGGTCTAGTGACCGGATGGTCCAGTCAGTAGGTCTGGGACTTGGGCAGCGAGGAAGCAGCACTGAAATGTTTCTGGACTGGAGAGAGAAATGGATCGGACGGTCCGATCAGTGGATGTCAGCAGAGGGATAGAGATGTTGGTGCTCAGATTTGCAGTGACTAGATGGTCCAGTCAGGCAGTGATCGCATAGTCCAGTCAGTAGGCCCCGAAAGATGATTTCATGGAGCAACGGTTAGTTAGAGGTTGGAAGACTATATAACTTCATTGCTAGGGTCTTGGATACCTCTCTTGGCCAGTGGAATTTGCTTGGAGCATTTGGAAAGAGCCAAGAGGAAGAGAGGAGAGCACTAGGAGGAGATATTGCATATCTTGAGAGTGCTATAGGAGAGTAACTAGAGCATCTTGCACATCTAAGGAAAGGGTGTCCTTGAGGGTGTGATCTAGGTTGTTACTCTTGGTCTATGGTGAGATCTAGACCGGTTAGGTATCGGTGATCTCATGATTGGTTGTGAAGGCCGTCACAAGTTTGTACCCAGTTTGAGCCCATCGGTGAAAGGGGCATCAATAATGAGCGCATGTGTTGGCTCGGGCAGTCTGGCAAGTTCTCGAGGGAGGCGATCTTGTGCCATGATGGCTGTGGTGATGCGCACCATCTAGTAGTGGTTGCGGGCTCGTGGGCGAGAACTCCACATCGGTGGCGGGAGGGACCGGGACTCCGACGGGAGTGGTCTAATGAGTAGGAGAAGGTGCCATCCTTCCGAGACTTGAAGAATAAATCATGAGCATTTCTTGACTATTCTGCAATTGTGTGTTCTAGGAACTAGGTTGAATTGTGGCTTGCATAGGCTAGTGTGTTTGGCTTCCGTGCTTGCTATCATCATGAACACTAGCAAGTGTAGGGTCTTGGCCTACTAGAATTGTTTAGGTTGCAATGCTTGTTAGACTCAAGTAGTGTGAATTGAAGTATTTGGATTTGTGAGTGGCTTACCGATTCACCCCCTCCCCCCCCCCTCTCGGTATGCCTTCGGTCCTTACAAGATTATGGGAACTTTTTGAATTATAGCTATATGAGAAGCCACCACTACTTGACTCAGACCCTGACCCCGATGAGGAGGCATTCCTCCTCGAGACAGTAAAAGAGCTTTCGACTATTTATGAGCAATGAATGGTCAACCGAAAGTGAGCTATCCATGGATCCAATCCAGGTATCCAAGCCAATCTCAACTCTGTCCTGCTGCATTAGAAGAGCCAAGGTGGACATTCTTTACAATACCACTTGTTGGTGCCAACATCATTTCTGATGCTTGCACTTTTGCCAATTTGGGTGATTTACCCATGGCACTGACCTGCAAATTTCTCAAGTGTTCCTATGGACCCATTCTAGAAGGACACGGAATTTTGTGAGAAGTGCCTGTACGGCACGAAGGCATTGATGCACTCCTGGACTTTTATGTGTTTGAAGTCTCAGACTTTGACATACTTATCGGGCATCCTATTGAGAAAATTTTCTCTAATGCTTCGACCAAGGGAAGCTTAATGTCAAACTCAGGGGAAATAAATATTCTGTCCTGATCACTCGATCCGAGAACACTATGTCTGATTTTCCCTTCGACAATGAGCGAATTGAGGAAGTTAAGGTTGTCCTTCCTTTTGATTCACCTAAATCTACCCTCGAGCAACAATCAAAAGATTTCATTGAGGAGGAGGACAAAAATCAGGAAACCTTTGAACTTCCAAAGGAGGAGCCACCAAAATGACCCCCAATTGAGCTTAAAACCTTACCAGCCAGCCTATGCTATGCTTTCCTTCACGGCAACTTAGAAGCCCCCGGCATCATAAGTGACAAGCTTTCAGGTCAAGAAACCCAAAGCTTCATAACGATTTTAGAAAAGCATTGGGCCATCCTTGGCTACTCACTCCAGGACCTTAAGTGAATTAGCCCCGCTCTCTACACTCATCGCATTTCCATTACCTAGATAGTACGCCATCTAGGGAGCCTCAGCGTAAGCTCAACAATGCAATACGTGAAGTAGTGAATAAGGAGGTCTTAAAACTTTTGCACGCCAGGATTATTTATCCCATGCTTCATAATGAGTGGGTTAGCCCGGTTCAAGTAGTACCAAAGAAGGGAGGAATGATGGTCGTTCAAAAGGACAAAAATGAGTCGATCCCACAACGAACCGTCACGGGATGTATAATGTGCATTGACTACCGGAAACTCGACAAGGCAACCAAAAAGGATCATTTCCTGTTGTCCTTCATTGACGAGATGTTAGAGCGGCTTGCAAACCACTCCTTTTGTTTCCTTGATGGTTACTCAGGTTACTATCAAATTCCCATCCATCCCGATGATCAAAGCAAGACCATGTTCGCATGTCCATATGTAATGTATGCTTACCGAGGATGTCGTTTGGGATTTGCAATGCCCCTGGATCCTTTCAAAGGTGCATGATGTCCATTTTCTCTAACATGATAGAAAAAATCATGGAAGTCTTCATGGACAATTTCTCCGTCTATGGAAAAACTTTTGAACACTATCTAGAGAATTTAGACAAGGTATTTACTAGATGCCAAGAAAAGGACCTGGTGCTTAACTGGGAAAAGTGTCACTTTATGGTCCGAGAGAGCATAGTGCTCGGACACTTAGTGTCTGAATAGGGGATAGAGGTGGACAAAGCAAAAATAAAAGTTATAGAAAAACTTCCACCTCCTATCAACATTAAGGGTATTCGTAGTTTTCTAGGCCATGCAGGGTTCTACCGTCGTTTCATTAAGGATTTCTCTCAAATTGCTAGACCCCTCACTAGCCTCTTAGCTAAATATGCACCCATTGATTTCGATGATGAGTGCCTCAACTCATTTAATACCCTTAAAAAGGCACTCATCTCAGCCCCAATTATCCAACCCCCTGATTGGGCGCTGCCTATCGAATCATGTGTGATGCTAGTGATTATGCCGTTGGGGCCATTTTGGGCCAAACCAAGGATAAGAAGCATCACGCAAAAGCCTATGCTATCAAAACTTTGACAAGGGCACAACTGAATTATGCTACCACTGAAAAAGAGCTCCTTGCCGTTGTTTTTCCTATAGATAAGTTTAGATCTTAGTTAATAGGCAATAAGATGATTGTTTACACTGATCATGCTGCCCAAAAATATCTGCACACTAAGAAAGATGCTAAACCTAGGCTAATTAGATGGATTCTCTTACTCCAAGAATTTGACCTTGAAATAAAAGGTAAGAAAGGAGTAGAGAATTCTTTAGTGGATCATTTGTCGTGTATGTAAATCACTAACATGCAGGAGCTACCAATAAATGATTTCCTATGAGACGACATGCTATTGAAGGTGACCGACACCAACCCTTGGTATACGGATATTGTGAATTACATGGTTGCTGGTTTTGCACCACCAGGGGAGAACAAAAGGAAACTCATGTATGAGAGTCGGAGACACCTTTGGGAAGACCCATACCTATATAGGGTATGCCCAGATGGGTTGCTAAGAAGATGTGTTCCTACAATCAAAGGAGCCAAAATCATAGAAAAGTTCCATTCAGCTCCGTATGGAGGACACTATGGCGTGTTCCATACACAAGCAAAGATCTAGCAGAGTACATTCTTTTGGCCTACATTGTATGAAGACACAAAAGAAGTCATTCGTAAATGCTGGAGATGCCTAAAGCATGGAGGGATCAATTCTCATAATGTCATGCCCCTTACATACAATCTTCAAGTGGAACTTTTTGATGTATGGGGCATTGACTACATGGGACCTTTTCCAAAGTCCTATGATTGCGAGTATATCTTGGTGGTCATCGACTATGTATCAAAGTGGGTAGTAGCTATGCCATGTTGAGCAGTGGATGCAAAGCATGCCAGAAGAATGTTCCACGACATAATCTTCCCTCGTTTTGGAACACCTCAGATGGTGATAAGTGATGGAGGCTCTCACTTCATTGATAAGACCTTCCATCCCTTCCTAAGAGAACTCGGAATGAACCACAACAAAGCCACTACATATCATCCTCGGACCAGTGGAAAACTAGAAACTTCTAATAAGAAAATCAAGAATATCCTCTAGAAGAATGTACTAGAAATGGGGACAGGATGGAAGAACAAGCTACCTGAGGCACTTTGGGCATATCGGACAGCGTACAAGACACCAATCGGCATGTCACCATATCAACCTGTCTATGGCAAAACTTGCCATTTACCTGTTGAGATGCAGCATTGGGCACATTGGGCCATCCAAAAATGGAATATGGATGTCCATAAATCTAGAATCCAGAGAAAAATACAGATATCAGAGCTGGAGGAATGGAGGGACAAGACTTACCATAGTGCCAAGATCTACAACGAGAGAACAAAAAGATGGCGGGGCAGCAACAAGACAATAGGACTAGGTCCCCCTACAAGGGACCCACTATTGCCCAACTAGCACTAGAAGTGGAGAAACTCTACCTAGAAAACAAAGTGCTACTTGAGATACTGGCGGAAGAGCGTATTGAGAGAGAGGAGATGAAGGACACCACTCACTCTCTCAAGGAAACCTTAGAGACCATCTGCCATAGCATGAGCGCTAAGATAAAGCACATTTGTGTCGAGATGGGGAAGCGAGAAATTTACTATGGCAAATGATTATGCTTCCCTATCATTTATCTAGGAAATAAAGTAGGTGCTTAGTTTAAATTTCCCTTCAGTTCTATTTATTTCATTCAAATAATGTAATCAGTGTCTATTAGTTTGCTTTATCAATAAATAAATGACTCACCTAGTTGTTGGCACCGAAATTTGTCTAGGCTCAGTGATCAGCCGCGTGGAGTCGAAGTCGGCCGAAGTCAACGAGTCCAACGGATGAAAGGAAGAAAACAGGACCCCTGTGGGGTTATTTTATCTTTTTCTATGTATTAGTTCAGATTTTATTTTGGAATAAACCTAGTCAATTTGTTTAAGAGTCCTGACCAAGTCGGGTCAGAACCCCTTGCATGGGGTTATAAATATGTAATAGGGTCTGTACAAAAAAGGTAACACTTTCATTCAATACAACTCGGCGCATCGCCAACCTTTCCTACTCGACAAAATCATTGTCTCGTGTGGACTGCATCGGCTCCGATCTCGGCGAGAGACTTGGATTAGTCAACCTCGGTAATTCTATCAATCTCAACTAGTACTTCCTCATTGATTTGATATTCTAGTTACTATCGTTAGGATTGCTAGTTATCTGGTAATTAGATCTTCTTTGTGCCTGTTCTATCGACTCCAATTGCAATACTGCCTTGGTTGAAACCGATTTATAGCAATTTTAGTAGGTTCTACCGGTATATTTTAGATCTATTATTTGAGTCACTTTATCGACTTTACCTACAAATAGATTAAATCTAGCACTGTTTATCATGTTTGAACACTATCTCGATTAAGTTTGATCTATTCGAATCAATAAGGCTACATCGATTTTGATCTCTTATTGGATTGATAGGGTCAGATTCGATATGTTCATAGGTAGAATCGAAATAGTTCCATTGGGACGTTTAGCCGATCGCTTACCACGATTCAATTGACTTTCTAGTGCTTAAATTGTTTATATCATTCACTTTGATAGTCGTTTGCTGTAACACCCTACTTTTTGCAATTTCCAAAAATGTTAATTTTTTTTAGGATTTAGCAATTAGTAAAACAACCTACGGCAAATTATTTTCTAAAAATAATTAATTAAAACATTGCATTTTCATGGCATGACATTTCCATATAGATTTTATTTACATTATGCATTTAGTTCAATTATTACTTAAACACCAGGAAAATTGGAAAAAGGATTTCTTTTGAAAAGGATTTAGAAAGAAAAGAAAAAGGATTTCTCTTATGCTCTTGGGCCAACTCTCTTCCCTGGCCTAGCTCAATCTCCCCTCCCCTCCACCTTCCAGCCCAGCGCCCGCATCGGCCCAGGCCGTCTCTCCCCTCACTTCCCTTCTCTTTCTCTCTCTCTCAGTCCGCAGCCGGACGCGGCCCAGCTTCCTCCCCGCGCGCGCCTGCCCTGGCCCACCCGCCTGCGCGACCCAGCTTTCCCGCCTCAGCCCAGCTCCCCCGCCAGCCCAGCAGCCCCGCCCCCGCGCTCACTAACCGCTCAGCCCCACCCGTCATCCCCCTCCTTTCGCCTCTCTCTCTCCCCGCCGCCAGAAACCGTCACCGGCCCCGCTAGATCCCTCTTTCCCCCGCCTCCCCGGCTCCCGAAACCGGCGCCCAAGCGCCGCGCAACCCTCCGCTTCCCTTCCCCCCCCCCCCCCCACCTTTCGACCATTTCGGCCATTTCCGAGCCCCGCGCGCATCAATGGCGCTAGTGGCCATTGATGGCCGGAGAACCCCCGTGCCAGCTCAATTCCTCCCCTCCGCGCCTATAAATCAGACCCCCGGCGCCGCACTCCCCCGCCGCCCCCTTTCCGCTCCTTCCCGCCCGCTTGCGACCACCGGAGCGACCTCCCCGCCGAGCACCGACCGCCGCCGCCGCCCATCTCCATCGTCGACCTGCTTCCGGCCTCCCCCGCACCCGCGCGACCCCTCGGTAAGAATCGCCTCTCACCCCTCTCCCTTCTCGTGCCCTTGCAGCGAGGAATGGGTGGCCGGAGCGCCATTCCGGCGAGCCCCCACCGCCGCCGCCGCCACCGCGTAGCCACCGTCGGCCACCGCCCTCATCTGAAACACCCCCCCCCCCCGATGCCATCCGTTTTAAATCCTAGGGCCGAGATTAAACAACCCCCCCCCCCCCCCCCCCGAAGGGGTATGCGCCCGGTCCGTGGTGGACCATGGACCCTTCGGTCAACGCCGGTCCACAGGCCCTGTAGACCCAGTCCACCAGATTTAGGATTAATATTAATCCATTAATTCCAGGAAAATTGGCAGTTTTACACCTAAGCCCCTCTGCTTTGACCTAATTAGTTTTTAACCCTTATTTTCTCTAGAATATTAATTTTAATTATGTTTTAGTCCTTAATATTTTTATAAATATTATTTTAGCCTTGAAAATTTACAAAAAACACCCTTGTACTTATATTTAATTATATTTTAACCCTGTCTTTTTACACTTAGCCCCCTACACTTCATATTAATTATGTTTAAGTCCTAAAATTTTGCAAAAACAACCTTATAATTTTTAGTAATTATTTTCAGTCCTAATAATTTAAACTTTAGTCCCTGTAATTTTATAAAATTACAAATACGTCCTTAAAAGCCCCTGTTTTTACCTTTTTGCCCCTAAAACTTCAAACTAGCATAACTTTTTACTCGTAACTCCAAATTAGGTGATTCTTGCACCAAATTTCTTGTAGGAGCATAACCTTTGCATTCATTGCATCTACATATTGATTTTCCTCTGTTGCATGGCTGTGTATTGATTTTGTATGTGTTGCTTGTGTCGGTACTTTTACGTAAAGGTGAGCATACACAAGGACCGCCCTACGAGGACTTCCAGGAGTAGGAATTTGAAGGGTTAGAGCAGCCTCCCACGTAGGACGAAGGCAAGTATCGTTGATGCATCTTGCACCAATTAAAAAGTTACTATAGAATTGCCTGCTTGTGTCAATTGATTGGGAACCTATTGTTAGGGTTTTCCTAGTAATGTTTTTACCCCTGTTCCTTGTCGCCTTGAACCAATTGGTGAATTGTGGGTAGATGATGCTTAGGCGGCTTGTGGGACTTTGGGGTTAATATTAATCTTGATTAATGAACAATGTCATGTGGGAAATGATTGGTAATCTATTAGCAACATGGCTTAGGGATCTATGCAAGCCGGATGGAATGGATGTGGTGCCGTGGGCACATGGTTGGTGGTGGTAGGCTTATTGTAGATCCTAGGAACCAGTTCTTGCAGCGACAACCCAGGAAAAAAGTGCCATCACAAAACCGACATGGGTAAGGCTTGGCCTATTAATTAGGTGTTCTCCCAGTGTCGGTGCAGCATTTGGTGGAGCGGGGAATGGAAGTCAAGAGAGGACTGTCCTTGTATCCAAATGGCTCAAGAGGGGGCTCCTGGGGTGATGACCTACTTGTTGAGGGGCTATCACTTATGGACAGGAGTGGAACCTTAGTGGCTAGCATGTACTGGGAGACCCTTTGGAAAAGCCTCGTAGTGAAACCCTGCCACACACCAAAGGAAGTGTGAAATGTGGGTCGCATCCACGGGCACAAAGGGAATCATGACTTGTGGGTAAAGTGGTACAAACTCTGTAGAGTACCAAACTATCATGATAGCCGTGCTCACGGTCAAGAGCGACCTGGAATCCTCACAAGATTAGTTGGGTATGGATTAGTATGGTTGGAAGGGTGGGATGGATTGGGACTTGGTTAGTATAGCACCTTGTGGAATCATGGTTGGGATGACCCCACGTAGTAAATAGGATGCTTAGGTTAATTAAAAGCTCATGCAACCCACCCTATAAAGCCTTTTCTTGACTATAGCCCCATGTCATCTTTTCCCCCACTTGTTGAGTACGACACGTACTCTTGCTATACCACGTTGTTGTTCAGCCCTAGGAGAAGATTGGAGCCACTATGAAGATGAAGGAAGCGAGTACTAGGCGATGATCCACCAGTCGGTGCCTGTGGAGATTGGGACGTCTACGCTAGTAGATTTCTGCTGCTTGGATGTACTTTTCTTTTAGAACCACAAGTCCTTCTATAATAAAGATACGATGTAATAATTAAAGGATATGGATATTTATTTTGTTTACCATTGATGATGTACCGTATGTGTGTGTAACTTGATCCTGGGCACACGTACGGCTGCACCCGTTTTACTTCTTAAAATGGGTGTGACATTTGCCCCCTTGTTAAAATACGTTAGATCTGTGATTTATGGGCATATTTGCAATACCATCTAATCAGATCTATCGATCTAATGCTATCGACTAGTGAGTCTATGCATATTTACTGTAGAACTATCGACTCAGCTCTATCGACTTTGGTCTCTTACATCGACTTGCCAATTGCTTCATGAATATTGTAGGTTTATCGACTCTGGCCTGTCGACTCAATTCTGTATCGGCATCTATGATTTAAAACCATTTGTTGAATTAAATTTTGCCGATAAGCCAATATAATTAGCCGATTAGTTTAATTTCTCTTATTTTGTTTATTCATATAAAGCATTGGCTGATCTCACGAATAGTGACTATCATCTTTCTTCATCGGCCTGTCCTGGGCCAGTGACCCGCGTCTTCTGATCGTTTGTCTCTTTGTCGATTTGCAAGGAAAATCGATTGGCACGCCCCGGTTTCTTATATTGAGCCTGCACTGGAGTTAAGCAGATCTCTCAGGTCACGCGTGGCGATTCTCATGTCAACACGCTTTTTGGCACGCCCAGTGGGACCAAGAACTTCAAACTTTACATCATATGTGGACTTGGAAGACCAAAAGACCCTGAAGCCCCACAACCGAAGAACAATATCAGTGCTGAGCTGAAGAATGGACATGTGCTCCCGGTTGGTAGAGACGATCTAAGTGAAGAAGCGAAAGCACAAGTTGATCAGAGACTTGCTGAGTTTGAAAGCCTTCTATTGGGAACTTTCGGCAAGACAAGGCATGGCATCATCCAAAAATGGAACTTACATGTTGTTGTCTTGGTTCAAGACAGAGATGAGGATTCACCTGCTAATAAACCAATAGAGACTATTGATGAGGCAACTCTGAACAGCATGATTCATATGGCTATACATCACGCATTAATTAACCAGTCGCCCGTATTGGTTAATACGTTTGAGGGCCTTGATTCTTCAAACTATGGAAGGTTGCATATATGATAATCCAGCTTATGGGCCGATGTATTTCTGTGTATCTGGGAATGTTCCTCGGCCTGCAATTGAAGCACCTAATTCACAGCAACCTGGTTCGAGCACGACGCATCCTGTCTTAGGTTGAGAGCTGTTACCCTCTAAGGTTTCTCAGCCTCCAAAGAATGTTGACAGTGGTGCAACAGAAAAGACACCTCGCAAAATAATATTGCAAAGGACTACTCCACAGACACAGCTGCAGCACTACAGATAGGAGACCACAGAGCCAAATGTGACATACAGTACTGCATCTAATATGGAACCAAGTATGTTTGGGATGCCATCATCATCTGTGCTACTAGGGGAATTAGGAGGCTAGCATACTATTGTCAACTTTGGATCACAGAGGACTCCAAGAATACCATCATCCGGTCCTACATCAACTATTCCAAATGTCAATGTATCGACTGATGACTAGGCTATGAAGATTGTTGAGGTAATGAGAGAATAATTTGGGTTGAAGACAAAGCAGCAAACATATATGTATTGACCTCTGTATCCACCCAGGTATGATTTGATTCCTATGTCGAGTTGATACAGGCCACCAAAGTTCACTAAGTTTATTGGACAAATGTTGGCACACCCCCAAATGCCCCTTTTATATGTGAATATTACCCCAATTAGAGCATAATTGATACTAATTTAGGCCATTTACCTATGACATTGTCTATATATTTGTATATGCGTTGTTTTGGAGCTTTATTGCAGAAACAGGTAAAATTGGTGATTTAAGTGATGTTGGAGAGGACAGGAGTCCAGAACCGACGAAAAGGACTGAAGAAGCCCAGTGCACTGATCGGTGCAGTCCAGGAGACGATCAGCGCAAGGGTGTTTTGGCCCACAGAAGTGACCAAGGCCCATTCCACATATTTATGGAAGTTTATCTGCGCAAGACACTTGAAGATATTTGCCTAGAAGATTTATGTAATTTCAAGATCTCGACATGCATTACAAGACTTTATCTCGAAGGAAAAGGCCCACATGGCAGCTATGGAAGACAGGGGAACCAACTCGGAGGAGAAACCATAGAAGACACGGCTTGCGCCGATCGGCACAACCGCCTTATTTGCTAGAAACCGAGTCCTTTATGAGTAGAACCCCTATAAATACTTGTAAATCCTTTGCCTCGTGAAGGAAGAAAGAAGAGGCAACAGAGGGACAACAGATCCATGAGTTAGAGCCACCGGGGCTTGCCCCGTTAGAATAGATCTCTAGTTGAGTTTCAAGAACCATTGGTGTTAAGAGTTGATCCATCAAGGTAGGCCATCTCGATGGGGATGAATCTTACTCTATGTATCTCAAGGATGATTGAATATGTTGATGATGGTTTTGGTGATTTGTCTATCTTGATTCTGTAATCATGCATGTGCTTATTCCAATTGTGTTGAGGCTTAATCTCGACAATAGACATAGGGTAGTTCATCTATGAGGATTTATATGTAGGACAGGAGTATGCGCGAGATCGAGAGACGATGGTAGCACAAGACGCTGATTTATACAAGTTTGAGCCTCCCGGAGGATAATAATCCTACGTCCTGTGTTCTGTGGTATTTATATTGATATGTCTAGATCATGGATCTAGACGAGGAGGGTAGACCTAGACGATGATGTCTAGTTCTATGTCTAATTGTGTGATGCCCTATTGCTAGACTCTTGTCTAATTCTCTTGTCGACTTGTGCTATGGCTTGTCCCATAAGGAGGACCCCTGCCCCTCCTTATATATCCAGGGGGACAGGATTACATGGCGGAGTCCTAGTCGGTCTACTGTTCTTATTCTAGTAGGAGTCTACTTTGCTTTCCTTATTTGTGAGGTACCCTGATGGTATGTATCATCGACAAGCCTCGAGAGTCTTGCAAGCTTGATGATAATCTTCAGTAGCTTCCCGACTGGTTTATGCCATGTAGAATGCTTCAGCTTTATATCAGCGAGCTTGTAAGAATCTCAAAGATCTGAAGATGTATTCAAGAAATCAACTGGTGCGCCGAATAGGTGCACCTAATTAGGTGTAGCCCCTGACTCTTGTATCATTTGGAAACTGCAAATAATGCAAGAGTCCAAAACAAGAATAGTCGTGTTGGCTCTCTTTAAGGAGAAATCACTCAAATCATCAAATCCGAGTGATAAATAACTCAGTAGAATGACATCAATCATTACCGAGTGATAAATGACTTAGTCAAGTGACTTCAATCACTGCTGAGTGGTAGATGACTCAAACCAATGACTTCAATCATTGCCGAGTGCTATATGATATACTCGGGTGACATCAATCACACCCAAGTGATATTAAGTTCATGGGTGACATCAATCACAGCTGAGTGAACGAGGCTTATGACATCAATCATAGCCAAGTACTAAGTTACCATGACTTCAATCATGATTAAGTAACCTTTCCTTAAGAATAATAATTATTCATATCTTTGAGCTTTATTTTCACTATTATAGACTGACTTCAATCAGCCGAGTGATGCTCGTTATTTCGCGTATATGACCATCAAGTCATAGCGATATGATCATCCAATCATACTTTGAATGATTATGGCATTAACCATTTTTTATAAAGCACTTATCATCAAAGAAGCATATATTGACCAAGTGACCATCAAGTCACTGTTATATGATCATCAGATCATATATTTTTATGTATTATGGCATCAACCATAAATTTGATAGAAATTGCTTCTCTTCAAAGAAACCCCCGAGACAATCGCCGTTATGAGTGACGGTCACGCTTAACTCAGAATATCATGTCCGAGTGGAAGCAAGAGTCAACTCAAGACGATAAGGTCGAGTGAAGAAGGCAGCTGAGGTAGTTATAGCCGTTGACCGTAGACGAAGTGATGACGAGTGAAGCCGACGGTCTGATATGTGGCTGACCGATAGCAACAGTCAGATATGATGTAGCTGAACGATGGCAACAGTCGGAACCCATACAGCCGATCGACGAAGGCTGTTGGAACTGTAAACTGACTGATGAAGGCAGTCGACACTAGTATGGCCGATCGATGAAAGCAGTCAGAGCTGTAAGCCGACCGATGAAGGCAATCGGTGCTGGCGTGGTTGATCGATGAGAGCGTTCGGAGCTGGCGTGGCCGACCGATGAGAATGGTCGAGCTGCCGTAGCCAATCGATGAAAGCGAGAAAATCACTCTATGTCGAGTGGTGTATCTGCCTATCCGTCATCGATGTTCCTAACAATAAAGGAAATAAAAATGATTAGTTATAATTAACATTTTTTGTTTGAAAACTTATTTTTATAAGCCAAACAAGTCAGTCGACTGAAAAGTCAAGTGTGTATCCATTTTTCTCCTATAAGTAGACCAACTGGTGCAAAGTAGCATATTCGCACATTAGCAACCAGACTGACCCACCATAGGATACTTTGGAAAAAAAATATAAAGAGCTTGGAGCTCGGTCTGCCGTAGCAATATCGGTCATAATTATTCTTACGTAGCAATCAGAACCAATCAACACATAACCTCTCGCAACTTTGACTCTGGGTTTAGTGTGGTGGCAATCTATCGTGTAGCAAAGAAGTTTTATGCCTTAGTCGCTAATCGGCGTAAGACCAAAAATAAGACCAAATCACGAATAAAATACAATATATCGGTCGAGACAGAAGCCAAAAAGGATGAAACTAGAACAGACGACATGGGTCATATGGTGTCAGGGCTGATGCACTACTGAAAGGTCAGCAACTGACAAGTGTACTGCTAGATTCATAAAAAAGTGGGAGAACACGTGTATAGATCAGTGGCGGAGGACGGAAAAAAGATAAGGTGTGGCGGAGTTGCTATCATAGACTGACCGAAATAAAAAATACTCTATACATAAACAATAAGTGGCCAATGCAAATAGAAAATATAGAACTGTTGAACTAGAAATAAGATAATCTGGTCTCAAAAAAAATAGAGAGAGAAATACAAACAATGAAGGTTCAATTGCGTCTAGGTTTAGGAGACTTAGGCAACTGCATTTGCCTCTCCTTCTGTTTCTGGAAGGTTTTCTTAATTTTACCAAGATCAAGTCCTTTGAATATCTCTCATTCAATGTAACAAACCATTAAGTCATTGAGCCAAGCATCAAACATCTTGTTGCGCAACTCAGTCTTGATAATCTTCATTGCCGAGAAGGCCCTTTCAACAGATGCAGTTGCCACCGGTAGTAGCAATGCCAACTCAATTAGGCGATAGACCAATGGGAATACAATATGTGTCTCACGTTCAACCATTTTTGCAGCTAGACTTGCAAAATCATGACAGACTCTAAATTCCTCAAGCCTCCTCACATGAATATTGAAAGTTTCAAGCTGATCTTTTATGCACGCACGATCCGAATAGGAGAAATCCTCATAATATATCTCCGTAAGACGAGCAAGCTTATCCACATCAAACTTAGCGAATGAATTTCTCGGGTCAAGACAAGAAAAGCAAACAAGCAATTCTGAAGATACCTCATTAAAACGATGATCCAACTCTGTGGTAATAGTATCTATAGCAGCATAGAAGGTATCAACACGATAATGATGATCTTGAGTGATGTTGTGCCTCCCTCCTTTTCTTGATCGGCCCCATCTTGGTACTGATTCATCCATATTTGGTATGGGAATATCATTTTTATTTTCCTCAAATCCATTAAACGTTGTTTCACATCGACTACCAAAGACATGGCCTGTACAACATTCTGATCCTTCTTTTGCAAGATAAGAGATAGCTCATTTGTAATGCGTAGGATTTTTAGCATCATCTTCATGATGAACACAAAGCTAAAGCATTCCATGTTTCGCACCAACCCTCCTGCTCTAGATGGATTACGACCATCTTCTTGCACAATAACTAGCACTTCTATCACAGAACTCCACATTGATTCAATACGAAGTAAAGTCTTGTAATGAGAGCCCCATCTTGTATCTCCAGGTCTAGTCAAGGATGTTGCTTGGTTTTTCCCACTTCCTGAGGAAATCTCTCCCCTATCAAGTTTTGCTAACATATTTCTATGATGCTTGTCAAGCAGCAAATCCTTCCTTTTGCAAGACGCACTAGTGGTGTTCACAATCAAGGTCACATATTCAAAAAAATCCTCTAGAGATGAACAACATCTTGAGACAGCAACAACTACCAGCTGCAATTGGTGAGCGAAGCAATGGATATAGAAAGCATATGGGTTCTCATCTCGAATAAGCTTCTGAAGGCCATTGAATTCTCCTCTCATATTAGAAGCTCCATCTTAACCTTGCCCTCGCAAATTTGCAAGAACTAGACCATGCCCACCAAGCACCTCAACTAATGCTTTCTTTAATGCTTCTGATGTTGTTTCTGTAACATGCTTGATACCCAAAAATCGTTCAACCACTTTTCCTTGTTGGTTCATAAACCTGCAACATAAATGATACAAATACATTAAGTAAAAACACATAAGTTGTTTTAAATAATGAAAACCATAATATAATCAACGACTGACCTCACAATCACAGCCATTTGTTCTTTGATAGAAATATCACGAGATTCATCAATAAGGACACTGAATAGACAACCCCGCATTTCTTCTTTTATTGCTTTGGTGATCTCTTGCGCACAACATTGTGAAAGCTCTTTTTGAATAGTTGGGGAAGTCATTTGGGCATTTTTAGGACATAGTTCATCAAATGCAAGCTTCACTTCTTTATTCCTTGCTTTATACCAATCAAGTATCTCCAGAAAATTGCCCTTATTCAAAGAGATAGATGATTCATCATGTCCACGGAATGGTTCACCTTGCAATGACAAAAGACTTACAATACCCAAGGATGTATCCAAACGAGTTTCATACTTGCTCGCTGCATCTTTTTTATGAACTGTAACCTTATGTTGCACACTTGATCTTTGGTTATCAAAATCTTCATATGCTGTCCTACACTGATTATGGATTGACTGGCTCTGTCCAACATGCTTTGGAAGTGCTTTGTATGCATTCTTCCAAGTGCTGAACCCCAATTTTGTAAAGGCATCATAACCAAACTTGTCATCCAGGTTGTCATGCTTGAAAAGATAACAATAGAAGCAATAAGCCTTATCTTTCTCTACACTATATTCCAGCCAAGGATAATTCTTAAACCATGTTTCCTGAAAGCATCTATCCCCCTTTAATTTAGGAAAATTATGACCAATTGGTTGAGTTGGACCCTTTGCTATGAAAGCCCTCCTAACATCAGATCTAATGTTGGCAGCAAATCGATCAATTGGAATACGAAGTCCCGGATCAACCACAATGTGATCTAAGCTGAACTGAGTTATAATACCTTCGGGTTGTGTATCTGCTCCAACTTCTACTTCTCCGGTTTCCATAGCATTTTCAGTATGATCTTCAACTGTTTCAGCGGCCATGGCATTTTCAGTATGATCTTCAACTGTTTCAGCAGCCATCGCATTTTCAGTCTCCTCTGTCACTTGTTCTTCAACATCCACTGCAATATTTGTAACTCCACTTGGGTTTGAGCTGCTGCCACTAGACCAATAGCTTCTCAAATCTGTAACCCACCAATCATTTAATAAACAACAAAAAACTGATAATTTATATCTAGTTGCTATAGTTAAATACTATTGATACGTGCCTTTCATTTTTATCTTGCCCTTTCCTTTATTGCTCATCTTTAGCAATTAGAAAGCAACAGGCAACAGATCGGCTCTTCCAAGTCCAAGCAACACTGACATTTGCAAGTAATATCAATAAATTAGCAACTGCAGAGCAGATGTGTTTGTATACTGATTCTGTATGTAAAGAGCTACATATTCAACTATAAACCAAAAATCTCAAAAAGGCTTAGAGAAAGATAATGATCAGGAAGCAACCTTGCTAATTTGGGTAAAGTTCCGTCGTCCTTCAGGCTTCAGTCCTCGGCTCGCGCGAAGCGTCTGACCTCGGGCCTCGGTGGTGCCTCTGTTCGCCTAGGGTTCGTCCAAGGGCGGCGCAGCGGCGAAGGCAGTCTACAGAAGTCGAAGAGACGAACAAGGAACCATGATCGATCGCGCGATCGCGTCGGTTTGGTTGCTGCTCTCGCAAGATACACGCACACACGTAACAGGCCATCTCTTCAATGGACCTTGGGCCACAACAACGGCCTGTTATTAGTACAAACAGCCCAATGCGGAGAGCCCAGATAAAATAATGATTCAGTTCTGAAGGTAGTCGTCGTCTTCCTCCGTTTATATACCAGTCGAGTTCACAGCCGCAGGTCATCAATGGCGCGGCACAGCGGCAGACAACCGATTGAACAAAGGGTAGGGGGTACTGGCCAAAAACTCAAGGTATGGCGACCGCCCTACCTTGCCCTACCGAGAGCTCCGTCACTGGTATAGATACACAAATAGTCCCTGACTCGATTGTTTAATACGAAGAATTAAAAAACTAAGGCAATAAAAAAATAAATAAAGTCACAAATAAGAGCACTGATTTAAAAAGTCCAACTTTAATTATTCAAAAACCTACTACCTTCCGCTTAGAAAATAGAAATAAACGGTTGTGCGGAAAATAGTATGAAGGACATGAGTCCAAAACCTCGAAAGTATAAAGATACTTAGCTTTGATATTCAGCGAGTTGAAGATGAGCCTCCGAGCATGCTGATGTGGTTGGCGAGTGGTCGAATGTCGAAGTCGAACCATCATGTTGCCGGAATATCGAAGCTTGGAGTGGTTGACCGAGACACCGAATCATCGAAGGTGTGGCCGAGTGGCTGAGTGGTCGAGTGACCGAAGCGCCATGTCATTGCATGTGTTGTCGAGTAGCCGAGTGGCCACGTGAATGGCAGAGTAGCCTCCGGACATGTACATGTGGTCGTGAGCGGTTGAACCGTCGAGTCACGGTGATGTCATCGGAATCCATCGAAGCATCGAGTTGTCGAAAGCATCATCATAATGCGATGATGTTGCCAGAGGCGTTGTCCTAGTGATCGGTGTTGCCGAGTAATTGGTGTCGTTAGGTTGATGACGAGCACCGAACAAATCCATGTGGTCGCTGAGCAGTCAAGTCTGTGATCGGTAAATGTCATGTCGCGGTACTGTTATCGGATGGCGGTCACCCTCATTGAGGGCATCGTCGCCATAGATGGACTTGCTCTCGTGATCGGTGTAGCACTCGGGAGTTGTCATTGGTCAAAGCTCTTGTGGCCGAGTCATCAGCTGCCTCGCCGAGTTGCTGAGTGACCGAGCGACTGGTTTGACATCATGATCACGATCTGATTTTGATGAGCACCATATGGTGAACGATGTTGTGGTCAACTCGTACATGCCAAAACAGATCAAGTAATGAGTATTCTGTTAGTCAAGTAGATTAACATATAATATATAGAACAAAATATGTAGAAAGAATAAAGAAAAGGAAAAGTTCCTTCCCTGTTGTGTATGACGTATACGAAGCTTTGCAGAGGCAAAGTCGGAGTCGGTTTGCTGTGTCGGTACTCCTTGGACTCATAATTATGAATTAAAGTCAAATTAGTAAGAGTCCGTCGGAGTCGTCGAGCAGTGCATCACCGAATCGTCTAGTCGCCGGGATAGACCAGGGCACAACAACAATGGAAGCCTCAACCGCCGAGCTTGACATGACTCCTTGTACCTCGTATCCTTGATCGTGCGAGCTGGCTGAGTGCCGAAGAATCTTGCTGCAATAGCACGCTAGGTACACGCATGCAAATAAATCACGTGATGAGCTTTAGCTAATTAACTTGATTAGCACATAGTATAATAAATAAAATATTATGAAAATGTAAAGAATAAATCACGTGGGCACGTGAAGCCTTGTTTCCACAAAACCTTGCAGTATTCAGCTCGGACTTTGCCGCCGCGTAGACAAGTCTAATCCTTGTTTCCATAATGCCAAGTATTAGACTCGGATTAGGCCTCCGCTTATACAAGCTGAAGTCAGCGAGTATTTGGGATCTGGTCGACCTAGCGTGATACTTGATTTGCCGATTCCTTGTGCATAGGTTGTGACAAGAAAACACGACGCACCATCGCGCGGCGCGTCTGCATGTCGTCTCGCTCGATGGAGTGTACGATCGTGAAGATAAAGATCGAGCTGGCCTTCGTGTCGGCAACTATGCAAGCAACTGCACGAGATGTTGTCTTGAAGAAGAAAGATTGACTTGTGCGATGATCAGGCGCTTCAACTCCGATCAGCTTGCGATCAAGTCTTGAAGTAGATTGAGATCATCGAACTCGACAAGTCGATCGTCGCGCTCCCCTTTCCTGGCGCGTCAACTGTCAAGACTTAATCTCGGTAATAGATATAGGATAGTTCATCTATGAGGATTTATATGTAGGACAGAGATATGCACGAGATCGAGAGACGATGGTAACACAAGACACCAATTTATACAGGTTCAGGCCTTCTGGAGGATAATAACCATACGTCATGTGTTATGTGTTATTTCTATACAACTTATTAATTGAGCTGAGGTCGTTTAGACTATTTTTTTCGTGTCCAGATGTGTCCGTAACAATATCGTATTCAATTTGTATCCTACAATGATTCACTAATCAGTTTGAGTCATTATTGGATTGCACTCTGATTTCAATTTGATATTTCATACTAACAATAATTAATCATCTATTGTTTTAACATCATATTTTGGATGAAAATTAATAACAAGAATTCTAATAATAACTTACTCCAAAATTATTATAATGAATATTATTTTTAAAACTCAAAAAAATAAAACAAAATAAAAAATAAAGCAAATGCTCAAGCTAAAAAATTGATTAATTAAAAATCTTTTACAGTTACAAAAAACATTATAATCATAAATTATTTTAACAAAAACCTGTGGTAACGCACGGGTATTTTGCTAGTTTGTATTGATATGTCTAGATCATAGATCTAGACGAGGAGGGTAGATCTAGACGATGATGTCTAGTTCTATGTCTAATTGTGTGATGCCCTATTGCTAGACTCTTGTCTAATTCTCTTGTTGACTTGTGCTATGGCTTGTCCCTTGAGTAGGACCCCTGCCCCTCCTTATATATCCGGGGAGGACAGGGTTACATAGCGGAGTCCTAGTCGGTCTACTATTCTTATCCTAGTAGGAGTCTACTTTACTTTCCTTATCTATGAGGTACCCTGATGGTATGTATCATTGACAAATTGCTTAGTTCTAGGCTAAGTAAGTATATATTATTGTGGTTGCTTGACGATGCTAGTAGTGTGGTTTAGTGGTGACAGCACTAAGCCTACGCAGCACTATTGGATAGTTGAGTAAGGTAAGATACTCGCGCGATTAAGGGTTTCCTCTCGGCAGCGATAAATCGGGAGCCGCTCGGAAAGCAGGGTGGTCTTATTCATTATAGATTTTCATTGATCCATCTAATTACCCATTATGATGCTATTTAATTAGACATTCTGGTTATGATCTCACTAGTAGATATATGGCTACTCACTTAACAGCATAGGCTTACAAGACATCTAGCGTACTTTGGCTTAGATTGATCAGTGTGCCGATCGGCTCAACACCTGCGCCGATCAGCGCAGCAACAGAATTACTGTCTGCCGCACCTTAGCCCTGGCCAGTCTCCCCTCATGCAACCTGAACTTGACAGTAGCTTTGATTAGATCTTTTACTGTTAACTTTGTTTAATTATCCCTAAGGTTCCAGTGGATTCGATAAACCTTGGAATACTCAATGTAAGGGAAAAAGTGCTACAATTATACACCGTCCTCTTGCGGTATATAAGTGGGTGTGTAGTTACTACCAACAACAAGATAATACTACTACAGTTGAGCATATCAACCGATTTTTAGTGCAATATGGAGAAGCTGGTAATACTGAAGCATTGAAAATCAGGTTGTTTCCATTGTCCTTATCTGGATTGGCATTTTCTTAGTTCGCATCGTTGCCCCCAAATTCAATTATTACTTGGGTCGATCTCGAATAGAAATTCCACAAATACTTCTTCGCTGAAACTAGAGAGTTGAGGTTGTCCGACTTGATTGTTGTAAGGCAGAAGGTTGGGGAGTCTGTACATTATTAGGTATAGAGATTCAGAGATGTGTGCAGCAAGTGTTTCAGTTTGAAATTGACTGATGCACAGATGGCAGAAATAGCATTCAATGGCTTAGTTGCACCTCTAAGGGAAAAGTTTCCCTTGGCCGAGTTTGAAAGCGTGTCCTAGTTAGTGCAAAAGGTGTCTACTCAGGAGAACCTAACTCGGGGGGGGGGGGGGGCACGTTCAAGACTGATTCAAGTCAACTACAAATGATTATGAGTTTGAGTCTGACGAAGATGCTAAAGAAGTTAATATGGCTGAGTGGACTAGAAACAAGAATGTGTTGTCGTGCCTATGGGTGCAACATAATGAACCAGAGGAAAAGTATAATTTTGATATCACTAAGATCGATAAGATATTCGATACGTTGTTGCAAGAGAAGCACATTCAATTGCCGTCCAAGTGGCACAGTTCGCCTTCTCATAGTACTAATGATTGCAGGGTGTTCAAGAGAAAGATTGAGATGGCGATTGAGCAGGGAAAGATAAAATTCAGCAAAGGTACTATGAAGATTGATGGACATCCTTTCCCTGCAAATGTCAACATGGTTGGTATCGACAATGTGGAAGCATTCATTAAAAGGTACCAGAAAAAGAGGAACAGGGAAGTGAAAGAGTCATAGTTTGATCCACATTGGGAGTGCTCGTTCTTTTAGTACTGCTGGGATCATGATATGAAACTGTCATCAATCAATAATTGTTCTGGATGCAGTAAGCGCACATATCAGATGTATAGGGAAGCCCCAAATACTCATCGGCACCAGTATCGACATGATGAAACTAGAGAGTCGATGGTAGGATTAGCTGATAGACAGGAAACAATTTCTATGTTTGATCGGCTTGGGACTAAAAATACGAGCAATGAAGCTAAATTTGACAAGGAAGTCGATGAGGAAATGTAGGAAGGACAAGAGCAAGCTGATCAGTGGTGTCCATCTAGTATTTTCTCTAGAAGTCAGAAATGTAGGATACAAAGGATGTGTTCCAAGCAGATAAGGAATAGTAAATATTATTATGATGAAGATGGTGATCAAACGCATCAAGTGCTATAGTAGGCATGGTAATGATGTTGCCCTAAGAATTTATGGCTTTAGAAGAAGAGTTGTTTGCTATTGAAGAAAGTGAACCACAACTTATATTTGATTCTCAGCAAGCAATATTTGATAAACTAGATGAGTCTAGACATTGGCACTTGAAGGCTCTGTACTTGAAGGGGTTTGTCAATGGGATGCCAATGGGAAAGATGATGGTTGATCGAAGTGCTACAGTAAATATTATGCCGATCACTACTGTCAGGAAATTGGGGAAGACTGAAGAATATTTGATCGATACAAATATGATTCTTAGGTATTATGGTGGTCGTACTGCAGCAGGCAAGGGAGTTTTAAACGTGGAGCTTACAATCGGCAGTAAAACTTTGTCGGTTACTTTCTTCATCATTAATGGAAAGGGAACCTATAGCCTTTTGTTGGGTCGTGATTGGGTACATGCGAATTGTTGTGTTCCATCGATGATGCACCAGTCTCTGGCCTAGTGGATTGGCGATCAGGTGGAGGTAATCCTGGCCGACGAAACTGTCAATGTTGTATCGACCGATTTAGTGCCATGGCATGCACATGATATGGAGTGTTTGTCTGGCAAGATCTGGGATAGGGACTATGTTAAGATTACTATGCAAGGTCTTGAGGTAGTGAAGCAGTCAAATTCTAAATTGTTTCTCTGACAGGCACTCCAGTGGAATTGCAGAAGATGGGAAGTTGGGAAAAGGATTCATGTCGGCCGATGATCTACAGGAAGTCAATATAGGAGATGGTAACAAACCGAGGCCAACATTTATCAGTAAGAAGTTAGATGAAGATTTTAAAGTTGAATTAATAAAGTTATTAAAAGAGTATCAAGATTGTTTTGCTTCAGATTATTCTGAGATGCCCGGTCTGAGCTGATCCATAGTCGAACATCAGTTGACCATGAAACCTGGATATCGACCTTATAAGCAACCCCCGAGAAGAATTGATCCAAAAATTTATGATGTTGTCAAGGCTGAAATTACCAAGTTTTGTGATGCTAAGTTTATTAGGCCTTGCCGATATCTAGAGTGGGTTTCAAATATTGTCCCTGTTTTCAAGAAGTGCGGCAAGTTGAGAGTTTGTATCGACTTTCACCCATTGAATAGAGCTACTCTGAAAGAGGACTACCCGATGCTGATAGCAGATCTTCTGGTTGATGCAACAGCAGTGCATAAGATTGTTAGTTTTATGGATGGTAATGCTGGTTATAATCAGATTTTCATGGTAGAAGAAGACATACCGAAGACTACTTTTAGGTGTCCGGAAGCAATTGGGTTGTACGAATGGGTGGTTATCATGTTTGGATTGAAGAATGCTGGAGCCACGTATCAGAGGGACATGAATTACATATTCCATGATCTGATTGGCAGGTTTATAGAAATTTATATTAATGATGTGGTGGTTAAATCTAAGAAAATAGAAGATCATATGGCCGATTTGTGGGAAGTACTTGAGAGGATCAGGAAGTATGGCTTGAAGATGAATCCAAAGAAGTGTGCTTTCGATGTATCGGCAGGTCAGTTTCTGGGTTTTATTGTGCATGAAAGAGGAATTGAAATTGGGCCAAAGAGCATAAAAGCTATTAATGATATTGAGCCGAGGGTCAACAAGACAGAGCTTCAATCTTTGATCAGCAAAGTAATTTCATCAGGAGGTTTATTTCAAACTTGTTCGGGAAGCTCAATGTGTTTACCCCGTTATTGAAATTAAAGGTGAATCAGAGGTTTGTGTGGGAAGCGGAACACCAGAAAGCTTTGGATGATATAAAGAAGTATTTGGTTTCCCCTCATGTGTTGATGCCACCAAGAGAATGATTACCTTTCAAGCTTTATCTTGCAGCTGACAAGAAGTCAATCGGGTCAACTTTAATTCAAGAACAAGAAGGTAAAGAAAGGATTGTATTTTACTTGAGTCATAGATTGGTTGATGCTGAAACCAGGTACACAGAGATTGAAAAGTTATGTTTATGTTTGTATTTCTCATGTGTGAAGTTGAGGCATTATCTGTTATCAACTGAGTGTGTGGGGGTTTGCAAAGCCGATGTCATCAAATATATGCTATCGGCTCCTATTATAAAAGGGAGAATTGGCAAGTGGATGCTTGCTCTAGCCGAATATGATCTTACTTATGAATCTGCTAAGGTTGTTTAAGGTCAAGTTCTGGCTGATTTGGTTGTTGAGCATTGTGGATTAGAACTGTCGATGTGGTATCGGGCTCGTGATCATATCGCCTCGGGGGGGGGGGCAAGATTTGAGTTTGCATTTACTATCGAGGTATTGACTAATAATCAAGTTGAATATAGAGATGTTCTTAAGGGATTGCAGATATTGAAGGAAGCTGGAGTCGATTGTGTTGAAGTCGTGGGGGATTCATTACTGGTGCTTGGCCAGCTAGCAGGAGAATTTAAATGCAGGGATGATATGTTAAGAATATTTTATGTCGAGTGTCAAGACGTGTTGCAATGCTTCAAGACAGTGAGATTCAAGCATGTCCCAAGAGAACAAAATATGAAAGCAAATGATATAGCACAGAAGGCATCGGGTTATCAATTGAACACTAGTGGAATTATTGTTGATATTGCTGATGTCAATGAAGAAGATTGGAGATTCAAAATTGTACAATATCTCAAGGACCCAAATCAATGGACTCCTCAGAAAGTTTGATATATGGCCTTGAGGAATGTTCTATTAGAAGAAAAGCTTTATTATCAGACAATTGATGGTGTATTATTGAGATGTTTGAATCAAGAAGAAGCCAAAGTTGTTATGTGCGAAGTACACAAAGGAATATGTGGCACGCATCAGTCTGCCCATAAGATGAGATGGTTGCTTAAGAGGAGTGGATATTATTGGCCTACCATGCTGAAAGACTGCTTTAAGTATTATAGAGGGTGTCAGGATTATCAGAAGTTTGGAGCAATTCAGAGAGCACCGGCGTCGGCTATGAATCCAATCATTAAGTCGTGGCCTTTTAGAGGTTGGGGTATGGATATGATTGGCCAAATTTATCCAGCATCAAACAAAGGTCATAAATATATTCTGGCAACTACAGATTACTTCACAAAGTGGGTCGAAGTGGTGCCTATGAAGAATGTTACTACTGGTGATGTGATCAACTTTGTGAAGGAACATATTATATACAGATTTGGTGTACCACAGACTATTACGACCGACAAGGGTTCTGTATTCACTTAGTTTCAAAGCTTTGCTGATAGTGTGGGAATCAAGCTTTTAAATCATCACCCTATTATGCTCAAGCCAATGGTCAAGCAGAAGCATCTAACAAGAGTTTGATTAAGTTGATTAAGAAGAAGATAGATGAACAACCTAAGAAGTGGCATATGACATTGGCTGAGTCTTTATGGGCGTATAGGATGGCTTGTCATGGGTCAATAAAAGTGCCACCTTATCAGTTAGTTTATGGGCATGAAGCAGTTTTGCCATGGGAGACAAATCTAGGGTCCAGAAGGGCGGAGATGAAAGATCAGTTAACAGTCAATGATTACATGCAAGTTATGTTGGATGAATTGGAAGATGTAGTACAGCATCGGATGAAGGCCCTGGAAAAGATTAAAGAAAATAAAGTCGTGTGTCTAGGTTTTATAATAAAAAGATGGTGCCCAAGAGTTTTTCATATGGGGATCTCATCTGGAAGTTAATTATGCCCATCGGCTCTAGAGATAATCATTTTGGAAAATGGTTGCCAACATGGGAGGGTCCGTTCAAAGTGAGCCGATGTGTGCCAGGCAACGCATATTTTTTTATAGGGATTGGATGGAGAGGAGTTTGGAAGAGCAATTAATGGCAAATATTTGAAAAAGTATCATCCGAGTGTTTGGATCAACTCGTAATTTAATTGCCGAACAATAGCCGATATTTTGAGTACCGCGTTTAAGTGGCAGGGGCTGATGTTGATGCATCGACTTGAGATGGCCGATATCGGGTCGCCCTTAGCAGGAAACTAATGAAGATAAAGTATATAACCAGGGAGGTTTTCATTGATTACAGACAACTTTAAAGGATGTGGACAAGATGACTACTCGCAGGTAATCAAGTTTGGTAATGATCTGTTCTTCCATAATAGCTAGGGGATGAAGATGTAATTATTATCATCCTGAATACAAGAAAAGAAGTACATAGTTAGGAAGAAATGATACTTCAGCAGCTTCCTTTTCTTCCTTTGTAGAGTAACATTGTCATCGGACATTACTCACCGGACCAGGGGAAGAGAGGGCCATGTCGCCGATGCCATTCTTGACACCTGAGTCACCTTTTAAAGGCAACTAGTGAGTTGATTTCTAGGCAGGGGCAGCTGTGAACTTTGGATTGAAAGGATCACTCTAGGGGGTAGAAGAGGCAAAGAGTATTCGTCATAATACACTTAGAAGATTCGGAGATACATGGTATTTCTCCATCAGAGCTCTCAGCAAAAGACCCATGGTTGAAGATGTCAAGATGAGAAGGAGAACCTGGAGGAAGGAGCTATTTATAGGAACCGGATTTGACCTTTGAAGAGTCCAAACGCCGCTCCACATTAATTGAGAGAATAAGAATCGATGAGGCTTGTGGGGAAAAGATAAGAACGAAGACAGTCAAAAAGTAAAAACCGGCAGTCGAGGCGGTAGAAAAGCAGTGGGCTGCAATTAAAATGGTCACAAGTGGATGGACGTATATTAAAAGATGAAATTTAATGGTGAATGACTCCTGGGTGGTTGTATGAACGTTAGGAGCACGCGGAGAACGAGGAGATGAAATCCGGCGCACAAAGAATTTAATACACCGGACTCGGGGGGCATATGTTGGCACCAGAATTTGTCCGGGCCTAGTGATCAACCGCATGGAGTCGGACTCGGTTGAAGTCAACGAGTCCAACGGCCGAAAGGAAGAAAAGTGGACCCCTATGGGGTTATTTTATCTTTTTCTATGTATTAGTTTAGATTTTATTTAGGGATAAACCTAGTCGATTTGTTTAAGAGTCCTGACCGAGTCGGGTCAGAACCCCTTGCATGGGGTTATAAATATGTAATAGGGTTTGTACAAAAAAGGTAACACTTTCGTTCAATACAACTCGGCGCATCGCCAACCTTTCCTACTCGACGAAGTCCTCGTCTTGCATGGGCTGCATCAGCTCCGATCTCGGTGAGAGACTTGGATTAGTCAACCTCGGTAATTCTATCAATCTCAACTAGTACTTTCTCATTGATTTGATATTCTAGTTGTTATCCTTAGGATTGCTAGTTATCCGGTAATTAGATCTTCTTTGTGCCTGTTCTATCGACTCCAATTGCAATACTGCATTGGATGAAACCAATCTATTGTGATTTTAGTAGGTTCTACCGGTATATTTTAGATCTATTATTCGATTCACTTTATCGACTTTACCTATAAATAGATTAAATCTAGCTCTATTTATCGCATTTGAACATTGTCTCAATTAAGTTTGATCTGTTCGAATCAGTAAGGCTACATCGATTTTGATCTCTTATTGGATTGATAGGGTCAGATTCGATCTATTCATAGGTAGAATCGATATAGTTCTATTGGGACATTTAGCCAATAGGTTACCATGGTTCACTTGACTTTCTGATGCTTAAATTGATTATATCATTCACTTTGATAGTCGTTTGCCCCCTTGTTAAAATATGTTAGATCTATGATTTATGAGCATATTTGCAATACCAGCTAATCAGATCTATTGATCTAATGCTATCCACAGAGTGAGTCTATGTATATTTACTATAGAACTATCGACTCAGCTTTATCGACTTTGGTCTCTTACATCGACTTGGCCAGTTGCTTCATGAATATTATAGGTTTATCGACTCTGGCCTGTCGACTCGATTCTTTATCAGCATCTATGATTTAAAACTGTTTATTGAATTAAATTTTGCCGATAAGACAATATAATCAACTGATTAGTTTAATTTCTCTTATTTTATTTATTCACATAATAGCATTGGGTGATCTCATAAATAGTGACTATCGACTTTCTTCATCGGCCTATCCTGGGCCGGTGACCCGGGTCTTCTGATCGTTTGTCTCTTTATCAATTTGCAAGGAAAATCATCTGGCACGCCCCAGTTTCTTGTATTGAGCCTGCACTGGAGTTAAGCAGATCTCCCAGGTCACGCGTGGCGATTTTTGTATCAACACTTGCCCATAAAGCGGTTGGAGTCCCTTCGCTTTTTACTTTTTCTTTGTTTTTGTGTCAATAAAAAGAGCAGGCAAGAAAACAAGTGTGGGGGAGATCCTCGGGACATGCAATGCGAACAAAAATTCCACACGATGAAAAGTATGTTATACATCATCACACGGAGCTGCACAACAAAGTGGGGCCCACCTGGCGACCAAGGGGGTTCGGCCAAACACCCCTATTCGGCCGAACTGCACCTAGCCCTCATTGGCCCCAGTTTTCTCCGGCACGATGGTTCGCGCATCTTATCCCTCAATCTCCCTATTAGTGTTTTGATTTAATTTTCTCTAACCTAAAATGATAAAATCAATCAAGAAAAATTAAAAATCAACCTCATAATGTCTCCCGCTTATATTGAAATTTTCCATGGTTGGCATGCATGCTCCTTATTCCTAACCTTTATACCAATACTAGTGGAAAATATTTAGAGGAACCTCACTTTACCTAAGTTATTGACTAGTGTGATATGGTTGACATTGTGATTCTAGCTCTCTTTTTACATAAAGTGCTCTGGATTTATTTTGAAAATTAAAACTTATTGCTTACTCCTCAATGATAAAAAGTGCAAACCCACCAAAGCAAAATAATAAACTTTATTGAATATCTTATACATTTGCTGCTAGTGACTTTGTTGAACTTTGTCAAACACTTGACCCTTGTGAGTTGCTTGTTATGAATCATTGATCAAAATTATGTGCACACCAATTTCGCTAAAAACTTCTACTCTGGAAATTAGCATTACCACCATCATTCCATCCATCCAAGCAACTCCTCCATAATTCTTGCTTACGATTCTCTCTCATTTGATCTTTGAGAAGGCATGGCTATCAAAAATAAAATAAAATCCTTCCTCCCAATCAAGAGCATGATGAAAAAAAGTGAGAAAAAGAAATAGCCATGCCCAAGATCGTTCAAAGAAAGAGAGAATCTAAATATAAAAGAGTATCCATTTATTTCCACCATCCAAGCCATAAAGTGTGCACATACTTGATTATTGATTCACGATTTGTTTTCTCCTTAGATCTAGTTTTTGACTCAGTAAAATATGAAGCACAAGTATGCTCCTTTCTTTATTTCCTACCCTAAGCTCCACAAAAGCCAAAAAAATAGTTATAGGAATAAGAAGAGGCAAAAGCAAAAAAACCTTGGTGAGGATCCACTTACACAAATTTTGAGTGATTTTGATAGAATCAATTGAGGAGTATAGCCGGCATTTATTTTTGAAAAACATTCTAAAACTTGAGTACTTAGCAAAGGAAGTCAAAGAGATCAAAGTCTGCACCATTCCACTCTTCAATCGCCTAAGGTAATATGGTAGACATTGTAATTCCACTAGTATAGGTATGGTTTGGAATAATTTGCATGCTAGCATCATACCATTTGGAAACTTTGATCCACCTTTGTCCTTTTCCTTTACTCGAGGACGAGCAAAGGCTAAGTGTTGAGGAGTTTGTTGACGGTCAATTAATGCCAAATATAGACCATCAATTATCTGCATAAAAGCAATAAAGAGAACAACCAACATAGTGGTAGGAGTTTATTACTAACAAATTCCACTAGTATTAGTAAATATGTGTTGCAGGTAATTATTCCACACATATTGGAAGATCCACATCATCAAGGGAGAAAACATACTTCTGGCCAATCAGAGCTAAGCATACCGATTCATTGGCCCACTTCCAAGAAAACTGATGTAACCAACTGTCTTACGGTGTCAGGAGGGACAAGGGGCCACCTATCAGGGACCCAGAGTAGAGGGGGGCCAAGGGCCCACAACCCCTATTCGGTTGAACATCCTTGTTCGGTCGAACAGGTGGGTCGCCCTCTGGCGCACCGCCTCAACGTGTCATCTCCTAATGCCTCCCCAAGGTCGGTTGTGCACGTTTGGTGGAAGTTACTGACTCCAAGAACTGCCTTTGAGTGCCATAAAAGGAAGAGAAAGGCTTCACTCTTTGAACACCTCAACATAGAATTAACACTTCATTTCCAAAAGGCTCAATGCTGCCAAAGCGTTTACAAAATAGGGACAGAGTGAGGAGGAGTCCAGGAGAGGAGGTTCGGGCCTGTCCAACCCCTTCTCTGCGCTTGTACCTTGACGGATGCTTGCCTTTTTAAGTAAGTCTTCATGATTCTTCTCTGGTTATTAGTTTCCTTTTTTAAGTAAGTTTTAGTACTGAGTTGCTTTGCTCGCTCAACGCTCTATTTAATTAGAGACCTTAGTCTTGGCCCATCGTATGTAGAGATTAAGTGGGTAATTAAAAGCATAGACGTGGTGTCTAGGCCATAGGTCGTCGTTGTTTGTCGCATAGCCCACGGATTGCTACAGGTAGGCAGTAGGTGGTGACAGTTCTATCTGTCCTTTGAAATCCTCCATGTTCAGCTACGTAGTAGGCTCTTGGCCGGATTCACACTATAGATGTAGGGGAAAACCTGATGTCCAATGCAAGCAGCTTAGTGTCAACTTACTCTATTAGGACTCTTTTACCATTCAGGATCCTCTTCTCCTGAGCCATAGTTATCTTCTCTACCCGAGCCATAGCTATCTTTTTCCTTGAGCAGGTCCAAGATTGTGGCTACTAGTCGTGAATCTAGAAAACAATTAGGATCTTCATCCAACTCTCCTATGTGGGGAATCGGGAAATTAACCGAAGATGCATCCGAGTCGAACAGGCTTACCGGTCGGTCAGTCGTGGGCAACACTGAGATGGGACCTGAGAGGGTTTCCAGATAAAGAGCGTGGTACTCCACCGCCGCATCGCTGAAGCCGAGTGGGAGTCGGTGTGCCGGGTTGATCTTACAATCAAGCAGTGAAGCCTCGTTGGTGCCTGGATCCGAAGGCGCGGCAGTGCCCGAAAGAACCGTTGGTTCTTGCTTCACGAGACTCCTGCTCTGATCAGCAACAAAGCTGAAGGCGCCGAAGCAGATCTTGTCTCCTGGGTGAAACTTGACATCGAGGAAGGCCATCGATTTCAACAAAGTTGAACTCAACGCTGCCCCTTCCTGGCGCACCAACTGTTGAGAGATAATCTTGATAGTAGATCAAGGTATGCATATGAGTATGAAAGTCGATGGACATAGGACACAGGGTTTATACAGGTTCGGACCTCCCGGAGGATAATAACCCTATGTCATATTTGGTGTTCTTGTATTACTAAGGTTCGCACGGGGGCGAGGGTTTCCCGATGCGAGTATGATGATCTTTGAGGACCCCCTTGCCCTCCTTATATATCCGAAGGGTAGTGGTTTACATGGCAATCTATCATTCGGTTACATTTGATTCTATCTATACACCATATTTGTTAACCTAACTTGCTGCCTACCCTAAACAAATTTCGAGTAGTTATCTTCTGGACCTTAATCTCTAATGCTTCATAATCAAGTCCCGGCCCACTCGGCCATATAGCCGAGTGGATAGGTATCTTGGGTATACATGTCCCACACAATCATCATCAATGCTAGTCATGCTATAAAAGCAAGCAAGATCAAGAGATACATCATCATCAATCATCACATTAGACACACTAGTGGAGCAACCTACTAAGTTATCACTAGAAGAAACTAGGCACTCACTAGAACAAGGCACATCCACACAATCATCATCATACACATGATCATCGATAAAGGTATTGGCAAAGTCTACAAGAGTATCCATCAACTTATTCGGTATCATGGCTTTTAGGTAGCTACTCAAGCGATCCTTCCATGTGCCATGACACGACCCAAATGGGATGACATTCCAACTCAATGCGGTCACTAATCAAGGCGTTGAAGCCTTATATTGAGTATTTGTCTCTGATATCACTTGAAAGGACTGAGTGACCCAGAGGAGGTGAATCGAAAACTCGCTATACGTACAAAATTTGCCAATTCTCAAAACCGAACACTCAAACAACTCCTATAGTAATTCTAGTGGTCATCACACTAACAAGGTAATAGTCCTATAAAAGGAACAACAACCTAAGCATACTAGTGGATCACACAAGCCAATTTAACTCCAATGCAAGCTAGTAATCAAAGTCACACGGAAGCAAACAACAAGACAACAAAGGAGCCTACTCATGCAGAGCTACAAGATAATGAAGTAGAGCACACAAGCATAAGTAGCATAATACATACGAGGATGATCAATCAAGCCAAAGCAACTCCTATACAAGCTAGTGATCAAATACGGAAGCTAAACACTACTATCTAGCAAGTATCCTATTCATGCTAGTCTACAAGGTAATCAATAAGAGCAAGGTAAGCACGCAAGTATGAATAGCACGGTAGGTAAATATGAAAGGTAAAGCATCAACATAAGGAGTATGAGTAAGACATGGTTCATAATTTATTTTCCTAAGGTCTCGGAATGATGGCGCCTTCCCTTACTCCTCGTTGGACCACTCTCGTCAGAGTGTCGGTCCCTCATGCCATGAAGTGGAGTTCTTGCACATGAGCTAGCAATCACTCCTGGAGTAAAGACATGGTTGTGTCACCGCTGCCACCAAGGCACAAGCTCGCCTCCCTCGAGAACTTGTCGGACTCCTCAAGCTGACATGGGCGCTCACTATATGCTCCTTTCAAAGGCAAGCTCAAACTATGTACAAATGTGTGACGGCCTTCACAACCAATCATGATAGGCTCATCACCAACACCTAACTGGTCTAAATCCCACCATAGACCAAGAGCAATAGCCTAGAACACACTCTCAAGTACACCCTAGCCTTAGATGTGTATGGATGCTCAAGTTACTCTCTCTAGCACTCTCAAGATATGCAATATCTCCTCCTAGTTCTCCTCTCTTTTCCTCTTGGCTCCCTACTAATGCTCCTAGTTGTCCCATAGGCCAAGAGTGGTCTCCAAGATCCTAGCAACGACATTATATAGGCTTTCAACCTCAAACTAGTTGTTGCTCCACGAAATAGCTTTCTAGACGTACAGACCGTATAGTCCGATCTCTGCTAGACCGGACTGTCTGGTCTCCACTGGACGACTCGTCCAGAGCCGTTGCACCTCTATCCGTTGGTGCTTCCTATGAAGACTGGATTGTTTGGTCTGTAGACCAGACCGTCTGGTCTCTACAGACACTGTTCATTCCAGAGCGATGCCAAAACTGCTTCCCCTCTATTTTGTACCCATCCATACAGACCGGACCATCCAGTCTGTGTTGACGCCAGCTAATGTGTCATTTTATACATCAAAAATGTATGTTTTAGAGATTAAATATCACTATTATAGGCCATTAACCCCTAAAAATGGTAGAATATTTGTATAATTGTTTTTCTAGAGATTTATTGCAGAAATAGATGAAAAGATGACAATTTGGTACATTTCTAGTGGACTTGGACCTTGAAGAGGTGAATTGTAGCAAAAAAGGCCTAGGTGCCGACCGATACGTCCACCATGCAGATCGACACAAGGGTAATCGGGGTTGATTAAGGCTAGCCCACTTCTTAGGACCTTATAGAAGGAAGATATTCGCACAAATCTTGGAGATATGCTTCGTGAAGAGATAAAAGGAAACCCCAAGATCTTAAACGTGCAATACAAGACTTTCTTCTGAGAACCTAATGAGAGAACCCACATGGAAGCTACAGAAGACTTGGGAACCAACTTAGAAAAGAGATTGGGCCAAACACGGAGTGTGCTGATCGGCACATCTACCATGTCGATCGGCACGTGGCCCTTTTCCTAAGAAACCAACTCTATCTCAAGGTATTCCTATATAAATACTTGTAAACCCTAAGGCCAAGGCAGACACCACCAAGGAACAACAGATCTCGTGAATTTAGAGCCATTGAGGCTTTGTCTCATTCTTCATATCTCTAATTGCTAGGTTTAGCTTGGCTAGCCTAACCAAGTCAATGATCACAAGGTCGTAGGCTTGTAGTTTCAAGAACCACTGGTGCTTGAGGTGATCCATCAAGGTAGGCCTACAAGATGATGATGAATCTTGCATAATATATCATATTGAAGTAACATCAGGTATGTTGATGAATCATTTTGGTTACTTGATCACCTGGATTTGATGATCTTACATGTGCTTAATCCTTACTTAGTACATAGGCTAAGTACCTAGATGTTATCTTAATCGTGGTGATTAGGGTAGTACTTTGGATCTTGTATGAATCAAATTTGCATAAACCACTGCTTATGCATGGTAGGGGGTATAGTAGAGTAGAAGGTGTAGACCGATTAAGGTGACTGCTCGTGACAGGAGACCGTCAAAAAAGTCTCTCCATCACCAATCTTTGGCTTCTTGTACCAAGTAATTATGTTTATGATGCTACTAGATTAAGCTTTGTGGTTACTTTCTCAGCTATTAGATTATCTGGTTAAACTCACTAAACAGATTTCTTTAAGCCACTCTAAGAATTAAAACAGCCTTCACATAAAAAGCCTTCGTGCAGATCCGCACACCCTCAACCCACCGACAAAACAGCCTCATCTCTAGAAGCTTAATTAGATCTTTTATTTATTATTTTGATTGATTTTCCACTAGTCTCTGTGGATTCGATTAAACCTTGGAATACTCTAAGAGAAAATAAGCTACAACTATACACCGTCCTCTTCCGGTATATGAGTGGGTGTGTAACTACGACCAACAGTCTGCACACCGGACTGTCTGGTCTCTATGGGCTTTCGCATTCACATATTCCTCACAACAAGTCTTCTCTGATCTAAAATCTTCTTTGATGACCTACAGTCCAGTCTCCACGACCCCTCTATCCGGTCTCCATCTACAAAAACTAAAACTCCTCGTCTTCGCTTGACTTTGTTTCCCGGCTTCATCCAATAGCTCCTTGGCCTCTCCACTGCCACCTAGTGCCTTGTGATTTTACCGAGCATCCATGCACATCACCGACTAATGCCCTGCTTTTAACATGTAAGACAACTTCCATTGTTTTTGTATCCTTTTCCACCCTTTTCTATTTTGAGTTTATATTATCAAAAATATACTATGATTTTGAGGTTTCATGACTTGAGAGCCGATGGGAGTGGCAGTAAGTTTGAACTCCATCCCAAAGCCATCTCATAAAGTTTAGCCTAATAACACACCTGTTGGCCATTTTTTTCTCATGAAAATAGGACTTGATGATGAAATTATATATTAAATGACCTATGATTTACTTTTCAGATTAGCTCCATTAGTAGCAGGGCATTAGTTAAAGTATACTCGAAATCTCTATAAACATCTACTAATATGAAACTTGAAAATGATATGAAAGCATCTGAATGCTATTTATTTTCTTAACAGATTAACTTAAGAATTCTGTAATTATAACTTTCTTTTCTGATTACAAAGTTGCTAGAATCCTGAGAAAATTTGTCGCCAAGGTGCACATCCTCTCCCAGAAGGTGGTGGCCCTGCTGTTTCTCCTTGCTTGAGTGTGCCGCTTTGTTAGACTTGTTCCTTTGATCAATTCTATCATATAACAAAGTATTCTACTACAGTCATTGATTATATTCGCCTGAGGCATGATCAGTAATATTTACTTGAATGATCTGACTAGCTAGGGACCATATTGGAATTTATTAGTTTGGCTCTTGATCACCTCCATTGCTATAAGCAGCAATGAGCAAACTAGAAGATTTTGTTGGCAAATGAGCTACAATGCTTCCTGTACCTGCAATTATAGTCATTAATTGTGGAAAGCTTGCTAGGAAAAAACTCCCCAATTCAAGTACGCCCATAAAACCTCTCTTCTGCTTCTGTAACTAATTTTAGCAATAAGCTCCTTAGCATTTAGAAGAAGTAATGCAGATGGTTATGAGACATATTATAGTTTCAATGTTAGTAATATGCTCTGCAAACCCACACTGTTATGTCAATAATTATACCAATGTTGTCGGCAACATAAAAAATTTGTCCTGGACCAAGCTATCAACCACATGATGTTAGGTTATGTTCCCTACAAATTTATATTGCACACTCTTTCTAATGCATCTTTTTCCCCGTGTATGGTTGATTTGCTTACGATTGATTCATTTTATTTTCTTCCCCTCAGTAGATGTTGTTGCTTCCTAGAATTTTCTCTCCACATGCATTAAAAAAAAAAGATCTAGGAGAAATATGGTTCAGAGGGTTGCAACATTGGAAGGATGATGGCGGCTTGGCTCCAAGTGTGTCCAGGCAAGTAGGAAAATTAATTTATATTTTCTTACAGATTTTCGTTTTCCCTATTGTTTTCCACTCTGTGGAGTGGGAACTCCCTTCTAATTTTAAAATTGATATATATCTTGTTTTCTCATCATACAACATTTTCTTAATGCTTGGATATTGTCATTGTTGCGATGGTGGGAGCTAGATATAATGGAAAAACAATTATCAATTAAGGTAGCTGCTACTGATTTTTTGCATTTCTAAATATTGAAACGCTGATTATTTACAGTAACAATGACAACACCTGTCAGGTGTGGAGGCCATCTCTGCTGCCAAGATGGTGATGACACGCTTGTCACGGAAGCCGTCGTGGCACCCATCCGTAGAGCTTGTGTTTCATCCGTAGAGCTTGTGTTTCATCACTATATATTATGGGACTTGCTAATTTTCAGCTGCCTGAAAGTTGGGGGAACTTTCAATCACCTCCTTAAGCCATTAGATCTAAATCTAATGGTTTATAATTATTATACAAATAATCCTACAAAAGAAAAATTAAAACACAAAGTAACAAACCATTGACTGAAAGCTTTCAGCTGATTGAAATCTAGGAAATATGATATATTATACACCGTTCTTGCCTCTACTTTTCTATCTGGTCATCTTGAAAGTTATCGATCCTTCTGATGCATGTGAGATTTCTCACCAAATCATTGCAAGCCTATATCCGGTTGCCTCTGCCATTCTAATATATGTTTGTTAGGATATCATTATAAAAATCATCTAAATCTTTTTTCTTCACAATCTTTATGCAACATTCAGTTAAATGTAATTTCACTGAAATCTTTATGTTGGAGGAACGAGGCCATGTAATACATTCAGAGGGAGAATGTGTCTACCTGAGATCATTGAGCATTTGAAGGATCACATAATCATCAATGATAATTACAAGGTTTATCTGCATTTGTTGTTTGCTGGCAAAGAAGCGGAATGATGGACTGGAAATGCTCTTTCTCACGGTGACAAGCACAATGCTAGAAAATATCCAATGTATCCCAGATAAAGAAAAAAAAGGATATCATAAGGAAAAGGAAGCAACTGCCAATAAAGATTAACTGCTTCCCTGGAGAATTTAAATGTTAAGGTTAGCTTGTTACTTGAATCTCTCTTTTTGTCCATTGCCATTAATTTTCATATTTTTCAATTTATTGTTGGTGCCTAAAATAAGGTGTGCAAGTTCAAAGTATGTACCTGGAAGTGAACACACCATAACAAGCAACACCATCTTTCAACGATGTTTATGTTTGTACCTAAATGTTTTCCCTTTTCAGTTATCTTTTGATATATTCAGCTATGCCCTTGCCTATTATGATTCTCATTTTCAGACTGGATCACAAAGCTGAATAAGGAATAAATTTTGTGTATGAGTAGGAGGTAGCAGGAATCCCCTCTTTCTTCGTTTAGAAGAGTGTTGGACCTCCACAACGTCAAACCATAGAACATAACTCCTTTCGGTCAAACCCTAGGAAAGATGACTTTACCTTTTTCATAGATAGTCTATGTTTCAGCTACTGTAGTCTCCCCCTTTGACCTTGTATTTTAGAAGTGCATCGATGAAAGGAGGGTCTGAAGATCAGTACAACAGTGATCATAGAAGTAGCAACATCACATTGAATGCTTTTGCACTTAATCGTGTCTAAGGGTTTTGTATTGGTCCTGTCACACCCAGGGTAGATAGTTCTTATATATATACGGTAGAACTATTCTACACCCAGCGTGTAGAATACTAAATTCTACAAATGCTTGACACACTAAATTATTCTACTGCTTGGCACACTAAATTCTACAAATGTTTGACACACTAAATTCTCTAACTGGTTGGCACACTAAATTCTTCAACTCGTTGGCACACTAAATTCTCGGGTTTACTGTAGATTTCTATCACCAAAGCAGAATATGTTAGATTCTAAGGGCACAAACTCTTACATACTAAATTCTCTAATTCATTTATACACTAAATACATGGATTCAGATCTAGGGTGTAGAATAAGCTTTATGGTTGCGGTATCGGTCTCAAAAACCTTTACGCATAGTGTAAAAAAAATTACGGTCATGAAACATACTTTTATGGTCATGGGAGAAAGTTGTATGGTTGCACGTCATAATTTATGGTCACACGCTGAAAATTTATTGTTGCAGGATGATGATTTAAGGTCATAGGCCAGGGTGCTAAATAGTTATTTAGCGTGTTCCATGTTAAATAGCATGTCCCTATATATATATGGTGTTAAATAGTTATTCAGGACTTTGCAAAGTTTTATGATCACGGACAAAAAACTTATTGTTATGGGAAACGAACTTAGAAACTCTTACGCAAGGTGCAAAAACAATATGGTTGCGGGACATATTTTTTTGGTCATGAGAGAAAAACTTAAGGTTGTGAGCCATAATTTTATGGTCAAGCAATAAAAATTTATGGTTGTGCAATGAATATTTATGGTCACGGACCAGGGTGCTAAATAGTTATTTAGCACTGCACGTTAAATAGCGGAACATAAATAGTATTTTTGCTACTCCCAGGAGTAGCTACTCCCACACGTGTATCTCACAATCTAGAGGGTATCATTTCATACTTGAGGTTTCTAAATTAAGTATGTAGTCATACTAGAGGGTATGTGAACATACTCACTTTTTTTATTGGTATACATGAAGTATGTGAACATACTCATTTTTATGTAGCAATAAATATGATATATATTCCTATGCTTATAACTGGAAGTACCTTCAAATTTATTTATTGTTATCACTCTCAAATATATTATTTTAAGTATGTGTACATACTCAAAATGATAAATGGGTATGAACATATACCCAAGGTGGTTTTTTGAACGTGAGAGTAACTACACTTGGAAGTAGAATGGAATTACCCTATATATATATGTATGCTTATACCCATTTATCATTTTGAGTATATACACATACTTAAAATATAATTTTTAAAAGTAATATCTATAATCTTTTTTTAAGGGTCTTTAAGTTATAAACATATGAACATATATCACATTTACTGCTATATAAAATTAAGTATGTCTTTATACTTCATGTATCATAATAAAAAAAAAGTGAGTATGTCCACATACCCTCTAGTATGACTATATACTACATTTAGAAACCTCAAGTATGTAATGATACTCTCTAGATTATGAGATATACGTGTGGGAGTAGCTACTCCTGGGACTAGGAAATGCCTCATATATATATATATATATATATATATAGCGCGTTGTGCGCTGAATATTATTCAGCACGCCGGTCGCTACAGGTAACCATCTGGTTTCGCTAGACCGAGTCAGTAGTCATCCAATCACCTGCCGTACTCCCGCGTGCCCATCTGCAACCCACGTGTTGGCTGTCCCCGCCTCGGCGTGTTCTTTCAGTGCGACTCCCCAACCCCCACCACCGTCGAACCATCCCCCACGTGCAAAAAACGACAAGCAAATCCAGTAAAAAAAACATCAACAAGCAATTTAATAACTATGTATGCAGTCATTGACTTTTGTGGAATCGTATATATACTATTTGTATGTATTATTAATTACCACTCATTATGTTTTGATTTCCTTTTTTCACGATTAATGTATGTATTACTAATTACGACTCCTTACTAATTCGTTTTTCATGACTAAAGTATATATTACTAATTACCAATCATTACTAATTTATTCATATCATCAAAAAGAATCCACTTATTACGTTTCAATTTTTACTACTAATGTTTATCAGAAACTCAGAATTAGTACCGATTAATGTTCAGCATTAATTACGTGTCAACTTTATTACCACCACCCCCTGAGAATGGTTAACCATAACCAAATACCATTCAAATGTATGATAGTACATGTACTATCGTTCTATTCTACCAACAATATATTAAATATACTAGTTGCTATGGTATATGTACTATTTGATATAATATATGAACTACTTTCTATGGTATATGTACTACTTGCTATCATCACTTGTGGACAGAGTCGATTTGAATATTTTTGAATTTGGCGGACCTGTTGAGGCGATGACGTCGGTTTTTCCCACCCATTAACCGAATCTTGCGCTGTTCCTGCGATAGAAATGGGACCCACATACGAGCAGTCATCATCCCGCGCACCTATCCGCAACCCACGTGTTCTTTCCGTGCGATTCCCCAATCCCCACCACCATCGACCCCTACCGCCATGTGCAAAAAATGACAAGCAATTTAATAACCGTGATGTATACTATCACATAATCAGAATACTACCAAGAGATGTATACTACAACTGACGTGTATGGAGCCACTGCCATATATTATATAATATATGTTTGTATTACTAATTACCATACTCCTATATTCATATTATTACCATATAAAAACCAAATTGTAATATATTTATATCATCACAAAGAAACCACTCATCACGTTTCGATGTTCACCACTAAATCTGTGTGGACATATGTATGGTATATGTACTACTTGCTATCATCACGTGTTGGCACAATCAATTTGAATATTTTGGAATTTCGCGGAACTGTTTAGTGAACGACGTCGGTTTTTCCCACCCACTAACCGAATCTTACGCTGTTTCCTGCCATAGAAATGGGACCCATCTCATCCTCTATTTTTCCCAATCCATTCCTCTTCCCGTAACTACGCCACCACCACCCCTCCTCATTTGCGCCCACGACCTCTCCACATTCCATCACTGTAACCCGCATTGCCTCCTCCTCCGACAATCGCATTCGCTCTCCTCCGGCAACCGCCACCACCACCCCTCCTCATTTGTAGCCCCGCATCCGTAGATCTGCACCAGTTCTCCAACAGTGTCTTTCTCTTTTCTCCATCGTCATCGCTTTGCCTTCTTCCTGCTTCGATTCAGCGGTCGCCAGGGCTGAAACTTGTTGTTCAGTCATGTCTTCCGACCAAGGGAAATCAAAGGTGCGTTCAGATTCACATGTTTGTTTTTTTACATTCTTCCGCCGAAGTAATTTGTTGTCATTGATTCCATTTCATCCATTCAATATCCCTCAAGTCGTTAGGTTTGATAGATCTACTCTTCCCTCTCCAATCGCCCATTCTTTTCTTTTTTTTTTGTATATTCATAGATGTTGAGAAGGGTGCAATACGTCCCCGAGCGCACCACCAAGCTTATATTTGCAAGCAGTCAAGAAGCCATAGATTCACAGATACTAAATGTTGTTGCTTCACAACCAATCACGTAGGAATCAGACAAAGAGGAGTTGCAGCAGAGTCCCAGAAGTCCTTCATCTCCCATTCCCAGAAGGAGGAAAGCTCTTGTGTCGAGGAAGAAGAGACAGAGAGATGCGGATCCCGTCACAGACCATCCTACCAAGCGTCAACAACCATCAAGACGCGGTGGCATTTCGTCGACAGGGCCAACGACACAGTCTGCCGACCTTGATCAAGTAATCTTCTTTCCCCGCCCAACTTCCAATCCCCATTATTGCACTGTAGTAATGTTCCAGGTACCATAAGAAAACTTTTTAGTTGTATATGTACTCCTTGGTTGTATTATATGCTATTCACCGTTTTACATGTTAGTGGTAGTATATGATTGTGTGGTAGTTTAAAGTTTCTATCATTGTACATGGCATAAAGTGTCATATAAAAGTTAAAAATCATTGTGAGGTAGTATAAAATACTATTTATGGTATATATACCATTTGCATCTAGATATATAATATAGTATATATACTACCCATCTATTTTAGTTTTATTACAAAACTGAAAATCATTATGTGGTAGTATAAAATCCTTTTTTTGGTATATATACCACTATGTGGCTAGATATATAATATAGTATATATACTACCCGTCTATTTTAGTTTCATTATATGATGTATATATTTTATAGATAGTATATATAATAAATTTAAAGTTTATATTCCATGCCATACAACATCAGGATATCACATAATTATCCTATAGTATACTATTATTTTATACATTTGTTGTTAGTATACTCCTTAACCATAGTACATATAATATTAATAGTATACATACTCAGTTGCATATCTACTCAATAGTATGTATACTCATTTCAAATAGTATGTATACCCATCTTGAGTCAATATCATTGTTGGTATTATATAGCTCACTCGATGGAAACAATGTATATGAGTATAAATACTAGTGGTACATAATATAACATTGTGTAACTGGATTATTATAACAGAATGTGTAATAGTATATATAATGAGGAGTATATATACTATGTATATCAATTACTGGTATAAGAAGTATAACACATACTTCAGTGCTGTGATATTCGATAGAAACAATCTAAATGAGTATATATACTATTTATACGGTGATCAGTATTATGAATAAAAATAATGTTACTATAGGAATGTACGTAGACAATTTGAATGGGGTAGTATATGTGTTTGAATACCACTATATTTTTTAAATGGAAAACAGGTTTGAGATATTCCCATTTCAATTTTCACAGGAATCTGATGATGAATGTGATAAGGGGAAGGCAAACGTGCATTGCATCCCTAAAAAGGTTTATGAAACTATCCAAAAGTTGTCCAGGCACCAGCATACTGAACTTGAGAAGCTGGGTTGGAAGGATTTCTTGAAGTTTCGCACTGATGCCCTCGAATGCCGAGAGCTTTTAGTCTGGCTGATGAATCGTATAGATACTGAAGCAATGTGCATTCCACTTGACGATGGTAAGAAGATTTACATGAAACCAATCCACTTGAAGACCGCATTCGGTTTACCTTCTAGAGGTGTTGAGTTGAAACAGTACAGTGCAAGAAAGCAATCTCAAGAACTCTCAAATATGAGGAACTTACTGCACGTGTCATCAAACGTGACTGTTGAGAGATGTCTGGCTGAAATCGCTGACAAGCGAAATGATAAATTGAGCCTCAGGTGTTTCTTTATGATCATCTCTACCAGGCTGCTGTTTTGTCGACCAAAGTTCCACATTGGAATGGAGGATATTTGCTTCTCTCTGGATTATCAAACACTTGGTCAGTCCGACATTTGTGGAGCCATTTTCCGTCAGCTCCAAAACAGCATTAGGGATTGGCAGCGGTCCATTAGCACGAACAAAAGCCTGTCAGGATGCTCTCTGTTTTTAATGGTAAGTTGTATAGTACGTATACTCATTGCATAATTGAGCAGTACACATACTACACATAATGTTACTAGCTCAATGTTACTATCGATTATACCACATGTAGTACTTATACTACCCGTTCTATCATACCACCTAATAGTACCTGGTTTTTTTTTGGAAGTGTATTTCCTATATGCTTAATGGCAGTACATATACTATTCAACCATTAGTATAGTTTATACTGTGATCTGTATTACATAGTATATGTTTTCTGTTAAGCGGTTTTCCCATATGCTTAATGGCAAGACTTATACTACTCGACGATGTGCATACTATATATACAATTTTACCCTGCACCTTACAATGTACTTGACCAATTTTACCCAATGTTAATTATACCATTGTTTGCAGTATATTACTTCCACACCAGGATAATTTGTTGTAGTGGTAGTATTCTTTTTTACCAGATAGTATACATACCACTTATTAGTAGTATAGTAATCATTTATATATTGTGGCAGATATTCTACCTGGATCACCTATTGCATCGTAATACATCTCAAAAATCCTGGATGCTACCTCGCTCTGCATATTACACCAAGAACATAGTGAGAGACATCCTCAAGGATGCTAAGAATAAAGACTCAGAAGGCAAACTGTCCTTTACTGGCCTTCAGGTGGCACTTGATTCAATGTTATTTAACCTATATGTTTTTGTTTTTTTATTTGTTATAATAATAACCACAGTACCACTCTTGCAGATCAAGAAAACGTCTGATACGCCCTATTTTGTGGAATCCGAAGAAGAACATGAACGTGATGATGATGCTTTTGGTGATGATGTCAGTTTGAGCGAGGGAGACCGTGATGCTGGAGCTGCTGGAGTGGACGTTAGTGGTGCTGGTATTGACCTCCCTCGGCTTTGTCAGATGCTTGAACCAAAGCTAAGATCTCTCCATCCTAGTGTCCAAGCAGAGGTCCAAGCCGAGCTTTAGAAGTACGATGATGACATAAGCCGTGAGACTGCTAAGATTGCTGCAGCGCATAGAGCAATAAAGAAGAAACAAATTGAGCTGGTAGACAAAATTGGGAAGCTTTTGGAGCAGCACTCCCAACCTCCCTTGTCCCCTGAGCCATCCAACCCTCACTCTGGAAGTGAGGAATCAGATGAGTCATGTTAGTCCTAACTTTTCTGTTCTCCTTTTATGACAGTTCAAAATTCGATAACCTAACTATTTTATCAATTATTTTTCCTGCCATAGCCAACCATGCAGAAGACCAGGACAAAGAGTTACCCCACAATGAACCCATTAGCCAATAGCCCTCTACTAGTGCTCATAGTAAGTGTTCATATACTTCTATGTTCAATACACAATAGTATATTACATATCAAGGCAATGTAGTTTATTCAATATTTAAGTAGTATTTATACTCATTAACTTAATAATATATATATATATACTACATGCTACAATTACTAGTAATTAAAACTGTACGAGTAAGGAGCAACTATCTGTAAGGATAAATGGTGGTAGGAAACAGCAATTTGCAAGTGTTCATATACCACCATCTTCAGTACACAATAGTATATCGCACATCCAATGGTTCTATTATAGTTTGTATCACCAAGTAGTATACGTAGTAGTCAATCAAATTGTATAGTTACTCTTACAGTACTATATTTATAGGACTGCGTTAACAGTCCCCCTTTATGATAGTTTTGTTCATTATACTATTTGTTTTTGTTCAAGGCACTGGAGGTCATACTGACCAAGTTCAGCATGACACAAGGAAGGATGACAACACTTTAGTTCATACTAAGGAAGTTGTGCAAGGTGACCAAGTGCTCAATGATACTTCTCTTGAAGCTGACAAAAGTATGTATCTAAACATAATATAAATATACATTGACTTTGTTAGTGGTACTTTTAAATGATACCTACATATTTGTTTTTCTAGTTGACGACAATTGTAGAGTAGTATCCCTTGACACTTCCACTATCAATCCAATTGCACATTTGTCTGATAATGTCACTCTTGAACTGGAAACTTTTGAGAGGGGTGTTGTCCCTCGAAAGAAGCATTCCGAAAAGGTGTTTGTGCCAGATTATGATAATGCCCACCATGGTTAGTTGACGGGTGTTTTGTTACCAAAAATGTACACTGTTGGTGCTCTGTAGTACATTTTTTCAGGTGTTGTGTTATGGTTTTTTTTCCTAAACTGTACTTGAGTTGTATTGAAGATGTAGCACTCGTATATTCCATATTTTTTAACACTGTACTTCAGCAAAGTTTTCAGATTACATTAACACATGTGCAGATTTTGAGAAAGATCAAGGTGATGAAAGATTTGTGAACAATTTATTCAATTTTGATGATGCTGGTAATGTTCCTACAGAACATAGCCTCAAGGATGTTGCATGTGACCGACAGGCACACGAAATAACTATTGGGCAGGTTAGTTGTGGTTATTCAGCGCTATCCAACATAATACATTTTGAGAAAGATGGTTACAAAACTGAACTAGACACGTGCACATCAAAGGCTGGAGCAAATATCATTTCCTCAAATCTTGGAAGGACCATGGATGACAACATTGGTTCTTTGGACCTACCAAGTAGTTATGGAAGTCCAGATTAATGTTACGAGAAAATTTTATGGCAGATTAACGTTATTCTTGCATAACCTTTTTTGAACTAGGCCATGCTGAAAAGCTATTTCTAGAGGATCCAGCCAATCAAAACAATCCTATTGATCACATAATCCAAACCTTCGAAAAGGACCATGTCTACACTGACTCTGTTGCAGTAGATGCGGACACCAATCATTCTGATCCCATCTCATCCCCCTCGTCTACAAAGAAAATAGTACTATTTCTATACTACGCGCATCCAAGTAGTATATATACTACCCCATTCAAATTATCTACTCTCACTCCTACAGTAATTTTATTATTTTTATCTCTATAGTAACATTATTTCTATTCATAATATTGATCGCCGCATAAATAGTATATATACTCATTTCGATTGTTTCTATCTAATATCACACCACTGTAGTATGTGTTATACTTCTTATACCAGTAATTCACATAAATAGTATATATACTCCTCATTATATATACTATAATATATTCTGTTATAACCATCCACTTACACAATGTTATATTATATACGACTAGTATTTATACTAATATACATTGTTTCCATCGAATAGCCCACCATAATAGTATATGTTCTATTTCATATACCAGTATATCAAATACTCAGTTGTCTTGTTTACCACTTGAATGTAAAATATATATACAATTTGTACATATACTACCACATTTTAATTGGCTATTTTTATGCGTATAGTAATTTTATTTTTTTTATCTCTACAATACCTTTATTTTTATTCATACGACTGATCAGTTCTTGGATAGTATATATACTCGTTTGTATTGTTTCCATGCAATAGCACACCACTGTAGTACATGTTATACTTTATATACCAGCAATTCGTATACCCATGAGTATATATACTATTATACAACTTTGTTATACTCGTCCACTGCCACAATGTTATATTATGCAAGGATAGTCTATATACTCATATGCATTGTTTCCATCGAATAACACACCATAGTAGTATATGTTATATTTCATATACCAGTATATCAAGTACTCAGTTGTCTTGTTTACTTGTCACCATCTCCTACCACAATGTCATATATACATCCAACCCAATTGCTTGTATATATAACATTTATATAAGTAGTATATACTACTTTCGCCACATCATTTGTCAACAGCTACATATTCTAGCACCAATGATAGTATATATTCTCACCGTTGCAATGTTGTTTATTTTATGTTATTTGTAATGCATTTCACATTTTTGGTGTTAGTATACTGGTGGATTTAGAGTTGTACAGAAGATCCTATACAACCGCCGCAACCAGAATAGATCCAAAGACGTTGATCCTAACTTACTGGTGGACTCTGGGGTTAAACGTACTACTCGCACGCCTCAAAAGCTATCATCCCCTATTAAGATCGGGTACATGAGAACAAGCCCTAGTGCAGAGGTGTCTCTGCGGCTCTGCAACATGTTATGTGATCCCCATTCAGCTTATAAGAAGTTAGTGCATTATTCATCGCACTCTCATATACATTTCCCTTTCTTTACTGTCAATGATAGATACCAATCCAATTATTTCTTGGTACTCGTAGTTTGACCTTGATGGAGTACACTATGGTCAACATAGATGGAGACTGTATCATGAGGTCATTTCCAGATTTCCAAGAAACTGACAATTCAGTGATGGAAGCTTTCGTTAATTGCATATGGGATGACGACAAGAACTACCGACCTGAACTTGTGAAGCAAAGACTGATTCTGCATCCTCAGCTTGTGGTGCGTTACTTGATCTTACCTTAAGCCCAACATCTTATTTTATATTCTAGGTGTATACTTATTGCATTCACACCATTGTTTTTTTCAAACCCCAGGTATGTGCCAATGTGGAGAACTGTGGATCCCAGCACAATCCCGATGCTGTATTCTCTGAAGAAAGCTTGGACACTGCTTTTGATCTGTACATGACCAATGATATTGCATGGAGATCCATCAAACTGGTAAGACTGGTATTGGCACATGTAGGAATTATAATTATTTACTTATGATCCATCAAACTAGTATATGTAGTACTAGTAATTGATATACTCATCAATATATATACTATTATATATTGTGTTATAATCCTCCCATGCCATAATGTTATATTATGCATGAATAGTATATATATGCATATGTATAGTTGGGTTGGAATAGCACACCATAATAGTAGTACCATTTCATATACCAGTAGTTCAAATCTATATAGTACTTATACTACCTTATTTGAATTGGCTATTTTTATAATTAAAATGTATACATGGTCGATGGAACTAGTATATGTACGAATAGATGTATACTCATATTTTCCACATCATAGTATTAATACTCATCTTTATATATAGCTAGCTTTATTATTATACCCGGATACTGCTATTAGTCTGTTACGTTGGTAGTACATATACAAGCTTCCTGACAGTCATTGCAATTTGCTGCAGATTCTTATCCCTGTCATTGATCGTGGTCATTATTCATTATATGATGTCAACTTTGAGGCCAGCCGTGTTGACGTACTTGACACACTTGACTATGACAATGCTGGTACAACTTGGCTCTACCGGCACGGTGAATCTGGTGCTACCGTGATTACTCGTCTGAACGCCTTGCTGTAGAAGAAGTCCAAGGGTGCACTTAAAAAGTTCGGCAACTTTAGGCTTACCAAATTCAGTTGTCCCACAATGGTTCGCCCAAACGACTGCACGTTCCTTACCATGAAATATGCTGAGCACACTGGTGTACCTGGATGTGTAGACGATGTTGTCAACCCGGTATGTTTCCCTTGCAATTAATTTCACATATTATTATTTAAATATACTTCTGCCTAACCCAAGTCGTACATCGTGACTAATTGACTCAATTTTTTTTTGCCTCAACTCAGGAGAAATCTGCTGAGCTTCGTGCAGAGTATTTATACTACCTGCTGTTCCATCCTTCGAACAAAGCGGAGATCCCAGAGGACCTTTCACGTTACCGGATCACCGGCTGCCCATTCTAAATGCACATTGTCACGTAGCACATTTTTTTTGGAAACTCTCGATGATACACATCAAGTTGTAGTTGATTTTTGATACTTCTCATGGTTGTGCACGATACATCATTTGTATGTAGTATATGTACTCATGTACGAAGGATGCGCAATCATTACCAGACACTATATGGTGTATATATTAGGAACCACTATCAATGCTTCATGACATTGTCATATATATACTATTCCTAATTTCTCGTGACTTTGACAATTGGCATATATTTCCACTACCGCAGATATTTTCCTTACATTTGAATTATATATCCGAACGCCGTTGAAGTTATACTACCGCTTCATAATATACTAGCACTACCGAGATCTACTACACCACTATTATGTATACGCCTGTTAGTAGTAGTATACAACCACCGTACGAGATGCAGTTGTCTTCATACAGAAATATATATACATCTTTTTTCGAAGACAACAAAGTCACTCAAATTGTATATATACAGTCAGTAGTTGTATACAACAAGTGTACTAGATGCTTTTGTCTTAACACAGTAACATATATACAACCACTCTTTAATACAACTACTCAGGTAGTATATATACTTCCTCAAGTAACAAAAGCATAGCCCTTTCCCTAACGGTTCTGTTAGTCTTTAGACAAGACCACATGCCATGATTGGCCTTTTATCCTATATACCCGACCAACGCAGCTTTATAAGCAGTTGTGTGTGCTGCATCCTGTTTGTAGCTGTCCATTCATCCCACGTTGTCTCATCAGAGGCAACAAAAGGCATGGAGACCCCTTCGTCTAGGGTTCGATTTGCAGTCATGATTTCCAACCAAGCACCAGATTCTCCCGAGTACTACACTGTTCCATGCAGTGCACCGGATCTTTCTCCTCGTGTTTCTCCTCCACCCACCACCGCTGCTCCTGGTTTAACTCGTCAAGGTTTTCCTTCTCCAGCATGCCCCGATCGGCATACACCACCTGCAACCATCAATTCTGATGATATGGCGACTCCAGATCCGCAACGAACATACACTCATGTACATTCCATGGACCTACAATTCTCTTCTCATCTTCCTGTTATGCTTCTAAACCCAAATTATAGTCTTTTTTGTTCATTGTTACCTCTAACATTTATTGACATTCTATTTTTCTTTTTTCCTGCCAAATATGCTTCTAATCCCAGATATGCACGTTTTCAGCCAAACATGCATGTTGAAGTTTTTCCCCTGATTCGTTTTGTTTCTAATTCTCATAGTATTTTTGATACGTTGACGATGCTTTCTTTCTCAAACTATAGATTTTATTGATGCGATAGTATATCATTTAAAAAATTCATATACCACAATTATGTGTTTTTGCTCATGCGATAGTATATATTTAGTATGTAGGTATTTGCCACTTAATAGTATGTAGTATATATATCCTCTGAGATACATTGATCTATTTTGTTAAAGTACTAATGTCGTATATATACTACTTCAGTAATTGTCATATTATACATATACTGCACAACGAACTCTCTCATACATATGGAGTTTATGCCATAGTATATCATTACTAAAGTGCATATAATAGAGTTATGTGTTGTTGTACGGCAATGCAACTTTATGCTCTTGATGCACTCCTCCATATAGTGTTTCTCATTGTAGTAGTACATACACGGTTGTATTGGGGTTTTGGTTATGTTATAGTATATCATTACTACAATAGTACATAGTATATATCCATGTAATTATTTTTATGGTGTACATATACTACTTCCTATTCCTTGACGAATACATATACTATATGTTGTTTCTTTCACATGAAGGGTATGTTCTGGATGTCATGATCAATAGATTTATATTACATTATGATGTCATTCATTTCATGCTACATTTCCAGCCCCATGATATTAATCCAGAAATTGTACCGAGAGTTGGTATGGTATTCAGCTCAAAGGAACAAGCTAAACTTTTCTACAAGCGCTATGCGCGAGAAGCTGGATTTCCAATGAAGTTGAGTCGCACTAAGAAGAGTGTCCGTGAGATTTGCTGCAGCCGTATTGGCAAGGCTGAATATTATCTCGGCGACGAAGAGGAAAGGTAAAGAAATAACACATCAAAGAAGTCTAGCTGCAAGGCGTATATTAAGTTACACAGGGACCGAGACAAAACTGGTGCTATTTCCCAGGTAACTATTATCCTTGTCGAACCAATTTCATTGTATATTGGGTATTGTCATGCTACCATATTCTAATGTATTTTTTTACCATCATACTCAGGTAACTATTGTCTGTGTGGTACTTGAACATAACCACCCACTGACTAGATCAGTCCTAGTTGTGCAAAACATGGAGTGTCACAAGAACCGTGATGGGTCGATAATGGAGCTGGTAGACACAATGCAGACAGCCAGTGTTCGCCCTAGTGCAGTCAGAAATGTGTTGTCCGAGATACACGATGGAGAACATCTTGTACCCGTTACATCCAGAGACCTCGAGAACAGGTGCGGAATATTGTACTAGTGAATCACATAGTTGTAGTACATGGCCGTTTCTGTTATAGTATATATACTCCTAAACACTCAATGACCATACAGGCGACATTAGCAGTATATATACTTGGGTAGCAGATTAGTTGTATAAATAATGTAGTCTATCTAACACATGCTATTACTTTCCAGGCGGGCTGCTAACCGTCGCTCAGAGCACAATGAAGACATTCCCAAACTGATTAAATTCTTTAACGATTGCCGTGCACAGAATTCACAGTTCTTTTGGGAACCCCAGGTTGATGACAATGGTATTCTGAGGAACATATTTTGGAGCTCGGCAAGCATGGAAGGCGAATATGCAGATTTTGGCGATGTCTACACCTTCGACACCACCTACAAGACCAACAGCTACGACATGCCTTTGGCCATGTTCGTTGGCTCAAATCACCACTTGTAGAACACAATATTTGGAGTATCCTACTATGTGATGAAAAAATTGAATCATTCGTCTGGCTGTTCAGTACCTTCAAGAAGTGCATGGGAGGCCACGAACCATGTTGCATTCTAACAGGTATAATCTGAATTATCACATTAGTCATGGATATTCTCTGCCATCATATTTATTTTCCGCACCTCATGTTTGGTGTTCTTAGTAGTACACACACTCCCTTATAGTATTATGTTAGTTGATCAAACACTAAAGTGGTATATATACCAGTTCTATCTGGTCCAACCATATGCTAATACACCTTACAAAACTAAAGTAGTATATAAACTATTTCGCGCCGCGGAAGTTGTACATATACTAAAATATCATTAAGGTGATTCTTTATGTCACGGTAATAAACTTAATTTGTATATAACAATGCAGATGAGGACTCTTCAATTGCAGTTGCCCTTCGTATTGTTTATCCCAGGACAGAACATCGACTATGCAGGTGGCACATCCTTCGCAAGCATCGCGAGGCTCTAAATGCTCTATACGCAAATTATGAAGGACTGAAAGATGATCTTGACTCAGCTATCAACCATCCTCTAACTGTAGCTGAATTTGAGAGCTGCTGGGCAGCTATGCTTGACAAGTATTCACTGCATGAGAATGTTACACTGCCGTCGTTGTACGATCTTCGGAGGAAATGGATACCTGCATTCTTCAAGTCCGTCTTTTGCGGGAGGATGACATCTACACAGCGAAGCGAGAGCACCAACAACATGGTCAAGAATGATTTTGCTGATCATATGACCTCCATCCATATGTTCGCAAAGCACATGCAACGATTCATTGAGAAGAGAAAGAGAGCAGCTGGTCATGAGACACTACAGTGTCAGGTATGATTCACTTTTTACTGTCTTCATACTTACGCGCAAATTGGTAACCTTTTTTATGAAGCTTGACCATGTGTTTTATTGATACAGTCCCGTATCAATTCGTCAAGTTCTTGGCAATTCGAGGTGCAGATGTCAAGAACATATTCAAGGGCAGTATTCCTAAAAATTCGTGGGACTATGAAGCGTTGTGGAGCTTATCGTGTTGAAACGGACCCCACTCTTGGTGATCATCATTATCTTGTACAGCACACATCAAAGTCTAATCGTTATAGTTGGTCACAGCACAAATCCAAGGTTACTGCAAATGCATCAAATGGATCCTACATGTGTGAATGCAAGACATGGGAGCACACTGGTACTTATGCGTATATATACAAGGTCATTCATAGTCATCTCCTAGAATTGTAATATATATACTACGTTTTTCTGATGCTTAACTAACGCGTGTTATATATACCCTTCATGGTGCAGGATTGTTTTGTGTCCATCTTCTCCGCGTCTTTATGCAACTTAATGTGGAATTTATACCAGCTACATATATCTTATGGAGGTACTCAAGGAATCCACATAAGCTCCTCCTGTTCCATAGGTACATCAATTATCAGATACTCCCTTATCATTCGGATTTACTACCTTAATTAGTACATAATATATTGTACATATACTCATTTTAGGAATGACCTGCATCTAAGTGGTTCTGATGGAACAACTCACAGCCTGAGGACAACTGAGCTCTTAACTGAAGCAATGGGCGTTGTTCGTGCTGCTGCTATGTCCTCCGTTGGAAGGGATAGGGCGATGGATGTGCTTAGGGAACTTCGTAAGCAGCTTGAGGCCTTACTTCCTGATCTTGGACCTCAAGCAACACCTCGGCATCCATGTGCTGGAATTGACTCATACACACAAGATGTCACAAACCAGGAAGCATCTTCCATCATCCCAGCGCAGCCCTACTCTATCCCAGTTCTGATAAGCTCCCAAGCGCCTCCACGGTCAAGGAACAAGGGTGGTTCAGTCCCTATTGGCGTCGAAGTCCAGATTGGTGCGCAAGGCCCGAAGAAATGCACCCGGCATTGCTTGAAGTGTGGTCTTAAGGCCGGACACAATTCCGCTACTTGTCCAAACGACCCCAAGAACACAGAACATTACGATCATGCTAAGAACCCAGGTATTCAATGTCAATCCCTACATAGCCTAACAGGAGTATATATATATATATATTACTGATATCAAGGCATGGTATCTCATTAATTACAGTAGTATCCCCACTATACATTACTGCTACCAAGATATGATATCTCATTAATCAAATTAGTATGAACACTATATATTATTAACTTAACAAAATAACAATGAATAATGTCCCCTAATTTATGATCTTTATTTAATCAAAGTCGTATATATACTATTTTTGTTTACGAGTTTACGTACAATATTTTGTCACCCTACAAATACTTATTTTTTTAGTGAAGCGGAAGCAAGGTCGACCTGCCGGCAGTGGTGCCTTGAAGTTTACACGATCCAACTCCCGCATAACCAGGAGTACTGTTGTCACAAAAACTCAGGACGACGCTAAAGGGCATGATGTCTCCGGGCAGGAAGACAGCTTTTACACATCAGACAAGTAGTCTATTATCCCCACATGTTGTTGGCGGGGTCGCGCTAATTTTTGTCCCTATCTTTTTCTTGGTTTGATTGCAATCATTTTGATATATGTTGTAACTACATGGTAGACACATACTGCCCAGCTATGTGATTGCTACATTAATACACTTGGTGATATTTAGGCATAATCTTTAGTTCTTTTCAGTAATACAAGGAATTGATTTGAGATAATTCATTTCACACGTCAGATTTGGTTTTTCGCCCGCATCTCGTGTATTATCTTCATCTCTATCCTTGTTAGTATCATCAGTCTAGCTACATATTTGAAAGTACATATACGTACGAGGTAGAGTATGTGTACTAGATGGTAATCATCATATATAGTTCCATTTCACATATAGTTTCAATACGCATGTGGCTAGAGTATATATATTAGATAGATGGTAATCAGGCTTCCCCTTGTATTATATGTTTCCAAATGCCAACACCACCGATCTCATAGTCAGATAATATTTGTTGTGCACACCATGCCAACACATAGCCAGATTACAGAAATGCAATATACTACCGAAAGTGTGCTTAAGAGATGGTAGTATTTATACTTCCGTTACGGTAGTTTATATACTACTTACATAATACCCATTATCCTTGCTGATACTACTTATCATGGGGACAGATACTACCCTCCTTCAATCCCAACCTCTTGCATGCTGGGCATCCATATGATAGCCTACGCGCAACTGGTGGGGGTGGTTATGTCATGAGCAACGTGCACCACTGGCCAGATCTGTGTTTCTTCCACATCTCGTGTATTATCTTCATCTCTATCTTCGTTAGTATCATCAGATTCATCATCATCTCGCCCTCATCGTCATCTTCATCATCATCTTCTTCTGGTTCTTGCCACCCAACATCAACATCTTCATCCGATTTCCACACCAAATAGTCCCAGTCTTCTAAGTCAACACTATCGTAATCTTCAGTCTCAATGGTATCTGAACCACTATCCGATTTCCACACCAAATAGTCCCAGTCTTCTAAGTCAACACTATCGTAATCTTCAGTCTCAATGGTATCTGAACCACTATCCTGCATTCCAATTGATGTTGTTAGGACCTCGAGACATCGCACGTCGAGACAAGCACCAATACATACCATGTTATCTTCAATGCTCTCTCCATCCTCTAGCATAATGAAGCATGCTTCCTTCTTATCAGTCTTCTTGCTTGTGACTTCGTCTTCTTCTCCACCCCAGAAGCTATTCATCTGAAAAAACATAGTTTTGTGCACAACTCCATCTCATCGTATCTCAGTATGAAATGTCAATCTATTGCAGATACATACCTCCAAGCATGCATCCAATGAATATTCATCACTGCACCAAGGATCCTGTCCATCCGCCATGCAAAGTTCACGATACCTCTAGTAGTCCACCAGTTCGTCAGAGGTGCGGACATCTAGAGGGACCGTGTCTTCTTCCCGGAGGATGCGATCTACCAGATCTCCATTTGGCACAGGCTTGTCATCCTTCAGGATGTATGACAACCAGCTTTCTCCTTCACCCACCTCAACACCCTCCCCTTTGTTTGAGCTCAAGTAAGACATCCTTGTAAGGTCAATAGCATCTCCCTTCTTCATCGCTATATATAGGCAGTCATTCTATATAACAGTACGACAGTATACTATCATCACTATACTGCCACATACCACACTATAAATACGTTAGTACATATACTACTACATCGATATATTACATATTTCTACTTAACATACTACATCCTTCGTAGTATATATACTAGATCTTGTTACTACCACCGATAACTATATCTAGTATAGTATATATACTATATCTTGATACCATTTACCGATCGTACCACACCATATGTAGTATAGTACCAGAATACAAACTTTCTAGTACATGTACCACAAGATATGTATTTTATAAACTATTAAATAATAGTATATAAACTTCCTCCAAAATTATGATTACAATCCAAAATTTAGTACGAGCGAGAGAATATTATGATTACAATCGAAAAAAGTTCAATACACCAAAAGTACGAGGGATAATATTACATACATATGAAAATGACGAGATATTTCTTATTATTTAATTTTATTCAGCATTTATCCTTGTTCATTAGTTGTCTTCCCTAGATTCAACGGAACGTGTGTAGTAGTGACCCTCCTTCAACTTCCGCTTAACAGCAATGCGAAGAGTCTCCGCCATCTCACGAATCTGACAATTTTCATGATTTTTAAGTAGTAGAATTAAAAAGAATGTAAAAATGGATTCATTGTTTCCTCATCTCAACTATAAGTTTCCGATAATAGAAATTTTTTTATGTGTGACCTTTTCCCCCGACAGTACTTGTTCATCAGATTCATCATCACTTTCGTCGCTTATCATCATCGTGCAAGTCATTTTGGTGAAAGTTATATCATACTTTTCACCTTTACTCTACACATAAATAGCTTATTAGTTCAAATAGTACATTTAAAAAACACGTGCCATTAAATCTTAGGTCGTATACTGAAAACAAACGCAAAGTAGTATATATACAACCTCGTCCAACTTCGTTGGACAGTCTGGCCAGTCACCCTGAACTCCATTATCATTTGCGTCAAAAGAATGCCAAGCTTCAGTGTATGTGTGTTGACTAGCCTGTAAAAAAAGATCCACCTATCAACCCATAATAAACAGGCCATTAGCATTGTAACCATAGTTACCCTCCATCACTAATTTGGATTACCTTGACCTTCGACAACGATGAGCCGGCATTGATGTCACGACCACCGCTCCTTCGTGGTGAAGGGTCGCGCCTAGATGACGGCGAGCGACTTCGATTGAAACGATAAGTCAAATCACGGTTTTGTTTCTTGCGTCCCGTCATTGTCCTGCTTGATGTTATCAATCAAGATGATGCGTCCTTTCTATTAATGTTGATGGTGTTATATAGATCCATAGCACCTACGAATACTCCGGGTCGTTAGATCTACCATTTTATGTGCAGTGGAAATAGGAGATAGACATCATGGTGGTTGCCATTCTTATCAACTCCTAAAGAAAAACAGAGATATACATCATTTGGCATTCCATATACTATGACAATTATTCGTTTATCTTACACGACATATACTTATTAATAATAATGGTTCCCATCGTTATACCATCACAATCTAATATTGCAGGTGGTTTAATAATTTCATACCTATACTACTCGCATTGTTTATATACCATCTATAATACCGCCACCTAGCGTTATAGATAATATATACTATCGTAGATAAACTAAGGCAAGAAGTGTATGACCAGGTCAAGTAGTACATAAACTACCACATGTAGTGCATGAATTAGTTCATTTCCAGGTCATATACCATAATACACTACTACTTGACCATATACTACTACTTGACCATATGGGCTAGACCATAAACTACAAATGTAGAATATACTACCAACGCTGGTCAATTCAAACATAATCTACCATTACTAAAGTAGTAGATAAACTACTAGTGACTTAAATATATACTACCATCGCTGCAAAAAATAGTACAATATTTCCTTTTTCTTTTCTCACTGTCAGGCAATCACTGGATATAAAGTCCAAAGCAAGGGTGCAGGTAACGCGTGTGGTCCAAAGCGGGAGTGCAGGGGGCGCGTGTGATCCAAAGGGAGAGCGCAGGTGTGCCGCGTGGTCAGAGTTACATGTGTTCGGGGGCACCCGGTCAAACCGACCGGCGCGCTGTTCAGCGCGCAGCGCGCCATTTAGCGCTGTCGTGTATATATATATATATATATATATATACTCTATATGGAGCGCAGCGCGCTGAATAATATTCAGAGCGCTGGTCGGTTGGTGCAACCCAACCAACTCAGTCCACGATAGTATATTTTATTTCGCAGTAGTATATCTCGCTCTGAAGTAGTATATCAGCACAATATATATTCGAGTAATCATGTGTCTTTCTCTCTCTTCATCCTCATTTTGAATCTCGTCTTCTCTCTCCTCTTCCTCCTCTCCTCTCCTCTCCTCTCGTCTGCTTGAGCTCTAACCCGTGTCGTCCGCTCGAGCTCCAGGATCTCTACAGGCAGTAGCAGATCTGGGCAGAGGAGCACATCAGGGAAGCTTGGGGGCGGTCATCCTCGGCACTGTTTCTTGATGGGGATGATGATGCCGCCATGTTGGAGGCGCTGCTACATGCAGATGAGGTCAGTACATTCATGGTGGCCGGTCAGACACAGACTGATGTACGTCACTACTTGAAGGCCACTGTTGTGTTCCTGATGAACTCCATCCACATCACCTTGCACAGGTGACGGTTCTCATCTTTTCCTCTAGCTGGCCATCCATAACACCTTGCACAGGCTCCATCCACCTGCGCAAGGTCTAGATCTGTGTGCACAAGCTCTATCACGAATTTCTTATTTATCCTATTTTTGGAACTATTTTTGGGTGAATTTTTAGTCTCTATTTTGGAAGCATTTGGGCTCAGATTTTCTTGGGAATTCAGGTGCTAGGACATGTGAGAACATTTATGTGTCATGGAATGAATCAGTTTTCTCAATAGCATAGTTTAATTTCAGGTTTCTTATCTTTTCCTCATTCTTTAGAGTTATGCAATTATTCTGAAATTGGTGTTAAATGCTCAATCTTTCTTGGGGCTTTTGGTTGGAATGGATTCCTCATGATGGAGTGAGCATGCTGTTAAAATTATGTGATTTTTAGAGTTGTTCTGATGGGTCTTATGATTTTTCTGTGAAGGAGGAACTAGCGTATTGTGCTCTATGTTCTTGATAGAGCAAGCAGCCTTGATAGTATATTACTTTGATGATAGTATATAATTATTGATAGTATATTACTTTTGGTAGTATATATACTATTTTCTAGTACATATACAATTTCCAGATGTGTGAACAAGGAAGGAAGCAAGCACAAAGTATATATACTTTCTGTAGTATATATATACTATTGAACTTGTAGTAGAATAGTATTTTTTTTTCAATGCACTAGTACATCTCTACTGATGTTGTTGTATTTTATAAATATTCTATTTTATAGTAACCTCAAACAGTATATATACTACCTCTTGTAATTTATTTTCTTATATTTTATGATAGTACGTCTATGATTATATACTGCTTCTTGCTAGTTGTTCGGTAATCTCATATTGTATATATATTATCCTACAATACACAAATAATCACTTTTGATTGTGTTTGCTAAACATTGATATGGACAGTTGTATATTTTTTTTGATTGTTTGCTTCACCTGTGTATATTCAGATGTTGGATGTTGCCTCTGACAATCATTTAATTTTTATTTATTTTGTTATAGATTTATTTCAATTTTATTTTCAGATTTACATCATATATTACTGAATCAGTATACTATTGTTTGAGATCAGTATTTTATAGCTCCTATAAATAAACCAGGTAAGTGTATATATACTATTGCACTTGTTATAGAATAATATTATTTTCAATGTTATAGTATATCCATGATAGTATACAAATTCTGTTGATGTTGATATATTTTATAAAAAAATTATTTTCTTGTAATCTCAAGTAATATATATAGTTATCTCATGATGTAGTATATATATTATCTCTTGTAATCTACTTTAAGACTAACAATATGTGGAATAGAGGAGTATTATATACTAATTAATTTTCTTTCTCTTTTCTACCAGATTTTGATGCCCAAGTGTGATATCTTTTTATCTGCGTGTAGCTCATAGATCTTGTTCAGTTGATGCTCTCATAGTATTTTAGGGTAGTATTTTAACTTTTATTCTCTCTGAATTCATACTACAGTGTGCTACTCCGAGGAGTAGCTACTCCCAAGTGTATATCTCATAATCTAGAGAGTATCATTACATACTTGAGGTTTGTAAATTAAGTATTTAGTCATACTAGAGGGTATATGGACATACACACTTTTTTTATTGGGATACATAAAGTATGAGTACACACTCACTTTTATATAGTACTAAATGCGATATATGTTCATATGCTTATAACTAGAAAACCATTCAAAAAAATTTATGGTTATCACTCTCAAAAATCTTATTTTAAGTATATGTACATACTCAAAATGATAAATAGGTATAAACACATACTAAGGTGGATTTTTCAACGTGGGAGTAACTATACTTGGGAGTAGAATAGATTTTCTCTATATATCATACCGGGATGATTTGCTTGTTTCACGTGTGTTTGCTTCACAAAAAAAACAATTAGAGTTCTTTATTTTTTAAAAACAATTTACTATTTTCTTTGTTCAGATTTTGATATGTCAAAAAACTATGATGATCTGCGTTAGTGAGCTAGCAATGGAAAAAAGATGAAAAAAATGAAGTTATCAGAGTTGTTCCAATATGATCTCCAAACTTTATAGATGTTGAAACATGATCTGAACTTTAGACCATTCTGACTTATCTGCTTTTTTATTTGAATGAATAACATATATCCTGAGCTATACCCATAGTAACACACATGCATTTTACAATTTTTATTTATACTCCATGATTAGACCCATTCTTATATCATTGTGCAGTCCTATAAGCGAAATCCTGTTTTAAAGATACTAATAGCAATTTCTATTTTTTTAATGCCTAAATTCTTTTGTGCTGCTTTTGTAGGACAGCAGGAGTGGCGAATAATGGACGAGGAGTGGAAACCATTTGAAAATAGTATGTAAATATCAAATACTTATCCACTTTGCTAGCATGAAGTCATGAAGTGGGAGTTATTATGACGTGTTATATATTATATTATAATAATAAAGATATTCATAGTTCTAGATTCTTAAAATAAATAGAGGTTTTCTCAATTTCGTTGTTTGCTTATTTTACCAAAGCAATGATTTTTGTTATTGCTTTAGATGCCGTGGAACTAAGGCTTTTTAAAATTATAGTTTATGAGGTCTTCTCTATTTTTGAGACTTCAATAAAGTTGTGTTTAATATCATGTAACCGTGTAATTTTTATTATCATTGTCATCACAAAACTATCTTAATATATGTTGTCAGTTGCATTTTACTAATGCCTATTGAATCATCACAACATGTGTGTGTCACATGTGTAGAATTATATGTTTTTATGATTTTCGAGGCTACATGAATTGACACATGCTATCGGTTTGTCGGAACGGCGTCGTGCTGCAACCTCTGTAAGGAGGCATTCGTAGGATGGATCCACAGCATTGGGCACAAATTGACTTGGCCTTGCGCCATAGGGTACACAATAAAACCATTGTCTATAATCTTCCTTGTTGTCCATTAATTTCATTTATGATTTCTTTTTACTAAAATAATTAGGATCATAGGACAACGTCAATTTGATACCACTGTAATATTTTTGGTTGATGGAAGCCTATTTATATGCAGGTCCCAATCTAGCTACAAGGTATGGCAGATCTTGTTGCCAAATGAGCTATAATACTTCATGAAGAGCGTGACGCATCACAGTGTTGACACAAATTTAGTGTGCTCTGTCACTTCCTCCCCATTTTTTTTTCACCAACACGAGATTCTAGTTGCCCGCGTACCCATGTTCTTTTTTTTCTTTGCTGCCCGCGATTAATACCCATGGTTTCAGTTTCCTTTCCTTCTAGCTATCGATCAAAATTTTTAGTACATGACTCCTACCTTGATCTAAATCCTCGCCGCCAGCTTACCTATGCATGCGTTAGTGAGCTAGCAATTGTAGTCTCTTCCATCACAGATCAATGTCGAAAAACTATGATGGCCAGCATTAGTGATTTTGCTTTTTTATTTTTTAAATAAAATCTTAGTTTCTTTGTTCAGATTTATCGAAAAACTAGGATGGCCTGTATTAGTGAGCTAGCTTATTGCAAAAATATGAAAAAAAAAATGAAGTTACATAGTTGTTCCAATATGATCTCCAAACTTTATAGATGTTGGAACATGATCTGAACTTTAGACCGTTCTAACTTATCTATTTTTTATTTGTATAAATAATATGTATCCTAAGTTGCGTCCGTAACAAGGACATTTTACTATTTTTATTTATACCCCATGATTATACATGTTCTTGTATCATTATACAGTTCCATAAGCGAAAACCTTTTTCAAGATAATAATATCAATTTCTATTTTTTTTCAATGTCTAAATTCTTTCATACTACTTTTGTTGGACAGGTGGAGTGGGGAGCAATAGAGGAGGCATGAAAGGCATTTAAAAACAACATGTAAATACCAAATACTCATCCAGTTTGCTAGCATGAATCAAGTATTATTATGGGTGTTACATATTATGCTATACTCTTGAAACAAGTAGAGGTTTCCTCAATTTTGTTGTTTGCTTATTTTGTCAAAGCAATCTAGATTTCTTATTGCTCTGGATGCCATAGAACTAAGGCTTTCAAAATTTCAGTTTGTGAGTTCTTCAATTTTATATATTATTGAGGTTTTAATAAAATAATATTTGGTACCGTGTAACTGCATTCTTATTATCATTATCATCAGAAAATAATCTTAATATATGTTGTAAGTTCTTATTATCATTGTCATCAGAAAACAATCTTAATATATGTTGTAAGTTAAATTTTAAGAATGTTGATCAAATAATTACAACACATGTGTATCATAAAGGTGTAGTTATATGTTTTTATGATTTTTGTGCTTACATGAATAGATGTGAAGCACTGACATGTTGAGTTATAGAGCTTTTTTATAGTACCCTCTAATAAATATTGGTCCTCCATTTCTTTTGATTCTAAGATCCAGATCTTTTTGTACTTTCCTGTATACTCCATTAAAAAGGCAGGGAGTAGTTTTATGCTAAAGATAACCAACTGGCACCAACAAAACCCCTCCTACGATGCTGGATTCTTTTTTTGTCTGAAGCCCCCCTTCACTACTACCTACTGGAGTATAGTCGGATACACCAATCGCAACTTTCCCCGTTCGCGCGTAATCAATTTCCTCCTTCCTCTTTGCTGGTTGCTACGAGACACTACATCAGTACAATTTATTGTTCTTGAGGATGTCATTGTCTTCCTAGAACACGGCAAGAACTCTTCTCGCTGGTCCACGGATTCATAGGCGCCCAACCAAATGTTCCTTGGATGGCATTGCTACGATAGAAACAATGGTTTGCTACGGTGCTTCTAGATTAATTTAGGAAAAATATCCAAACTTATCACTGTTGTTAAGATTTGAGTGCTACTCCCACCTCCTTATGGGAGTGTAAGGTACTGTAAAAACGCTCTAGTTATAATTCTCACTGTAGCTGGCATAATCTATGTGTGGATAGATTGTGATGAAGATGTCTCATGTACCATATATACCTTTTTTTCTATATGATGTCCCAAACTAAATTCGAATTTGAAGAATTCGCGCACATGCATTACTATTTAGTGTTTATTTTAGAAATAGAGTTTGTTTTCATGTAAACATGGGGGTGATTGGTTGGCTGGTTCCAGGCGAACCAGGTCCTCCGCATGCGACTTGTCTGTGATTGGATGGCTGAAGCAAGGCTAGAGCCAGACCCCCTTAATGCAAGATGAGCCTTCGAGCCAGACTTTACAAATGCAGAAAAAATGGATGTTTTTCATGAGCCTGACTCGCGTCATGCGAAACGGCAACGCTGGCTGAATCACATGTGAGAGCATGAAATACGAATACATCCAATCAAACACATTCCCTAATGGACCTAGTTACGGAGATGCGTCAACCAATCTACCTTCGCTCGTCAGTGGCGGATCTACCGGTGGAGCAGGTGGGGCTCAAGCCCCTCCTAGAAGCATGGAGCCTCCCCTTTAGCCCCCCCCCCCCCCCCCTCCCCCCCCTAGATTTTATAGCCATGGAAGAGAGAAAGCAAGATACAGAGATTGAAGATGACCAGAAAATACGTAACGTGATCAGAAATCAATAGAAGAATAAGATGTAGTACCGCTCGTCCTGGCTCACGGCAACCTGGCTGCTGAATACGGCCCAGGTTCAGCTAATACCCGAAACAACCACGCGCAAGGTAAACCCGTGCGGTGCGTACTTTATGATGGACTTGTAACAGCATAACACGGTCCAAACTTGTTACTTAGCCCAACTACTACAGAGTACCGGCCCATAAAATGCGTCGCCTATGGCCGAGACCCAACTGAACCTGGCAGGCTGGCAGTGGCAGCTGGCTGGCTTCTACCCTACGGAACCGCGCCGCTCGCCGGCAGCCAGCCTCCCGCCCTTTTCCATTCCCCTTTCCTCTTCCCAGTTCCCCCCGCTCGCTCTCTCTCTCTCTCTCTCCGCGCCGAACCTTCCAGAGCCTCTCCATGGATTCAGCCTCCTCCTCCTCCGCTGCCGCCGCGAGGAATCGACGCTTGCCTTCGCGGCTAGTCAAGCTTCCCCCCCCCCCCCCCCCCCCCCCCCCCCCTCGCGCTCGGGTTCGGGCACCCTTGTCTCTGCACCCCCAACAACACCTCCATCGAGGACATGGTGGCCCATCTCCTCCACGTCGCGCACTACGAATCTCACACCAGAGTCCAGAGTGAGTTCTCGTGACTGCGATTTCTGTTCCCAGCTGGGCTCTGGACGGCCCAATTCGAATTTACTTGTTGCTTGTGCGCGCAGCGCGCGGCAGGGTTTTGGTTCTGGTTTTGGTTTTGGCGGTGTCGGTAGGGCTGAATCGTTTGCGAATTGTTCGCAGAGATAGCGAAGCGGCTGGAGATGAGGTCGGGGATGAACGTCATGGAGACGGTCGCGCTGGTCCTGGTCCACGCGCCGTGGAGCAAGGGTCACGGGCCGCTGCACATGGCGGCGGCGGCCGGGAATGTGAAGTCGTGCAGGATCCTGATCAGGGATTTCAGCCTCCACGTCGACGCGATTGGCATCGACGGTTTGTAACTCGTTGCTATTTTGCGTTCGAATTGCATTCCTCGGGTGAGCGCTGGAAGATTGGTGAGCCGCATGATGTTCTGGAAGAAGGAATGCGTCGCTCTGATTTGGGGGGACAAATTGAGGGTGTTAATGTTAGGAAATGCGCATCAATGTGCCATGCGACTTAATCTGCCTTATTTGTTTGGGACAAAATTGTTGGAAGCAGGTTGTCGTGTCTGGTGCGACAAAGCCGTGTAGATAGCATACGAGACGTAGCAATCTGTGAAGCGGTGCTCCTGCCTTCCCAGTAATTTTGGACTACGCTACGCGTGGTATTTTATTCAAATTCTGCCCAGGTTGGAGTTCACCATATCTAGCAAGTCCCGTCGGAAATCAGGTTGAGGGATGGTTCATTTGGAGGGATGATACGTTATCATCAGTTTTTGATGCAATCATATGCAAATGGGGTTCCCTGTCTTTCTGTTATTTATGGATCGGATAATAAAAGGAGGAAGTACTTGTCTGCTTGAGAAAAGTCTTGCACACATAGTGTAGTGTTTTTCATGTTGACTCATGAATCCGCAAAATATGATCTATCAATGTAGCATTAAGAAGCGGTAGCATCATGTCATGGATCTTTCTGCTCAGTTTAATTTAATCATATGGCACGATACACGTATAATACTGCTATCTTCAATTCCTGATTATATAGATCTCAAAAGACATCCTGATTATACATCATTTCATTTGGTCGAAGCAATAAGTTCTTTTATCATTCTGATTGATGTTTCTGATGCCCTTGCCACTTGCCAGGTGCGACACCGCTAGTTTTTGCAATATATGGTAATGAATCTACAGATGTTGTGAAGCTTCTTCTCGAGAGTGGTGCTGATCCAAACCGAGCATACAGTAATGGGGTAGCTCCTCTCCACGTTGCAACAATTAGAGGTTCTCTTCAGCCCCAAACATGTGTGTTTTTGGTTTTATTTTGCTGTTGTTCTTTGTGCTATTTCCTTTAGCTTTTCCTTTTCATATGTAAAGTAAAAATTTTAGCACTTCAGGTTATTAGTTCCTCGTGCCTGTTATTATTTTGTCATTTTAGTTTTCTACTAAGTAGAGTTGGCTGCTGGAACATAACAATTATTTAATATTCCTTTTTCCAATTATATCCAGTGTTGTCAATATACACACAGTGGGATGATTATTCAGATACATGTAGTGAACTTGAGAATTAACAGTGTAAGACCCCCCTGCTGTGTCTAAAAGGTCACACCTGTTGCGGTTAGTTGGACCAGGCGACCAGCCACTAGCCTTTGAGCGTGAGACATAGCTGTAGCTAATCTTTATAAAGAAAAATTTTAATTACTTCAGTTATGAAATGAAACACAAGCAAAATCTTACAGGATTGCCACCATGCATTTATTCCAGGTAACTATGAAATAGCAGGGTTGTTATTGTCCAAGAAAGCTAGTGTCAATCCTGTGTGGGAGTATAAAACTCCACTATATATTGCTGCCCAACATGGAAATGCAAGAATGGTGGGATTGCTGTTGCAGAATGAAGCAAGGGTAATACTTTCCTTTTGTCAATATAATCTTTAATTTGCTGGGCCGCCAAATCCTTTGTCGTTACGTGGTCAAATCACAGATGATGACCTTTTTGGTTAAAATTTGTTCTACTTATACTACTAACATCATTTTGCATTGCTAGACCTTTTTATTCTCGTAATTTCCTTGTTATTATTAATATAAGTAATGTGTCACCCATTCTCCAGCCTAACGTCTATTTGACAAATACACCACTGAAAGCGGCAGTCTGGGGTCGTTCAAAGAAAGCTGTGGAACTACTTATTGAGGTTCAGTGACTTGTCCTGTATATTTTCTATTGGTTACCTGTAAAGATCTTGCAAGGAATCTGGATAGATTTTTTTTTTCATTCCTAGTATTAAGTATTATATGTCGCAGGCTGGTGCTCATGTAAATGCTGGTCTGCCTGAAAATCCACTGATAGCAGCTGCAACTGCTGGCTTAACTGATATCATCAAGTATTTGTTGAAAGCTGGTGCTGATGCAAATATAACTGATAATGTGAGTTTTGTCCAACCAGAATTTTTCTATATTCCAGTAGACACTGGTACCGTGATGCACATGACATTATTGACATGTTCTCAATAGATGCCTCTAATTCCTTATGCTCATTTGTGATTTCAGTTCTCTTGTGATATTATGTGTTCCCACATTGTTTTCTTGGCATAAAGGTTAACTTTGTTATTTCTTAAGGTCTCCTTTGTTTCTTTGCCAAATTCCTATTTTATGTGTGTCTCAACAGAATGGTAGAACACCCATAGAAGCAGCTGCAATCCAAGGGTGGAGGGAATGCGTTGAAGTTCTTCTACCTGTCACGGATCCTTTGGCTAGAGTTGCAGACTGGAGCATTGCTGGAGTAATTCAGCATGCAAAATTTGCGAGTTCACTGCCACAAGTATGGATAAAACATGCATATTATTAGATTGATCCTACCCCATGCTTCAGAAAATTCTTATCCCTTCAGTTAATCATAGTTTCAATTCTATTTGACTTTCGTCTGTCAATGTTGTTTAGGATCCGCTCCATGACCATGAAGATGATTTTGAGGCAGAAGGAAATGCTGCATTCTCTAGAAGGGATTATGTGCATGCGCTGACTCTCTACACTATGGTAAACTTATGCATTTTACATCTCGTTAAATTTAAGCCACACTTTTGGTTGCAGCTATCAACTCATGTTCCGACCTACTAAATACAGCTACATTTCAAATGCAGTACTACATCGTATTCGTGCATCATACACTAGTATCAGAGCCCCATAAACTATGTAGTCATTTCCTTTTTATTTTAGTTCACACATATTGAAGTTCCAAGAAAGCATGCCTTCTCAAATATCCTGAATAACTAGGTGATCTAGTTATTAACTCAGCTTTTATTTACCAACTTCTTATTCCTGTGTTTTTGTGAGGGTTCACATTCTGATTGGTTAATCGAACATACATTGAGCTGTACATGCCAATAGATGATTCTTGTGAAGTAGGTACCTCAATGTTCTCACATGTTTTGTAAGACAAAAAAAAGTATGTCAAATTCTATAGGAATACATTTGCATATGTTATATGCCTATGGTTGATATAAAAGGTGTCATCTACTGATTAAATATATTGTTTTTTGCTTTAATAAATAATATCATTTGATGGCTGTAGGCAATTGAGATTAACCCTGGTGACTCAACCCTCTATGCAAAGAGAAGCCTTTGCTTTCTGCGTACAGGCCATATAGTCAAGGCGTTGGAGGATGCTGAAACTTACACAGATATACATCCGGATTTACCAGATTCTGTGCAGGGAGCAGGAGCTCTAGATCTTGTGGAGGTGCGTTGCAATACCAAGTGGCAATATTGTTTAGCTTTCCATTCTCCGTGCCATATTCAATTGTCATTTATTGGCTCTTTTGTCTTTAGGAGTTTGGTATTGCATTTGAAGCACTGAACTTGAATTGAAGCAAGCCTACTGACACAGCATTTTGGTAATCTCCCTTCTCTAGTTCTTTTATTGGTTGCTGCAGATCTATGTTGTTATTTTATTTGAATTAAATGTTCAAGTATGCCATATAGAACACAGCGAAGGTTATCGAGAGGCACATCAACACAAGTGTACACCATAGACAAATCCCAAATATTTCACGCATCCACATAAGTTTAGTATGCTTACCCAATGTTGACAATCTTATGATCCAGAGGAGCACCCTTGATATTTTTTTTTTACTTTTTTGCATTTTTCATGTGATTTGGTTTGGAAGATTTAACTGCATAGGAAGTTCATGTCAATTTGTTTATCTTCCTATTTTCAAAAAAAATTTTGTTTATCTTCTCACTTAGAACTTTCTTACACTGGGGTTGAGATGAAATATCTTGGTCGGTGTCTTCTTTTCATTTTAAAGGTGATTATGTAATCTAGAAACTCTAGTGTGGCATATGTCGCGTGTGTGCATGGGTGTTGTATAAGATCTTGCTTTGTTTTTTTTTTAATATAATGATACGTAGTTTTTCTGCATGTTTGAGAAAAATATAAAGTAAATTATAACCATATTTGCAGGGGACCATTCGTGAAGAAATGTTGTTACTGCAGACAAGAAAATCGTTAGCTGTTACTGCACAGAAATGAAAGATCGTCAGCTGTTACTGCATAGGCAAGTAGGTAGGATGTCACTTGTTAATACTGCTCAGTTATCAAGTTGATAGGATGCCACTTGTTAATACCGCACAGTCAAGAAGGAAATGTAGTTGCAGCACACGCATGAGAGAATTTGTTAGTTGTTGTTACAAATACAATGTATTGCTGCACAGCCAAGATATCACACATTGACTGGTGAACACTGAAATGCAATGATGTGGAAAGTTTCGGAGCTGTGTTTTGGACCTTCATTGGATTGTGTGTTTTGCGAATATGCATGTCCATGTTTTGCACTCTTCTCATGATTTGCAATACGGTTGTGCGTTGTGCCTATATTCTTCGTGGAATTAGGATTTATTAGGAAATTTAAGCCTTCCAAAAACTTATTGGGAAAATCACTCCATTTAGAAAAAAAAAGCAAAATCATATAAAACGAATCATTTCACAAAGAAGCGATGATAGGTGCGACTGCTATTGACTATACAAGTTAAATTTCCTCAAATGATAATTCATATATCACCCAAGCTCATATAGCAACTCTCGTCTAAGAGCATCTCCAGTGAAGGCTCCTAAATGGGTCTCTATTCTAAATTTTAGTAGCCCAGCCAAAAAACCCAACTCTAGTGGGACTCTTAAACTAGCTCTCATTTTTCATATCCTCCCAAATTTTCCTTCAAGGCTGTCATATTTGCAACTCTCTCATCTCCCTCCTAAAACGTGGGACCCACAATTTTTTCCTTTTTTCTCTCTCTTCTCCTTCCCTTTCCCTTTCTCTCTATTCTCTCTACTCCCGGTGCTGAATCGTCTTCGTCTCCTTCCCCACGCCGCCGACCCGCCTCCACCTCACCGACGGCCCGGCCTCCCTCGCCCTCAATCGCTCCTGGCCTCCCTCGCAGTCTCCCTGCCTCCCAGCCAGCCGCGCCACCACCTCCCTCTCCCTCCCGGCTGGCCGCGCCTCACTCTCTCCCTTCTCCTTGTCGCGCTTTGGTCACCGGCCACTCTCCCTTTCCTCGCCGACTCCCTTGCTTCCCCTCCCCTTTCTCCATGGCACGAGCTCGGCCCGGCGGCCCCTGCTAGTCGCCCAAATCTTGACCATGGCGTGCGCTGGTGGATCTTGGAGCGGGCCTGGACGTAGGTGCGACCCGGTGTTGCTCTACGGGTGGGGATCAAGCACGGGAGGCGCCTAGGGCGGGCGGAGCTTCGCCGCGGCCGACGAAGAGGTCTGGATCTTGTCGTGGCCAATGACGAGCATGCTCGACAGACGCGAAGGGGCCGAGGACTGGCGCCTCAGGCAAGCGCGGGCGGCGGCATCAAGGACGAGCTCTAGCAGTGCAGCCAGCCCCTATTCTTGGAGATGGCTGGGAGCAGTGGGTGCCGGGGCGGGGCTTGGGTTTTGGCGGTGGTGCAGTGAGCGATGGAGCACTGGACGGGCGACGATTGGGGCGGCTCAAGAAGGGCGGCAGCGGGCGAAAGGGAGCAAGGTGGCGGTAGGCGGCGGGGAGCAGGGCAGCGGGGAAGAAGAGATTAGATTTTTTTTTATGCCTGATAAGCGGGTCCTACATTTTTGACAGCCCATTTACAAATCTCCACTGGAGTTAGGAGCAAAATTAGGCTTTCAAATTTTATAAATAAATTTACAAAATATAATTTAGGAGCTACTGGAGATACTCTAAGATCACAAATGACATGAAGATCATTTCCTCGGAACCGGAACTCGTCCAGTGATGGGAAGAAAAAAAAGGGAAAATGCCCGGCGGTAATCCGGTAACTCACCGCCACCCGTTCGGACCAGTTCCCAAGGCAAGAGAGAGCGGAAAGGAAAACGAGCCTCTCCGCCCATCCCAAACGAAATCGAGGCGAGGTACCCTTACCGCCCGCCGAAACCCTCGGCCCCCACACACGCTACGCCACCCTCTCCTCGGCCGGCCGGCTCGCACGCGCCCGCCCTCCCCCTCCGCCTCCCCCTCCCCCTCCGAACCCTAGAATCTTCGAGAAGCATCGGGGGGAGCGGCCCGCTTCCGGAAGCTTCTGGAAGGAGGGCGGCGTCGGCGATGGGGCAGTCAGATCTGGACCGGCAGATCGAGCAGCTGAAGAGGTGCGAGCCGCTCACCGAGGCGGAGGTCAAGGCGCTCTGCCTCAAGGCCATGGAGATCCTCGTCGAGGAGAGCAACGTGCAGCGCGTTGACGCACCCGTCACCGTACGTGCCCCTCGCTTCCTCTCTATCTCGGTTCCACCGCGGCGTCGATTTGATGCGGAGAAGCTCTGCCACCGACGCTATTCGACAACTTTTTTGATGGGTGCCACGGGCTCGATTCCTTGCTATTCTGGTACCTAGTTGAGGTCCCGCTGGATTGTGTCACGCGTGTTCTTAGATCACGATTCTAGGGTTCGGATGATGAGATATAATATACGTCGGATGACCATATTGTAGAGCTTGTTTGGGGGGAGAAAGATATGATGTTCTTTTTGGGCGGATAAGGAAAAATGCTGTCATGTGTATGCTCGCAGTGATCATGCAGCTAGCCTGCATTTGTACATTGAGTAGCTGTCGTGCTCCAGGGCATTTGGCAAGGATTGCATATTAGTGCAGGATATGGCATTGTTTGGGTAGTTTGTGTCATTCATTTACTTTCTTGCAGCCTTATACATGTTTCATATTGGCTGGATATGCTTCGATCAGCAATGAATCGGGGGTCATAAATTCCTGTGAGATTTCAAAGTTACTGATTTGCTGTATATTAAAATTTATTACCTACTGAGCTTAATTGGATTTGCTGATATATCAAAACAAATTTTGCTGACTAGTTTGCCATTCACAGTTGTATTTTGTTTTAGTTTTATGCTACTTATTATCTGAGTTCAATATTATTCTTAATTAATCTTACTTTGTGGGCATTTGGTGATTTTAACTCTACCTTGATTCTTTGTCAGCAGCATTTGCTTCCTCATAATTTAATTGTGAGAGTGAGGCTCCTTTTTTCTATACGAAAAAAGAAGCACCCTAAGAAATAGTTTTGATTCTCTTCCTACATTGTTAATCACATCAAACTAATTTCATGAGATTCCCTGGTGAATATGTTAATACAACACTCTTTTAGTATTTTCTGCAAATCTGATGTTATGAGTCATTCCACCTCTTACCATTGTAATCCTCAGGGATCAATTTTGGACTTGTTCCACTGAACACAATTTCACTGGTTGTAAATAATGATAAATTTTAAAAAGTTCTAAGATGATTCACAATTTTGATACATTTCGAAAAAATAAAGTTCCTTTGATGTTATAAAATGGAAGGCTCCTTTTTCTCTAGGAAAAGAAGCAGCCAAAGAAACAGATTTAATTCTCTTCCTGCATTGTTAATCACATCAAACTAATTTCATGAGATTCCCTGGTGAACATGTTAATAACACATTTTAGTGTTTTCCCCAAATTTCATGCTATGAGTCAGTCCACCTCTTGGTGGTGTAATCCTTGAGATGGATGAAAAGAGGCAAAGAGAGACTTGCCACATTTTAAGCTAAGATGTATAATGTGTTGACACACAAGGGATCAATTATGGACCACTGAACAGAATTTCATTGGTTGTAAATATGGCAAAATTTTAAAACTTCAAAAATGACTCGCAATTTTGACACATTCTGAAAAATAGAGTGCCTTTGATGTTATAAAGTGGAAGGACTTTGTGATGTGCCTTAAATTACACCAGTGTGGATAGGGTGTTGTACCGCATGCTAGAATTGTACTGGCTGTGAGTGCTGCTTATTAACGAACATATTATGGAAGGTTGTTTCCAACTGAAGATGATCTCTGTGGCTCCCCGTGCTCTTTAGGGCTATAAAGTGTTAGCTGCGCTGGATGCATGCATTTATTGCAGTTTTGTGTTGATTTCATATCCAAAGAAGTATCTTGTTAGATTGATAATCTACGAGTATCAGAATGGGATGAGAATAAATATTAAATATATTTTACCTTGCACTCAGATATGTGGGGACATCCATGGACAATTCTATGACATGAAAGAGCTGTTCAAAGTTGGAGGTGACTGCCCAAAGACAAACTACCTGTTCCTTGGGGATTTTGTTGACAGAGGATTTTATTCTGTTGAAACATTTTTGCTTCTTTTGGCTTTAAAGGTAAATTATTCTGCTACCTCTTAAGAATTTCCTTATGTAGATTGCTTAGTTACCTTTGTATGGTTTGGCTTAATGTGGCACTGAGCTGCTTTCCGAAAGAACTTTATACAGAGCAGCGTTATTCTGAAACTTGTTCAGCAGAAGCTTCTGGCTTGCTGCCCTGTGAAGCAACCTGCCTCTTTGGTGGCAACCAAGCTCTTATGGATGGTCATGGTGGGTACATGTGTGTTAATATCGTGAACATGTGTAACACATTGTGTCCTGGACATCCTTGGTTTGAATGACTGCCTAAAAATTTCCTTCCCCAGGTCCCACAATGTGGGAGCTTTCAGCGCTGGGTGCACCCTCTTTTTGTTTATCACATTAAGAATGGGCCTCACAATACCACGAGTGAATTCCTCCTGGAAACACTGGCGCATAGAAGTAACTAAAAATTGTGATTGCATCATGTTGCAATTATTTCTTGCTAAGATTTGAGAACATACATCTGTAAGAATTGCAATTGTTTCCAGCTAGAACTGGGAAAATGTGTCTCAAAAGGCGGGCAATCCAAATAATAAAGGGTGGCATTGAATTATATTCTAGAAAGCTTGGAAATTTGTTGTTGTCTTCAGCTATGACACATACCTCTGTACTCATGGAAAGAAAGATTTTGGCCATGTTTCTTTGTTGTCATATGGCCCATTAAATATGAATATCATTGTGAGTTCCTTCTATTTGCTGCATACTGGTATCATTGTTTTTGTTGAAGTTGGTGGATGGCTGTTTGTAGAAGACCACTGTATCAATCCTTGAACTGATTTGTCAATGAATTTGACTTACATTCAAGGTGTCAATTGTCATTACTGTGTTAAAACGTGTTAATTTGTTGACATGTAGCACAGATGCACAGTTCTATAAATTAGTCATCTGCACAAGAATAACCTGCCCCTACCGGGAAAAGATTATGGATGTTTGGTCTTGAATTTTGGCATGTTTTTCATAATTATGATGTCATCTGTCATGTACATAGCTTCAACTTGAGTAAATCATTTCTCAAAACATGAGGAATAATGGATTTTAGGAACTCGTGAATGTAATCTAAAATGTTCAGCTACTTATTTTCATCCAGGAACTAATCAAGTATTTTTAGACTTACCTATTTCTGAGTTTTGAGGATGAACGAGACATTTTTTTCTGTGGCAACTAGAACTGGTATTATTGCTATATGATTTAATTTATATTATACTTATTAAATAGACAACTATATCAGCCCACTACAGTTTGTGGGGAATTGTGGCTATGGCTATTAGCCATGTCTGGTTGGAGAAACCTGTCGTTCATGCTACTGAAGATTAACGAATTTGGAAAGACAGCTGTTTATGAAGAACGAACCTAGTTTTAAGGGAAAGACAGCTGTTTATGAAGAACCTAGTTTTAAGGGCCTTTTTGGATGTTGCCGCATGCCTCATGGCATTTCTCGTTCATGGCTAGTGTACCACATAAACAAGGGTCTGTATTCACTCACATTACTATGGACATTAAATTATGAGCCTTCAAACCAAGCCTGTTTTTGCATTTATATTTTGTTTCCACTATAGTTTTTGCAGTTTCTAGTTCAAATGTGCCATCTTGCCCAGGAAAAGGGCTACTTACATCAGTTTGACAATTGACACTGCATATAACTGCATAAGCATGAGCTTAATACCTCTTTGTTTGTGGGCTTGCGCCCTGTCGAGCTTCTTTCATCCATTGTTTTGTTGAATGCCATTTGATTTCTGAATCAAATTCAGTGCTATGCAGCACGGATACGGATACGTGTATCGGTATCGGTAGGATACGGATACGTGGATACGGCAATTTCCCAAACAACCCGATACGTAGATACATTTTAACTATTTTTTTAATAAATAGATAACAATAGATATTAAATTGCAAAATAGATATTCAAGTTCAAAATAGAGACATTTAAGGTCTATTACACTCAAAATAACACCCAGATCCCACACTACCACTTACACTTGCAGTACCACTTGCACTAGCTGCCGTACTCACATTTGGAGATGCCATACGAGCTGGAGAAGGAACATTCGACTAAATCAGAATCAGTATCCAGGAAGGGGCAAGGAGAGGGAGCAGGGAGAGGGAGAGCCAGAGAGGAACGCACCTTCACCTAAGCAGAGGCGCGAGGCAGAGGTAGGGGCTCCTTGCTGCAGATCTTGGTCGCTGTCGCCCGTCACAGGGGCTTCGTCCTGGAGGGCGGAGGCTGGTTGCAGGCTAGCAGGTTTCCGTTGCCGTTCCAGGGGCTCGTCGCCGGCGGAAACGGGCGTTGGACGTTGGAGGAATCGCGCGTCAGAGTATCGAGCGCTGCGTGCGTGAGGGAGTTGGAGGCGGCTGTGTGCGTGAGGGAGGGAGAGGTCAGGAGGGGAGTAGGGCAAAGGCTGGGAATTGGGCCAGGGCGTATCGTTTTTGGGCCGAAACGTATCCAATTGTTAGTTTCCAGCCCATTTAATCAGGGATACGTGGACACGGTGCGGATACGTATCCCAAGCGTATCCTAGGCGTATCCGTATCGGATACGTATCCGATACGGGATACGCATGCGTCCTGGCGTATCCGTGTTTCTGAGATTCAGTGTGTACATTTATTTTTCTCTAAAGAATGAGAACTTGCCCGTAGTTCTGCTCCTGATTGTCTTTATCGAAATATATTCAGGTTAGGTATCCAGACCGTATAACTTTAATACGAGGAAATCATGAGAGCCGACAGATTACGCAGGTGAGGGCCAATTTTACCTTGATACTTTATTGTGCTTGTCATGAAAGTGTCTCTCTTTCCTGTTGCCTTCGTTCTCATGCATTTTTGCAGGTTTATGGATTCTATGATGAATGTCTGCGCAAATATGGCTCAGTTAATGTCTGGAGATATTGCACAGATATATTTGACTACTTAAGGTAATCTTCCTTTCATATTTATTTAATACAGCAACACTATCCTTTCTTGGATTAAGCACCTGAGATCTGATGGCATCTCTTTTGTGTTCTTTTCAGTTTGTCTGCCCTGATTGAAAACAAAATCTTTAGTGTCCATGGAGGACTTTCTCCTGCTATTACAACACTGGACCAGGCAAATTATTCTCTTCTTGTTATTTCTGTAGTCTGTATGTGGTATGTTTTGTTTCCTCTAATGTTTAACCTATGCTTGAACAGATAAGAGTTATAGATCGCAAGCAAGAAGTTCCTCATGATGGTGCTATGTGTGACCTTCTATGGTCTGATCCGGAGGATGCTGTAGATGGTTGGGGATTAAGTCCTCGAGGCGCAGGATTCTTGTTTGGTCGAAACGTAGTTTCATCGTTTAACCATTCAAACAATATAGATTATATTTGTCGTGCTCATCAACTTGTCATGGAAGGATATAAATGGATGTTCAATGACAAGATTGTAACTGTATGGTCTGCTCCTAATTACTGCTACAGGTACTTAAAACTCTAATGGATTAATGTTTTATTCATGAACTATAGTGCTATTATTAGTTATAGCAGAAAATTGCAGTTGAAAAATATATTAACGGTTTATTCGGAATGCAAGGGGGGTCTGTGGGAGGATATACTTTATTATATTTGGTTGCATAAGCTGCTAACCATTCACTGCTGTTGGTGTCTTGTATTTAATTGTTTGCTCGTGTTGTGTCATGTATCTCTGAAAACCTCTTATCTTGACTACAACTATTGAAACTGTCAAGTTTGGCAATATGCTTCACATACAGTGCATCCAAAATGCTCTAGTTCTACTGCAGTTCTAATATGCATATGATTGTTGCGCAACATTGAACTTTTTTGACTGTTTGGACGTGGACACATGTTTGGATAGTGGGGGTTTGAATCCAACTAATCCAAACATCGTCCTTATTACATATGATCTTTTTTTGCAATCAAGTTTCTTGTTTGCATGATACATAAATGCGTAATTTTTACAAGCCCTTTACATGGCAATAGCTATTTTTTATGAACTTCACAGAGTTCTTACCTCTACATAAAAACTTGAACTTGTAGGTGTGGTAATGTTGCGGCAATCCTAGAGCTGGATGAGAACCTCAATAAGCAGTTCCGTGTATTTGAAGCTGCCCCACATGTTTGTGTCTTCCACCTTTGTAAATTGGTATACCTCTATTTAGCATCGCATCCTTTGTCATCTAATTTTACCATGTTTGTTTTCAGGAATCAAGAGGTGTCCCTGCTAAGAGGCCAGCTCCAGATTACTTTCTGTGAGGCTGCACATTTGGCGTATGAGCTTTCTGGCATCTATGCTTTCATGTGCTAGCAGATAGGTCATGCAGATGTGCTATGTTCTAAAAAGAGCACAGTCCTTCCACACGCCTTTCGAGGTGACTCAGGATGATCAAGTGTTTTGCCCTTTCAGGTCTATGAATTGTAAGAAAGTTGATGTGGGCATCGAGTTTTTCAGAGTAGCTCCCATTTGAGCTTTAGAAACATGCCGCTGACGGGTTTCATGGGCGTGAATGGGTACAAGATGTAAAATTTTGTTAGCCACTTCATCCCTAAGAAAACCCGTTGCTAGAATCCGTAGTGATTTGCAAATGGTGTCTTGTTATTGCATTACAAGTGTAGGAAGTTTTGTAGCTGACATTTGTGCAAATTGTTAGGGGTTTTACATGTGGTCAATACTAACTTGCGTGAAATATCCGCATTGTAATGTTCGTAATGTAACTTACTCTGGCACCTCTAATGTTATCACGTCTAGTTTGCTGACAACATTTTGAAACTCCTATTGTTTTGTCATCTTTGGTTGCTCGATTTTGTAGAGTTTGTTGCATTTTTGATATTTTCAGTAGACGAATTGTTCACGTGATGCTGTTTACATGATTAATTACCACTATAACTATTAATCACCACTCCTTCTGTTTCATGTTACTTGTTATTTTATACTCATTTCACTTTTCTCTCTTTTCAATATATCTTTCTTTTTGTTTACTGTGCATTCATCTTTTCATCTTTCTTTAAATGATCAGTAATATTGGATGGAGTACAACCTATTGGTTACTACTGTAACATACTTCCTCTGACTCAAAATAATTGACGTTTTAGCTTTGGACAGGGAAATTAAGGAGAAGTGTAAAATATAAGTGTACAAAAAATAAGGACCAGAGAGATAGAGATAAAGATGTATTAAAAAAGAGAAAGTTATATTAGAAAGTGAGAATGATAAGTATTTTGAGGTAAATAAAGTTAGCTAAAATATTAAATATTTTAGGGATGGAGGGTACAAGCTTATATGAGTAATTTTCTTCACTCTGCTCGAGAGTGTCAGTGCAGAGCTGTTGATTGCGATTTCATTTGCGACCCTCGTATGCCGGTCACGCACATCCGACATCAGCTGCGACTGCGACCACCCTTTTTTTTAAAAAAAAAAAAATCAGCTGCGACCACTTCGATGCAGCAGTGTTGGATCTCTTTGCCCATGACTCGTCCCTCTGGTCTGTAATCCAAAAGTCTGCGTCTGATTTTTCCGCAATTTTGCCTTCCCTGTATCGCAGGAACCAAGAGCGCACTTTTGAGTTGTGTCGTGTGGTTGGTTGACTAAATGCTGAGTTCCAATTCAAGTCACAGAACATAACACGTTATCACTTTTTTTTTGCTAAATATTAGTTGTGCAGTTGAAGGACTTGAATAAAAAAAAATCTCAAGTGTTTATTAAGGACAATTTGACCTCGAGAAGGCATATGACAAAGTGCCAAGAAGTGTCATGTGGTGGGCTTTGGAGAAGCACAAAGTCCCAACTAAGTATATTACCCTCATCAAGGATATGTACAGGGACGCGAGGACGTGTGTTCGGACATGTGATGGCGATACCAATGACTTTCCGATTAAAATAGGACTACACCAAGGATCAGCATTGAGCCCTTATTTATTTGCTTTAGTGATGGACGAGGTCACACGAGAAATACAGAGTGATGTCCCTTGGTGTATGCTCTTTGCTGATGATGTGGTGTTAGTTGACGAGAGTAGGGATGGGGTTAATAGGAAGTTGGAGCTGTGGAGGCACACATTAGAGTGCAAGGGTTTCAGACTTAGTAGGGCCAAGACCGAGTATATGATGTGCGAGTTTAGCGTGACTAGACATGAGGATGGAGACGTTAGCCTTAATGGACAATTGGTGGCCAAGAAGGATACATTTCGTTATTTAGGATCGATGTTGCAAAAGGACGGTGACATCGATGAAGATGTTAGGCATAGAATTTCAGCCGGCTGGTTGAAATGGCGTCAAGCATCCGGCGTCTTATGCGACAAGAGGGTGCCACAAAAGCTAAAAGGTAAATTCTATAGGACGGCAATTCGTCCGGCGATGTTATACGGTGCTGAGTGCTGGCCTACGAAAAGACGACATGTTCAACAACTAAGTGTAGCAGAGATGCGTATGTTGCGTTGGTTTTGCGGGCATACAAGAAGAGACCGAATACGGAATGAAGATATCCGGGACAGGATAGGAGTGGCACCTATCGAGGAGAAATTGGTTCAACATCGGTTGAGATGGTTCGGACATGTCCAACGGAGACCTCCGGAGGCGCCGGTATGTAGTGGGGTTCTAAAGAGAGATGCTAATGTTAAGAGAGGTAGAGGCCGACCTAACTTGACTTGGGACGAGTCGGTTAAGAGAGACCTAAAGGCGTGGGATATCCCTAAGGAGCTAGCTATGGATAGGAGTGCTTGGAGACTAGCAATAGACGTGCCGGAACCGTGATTCTCTTCTTTTTTGGGTTCCCATGGGTTTCATCTCTAGCCTACCCCAACTTGCTTGGGATAAAAAGGCTTTGTTGTTGTTGTTGTTGTTGTTGTTGTTTATTAAGGACAATTTGATTTGGAGAAGTCAAAAGTTTAGAAGTTCTGTGAAAAATAGTGAAATCATGTGCATGTTTATAGTATAGAAAGAAGCATCACTAAATTCATATTTCATTTTATATGATGTTGACTTTGTGGTCGTTGGAAAGATCAACATCTATTTAAGGCATTTGCATCTTTTGGAACACTTTTAGAGAGGTTTAGTATAAAAATCCATATTTATTTACAAATATTGTTATTATTATGTTTATTAAGGATGCAATGTGTTTGTTGTGACTTTATGAATCTTCAGTGGCGAAACTTGTAAACAAATGTAGGAGGAGCCAGTAATGGTACTCAAGAGAGAAAATATAGAAAAATCACTCCTTAACACATTGTGTATAGGAGCAAATATCAAAACCTAGAGGAGGACATGGTCCTATTGGCCACAATGAAGCTTCACTAGTGTGAATCTTTTTTTTTCAAAGGGCTAGTGTGAATCTCTAAGATATTTAACTTAATCTTTCATTAATTACTATATAAAGGTAAGGGTTAATTGGATCTATGCCATTATAATTCTTCTATTTGGAACCATGCCACTACAAATTCGCCCGGTTTGAAACGATGCCAAAAACTACATTTTCTTCTTGTTTTCGTACGTTCAGCCTGTATCATAGTTAAATATGAACAAAAGTGCCCCTGCACTGGCTTCAACCCGCACCCCAGTGGATTGAGCACCAGATCGAGTGTGGCAACCGGTTCTGTGTCCAATATCTTGTGTGGCAACCGGTTCTATGTCTGCAAATAATGTTCATACTGACGTTCTAACTTGAGAAAGGGGCATAACAGTTGAAACCCATAAATGTTCACGTGTGGCGCCCATTAATTTCAATGGAAAAAAAATCAAAATACTCACTCGAATGTTATTCTCGCACTTGTAAAACACCTCGCCGTATGTCTCCTCCCGCTTGCTGACCACCCGGATGGTTGGAATGCGACATCTCGGACACTCAACGATGAGCAACACCTTCGCGTTGAACTTGCTCCAGCTACTGAATCCTGACATGTCCTACATCTAGCTTGCCCTTGACGCGAGAGCAGGTGGAAGGCGAAAAGGATAAAGAAGAGTGGAACTAGGGCTCCTTCAGAGATGAGAACAGAGGAGAGCGGAGTGAAGAAGAAGATGACGGCCGGCTCGATCTGGTGCTCGATCCACTCGGGTGCGGGTTGAAGCCAGTGTAGGGGCACTTTTGTCCATACGTAACTATAATATAGATTGAACGTACGAAAATAGGAAGAAAATGTAGTTTCTAGGATCATTCCAAATGCGAATTTGTAGTGGCATGGTTCTAAATTATAATGACATATTTTCAATACGTGAAAATTATAATGGCATAGATCCAATTAGCCCAGCTAAAGAAAAATGTGTGTGCATATATTTATAGAAGTAATACTTGTATGTATATATAATTATTGTCTTTGTAAAAGAAACAAAATTATTTTAGAAGAATTAAATAACATTCGCTATGTTTTATCACTATTTTTATTTATATAACCGTTCATCTATTCAAAATATTAGTTTAAATATATGAAATTATAAGTTATATTTAAATTTATTTTCGTAATAAAATAAAATATCTTAATAATTTATAAATAAAACAAATAATTAAATATATAACTTAAAAATCAATATAACGATAGTAATTCAAGAATGAAGGAAGTAGTAAGATATCGCAAAATCATATTTCTGTTTCCTTCAGTAGTACTAATTCATTCTCCGGACTACCAGAGGTCGCATGCCTCTCCGCTCCACTCCCAGTTCGCCTTGCCGGGGAATCCTGCCGCTGCTGCGTCCGCCGCACACAGGCTATCAAAATGGACACGGTGGCTCCCCGCTTGAGCCGCTCGTCGACGCGGTACGGTCCCCTCGGCAGCAGCGCCGCCACCTTCAGCGGCCCGGTCCGGAAGTGGCGCAAGGCTTGGGTGCCCCTCGCCAGAGCCGGGGGTGCTGGATCTGGCTCCGGAGTACCGGCATCCCGGGACAATGAGGTGGTTCTGTTCAAGTGGACCCCGGCGAATGGCGGCTCAGGTGGGGGCGGGACCAGCGGCGGCGGCGTGGAGCCGGCGGCCACCAGGCGGCGCTACGTCCCGGTGAGTCCTCCTGGAACCGAATTTTGAGTTCGTTTATGCTGCGGTTGACTCGTAGTACTCAATTGGTTCGATTTGATGACAAAGATTCCATAGCTTAGTTTTTTTTTTTTTTTGATAGCATAGCTTAGATGTTCGTGGTCCGCTAGGGGATTCAGTTTTGCTCACGATCTTGGTATTAATGGATAAGTGATGATGATTCTTGGATTGATTTGCTTCTTAATCCAACAAGGTAGGTACGGAAGATGGGGCCTCTTGCTATTGATTGAGGCCAGTTAGGATTTAGGTACGAGTACGATTAGGTTGGGTCAAGGGTTTAGGGTTTAAAGTTTTAGTTTCGGGTATGTGGCATTATTAGCGTGTGCGCTATATCGAACTTCTCAGTGGAGGTTTCTGATACTGGACGTGATGCAGTAGATATTTAGTCCAAAATTGCTTCGTCTGGTTCATTAATTTTGGGGATGTCTGTCTTATGCTTCAGTGTCATGGTTACTCAATTTTGATGATTTTTACGAATCTCTCAAATCATTCATTGTAATGTAGCTATTTAATAGACATTGCCTCATGCATTGTACCATGCCATTCTGTTTTATGTATCTCTACAATATATTAATTGAGGTGAGGTCGTCTAAACCACTTTTTTCGTGTCCAGATGTGTCCGTAACATTGTCGTATTCAGTTTGTATCCTCCAATGATTCACCAATCAGTTTGAGTTGTTTTTTAACCATTTCTAATCCTTTGTTGAATTAGATTCCGATTTCAATTCGATATTTCATACTAATAACAATTAATCATCTATTGCTTTATAATGTACATCATATTTGGAATGAAAACTAATAACAAGAATTCCAATAATAACTCACTCCAAAATTATTATAATGAATATTCAAAGGTAAAGCAAAATAAAAATAGAATAAATACTCAGGTCAAAAAAGTTGATTAATTAAAATCTTTTACAGATACAAATAACATTCTAACCATAATTTTTTTTAACAAAGGTCAGTGGCAACGCACGGGTATTTTGCTAGTAGCTATCTAATGTTTGTGCTATTAGGTCTCGACTTTGGAAAATACCTAATAACTATTGCTTAGCATGCATCTTCCCTTGCAGTGGTGCCCTCTGACTTTGGTATTCAAGCGTTAGTGTTTATCAGTGTTTGGACCTCACAATGTTGAGCAGCCGATACACATGTCTTGTTGCCAGACTGAAGGGATGCTCATAAGCACGCAAGGTTCAGATATGTATGTCAGGGATTGTAGATGTGCTCTCCTAGTTATGCAGTTTGTGGTGTTATTAAATCAATCGTTAACAATGGCAAAATAGGTCAATCCATTTGGTTGTGTCCATCTTTATAGGGAATTTCTCACAACTGTATGTGCAATGAGAAGAATTCTTGAAATCTACTGGAGTATTTGCACATATTGGTTGGTTCAAATCATATACGGAACAAGGCTAATTATAGGGAATTAGGGATGCTGAAACTTTTCCATATGATTGGAGAAAAAATATGATAGAAAAATATAATGGTTCCTCTTGTTTGTATTTTTTTTTCTAGAATGTGATATGGTGCATAAGCCTAACACCAGTTCATCTTTTTCCTTTGTGGTGCTTGAGCACTTGGTTGGTTGGTTGCAAGTGATCTGGTCTTTGTTGAGAATTGAAAATTGATTTCATTCTGAACTCCCTTAGTTTATCCCACATATTGTTTGAATCTATTGGTGGTAACCCTGTCACTTCGGCCAAAATAATCATGGATCAGGAGGAAAAGTGTTTACTCGATTCTCATGTCACTATCACGTAAAACTGGAAATAAACTATTATTAGGGCTTGTTTGAATAATGAGAATTTTGGGATTGACCCAGCCTCACTCATCCATGTAACCCTTTATATTGGACGTTCAATTATATGTCCACTTTTTCCCTATCTTCTTGTATGGCATCTGTTTTTAAATTGCTTTTTGGTCATGAACATTGTATTTTGGTAACTATAGACATAAACATTGCCCTATATATTAGAAGGTATTGAATCTTGTATCCTGTTACAGGCTGCAGGAGAGGCGCATAACACTAGCAAGAAGAGCAGCAGCAGCAGCGAGCTGAACTTGAACCTTGAGTTGGAAGACCCTGATGATGATACTGATGCTGATTTGAGCACCGAGGAACAACGCGAAGTGGATAACAATCCTCGTCCGGAAACCCGACTGAAGAGGAAAGCCTTTTAAGCTCTAATTAACCTCATCTTCCGCCTGACTGTCATGCAGCCTATTGTGGAGTAGTTCGTGTAACATAAGCTAACATGTACTAACTCGTAATAGCCCGTCCGTGTATTTGTTATTCCAGTCTAGAACGGCGTGTCGTCCATGGTTTGCCGGAGCTATCTAGGCGCGTGATTATCTGTCAGAAATGTAAGATTGTTGTTGACTTGCATTGCATTGTACCACTAAGCAGCGACGTTGTAGCAAGCATCGGAAATCTGATGTGGGTAACGAACGCGCTGCATATTCGTGTAACACGCGCACATTGTTCAACTAGCTCCTGACGGTGAACCTGTAGGACGTGTAGGAGAGGCTACCCGTCCAGCTGTGGTGCATGAGCTCCGCCCTGGCGCCCAGCGCGACGTGCAGCGGGTGCAGGTGGTCTGGCCGTGGGCGTGCCCGTCTCGGTGTCCCGGAGCCAGGCGTCGAACACCTCCGTCCCAGGTTGTGCGTCGCGACGATGAGGTTCTCAGTGGCGCCAGGGCGTGGCCGAGGTCCTAGTGGTAGGGCGGCGTCATGGTCGCCGGTCCGGCTGCACGGAGAGCTGGCACACAGGGATGTTGACATCCGATACATGAGCATATGAGCGGCACCTTAGGCGCCGTGGTCCAGGCTTCGGCCATGGTCCTCCACGGGGCCGAACCCGGCTTGCTCAAACAGAGCCTTGGTCCGCTTGGCCACCTCCGGGGCGCCAGGAGCAGGGTACTTGATCTGATCAAGTTCGTTCACGCATGCATATGGAGCCAGTACTCAGCAGATTTTGAATAACGCGCACTGGGACTTAGAAAGATTGTTAAAAGCTGATGAGGTGACCTTGTACATGGACTCGGGGAAGAGGATGTCTAGCAAGTACTCCCTCCATTCTTAAATTATTATCGTTCATTGACTTTTTTACTTAACTGTGATCATTGTTTTATTTTAAAAAAATTAATAAATATCATTTATATTATTATAGTTTGTTTTATCATAAAAGTAAATTAAAGTATAAATTAAAATTTTATATATTTCAAATAAAACAAATGGTCAATATTAATAAAAAAATCAACATTGATAATAATTTAAAAACCAAGGGAATAGTAGATGGTGTCGTGGATGATGTTGACAACCGGTGGGGCCGTCTCCCAATAGGCTGACACCGTGGAGATCCCCGCCCCGTTAAGCTTAATGGAGAAAATTTCTCCTCCGTCCACGTCCCCGCCGAAGCCCCGTTCCCCATCGGGGACCCGCGGAGGGCGTCGGGAGCGACGGGAGGGGACACAGTAGAGGGCGTCGGGAGCGGCGGTAGTGGACGGCAGCGGGGGTCGGGAGCGGCGGGAGGGGAGGCGGTGAATGGGGCGACGCCGCGACGTTCGTCGGGAGCGGCAGGACCACGGGAGGGGAGGCGGTGGAGGGCGTCGGGAGCGGCAGCGGTGGACAACGGCGGGGGCTCGGGAGCAGCGGGAGGGGAGGCGGTGGAGGGCATTGGGAGAGGTGGCGGTGGACAACGTTGGGGGCTCGGGAGCGGCAGCGGTGGAATCCTGGGAGAGTCGATCGAGCGAGTGAGAGAATGGGAGAGAGAGAGCGTGCGGCGCCAAGAGGGAGAGGAGAGGAGAGGATTAGGTTTAGGACTGAGCGGAGCGGGTGTGTATTATTGGACTATTGGGCTAAAAATTTTCTACTAGTCTACTTCTTATCCGGTCTCCAGAGGCTCTGTGAGGTAAAAATCACCTCCATCTCCGCCCCGTTAGTAAATGGGGCCCCGCTCCGCTAGTCCCGCGGGGGAATTTTGCCCTCCAACCCCGCTCCAAACGGAGCGGAGCCCCGAGGAGCTTTGTCCGTGACGGGGAAATTGCCGGGCCGAGCTACTACTAGAAGAAGTGTCACACCCGGATGGTGTCGTCGATGGAGAAGCTGAGCGAGACGTGCGACAGGAAAAAGGTGTCCATGGTCTTGGGTGCTTTATGTTTTTTTGGCCTTGCTGTGGTGGCAAGGTTAATGATTTCATTCTTCCTTCATTGCTAGTACTAGTATACAGTATTAATAAATCGTGCATGAGCCACGTGAAAGCAATAGTTGGGCTTTAGCACTTATAGTTTGAACTTTGACACTTCTTGGAGACTAAAGTTGAGCCCTTTTTTAGCATTTTTTTTTCTTTCTTATGCTAAACTTTAGCACAAATTTTAACATGCATGTTTGCTTTTCTTATGTTAAATTTTAGGTTAAAGTTTAGTTTTAGCCCTTTACACTAGAAAACAAACAGGTCCTTGGTTGAAAGGCCCTGATGTGCAATGCGGATACAGAGACACAAGTACACGTAGAAAACCGACGCAGGGGAAAGCTATTTATATTCCTGGTTGTGGTAGTATAGATGAATTTATCCATCAGTGCAGGTTTCCCAACCCTGCCGAAATAAAATATATAAAAAAAAGTTGTAGAGCAAAGAATGACTGACTCCGATCTCTAGTGTGCCTGTAAATCCTCCGTCTGCACGGAATTTCACAAAAATGTTCCTCGACGAAAAGAGCTTTTTGCATTTGTGGAAAAAGTATAATTCCGTGGAATTCATGAGAACCCAATTCTGTGAGGCGCTTTTGAATAGCGTCCAACAACGGACGTTTCAAACGAGTCACGAAGGGCGTAGACGAGGTGTCGCGGATGATCCGTTGCTGCTGCGGACGAATTGACCGCCGGCTCAGTCGTTGTCGTCGTCATCTTTCAGGGTAGCTCACCTCAGTGTGTTAATGTAGCATCTGAACTTATTTACAATCTGCTGCTGATACGCATAAACTGTGACAACATGTAGGCATGCAACTGAGAGACATCGATGTTTTTTTTTGTTTTTTTTTTTTGGCTTCGTATCAGATTTTTTTTTGGGCCGCGCAGATCAGCAAAAGACGAGGCTTAGCCGCGACAGGTGATTACGACCAAGCAAGATATGGTCGCACCAGCCTGCTTGGCAAAGCCTTTTGGTGTCAACTATGGTCAAAGTTCCTCCTGTTAATGCACCTAAAACTCTAAACGAAGATTACAAAAATGGTCTTAAAAGAACAACCTTCTAGTTATAAAACATTAAGCTAATCTAATCCCCGCCTGATTTCTGCTCAGGCTGCTCTGCCTCTTCACTGGTAGCGCCTTCTGTGACACCGACTTCTGCAGGGCGGAGCACACGATCGTGTAACATGTAGCCCACCTGAAATATAAAAGTTGTTCGTTGTTATGAAATGCCAGAGCAGAAGATGAACGAAAATAACACGATCTGGAATATGGGAATTAAAAAAAAAAAGGGAATGCATGCAACAATCATTCACTGTCACCATCACAACTACCGCCATCTTGTTTCAACAGGACAGCAACTCCAGCTTCAGGGCAGAAGTTGTAGCCTGTAGGACCCAACTGGAACAGAGATACAAAACAAATTGCCAGGCCACTACGGAAAAATTCCATTTAAAACTAATTCACAATTTGAATTTGTACTACTCTGACCAATGACATTTGAATAATATGTAGTAAATTGAAATAAATTTGATGCTGCTAGATATTCACCAAGAAAGGTGTGCCCCACAAACATTTTCCAAACGTGTTTGTTACAAATTTACAGTCAAAGTTGAACAAATAAAGTCAACATGTCAGATACTAGAAAACAGGAGCCTATTGAAGAACCATGTACCGAACACCAGTGAGGATTGCAGTTTATTAAAAGAAACGGCAATGATATGGATGAATGAATCAACAGTTGAACAGGTGATATGCAGAAACATGGATCAACACCAATAACTCGAATCCCAGTATGCTTCATTTCCTACAATATGCTGATGAATAGGTTGACATACCTTTACAACAGAAGCAACAGTTCCCGATGGCTTTGAAGGATCAGGAATTTGAAAAATAGCACAATGCCTTGTAGGATCAAACTTTTCATTCAATGGATTAAACTTTTCAACTCCAAACTTCTTGAAAACCTGTTCCAATTTAGGAGAGAATCTCGCATTAGGGATGGTTGTTGTACAAAATTTAAATGAAGGCGTCAATTGGCTCAAACAGATGTTCAAGAACCGAAAGAAATCCACATTCCTTCATTTAAAGAAAATGCATAACAAAAAGAAAATACCTCTGCTAGTTGCTTGTCAGTCATGTCCACACCCTCCAGTAGGGTTTTCAGTAGTGGCACAGCTCCAGCAGAATCTTTAGTGGTATCAATTTTCGAGAAACTTTCCTTGACAACAGATGATGCTCTGGTCAAATTATCAGCAACATCTAACAAGCTCTTAGAGAAGTTCTGCATGTGCAACAACAGGCACTATAAGGGCGCTATTCAGAAATCTTTATGGAAAGGAAAATGTCCATTTTAGTACCCTTAAGTACCGAGTTTGTCCAGATAACATCCTTAACTGACTTTGTTTTACTGAACACCCCTCCCTCAAGTCAAAAAAATGGGTCATTATACCCCTTAAGGCCTTGTTCGGTTGTTGTGTAATGAAATCCACATGTATTAGTTACAAGACATGGATTGAGTGAAACCACATGTGTCACTCAATCCATATGAAATAATAAATCCATGTCATGGTTTCAATCCCGGACTCGGAAGGCTAAGTTTTGTTCCATGCATTGGAGGCATGGAAAATGTCGGTTTGGACTGGGTTTTAAACCACGCGAGGCCGAACCGAATGCTCAATCCATGCCGGACCAAATTTCAAACCACATCTAATCAATCCATGTGGATTCGGCCTTGATCCATGCCATTCCATGGCTAACCGAACAAGCCCGCTGGATTGAATGTGTGGTTTTCCCACCACATGTATCATCACTTCACCTGTCTGTCATAATCTTCTTACTCATGCAAATTTCCTTCTGTCCCTCTGTCACCTACCAACTCATCTCTCATGTTGACTTGAATGAACATCCTCACCAAAATCAGCATAGACACGGGCATGGGAGACCTCCTACCTTAAAAGGCTGTTGCTAACTAGTTGCTACAGGATAAGAGATCATTCATGGTAAAAATTCGTGAGGCTGAATACTGTAGAAGAAAAAGGTACACAGTACACACCAGTGCAAGCAACCACATGATTGCTTCTAGCAGCACTAAAGCAAACAAATCCCACAGAATCGATAAACTGGTGGGGTTAAAGTCACCTGGTTTGGAAACTTGCTGGGTTATACAAACCGAAAAATACTTCTGGGTTTTAAATGTGATATTCTAAGGTAGTCAAGGGGACTTTTCTTTCTGGAAATATATGTCACAACCTTCTAAGCTATAGGAATTTACAAAATGGATGGTGGCAACAGACCTGTACTGCATATTTCTTGGAGCTCTCAGAGTCACGCTTTGTTCGAGCAATGACATTTTCCATTTCTGCATAGCTGCGCAAAACCTTATCCTTCATATCATTCATTTCATCATCTTTGGACTTCAATAGTTCGTCCTTCTCACGAAGTAGCTTCACAAGGTCATCTTTTGACAAATCAACGTCTTCAGTACCTAAATCAAAAAATGCATTCATTTAGCGTCCCACCTCCTAATACAAGATTGGGACATAGTATTGCAGACCTGGTTCTGATGCCTTCTCACTCCCAGATGAAGTAGTGTCTTCATTTGAAGATGCACCATTTGATCCAGTACTTTCCTGGTCTTTTGGCTGGTTATCCTCATCATTTTGTTCAGGCGAAGAAGATGAGAACCCAAACCTTTGAAAAATGGATGTTGAGTATCCCAGGTGCTGATTCAACATATGTGAGACCTGGTAGCAAATGAAAGTAAGCAAACTCCTATTCGATAATAGAACCAATCACAACAGGAAGGAAAATAACCTGCCAAAAAATATCATAACATAGACCTACTTTTTGATTATCCATGTATTATTTATCTAAACAGTCTCCATGTGAAGCATACTCAGTGAATCTAAGTGTTTCAACAAAACATTTTACAACCAAGCAGATCACACAATCAGTAGTCAAACTACCAGATGATCAAGTATTCCTAGAAGATTGTGATTAAAATACATTTATCATTAAATGCCCTATAACCAGAAAAAACTAGCAGGACACACATACAATTCCTGACTTGTACCCTTGACTTACAAATACCATCCGTAAGCAGTAACCTTTTTCCAATTATGAAAGAGTTTGTGGCATATTTCAAATCTGTAAAAATTGTGATGACACATATCTAATTATTTTTTAAAGTTAAACTACATAGAAACTTCCAAGTTCCCACCACTTCCATGTAAAATTCTGCATGTAGTGTCGGTGAAGAAGGAAATTAATTTCCACAAATGTAATTGACATATATTATATAAGTACCATGAACTCTAATTACTCAAACGGAAGTGTCATGTTATCTCAACTAAATGTTAAGAAAGGGCAATTTATTGCACAAGGCTACTACATTGTTACTAAAATGCACCCACCATTTGTTCCATACAGAACATTCAAAGATTTTTTTTAGTTGAAAAAATAATTTCCACCTTTTTAGATAGAACATAGATGATTTTTTGGACAAGTAATAAGTGAAACAATGTAAGCTACTTAATAAAGCATTGTCTCCAATCATTTCACCGTATTACTAAAGGTAAGTAGTAGAAGGAGCAATAAACTTAATGAAGTAGTACAGGAGTAAATGGGAAATAAAACTCTTGTGATCATTTCACCATATCACTAGTTTACAAAGTAAATGAGGAAGCAACATGAATAAAATTTAAAACGGTACAGAGGAATAGTGGTGTTTCTGAATAGCCAGAACAACGAGGACAACTATTTATATGACAATTCGTGCTCAAACCCTGAAACAACAGACCATTACCTTTTCTTTGAATTACAAATAGTACTTACACTACGTAAACTATTATTTTATTGAAGGCTAAACAGCAATAGAACATTCACCTTGTTGTTATAAAGAAGATTATTAGAAAATCAAAATTACAAGAGAAATCAATACAAAAAAAAATACATTGCCTGGTTAAATCCCTAAGCTGCAGCTATAGCTTCCCATGTTTTCAAATAATAAATTATGACCCCTAAAGCCAAAAATCTATGCAAATAATAATTTTATTATAAAATCATGAAAATCAAATGGAAGGAACAAAAATAATCATTAAAAAAGACATCCTCCGTTGAATGAACTTGCCCATAGCTTGCTTCTCATGTTTTCAAAGAACAAATTATGACTTCTAAACCCCAAATGTGTGCAATAATAATTCTATTCTAAAATCCTGAACATATAATGGAAGGAACAAAAGACAATCATTAACCAAGACATCCTCCATTGGTATGTTCCACTAAGACTCCATATAACTCCCCCACTTCTTTCAAATGAATCAAAACGCTACCATGACTACAAATTGTAGAACAAGTTCCTCCCAACTAGAAGTCTAGAAAAATACAAAAACAGAAGCAGTTTAAGTATATTTGACAACCTTCTGTAATTCTATTCTAAAATCCTGAACATATAATGGAAGGAACAAAAGACAATCATTAACCAAGACATCCTCCATTGGTATGTTCCATTCCACTAAGACTCCATATAACTCCCCCACTTCTTTCAAATGAATCAAAACGCTACCATGACTACAAATTGTAGAACAAGTTCCTCCCAACTAGAAGTCTAGAAAAATACAAAAACAGAAGCAGTTTAAGTATATTTGACAACCTTCTGTAATAACAATTATTTTTCCTGTGACACCACGCATCCAAATGCCAACCTAATCTACTAAATGATACCACAAAAGGTAGAAATATCAGCTCAGCCTACGAACCCTAAATGCTAAATCCCTCTCCACGGGAGATTCCATCAAACAGTAACACCAGCCGCTAAACCTTGAACCCCAAGAGGTCAGAACTACACCCGCCACAACATTTGCCAATAAAACCTTTGGCTCACGGAACTGATCCCATAAGACAGGTTCCAGAAAGCTCACCCTGATCAATGGGCATGAACCGACGAACGGCTCCACGGCAGCCGCCGGCCCCAAGCGCATCGCCCCCGGGCGCCGCATCGCGGCGACGCAATGCCTGGAGACGCATGCGAGAAGCCGCGAGGACACCATCCCGGCGCGTCCTGGATTGAAGCGAGGAGCGGCTGAATTTCCCGGCCAAAGCGGCGAGGAAGAATGGATGCGTCTGGAAGGAGCTGTGAGAAGGGGAGGGAAAGCGGCTGGGAAAAAGAAGAGAGGATTTATTGGACAATTACCGTAATGACCATGGTACGAATGGGCAGCATAACGGAATTGACAGGGTTGTTTGTGTCTTTTGGCTGAAGCGGTTTTGGTTGTCAGCTTGTTGCGCAAGAAGGTGGTTTAAGGTTCTAGGACCCGGAGAAAACCAGTTTGTCTGTCTCATCACCCGCATGTTAGTGGTTGCACCTTTTGTTTCGTACTTACCAGTTATTCCCTCTATTTCCTTTTATAGCATGTACTATGATTTGTGAAAATATTTCAAAATAAAATTAGACTATTAATTCTCTTGTAGTACACAAACCTTCATTCAAAAATAACCGATGACTATAATTTATTGTTTATAATCATTCATCTTTTTTGTGTTATTTTTGTGCAACTAGAGGGAAGTAAAAGACATGCTTAAAGTACCTTTGTGCAATTTCACAAAAAAAGTACCTTTGTGCAAATCTTATTAGAAGATATCTTAAATTCAACTTTTACTAGCTTCATAATTACAAATTTTGAATATTTAAATCCTAGTACAACAGGTTTTTTAAAATGAATGGAGTATTAAGTCAACTAAATAAATGTATAAAGAACAACAAATATATTAACAAAAGTATCAGCTATGAAAATGTAGTATTGTTTCCGTTGGTTCCACTTAAAAGAAAGAGATCTACTTAAAACTTAATAGATCTTTGATAAAGATTTATTAAATCTACCCATTCACTCGTACAAACATAGGGTTCTAACCAACAAACAAGTCATACAACTTTGGTTGTAGCACACTTTTCTTCTTGTTTTATTATTGATGTTAGGATGATGTCCTAGTTAAAAAAATGAATTAGGTCCTTTGTTTGAACAAAAATAAGATAAAACCAGATGGAGTATATGATAAAAGTAAGATTCTTACGCTTCAAAAACTTATATAGTATTTATTAGAATATGAAAGAATAATGTTTCAATTATTGAAATGACTGAATGGCTTGGATGTTACATTATGCTATTAGGCAGTCAGGTGATTTGTGAATGATTTTGATCTAAAGGAAGTCCGGTTGATGGATCAGCGATACACTTGGTCCAATGAGAGACAAGTACCAACCCTTGTAAAGCTTGATCGTGTACTCTGTACCTCCGATTGGGAGGCATATTACCCTGACTCCTCCTCCAAAGTTAGGCATCGGAGATCTTTGATCACTGCCTGTTGGTTCTCAGCCTCACTGAAGGGATACACGAAAAGCGCAGATTTCATTTCTGAAAGTGCATCTAGTCCCCTCGTGGGTTTTGGTGTATTGAATGATAACGTGATTAAAGGTCTAATGATTGTTTCTAAGTGTATGAGCAGGGATTGAAATCTTGGATGTACACTCTATGGCTAAAATGAATATGATTGAGATTATACATTGATTCTAGTTATGAGACATGAAAGTTCATGAGTTAATTTGGTCTCACAAGACAAGGCTTGTACGCAATCAAAATATAATAAAGGACAAAATGATGACATGATGAAGGGACACTCATGAGCAGCTTGATCATCAATACAATAAGGTTTCATAAACAATCAGGTCTATGCATGAACAAGACTTAGAGGAATCAAGTGCAAAGTTGATTACAAAATGAATGAATAACTACAAGCAACTTGATTAGCAATATAAAGAAGATCTTCAAACAAAGGCTTAATGATAATACAAGTTGTATGTGAGTTGAGTTAGCTTAGTGGTGAAGAATTATGCACGATCGGGTCACGATGAACCATGCAAAGGAGAAGGGCAAGCAAGGCTTAGTCCAAGGGACCGGAGCAGTGGTGAAGGGCAGGTGAAGCTCAATCTTGATGAACCAAGCAACAAGAGTCAAGTACTTCAGAATATCAATATGTTGAAGGTCTTAAGTGACTTGTGAGTACAAATGGAGATCATAAGGATTCAAATATTCCAAGTCACAAGCTCTAGGTGATGGCGCTTAGAAGAAGAATACATGTGGCAACTCTTTATGAAGCTAAGTGACAAGAATCACAATTATGCAAGCTCAAGTTGAAGAAAGTTTCTTTTATATTTAATCTTGAGTTTAGGCATGCCGCTCTATCAAGAGGGATGTCACATGGGTGCTTGCAAAGTCTCAATGCTCAATAATATCCCAAGTGAGATGAGAGAAATAAAATAGCCACAAAATGATCCAAAGACAGCCAACCTAGGAACGTCGGAAGTTCCATCGCTAGACATTCCATTATCTCTACCAACCCGAGAGCAACGGAAGTTCCGTTAGAACTTCCGTCGGAAGTTCCGTCGGTTGAAACTTCAGTATCCTTCCATCCCGAGAGTCATGGAAGTTCCGTCATGTCCTGTCTCAGTAGAATCCTAGGCCACGCAATGACTCTTTTTGAAATGACGGAAGTTCCGTCAGAAATACACTCCAATGGCTAGTTTTTTAGGCTCCTCTATAAATAGCTCATCTCTCCTCTCCTTCAAGGGCTGCTGACTTCCCTCACGAAAATATCATTCCCAAAGCCTTCTAGCACTCTCCCCAACTCCTCTTTGTGAGGATTCATCTCTTTGTGAGAGTTGGGTTGAGAGAGAGTTTCTTTGTGAGAGAAATTGAGCACTTGAGCATTGTTTCAAAGCAAGCATCCGTGAGGCATTTGTTATTCTTGGAATTGAAGATTCCTAGATGGCTAGGCATTCCCTAGAGCTCCCAATCTTGTGGTGAGTCTTGGGAAAGTTTGTAAAGGTCGACTTCGCCTCCGTAAGGGAAGAAGCAAGCTTAGTGGAGAACCGGGTTGGATCTTGATGATTGCTTGGTCATCCAAGCTTGATCTTGGTGATTGCTTGGAGAGGTACAAAGGTTGAAGGAGACCTGGTCCTTGGTGGACCCCTCAATGGAGAGGTAGACAACTTTGTTGCAAGTTGGTTGAACTCTGGTAAATAAATTCCGTGTGCTCCCTTATTCTTATTATTGTCTATGTTCTAGCTTGCTTTAATTTCCAATAGGTTGCATGAGTAGTAGTTCTTGTTTTCCTAAGTGGATAAACCTGCTCTTTCTTGTGTGCAACCTTTGGTAGCTTCTCCTTGTGCTAGAACTTCTTCGGGAGCTTTTTATTTCTTCTCTACATATTGTGCTCGATCTACTTGTGGGTTGTGTTGCTTGCTAACTCCTACAGGAACTGAGATCTCCACTACAACAACAACCCTTCTATTCAAGTAGCTTCTTTGCACCTCTTATATTCCTCATTTCATTGTGTTCTTCATCTCATAGCAAGGAACTTCTGTCATGGGGACAGAACTTCCGTATCCATAGAAGTTCCATTAGGAACTGACGGAGGTTCCATCGTTCTCTGTTTAATCCACAATTAAGTGTTTGTTTCAGGTTAAATTTTTAGATTTCCTATTCACCCCCCCTTTAGGCAACTTTCAATTGGTATCATAGCCTAATCTCCTTATTAGGTTTAACCGCTTGGAGAAACGATGTCGCTTTCAAAGATTTCCAAACCTTTATTTAAGGTACCCGTTTTTGATGGAGCAAACTATGCTTTGTGGAAAACTCGTATATCTTCTTACTTTCATGAAATGAACTCACAAATTTGGTGGATCATGGATATAGTTTTTTCTCATGTCTTGGAGGATCATCCTCCAACCAATGCTTGTATCTCGAAGTCCATGCATTTAATGCTTTTTCTAGTGCTGTGAGTGCAAAGGTCAAAGATAAAATGCTAAATATGCATGTAGTGCCAAAGAGTGCACACTTGATGTGGAAAGCACTTGAGGAGATGTATGGCTCTAGCAATGATGGGAAGCCATTGTTGGAGTGTGAGCCTAAGAACATCTCCCTTTCAACAGGCTCAAAAGACCAACACCAACATGAGCAATCAGAAGATCAAGAAAATGGGGCTAATCCTATCTGCCTAGGAAAACCGATTGGACCGCCTTCCCAAACCGGTGTGTCTGGTTTTGGCGGAACATAAATTGTTTCTATTAAAATTGTCGATGATCTTGATTGTTGCAGGTTTAGACCAAGTGAAGAGTCTACATCACCTACAAGCGAATGGCTGGAAGATGAGGATGCTTTTCATCACATGGCCAAGAGACAAAGAGAATCCAAAAGATCCACACTTGTGAAAGGTGATGAATTGAGTAACAATGATGCATGTGCTATTAACTCTCTACCTTATGTAGCACAACTAGAGAAGGCAAACCAAATGATCTTCAAGGAGTACCAAAAGCTTGCTAAAAAGCATCTTGATTTGCAAAAGAGACACAACATGCTTTTAAGTTCTCATGACAAGCTTGTTGACACTTATGTCATGCTAGATACAACACATGAGGTTGCTTTGACAGTGGTAAAATCCTATAAACCTCACACTTGCACATGTGCACCTATCTCTATTGATTTATCTTATGCTAACATGGGTTGTCCTCAAGAAAAGCCATCTCCTGATGAGCATATAATTGTAGAAACTTGTGATGATCTCATTGCAAGTGAAAATGATGTTCTCAAGGAAGAAGTTAAGAAGCTCAAGATGGACTTAAGTCAATTGAAAAGTAAGGATCATGTGCAACCATCTCAAGATAACCGTGACGACATGGTGAAGAAGCTTGAGAATGGATCAATTGTCACACGCTCCCAAACCTCCACAGCTGACCTTGAAAGGGTTAATGACATGAAGAGCAAGAGGAAGATCAAATCAAATGCTCATGTCATATGCTTTGAGTGCTCAACAAAGGGACACTATGCATCTAAGTGTCCAAACAAGAAGAAAGTTCAACCAACACTTTCTCGAAGACAACAAAGCCTATCTCAGGGAAGGTGTTTTGGTTGCAAAGAGAGAGGGCACAAAATCACTCAATGTACATCAGAATCAAGAAAGCATCAAGTCTGTGAAAACTGGATGGACTGGTCTTTATGGTTTTGTACAAGCAAGCTGAGATCTGTTGAGAAGCTTGAGAAAGGATTTGTGTCAGCACTCAGCTGATACATGAACAAGAGTGAAAGCACGAAGAAGCAACTCAAGGTGAAGGAAAATAAAATCAAGCACTAAAAATGTTATATTTGTCGTAACAAAGGACACATGAGTAAGGATTGTTCTTTGTCCCACACCTCTCTCAATCTTGCCCATGATAATTTGCTATGTTCTAAGGCCAATATTGACTCTTGTACTACCAAGGTGATTAGTTCGCCCATTGATAGTGCAAAGTCAATTTGGATGCCAAAAGCTTGTGGGACTAACACTCTAGGACCCAACAAGTGTTGGGTACCAAAATGTGCTTGAAAGTGTCCATGGAGTGCAGGTGATGCATTGATGGTTTGGCATACACAAAAAGGAAGAAAACATATACACACAATTTGTCAAATGTGGAATTGTAAACAGTCTCTACATCAATGTCATCAAGGAAACAATGAGTATCACTACACTTCTCTCTTTTGTTTTCCTTATTCCTGTTGTAATGTGTTTACAAGTTCATGTAATAACTCGAGAAGTGCTCTGAGGGAACATTACATGAATGTCATATATAAAGAGATGCAATTAATGTCTCCATTGGAGAAATATGTTTTGTGAACATCTTTCAGGATCTTAAAGAATACAAGAGGTCAAGACAACCAAACAGAGAGGGATGGAAGTTCCGTTGTCCCAGTGACGGAAGTACCGTCAACAGTCTTTCTGTAGTTCATGATAGTTCCATGGCTTCACCAGCTTGCGAGAGAGAGTGATGGAAGTTCTGTCACCTAGTGACAGAAGTTCCATCGTATCCACAAAAAGAGATACACACAAGAAGAAGGGAGGAGAAATAAATAAAAAATTCATTGAGAGATCCAGTAATTTCAAGACCATAAGTTAAGAGTGTCATTGAAACTTCATGCCTCTCCTCTTCACAAGAAACATTCCTACTTATTTGGTTTGTAAGTGGCTCTCTGCTCTTTTCAAATTCTAGTTGTTTATCTAATACCTTAACTAAGACATAGTTTAAATCTCCTCATGATCATAACTGAGCAGTGTTCACATGTGAATATTATTCATTGATATGGTGCACACATTAAGGGGGAAATTCACACCATGTATTATGTTAAGAGGAACTAATGTTTTTCTATAAGAGATTGTGTGGATAGCATTTACATGGATAATATTGCTTGTGGAACCACTATCATTGTGAAGGCGTTGAAAGTGCATTTAATCAAGTGGTAGATGTGACTAATGACAATGGAGACGTCCGACGTTCATAAGTCCCAAGATCTATCATACTCAAAATCTGATAATGTCATGATCCGAATGACAAATCATGCAACAGTACACAGCTGCATAAACGCTCCCTCACAAGAGAAAGAGAAGAACAATCTAATGGCAAAGGTATGTCCTGCAGTTACAACTTTGTGTTCCCTTGCATATAGAACCCATGTGATAGGTTATGTCCTGGCATGTGTATGGCCTCGTGTCATGGCATGCTCTTTGTGAGCTAGGACAGATTTTTCGAAAAAAAAACTTCCTTTATCTTGTTGTAATTATGTTTTTGAAAATCTTTGGTTCTTAATCTTTGTGATCACGTCGAGCAAATTGTGATTATGGTCAAAATTGATTGATTGTTGTCTAACCACAATATGTGAGATCATCTATCTCAAGTCCAAAAATTCAATTCTGGTCCACTTTGATCAAAATCTTTCAGTTTCTCTCCTTTTGGAGTAAGATTTGCAAAAAAAAAAAAAGATGGAAAAGGAAAGTGCAAAGGACGTATATGGGAATAATATCTATAGACAAGAAGAAAGGAGATTGAAATTGGATAAGAACCTATGATTGCAAAGAATGGAGTAGAAACTGATAATTCTCAAGTTTAACCCAAACCTGCCAAAAACTCTGTTGTCCTTGAATATGAGATGTTGTTGGAACCAGAAAGCAACAGAACTTCCGTCACTCAAGTAACAGAAGTTCCGTCACCCACATGATCAAGGTCCTCTGACATACTCTCCATTCATCATTCTTTGATTAAGTTGTTTTCTATAAATTTCTCCATCAGTTACAGAGGCAGTATATATGGATGATAAAAGAAAAAGAATAGTCAAGGCAAGGCATGATATGGAAAGGAGAGAGCAGCTTTATTCCTCTCAATATCAAAGGCAGAAAAAGACAACTAAGAGGCCTTTACCTAGAGGAGAGACATGACCATAGAAGAGGAAGTAATAGCACCTGTTGATGATGATCAAACCTCCTTTGTTAGTGATGATGTAGAGGATTAAACTTGGGTTCCATCTCCTCCATAGAGCCATCATCAAGGGAGGGGACAAGCTAAGTCAACTAGTGCAACAATGGTTTCTACAGGAATTCAGGAAGAAGAAGAAAATGAGGATTCTGAAACATTTGTTGTGGATGAGCCTATGGCATTAGTTGTCAGAAACTTTAGTGCTTCTTTGTTCTCAGAACCTTCTAATCCTTCTTGAAGAACAAGAGTAAACTACAAAGGGAAATGTGAAGAGATAAGGAAGATGAGAGCAATCAACTTGAAGCTAACTCCAAAAGAAGTTGGAACTGATTACAGATTTTGGCCTTACTTTCGGTAAGACTACTATGAGTCTATGATCACACATGGCAATGTCTATTACTCAATTGGTAAATTGGAACTACGCATACACCAATGATAACCCAATTCTCAATACCTTGATGACTGAATAAAAAATCAAGAATGTGAGTGATACTTTAGCATTTCAGGAGAATTGAAACAATGAGATCATTGTGTTGAAGAGCATGAAAATGTAAGAAAATCTGATTGGATGACAAAGGGACAGTGGTATGAGTTCACATATGCTTAGTTTGCTAGACTTCTTGGATTTGGGTGAAATGATGCTAACCATTCACACCTTTCACATTTACCCCACTTTGAAGCTTGAAAGGATAAATTTCATGTATCCAAGAAACAAATAGGGCAGTCAAGGATATGCTGCAGATTTACTTACATTCTATGCCTATCTCAACGAGATGTTCAGGAAGGCTAACACACCTAGGGATGAAGACTCCACAACCATTCCTCTTATAACAACAACATTCTTGTTACTATGTCTTCTACTCCTCCTCATGGCACTCCCTTCATATGGGAAGAGATTAAGGGCATTGCAAATTACTTTTGGAGGAGTTGTGGATATGCACCATATATCATATACTTGATCGATAGCCACTATTGTCACTTTCAAGTATGAGAGAGCTAACAAGAGTTACAAAATCCAGTTTTTACTACAGCCAGAGGACACACCTATAGCTTCCTCATAAATATAGTGCTTGTCCAAAGGCTCTGACTTCTGAAAGCCTCTGTTAGTTGAAGACAGAGAGTGATGGAACTTCTGTCATTCATTTACGGAACTTCTGTCATTCTTTAGATTTATCTCCGCTCGAGACAGATAGCAATGGAACTTCCGTCATCCAACAACGAAACTTCCGTCATTTATAGCTCTAAGGAAAATCATGAACATGCTATTTTGCCTAAACAAGGAACAATATGAGGTAGATGAGAGGGCATATCATGAAAGACAGGAAAGAAAAAACATCACCAAAAGAATCAAGGAAAATTCATACCAAGTTGGAACTTGAGCATCCTTGCTCTCCTATTCAGAAAGTGCAGAAGTCCCATAGAGTCTTTTGATGAGAAAATAATCAACATTGAGCAAAATGACTACCCCTCTAAAATTTGTGGTGACATGAGCCTTAGTGGCTATGGCAGCTATGAACTTGGTGGTACTGGAGATTCCACATCAGACCAACCTTCTCTTTTTCACCCACCTCAGAATTAAATGTAACATGAACAAAGAAGTAAGGTGTCTTGGACCTCATGCCTTGAGCTCAAACTTTTTGGTGCTAGATGACAAAGGGGGAGAGAAAAGTAGATTAAAGCTCAGGCTACATGGTGACAACATGGAGAGAAAAGAAGATTAAAGCTCAAGCTCAAGACTTAGTGGCATCACAGGTGGAGAAGTCTCTTTTCATCTCATGGACTTGAGAACAATGTGTGATGTGTGAACTTGTGTGTGAACCTCTCTTTATCTTTGTTTCTAAGAACCTTTTTTGCTTGTGATAATGTGTGATAAATTATTGTAATGATGTAATGTTCTTTATTGTGAATATGTGAAGTCTAGTGTTTTCTAGACAACACATATGCTTTCTTTTCATTTTGTTTTTGTGTGTCTTTCTTGGCATATGCATCACGAGATATCTGCTCATACACCTTTTGCACCCCAGGAATGCACACATTTAGGTGGAACTCTCATGTCAACTTGAAAATGTGCAAATGGAATTTTAGGCCAAGTTCTTGAATTTCATTCAATATGCATATATTTAGGGGGAGCTCATCTATATGTTTGCATTCAAAATGCTCTTTGAATATCGCTTTAATCAAGATTGTCATCAATCACCAAAAAAGGGGAGATTGAAAGTGCATCTAGTCCCCTCGTGGGTTTTGGTGTATTGAATGACAACGTGATTAAAGGTCTAATGATTCTTTCCCAGTGTATGAGCAGGGATTGAAATCTTGGATGTACACTCTATGGCTGAAATGAATATGATTGAGATTGTACATTGATTCTAGTTATGAGACATGAAAGTTCATGAGTTGATTTGGTCTCACAAGACAAGGCTTGTACACAATCAAAGTATAATAAAGGACAAAATGATGACATGATGAAGGGACACTCATGAGCAGCTTGATCATCAATACAATGAGGTTTCATAAACAACCAGGTCTATGCATGAACAAGACTGAGAGGAATCAAGTGCAAAGTTGATTACAAGATGAATGAATAACTACAAGCAACTTGATCAGCAATATAAAGATGATCTTCAAACAAAGGCTTAATGACAATACAAGTTGTATGTGAGTTGAGTTAGCTTAGTGGTGAAGAATTGTGCACGACCGGGTCACGATGAACCATGCAAAGGAGAAGGGCAAGCAAGGCTTAGTCCAAGGGACCGGAGCAGTGGTGAAGGGCAGGTGAAGCTCAATCTTGATGAACCAAGCAACAAGAGTCATGTACTTTGGAGTATCAATATGTTGAAGGTCTTAAGTGACTTGTGAGTACAAATGGAAGTTGATCATAAGGATTCAAATACTCCAAGTCACAAGTTCTAGGTGATGGCGCTTAGAAGAAGAATACATGTGGCAACTCCTTATGATGCTAAGTGACAAGAATCACAATTATGCAAGCTCAAGTTGAAGAAAGTTTCTTTTATATTTAATCTTGAGTTTAGGCATGCCGCTCTATCAAGAGGGATGTCACATGGGTGCTTGCAACGTCTCAATGCTCAATAAAATCCTAAGTGAGATGAGAGAAACAAAATAGCCACAAAATGACCCAAAAACAGCCAACCCACAAACGATGGAAGTTCCGTCGCTAGACATTCCAATATCTTTGCCAACCCGAGAGCGATGGAAGTTTCGTCAGAACTTCCGTCAAAAGTTCTGTCGGTTGAAACTTTAGTATCCTTCCATCCTGAGAGTCACAGAAGTTCCGTCATGCTTATGACGGAAGTTCCATCATGTCCTGTCTTAGTAGAATCCTAGCTATGCAATGACTCTTTTTGAAATGACGGAAGTTTCGTGAGTTTTCACGGAAGTTCCGTCAGTCACTGAAATACACTCCAATGGCGAGTATAAGGACCGAAGGCGTACCGAGAGGGGGGGGGGGTGAATCGGTAAGCCGCTCACGAATCCAAATACTTCAATTCCGCTACTTAAGTCTAACAAGATAAGCAACCTAATCAAGTCTAGTAGGCCAAGACCCTACACATGCTAGTGTTCGTGATAAGATAAAGGGCGGAAGCCAATCACACTAGCCTATGCAAGCCACAAGTCACCCTACTCACTAGAGCACACAAATGCGGAATAGTAAAGAGAGGGTCAAGAAATGCTCATGATTTTTTTCCGAGGTCTCGGAAGGATGGCGCCTTCCCCTAATCCTCGTTGGACCACTCCTGCCGGAGTCCCGGTCCCTCCCGCCACCAAGTGGAGTTCTCGCCCATGAGCCCGCAATCACTCCTCGAGTGAAGACACGGTGTGCGTTACCGCTGCACAAAGCACAAGCTTGCCTCCCTCGAGAACTTGCTAGACTACCCGAGCCGACACGGGCGCTCACTAGCGATGCCCCATTCAACGGCGGGCTCAAACCGTGTATAAACGTGTGACGGCCTTCACAACCGATCACGATAGGCTCGATCACCGACACATAACCGGTCTAGGTCTCACCATAGACCAAGAATAACAATCTAGATCACACTCTCAAGGACACCCTAGCCTTAGATGTGAAAGATGCTCAAGCTACTCTTCTCTAGCAGTCTCAAGATATACAATATCTCCTCCTAGTGCTCTCCTCTTTTGCTCTTGGACCTTACCAAATGCTCTCAGGTATTCCACTGGCCAAGATAGGTCTCCAAGACCCCAGCAACAAGGTTATATAGGCTCCCAACCTCAAACTAGCCGTTGCTCCATGAAATCAGCTTCCTGGGCACACTGACCGGACAGTCTGGTCACTGCCTGACCGGACAGTCTGGTCACTGCAACTCTGTGCACAAATGGATCTGCCCCTGCTGATCACCCAACTGACCGGACAGTCCGGTCACCTGACTGGACAGTCCGGTCCATTTCTCTCTCCAGTCCAGAAACATTTTAGCGCTGCACTGCTTCTGTCTCCCTTGCTCTCCTACTGACTGGACCATCCGGTCAGCAGACTAGACCGTCCGGTCTGTACAGAGTCTCCTACTGGTAGATTTCTTGCTCCTCGCGCTAAGTCCTGGAAAACTCCTATAGTGACCATACAGTCTGGTCTCCACTGACCCCTCTGTCCGGTCTCTATGTCCAGAAGCTGAAACTTGTCGTCCTCGCTTGACTTTGTTTCTCGGCTTCTTCGAACAGCTCCTTGGCTTCTCCACTGTCAGCTAGTGCCTGTGATTTCACCGAGCAACCTTGCACATCACCGACTAGACATGACCTAAGAGAATGACTTAGACCCCCTTAATAGTCCAGTTTTTCTTATGGACTCAAAGCCCTAACAACTACTTCAAGTGTTCCAAATACTTGCACCATAGCTTGTTCTCTGCTTTGATCCATCTTCATCAAGCCTTAGACTCCATCAAGTTCACAAGCCTCCATGCTTGCGGTCATTGTCATCAATCTCCAAGGACACCATCATCCATATGATTTGCAATAGAGTTAAGAGATGATTCCTACATAGATAACACTCATGTAGATGTTAGCCCACAATTTCATAGTTGTCATCTTATCACCAAAACATCCATACCACGGGGATCCAATCATCAATGGTCATGAAGCTTACAATCTCCCCCTTTTTGGTGATTGATGACAACCACTACTTAAGTGAAAAACTTCAATGAATAACCGAGCTAAACAAGCTACACAAAGATCGAGAGGAACCAAAACAACACTTGAGAGAAATGCATAAGGTCCTACTCAATCAAGCATCATCTAGAGACATAAGGAAAAGAGTGAAGAGCATACTCTCGATGAAACATGCATGCATGTCATGGCAATATATTGAGTGAAAGCATAAGGACATGCAATGCAAGACATGAAGGATGAGATGCAACAAGATAGCATGACAATGCATAAGAATTAAGAACAGGCATCCATCATTAAGATATCATACACAGGCATACAAGATAATTAATAAATACAAGCACTGCATATGAAAAGGAAATAAACCAAGTGAGATCAAAATGAGTCAAACACAAGCGAATGAAATCTATGACTCATCATGATCCACGAACAACGAATAACCCCTCAAAATAATAACCAAATGATCTATCTCCCAAAAACCTCGTAGCTCCCCCTAGATACAAGCTACTCTCGATCGTAACAAGATCACACTCCCACTCCCCCTAGACCTAGTATCTTCTCCCCATTTGGCAACAATCACCAAAAAGTCAAAAAGGCGGGAAAAGATGAACATCTAAGCGCTTGTGGTCGAAGGAGGTGGTGCAGCGATGTCCTCTGTGGGCTCTGCTCCTGGCTGCTCCTGAGGCAGATCCTGCTGTGCTCCCTGAGCCTGTGCCACCAGAGCATCTAGCTGCTCAAAGAAACCAAGGTCTACAGGCGACTCAGACCCGCTGTCCTGTGCTGCTGTAGTGACCATGGCAGTCTCCTGAGCTGAAGTCTAGAGTAGTACAAGGTCTGCCACGTCCTACGGAGAGAAGCCTCCACGGACAAGATCCTCAGCTGCCTGAGGAGTAAGTGTGGTAACAATGGTAGTAAGAGGTGGAGCTGAAGCTGTAGCTGACTCTGGGGCGGTCTAGGAGTCTGCACAAGTAATGTGCACAATGTCTGAGAACAGGCTCCTGACCGGTACGTGCTGGAAGCTGGAGTGTCCTGCCATCTGCGAGCTCGAGGAGTGTGACGGTGAGACGAACAACGCAGACATAGAGAAGGCTGACACAGGAGAGAGCTGTGCTGAAGAGAAAGTCTGTCTTGCTCCCCCCAGTCGGTAAGACCCCTGAGAGTGACAGTCCGCTGGACTGTGCTGTCATCAAAGCTGTGAAGGGTCCTGGCTGAGTCTGCAGCTGCTGAAACTGAGGAAACACTGAAGGTACTGGCTGCTGACCGGCTTGTCTCTGAGTAAGCTCCGTCATCTGAGTCACCAGAGCGGAGACAAGTGCCATCTGCTGACGTTGAAGGTCTGCCTGTCCTCTGATGAGCTCCACCATCTGACGCCTTTCCTCTGACACACTCTGTATAAACTCTCTCAACCGTCCTACTAGTGCTATCACTATGACAGTGTCCTCAGACTACGAACCTGTCGGCTATGGAGGTGCTCCTGTGCTGGCTGACTCAGGAATCACCGTCTCTGGCTGAGCTGCCTGCTCATGTAGTATCAGTGACTCCTGCTCCTCCTCTCCTGTGTGCTAGCTGGAGGTAGACTGAGATCCCCTGGAGACTCTAGGTGAGTAGCTGGTGGTCACCTCAGGGAAAGCGTCGTACTGCCCCTCCGTCACTAGCCCCATCCTCCTCAAGAGATAGCAGATGTAGGGCCCGTAGACCAAGTGACATCCTCCGACCCTCTCAGAAATGACCTCCCCCATCTCTTGAATGAGAAGGTCCGCCAAGTCGAAAGTCTGCCTGCTTAAGATGGCTGCTACAACCCACTGGTGTAAGAGCGTGAACTCCTCTCTGTAGCCAGACCTGGGTATGATAGTCCTGGTGACTATCGCTCTCACCACCTTGGCCTTTGCAGTGAGTCTCGTAGGGCCTCTCTTAAAACCTGGAGTGTGGGGAGGTGGGAAAGCAATCGACACGAGGTCGTCTGAAGGCAGCTTTCCTCCCTGAGGTCTGCGGGGTGGATCCAGTGTACCGTAGGCACTCCTGTAAAGCTAGAAGTCTAAAGCCAGGAGTCCTAGGTGGGAGATCAGGTCCTTCCTGGTGACACGGTGTGGCTGCCCTCTAAACAGGAACCAGATCTCTGAGTGGTCTCTGGCAACCCACAACGTCACGTAGAAGTCGAGGACCACATCCTCTCTAAACCTGAGTGGAGCAGTGACTAGCTCTGCTAGTCCTGGCAGGTACGTGAAGTACTGCTCCATGTCTGTGCCTATGGCCCTCCTCATGGCCTGGTAGGTGGTGTACTGCTGCGGTACAAGCACACTATCTCTCGTCCTCAAGGCCACACAACGTCTCAGGCCCTCTCCTATCCTCCTCTGGAGCACTGTCCAGTACCTCTCTCTAGCAGCGGGGTCTCGGGGAACTGGAACCCACTGCTCGAAGGATACGAACCGAAGTATCTTAAGGTCCTTTGCAGGAACCTTGAGGACATCCGGCTCTCCGGCTGCCTAAACCAGTCTCTGCAGCCTCCTCGTGCACACCTCACAGGTGCACCTCGGGTCTCCTACCCGGTGAGCTATCCTCTGGGGAATAGTCTGCTCTGCCTCCTCCTCTGACTCCTCCTCCTCAACAAGCTTCTCAGACTCTGACTCTGAGGTCTCCTCCTTTATAGTCTCCTCCTCCTCAGACACCTCCTCCTGCTGCCTGGAGGATCCCTGATCCACAGTTCTCGATGATCTCCCTTGACGGGAAACTGGAGTACGCTGCATCCATGGTGCTGGTACCACTCCGACAGCCAAGGGTGCTGTCCTCTGCCTGGTGCTCCTCCTTAGACCCTGTGCCTCACGAGGCTGCTCTAGGATCAGACGTGACCCCGGAGTCCTCCGTGACTAATCCATGGCATCTAGGTGCCTGGCCACTCTCCTGGCTCTCTCTGACTCTGGATCCAGTCTTGGTCTCTTCTTAGTCTTGGGCTTCTCAGGCATCTTCCCCTTTCCCTTGTCCTATCCTGACCCTGCCATGTCTGAATGCTGCTGCTATCACTGCACACACATAGGTGTAGATGGGATAAGCATAGAGTCCTAATACATCTACAATCAAAGCACCGCTAGGAAAGAATGCACAATAGAAATCCTAGCACTGAATGAAGGACATGATCACAAGACAATTATGCAAAGTAACAACAGTGATCATCGACTATATGTGGCTGGTGCGAGTCATCTAGTGTACAGTCAAATAATGGCAATAAATCTAACTGTAGACTAGACAGGAGACAAACCCTAGAGTTGCAATTTACAGATAAGCATGCAATTAATTGCATCTAGGTTGAGCCTAATTACCTAATTAATGCAACTAATTATGGACAATTAATCTAATTGCATCAATTAAGGGAATTGCTCATTAATCAGGGCATATATCGATGAATGGAAGATAGTGTCAATACCCTGGGAGAGGAATCCAACACGCCGAGAAGAACAAACACCGCGTGACTTGCTCCGATCACCGGAAAAAGGTCAAGTCTTGAACTTTGTCGGCAATGAAGAGCAAGAAGGGAGAGGCAACGACGGCTCTGCGGACACGACGGCGCTGGAGTCGGCACAGACGGTGGTGGCTGTGCGCATAGAGGCGAGGCGGCGCGAAAGCTATCGGCGGCGGTGGCGATGCTGGAGGCGCGCGCGGTGATGAGGTCGAGGCGGCGCGGCGAAGGGCGGCGGCGGCTCTGTTGCGCGTGTGCGGGAGCGAGAGTGAGCACGAGCGGGGGGAAGTGCGGGCGCGACAAGCGGGAGAGCACTGTGGCGCTGCTGCTCGTCAGTGGTGGCGGCGCGGTGCGGCGAAGGGAAGCGCGGTGTTGGCGAGAGACGAAGGCAATGGCGCTGTTCGTGAACTTGGCGAAATCGGGAGGAACAAAGAAGGGTCCAAAGGGACTGCCAAGATTTTGACCTAGGTCAAATCTTCGTCGACGGCCGAGATTCAACAAGAATAGAATCAATGGTTCAGATCAGAAGCCATATCGCGCGATCAATTCAAGTGACCGGATGGTACGGTCTCTGGACCAGACGGTCCGGTCTACTCTGGGTCTGCTGGCTAACCATACAGACTGGACGGTCCGGTCACTAGGACCGTACTGTCCGGTCTCTATGACCAGACTCTCCAGAACACTATGCCCGAGGGCACTGACCGGACTGTACGGTCCAAAGATCGGACTGTACGGTCACTACCAAATTTTTGTTGAATCAATGAATTTCACCATTTTCCAGGTGCCCTCACTAAACACACAAATAAACACCGTACTTAGAATATAGAGGGAACTCTGAAACACTCTTTTTCAAATAGTGGCACTCTATGGCCTCATAGTTTTTGCAAATGCCAAATGAAAGATCGAGCGAATAAGAACCAAGGCAAACAAGAACCAAAGGGTATGTATGAGCCTTAGTCCATGAACCACGTGAGTAGATTTAACCTCGGAGTTCATAAGAGCTTGCTCAATGGGCATGAAGCACAATCCTTTTCTTTGGTCACACTTACGGAGATGTAATCTCATATAGAGCATGAGGCACAAATATCTCCAAATGTGACAAGCCTCCTTTGTGTTTCCAATATGATGCATGCAACAAGCAATTTACATATGCAATGAAAGTAAACATGCCATGTGGATGCAAGCAATGTTAAAGAACAAGACACAAAGGAAACCTAACAGTGTCAAGTTTGAACCCCTCCCTAGCTTACTCACTATAAGCCATGCCATTGCCTTGAGAGAAGTCAAACCACTATCTCAAGCACTCCTCCTTGCCTATAGCTATCTTGGATGGGTTAGACATTGACTAATTTTTATGTGTTTTTCTTTTAGTTATTTACACATGCATGGATGCAAAGCATACTAGTCACAAAGGAGTCCTAATTACCATGCAATGCAAGAGAAAGAAAAACACAATACAACTACCAAGAACTAACACGGTTACCTCCCTCATGAGTAGATAGGTCATTGAGGTCCATGTACTTGTGGTGGACTTCACATGATCTTCATGAAGGCGCTCGGTCCACCACCGCCACCATCTAGGTCTTGTTCTTGGGCACCTACTTGTACGTAGCCAATCTCTCAAGATCAACAATGCACTTAGGCACCCATATGCTCTTGACCTTCCTCTTCTTGTTTGGTGGTCCCATGGCCTTAGCTTTCACCTTGCCATCCTTGTTCCTAAATAGCTTGAAATGTGTGTTCTCATGGAACAAATTAGCGTTAGGTAAAACAATGGAACTTCTCACCATGGGACAATCCTTGGTGGCGTGGCCATCCTTGCAACACCTCTCGCAATAGTAGCCATCGGCGAGAAGGGGTTTGATCCATGTGGGGATGGAATCACTCGTCACTATGATGTCGATGGTGGCGGAATATGAGCCAAGTCCCAGGTGGGAGACATTGTTCATAAGGTTTCTCCCAAGAATCTCCTTGTGGATGGCTCTAGCTCGTGTGAGCCTCTCAAAGCCGTCCATCACCGTCTTCCTCTCTTCCTTGAGCTTGTGATATTCTTCCAAAATGAATGGCTCAAGAGAAGAAGTCTTGGAAACTTCATTTACTTGGTTCTTCCCAAGTATTTCCCTGTGGGGCTTTAAGTCTCTCAAAGCCCTTCATCATCATCTCCCTCTCTTCCTTGAGCTTGTGAAGTTCCTTCAAAACAAGTGGCTCAAGAGAAAAAACCTCAACCGAGGTGGTTAGTTCATCACACATAGTAGAAGCATCACTCTTGGATGAACTAGGGGAGGGAGAGGTAAGGTTCTCAACATTGATGGCCTCAAAAGTAATTTCAAGGGCCTTGTACTTCTCATGAAGCTCTACATGATCACCCTTGAGTTTGTGAAGGTGCATCTAGACCCCTAATTTTATTTTGGTGATTGACGCCATTAGAATTAAGAATGGACTAATGTTTTAATGAGCATGTGTGTAGAAGATGGTTCAAACATTGATGACAAAATGCATAGAAGCTCATATACTCCAAGAAAAGGAGAAAAGAAGGTGGCTAACAAATTCCAAGATGAAACTCAAAATATGCTCAAAGATGAAGCTCATGGAATTTTTATTTTATTTTTGAGTATAGGAAAAGCCGTACTATTAAGAGGGACACAAAAGTGTGAAGAAACGATGAACCAAGTGCAAAACCTTGTTCCAATAGCCAAATATCCCTTTCCAGGGAAAAATCATCGGACTTGTCCGACCCATCAGACAAGTCCATCGGACTACAGAAATTGCACGGCCAATTCATCGGACTTGTCCGACGACCAGCAAGTCCGACCCATTGGACATCCTTGTCGGAGTATAGAAACTACGCCAAACCCTAGCCATCGGACTTGTCCGATGGTCGACTTGTCCAAGGCATCGGGCAAGTCCCTCGGACTCCAGTAACTGCGCCAAACCCTATCCATCGGACTTGTCCGATGGAGATCTGAGAAATACCCATCCAAATGGCTCTTTTTCTCCTTGGGCTATAAATAGAACCCCATCTTGTCCCTTGGCCGGTTGGTCATCATTCCACTCAAAAACACTCTCAAGCTCACTTTGCTCTCCCCAACTCTCCTCCCTTGCTTCCAATCTTGATTTGTGAAGGGATTGAGAGAAGATTGAAGAGCTCCATCGACTCCAAGCTTCCATTCTCTAGAGCTCTTGGTTCATCCTCACCGCGAATGCTTTTGTGTTTGTTACTCTTGGGGATTCATCCCCTAGACGGTTAGAGGTGCCCGTAGAGCTCTCAACTTGTGTGGTGACGCCTCGGGAAGTTTGTATTGACCCCTCCTTCGTGGAGATTGCTAGTGGAAAGCCAAGTTCGATCTTTGTGGTCACTTGGAGAGGTTAGGGTTCAAAGAAACCCTGATCTTTGTGGATCCCTCAATGGAGACGTAGGCTTCTTTGTGGAGCTGAACTTCGGTGAACAAATCTTATGTCTTTCTTGTCTCCTCTTACTTACTTGTTCTTGCTCATAATTTGGTAGTTAGGGTTTGCTTCATATTTCTCAAATTAACTTGGGTAGGTTGCTTGCTAGTTGTTCTCCCCATTTCTATAGCTTCCTCTAGCTTGTAATTACTAGATCCTAGCTTGCCTTGCACTAGTTTGTAGTTTTAATCGGCCGATCTACTTTTCTATCACGTGCCATCGGACAAGTCCATCGGACTTTCCTCACTATCGTCAGACAAGTCCGACTCTGCGCATTTGACTTTTATTATTAAGTGATTTTCAGGGATAATTACCTATTCACCCCCCCCCCCTCTAAGCACTTTCAATTGGTATCACAGCAAGGATCTTCTTGAAGGCTTAACCGCTTGAAGATAATGATGACGATTGGGAAGGAAAACCCACCGGGAACATCTTCCGCAGCCGGGACCGAGGATGATACCCTTGGAGAAGTTCCAAGGACTGAAGAAGCAAACAAAGGTCCTCAACCAAGGACCTACAACAAACTCATGTTTGATTATGAAGATATCAAAGAGGATCGCATTGGGCAAGGGTCCGGCAGGCTTCCGTACTTTGATGGACAATTTTATGACCATTGGAAATGCAAGATGATGATGTATTTGGAATCTATGAGTCCACATGTGGCAAGCATAACCGAGAATGGTTTCTTGTGGGAAAATAGATATAATCCAACTCGGAAGGATCAACTCAACATCCATCATAATGCCGTGGCGGCTAGTGCAATTATTTCCGCACTTAGGGCCACCAAATATGACAAGGTAGCCGGAATTAAGAATGCAAACCAATTGTGAAGAAAACTTGAGGTTATCTATGAGGGAATTGATTCCGTCAAAGATGCAAGACTTGAAGAATTACAAAATAAGTTCAACTTGTTCATTATGGGTCCGGGAGAAGGTCCAAAAGAAGTTCATGATAGGCTCATGAGAATTGTGAATCAAAGAAGAGCACTTGGAGCTAGGATGTCCGACTTGGATATCAACAAGAGACTACTACAAGCTTTAAGACCATGGGATAGTAACATTTGCTCAAACATTAGAGAGAAGGACAATTTCAAAACCTTCTCGACCGATGAGGTACTTGGGAAGCTTCTATCCCAAAAGAAACAAAACGATCAAGCCAACAAGATAATTGTGTTGATCAAGCAAATTGAGGGAGCAAATGGTGACAAGAGTGATGTGGCACTCAATGCCACAAGTGAAAAGAAGCAAGAGAAGAAGAAGAAGAAGAAAGTGGTTCACTCTAGTAGTAAAGATAGTGATGATGAGATAGCCTTGCTTGTCAGGAGATTCAAGTCATTCCTCAAGAAGGATGGTTACAAGAAGAGAAGCTTTGACAAGAGCAAAGCAAGAATGTCAAAAAGAACTTGCTATGAATGTGGTGATGAAGGACACTTTATTGCGGAATGTCCAACGAAGAAGAACAAGGATGAAAGAAGAAAAGACAAGCATCACAAGAAAGACAAGACATACAAGAAGCATAGAAGAGGTGAAGCTCACATTGGTCAAGAATAGAACTCGGATGATTCATCCTCCTCCTCATCTTCCTCCTCCAAATCCGACTTGGATAAGGGAGGCATTGCTACACTTGCCATCGATGTTACTCCCACCAACACCTCACTATTTGGGAGCTTGAGTGATGATGATAATGACAACACTCACAAGTGCCTTATGGCAAGAGGTTCCAAGGTATCAAAATCTAAACATAAGCATTCCTCTTATACTAGTAGTAGTGATGATGATGATGATGATGATGTTGCAAGTGCTTCACTTCCTAAAATGCTTAAATTTATGCAATTGCTTGAGGAACAAAAGGAAGAAAATGATAGACAAGAGGAGCTTCTTGAAAAAGAAGAAGACTTGCTTATTCTTGAGAAGGAAAGAAACCTTGAACTAGAGAAGCTCCTAGAACTTGAGAAAAAGAAAAATGAAGAACTAACCATGTCTCTCACAAAAAATGAAAATACTTGTGAGAATGTTAAAAGTACTAAAGATGAACTTCTAGAGAAATATGAGAACATGGAAAAGACTCATAAGTCTCTTGAAGAACAATATAGAATTCTTTCAACTTTCACATCCTCCTCCACTAATAACTCTCATGCTTCCACTAGCAAAGGATGTGATAGGTGCTATAGTATTGATGTTGATGCTTGTGCCACTAATGTGAAATTGATTGATGACTTGAACAAGCAAGTGAGAATTCTTGAAAGCAAGATACAACTTGAGAAGAATGTTGTTAACAATGAAAAGGAAAAGTATGCAAGAGGTGCATACTCATACACTGGAATGCCCTATGTCATGGATGGCATTGGCTATGTTGAGGGTGCCAAACACAATGCACGGGAGAACAAGAATGGGAAGGAATTCCTTAAGTTCACCAAGGAAGGATCTTATCAAAAGAAGCAAGCCAAGAACATGAACATTAATCATTCTTCTTTTGCTAATGATTCTCATGCTAATGTGCCTAATTCTTCATGTGCACTCTTTCATGATTTTGATGCTTCATATGTGCTTATGAGAAACATGCATGGTCGTTTGTATGCCAAATATGTTGGGCCACGCAACAAGAGGCCAAAGGCTTGTGTGTGGGTTCCCAAAGTACTTGTGACTAATGTGAAAGGACCCAAGCAAATTTGGGTACCTAAAAACAAAGCTTAACTTGTTTTGCAGAATGATGTCTCCGGAGGGTCGAGTTGGGTGATTGATAGTGGATGCACCAATCATATGAACGGAGACAAAAAGATATTCAAGTCATTTGAGCCATGTCACAACAACAATGAATATATCATGTTTGGTGACAATGGAACGGGACAGGTACTAGGTTATGGTAAAGTCCCTCTCACTCCCTCGTATTCACTTTCCAAGGTTATGCTCATTGATCACTTTGACTTCAATCTTTTGTCCATTTCACAATTTTGTAAAATGGGCTATGATTGCTTGTTCAACAAATGTGGTGTGACCGTCTATAAGAGGAGTGATGGCTTGGTTGCATTTAAGGGTGTGCTAAAAAGGAAAGCTTTATGTTGTGGATTTCTCCACGGATGAAGCTAGACTTGGTACATGCTTATTAGCAAAGTCCAACATGGGGTGGTTGTGGCATAGAAGGCTTGCCTATGTTGGTATGAGAAATCTTCACAAACTCCAAAAGGGCGGCCACATCATAGGACTAACCGATGTTTTCTTTGAGAAAGATAGAATTTGTAGTGCATGTCAAGCGGGAAAATAAATTGGAGCATCACACCCGCGAAGAATGTGATGACCACCACAAGACCATTGGAGATGTTGCACATGGACCTCTTCGGACCCGTCTCCTACATAAGCATTGGCGGTAACAAATATGGTCTTGTAATTGTTGATGATTTTTCTTGCTTCACGTGGGTATTCTTTTTGCATGATAAAGGTGAAGTAAAGGATGTGCTCAAGACATTCATGAGAAGAGCACAAAATGAATATGAAGTGAAGATCAAGAAGATAAGAAGTGACAATGGCACCGAGTTCAAGAACACTCAAGTTGAGGAGTACCTTGATGAAGAAGGCATCAAGCACAAATTTTCGGCACCCTACTCCCCTCAATAAAATGGGGTGGCCGAAAAAAAGAACCGTACACTCATTGATATGGCAAAAACAATGCTAGATGAATACAAGACGTCCGATCGTTTTTTGGGCCGAAGCCATCAACACCGCATGCCATGCCTCCAACCGGTTGTATCTCCACCGACTCTTGAAGAAAACACCATATGAGCTACTAACCGGTAACAAGCCTAATATTTCCTACTTTCATGTTATTGGGAGCAAATGTTTTATGCTAAACAAGAAACTCAAGACTTTAAAGTTTGCTCCAAAAGTTGATGAAGGTTTCTTGCTTGGTTATGGATCAAATGTTCATGTCTATCGTGTATTCAACAAAACCACCGGTTGTGTTGAAATTTCACGTGATGTGACTTTTGATGAATCTAACGGCTCTCAAGAGGAGCAAGTTGCTATTGATGATGTAGATAATGAAGCTCCTAGAAATGCTGTAAAAAGGATGGCCATTGGTGATGTGAGACCATAAGAAACATCAAGTGTTGAAAGTCAACCCTCTCCCTCAAGACAAAATCAACATCATGAAAATGAAGAAATTGATCATGCAAGTGGTCAAGATCAAGATGTTGGGGATCATGAGCAAGCATCAAGTGATGATTCTCAAAGACATGATCAGAGGTTGATAAAGATAGTGGTCAAGGAGGCTCACATCCACCACACCCAAGAGTGCATCAAAGTGTACAATGTGATCACCCCGTCGAGCAAATTCTTGGAGACATTGACAAGGGGGTAACCACCAGATCTCGAGTTAGTAATTTTTGTGAACATTACTCTTTTGTCTCTTCTGTGGAGCCATTTAAGGTAGAACAAGCACTTGAGGATTCGAATTGGGTGATGGCCATGCAAGAAGAATTGAACAAGTTCACAAGAAATGAAGTGTGTACATTGGAGGAAAGGCCAAAGAACAAGAATGTTGTGGGCACCAAGTGGGTGTTTCGCAACAAACAAAATGAAGATGGTGTAGTGACAAGAAACAAGGCAAGGCTCGTGGCAAAGGGGTACTCACAAGTAGAAGTGCATTCCTTAATGTGCCAATCAAGGAAGAGGTGTATGTGGAGAAACCACCGGGCTTTGAAGACCCAAAGTATCCTAATCATGTTTTCAAGCTCTGTAAGGCGCTCTATGGGCTTAAGCAAGCTCCAAGAGCATGGTATGAATGCCTTAGGGATTTTCTTGTTAAAAAAGGGTTTTGTCATTGGCAAGGCCGACGCAACCCTCTTCACCAAGCGTTTTGGCAATGATATCTTTATGTGCCAAATATATGTCGATGATATTATATTTGGTTCCACTAACCAAAACTATTGTGATGAGTTTAGCAAGATAATGACCAAGAGGTTTGAGATGTCCATGATGGGGGAGTTGACATACTTTCTAGGCTTCCAAGTGAAGCAAATCAAGGAGGGCACCTTCATATGTCAAGCCAAGTACACTCAAGACTTATTGAAGAAGTTTGACATGGACAAGGCCAAGCCCATCAAAACTCCCATGCCAATAAATGGACACATCGACCTCAACAAAAAGGACAAACCCATTGATCAAAAGGTATACCGCTCTATGATAGGCTCATTGCTCAATCTTTGTGCATCTAGGCCCGATATCAAGCTTAGTGTATATATGTGTGCATATTTTCAAGCCGCTCCTATGGAGTGTCACATGGTGGCCGTTAAAAGAATCATGAGATACTTGGTTCACACACCCATCCTAGGGCTTTGGTACCCCAAGGGTTCAAAGTTTAACCTTTTAGGCTACTCCGATGCGGATTATGCCAGGGATAAGGTAGATAGAAAGAGAACCTATGGGACATGCCAATTCTTGGGTAGGTCCCTAGTGTCATGGTCATCCAAGAAACAAAATTCCGTTGCACTTTCCACCACCGAAGCGGAGTATGTTGCAGCCGGTAGTTGTTGTGCACAACTATTTTGGATGAGACAAACTCTAAGGGACTACGGTTACAAGTTGAACCGTGTTCCACTCCTATGTGACAATGAGAGTGCCATAAAGCTTGGTTATAACCCCGTTGAGCATTCATGCACAAAGCATATAGATATCCGCAATCACTTTTTGAGAGATCATTCTATCAAGGGGGATATAGAAGTGAGTCATGTGCGAACCGAAGATCAACTAGCCTATGTATTCACTAAGCCACTAGATGAGAAGAGGTTTTGCTATCTTAGGAGTGAACTAAATATTCTTGACTCTAGCAATGTGGTGTAGCAAATGTGCACATCTGAATGATGATTGTTCAATTATTGCAAAAACCTTGGTTTTATGTCAAAACTTGTTTGTTTTTGCTTTTTGCTTGATTCTTGATCTTTTGATCAATCTTGTCAAAATATGGTCATAGTTTTGAATGGTAGATTTAGTGGCTGACCATATGCTGGCAAGAATCCTTTTTTTGTCCATCATCATCTTCACTTAAATGCTCCAATCTTTCCATAGCCCTGCCTGCCTTCTTCTATCAACCCCCCCCCCCCTTCATCGGACAAGTCTGGTGTTTGTCGGACAAGTCCGACGATCCAGATTTTTGGCCTTTAACCCAGCCCGACTTACCCCTTCGGTCAACACCTCCTCATTCACCTCCTTCATGTTATCTCTCCTCAAGAACTCCCCCAAAGGCATCCCCAAGGCGATCTCCCTCTCCCACCGTTCGTTGGAGCAAGTTTGGAGGTCAAGAGGTCCTCCTCCATCGGAGAAGTCCAATCCCCCACCATTTTTGCAAGGTTCAACCCTTTTCCCCTCTCTCTCTCCCTTAGGGTTAGGGTTCTAGGGCAATGCTAGTGTCAAATCGTTTTCCTTGCATCTTTGATCCCTGGAGTTAGCTTCTAGTTAGTTGTAGTTGGAGTAGAAAGAGTTTGAGCAATTGTTGTAGGTGGATTTGTGCAGGATCTAGTTTTTTGGCAAAATTGTGTGTCATCAGACAAGTCCGACGCATCGGACTTATCCGATGATCATCGGACATGTCCGACGACCTGCAGTTTTCTCAAAAATCTAAGTCCCTCGCTAATTCACCTATTCCTTCTTTCTCTCTTTTGACTCCCTTCTAACTTATTGCTCGCACCTCTGTCAGTATGTCCAATGTGGAGTCATCTCCCTTGAGGGAGAAGAGGACCAAGGCAAGTGATGATCAACCAAAGAGAAAGAAAGCCACTGCTAAGCGCATCCGGCACACCTACCTCCAGCGACCAACTGAAAGAGAAGACCCGGTTGAGTTCGAAGAGCTGGAGAGAGTCATGCATCCTCCTGCCGAAATGCACAACTCCGACTGAGTCTTTGTCAACTTCTTTCGGGCCTCTCTTGAGTCATGCACTGAGGCAAGGTTGGTCAACTACTATGAACATGAGAAGGAAGCTGCTGATTTTTGCTTTCACGCACATTTCCATGCGGATTGGTACCGCTCTACTTACCTCTGCATGAAGAATGCTGTTGTTGATAGCAAATGGCTTGATTGGGACTATATGAAGTCCAAGAAGCATCCATTGTTCGACCAAGTGCTAGCTGCTTTTGAGCATCATGGTCTTAAGACATTCTTCTCTCTCAAATAATCTTGGAACAAGGAAATCATCTCTCAATTCTTTTCCACTGTGTACTTTGAGGGTGACAAATCTCTGGTTTGGATGACAAATGGCACTAAGTATAGCTGCACATTGACCTAATTTGCTTCCATGATAGGACTCAAGAACTCACGCAAGGAGAAGCGTAAGATTCACTCGGGCAGTTACATGGGTCATCAGGATATAAGGCATATGTATATGGATCTGGAGAATAGTGTTCCTCCCAACTCCAATGGGCTGCTACCCTTCTTCTCAGTGCTGTTCAGGATCTGCAGGAGCACTTTGGCTCTAAGGGGTGGCAACTCTGACCGTATTCCTGCCTATCAGAGGGATATCTTGCACTGGGTTCATGGAAACCAAAAGTTTGATGTCTTTGACTATGTCTATCAGGAGATATGGGACATCTCCATCTCTCCCAAGCATGCCTGTGGATATGCCCTGCACATCATGTACATGATTGAGAAGGTCTCAGGATTGACCTTCAAAAAGGACATGAAGCATTAGAGTCTCAAACTTCAGATTCCTTCTAACTGGACTCCTGACACCTCCTCCGGTTAGTTCTTTGGTGCAGCTCAACCTTCCTCTCCCGCTCTGGCTGCTAGGGCTCCTTCGAGGGCCACCGGATCCTCTCGTGCACCTCCACCATCTCGTGGGAAGAGAAGTGGTATAATGAAGATATTCAAGTTTCTTCTTGGCATGTGCAGAAATATTAATCAAAGGATGGATGTCATTGAGAGGAACCAGAAAGTCAACATGGATAAGCTAGAGTGTGAAGTTCCTCCACCACCATCACCTCTGGTGGAAGATTCTTTTCTCCCGGCCTATGCTGATCCTACTGCTAATTTCTCCTTGGAGTAGATGAGCTACTTTGGTTACTATCCACCTCCTCTTCAGTTTGACACCGGAGCTGGCTCTAGTGGACAACATGTTCGCTTTGATGAGGAAGAAGAGGATGTAGAAGAGCAAGAAGAAGATCCCGTCGCCTATGCTCTTCGCTAGTGCAAGGGAAAAGCTCCCGCTCCAGATGAGGAAGAAGAAGAGGATGAAGATAAAGATGAAGATGAAGAGGATGATGAAGATTATGAAGGCTCTGAGGAGTAGAGATTTCTTCACCATCTACCCGCATTTTTCTCCTTTTTGGTGTCTTGACACCAAAGGGGGAGAAGTGTAATCTATCCTTTTATCTATTTCCTTAGTTTGTGAATTGTGAGTGTGATGGAGATGGACAATTTGGTTTGATTTGGCTTGGTTTGTAAAACTTCTTATTTGTGTGGCTCATGGTTTGTAAGACTATTTGCTTTTAGTACTTGTAATACTCTATTTGTGTCTTATGAGCTCATGTGTTTAAATGCCTCTGTGTGATAATACTTGTCATATGCATTGTCTAATATTCATATGCTTAACTATTGCAAATCGTCATGGATGCATAGTGTTAGGGGGAGCTCTCATACTCCTTCTTTAAATATGTGCATTTGTCATACTATCTACAATCCTTTATTTATGCACACATTTAGGGGGAGCTCCTCACAAATTGTTCCATCTTTACATCTCCTTGTGAAATATTAGTTGTATTGTCATCAAGCACCAAAAAGGGGGAGATTGAAGGTGCATCTAGGCCCCTAATTTTATTTTGGTGATTGGCGCCAATACAATTAAGAATGGACTAATGTTTTAATGAGCTTGTGTGTAGAAGATGGTTCAAACATTGATGACAAAATACATAGAAGCTCATATACTCCAAGAAAAGGAGAAAAGAAGGTGGCTAAGAAATTCCAAGATGAAACTCAAAATATGCTCAAAGATGAAGCTCATGGAGTTTTTATTTTATTTTTGAGTATAGGAAAAGCCGTACTATTAAGAGGGACACAAAAGTGCGAAGCAACAATGAACCAAGTGCAATACCTTGTTCCCACAGCCAAATATCCCTTTCCAGGGCAAAATCATCGGACTACAGAAACTGTACAGCCAATTCATCGGACTTGTCCGATGGTCGTCGGACCAGCAAGTCCGACCCATCGGACATCCTTGTCGGAGTACAGAAACTGCGCCAAACCCTTGCCATCGGACCTGTCTGATGACCATCGGACTCATCGGACTTGTCCGATGGTCGACTTGTCCGAGGCATTGGGGAAGTCCCTCGGACTCCAGTAACCACGCCAAACCCTAGACATCGGACTTGTCCGATGACCATCAGACTTGTTCGATGGAGATCTGAGAAATACCCATCCAAACGGCTCTTTTTCTCCTTGGGCTATAAATAGAACCCCATCTTGTCCCTTGGTCGGTTGGTCACTCAAATAAACTCTCAAGCTCACTTTGCTCTCCCCATCTCTCCTCCCTTGCTTCCAATCTTGATTTGTGAAGGGATTGAGAGAAGATTGAAGAGCTCCATCGACTCCAAGCTTCCATTCTCTTGAGCTCTTGGTTCATCCTCACCGCCGACCGCTTTTGTGTCTGTTACTCTTGGGGATTCATCTCCTAGACGGTTAAAGGTGCCCGTAGAGCTCCCAACTTGTGTGGTGACGCCTCGGGAAATTTGTATTGACCCCTCCTTCATAGAGATTGCTAGTGGAAAGCCAAGTTTGATCTTTGTGGTCACTTGGAGAGGTTAGGGTTGAAAGAAACCCGGTTCTTTGTGGATCCCTCAATGGAGACGTAGGCTTCTTTGTGGAGCTGAACTTCGGTGAACAAATCTTGTGTCTTTCTTGTCTCCTCTTACTTACTTGTCACTTACTTGTTCTTGCTCATAATTTGCTAGTTAGGGTTTGCTTCATATTTCTCAAATTAACTTGTGTAGGTTGCTTGCTAGTTGTTCTCCTCATTTCTATAGCTTCCTCTAGCTTGTAATTACTAGCTCCTAGTTTGCCTTGCACTAGTTTGTAGTTTTAATCAGCTGATCTACTTTTCTATCATGTGTCATCGGACAAGTCCATTAGACTTTCCTCACTATCGTCGGACAAGTCCGAGTCTGCACATATGACTTTTATTATTAAGCGATTTTCAGGGATAATTGCCTATTCACCCCCCCCCCCCCCCCCCTCCCTCTAGGCACTTTCAGTTTGTCATAACTCTTGTTTAGGGCCTCATGAGATGTGACAAGGTCCTTGAGCTCACTCTCAAGCTCACCAACACAGTCCTTAGCCAACTTACACTCTTTTCTTACCACATCCAATATTTTGGATTTCTTGGTGGTGATGTCGCGGGCTTGCTCTAGCATACTCCAAAGCTCGGCACATGAGAGCTCCTCATCATCGCTATCATCGCTGCTCTCATCCTCACTCTCCCCAAGTTGGCTCGTGGCCATGAGGCATGTGGGAGGTGGAGGAAGAGCTCGTGTAGGTGTGGTCTTGGTCATGGCTAGACCGGCCACTTCTTCATCACTTGAGGAAGAGGACTCATCACATGAGTTATCACTTGTCCACTCTCCAACAAGGGCCTTACGAGAAGACTTCTTCTTATAGTCTTGAGCTTTGCCTTTGCCTTTGCTCTTGTCCTTGTTGAAGTACCTCTTCTTCGTGTGCTTGGACTTGGGGTCTTCTTCTTCTTCTTCACTTGAATCTTGTGACTTGAATGCTTCTTTCGTGGGCTTTGGGCACTCTCGTACAAAGTGATTCTTTGAGCCACAATTGAAGCACTTGCCCCTTGACTTGGAAGCAAACTTATTCTTGAAGTCTTCATCTTCCTCATGAGAAGAGCCAAGTCCTCGGTCAAGTCACCCTCATCATCATCTTCTTCATCATCATCCTCAATGATCACCTTCTTCTTGTTCTTCTTGCTCTTGCTAGATTCTTTCTTGTCAGCCAGTAGAGCAAGATTGGATGGTTGAGGATCATCCAACCCCAATTGGTAGCTCTTGAAGGCGGGTGATCTTGCCAAGTACATGCTTCATGGTCTTGGTCTTGAGGTCACCTTGCAAGATGAAGGTGATGATGGACTCATACTTGGGGTCTTTGAATAGCCTAAAGAATCTTCTTATCACCTCAACGGGCTTCATCTTGAAATCATCCCCAAGTGCATTGATCTCCTCCACTAGTACATGAAAACGAGAATGAATAGTGTTAGCTCTCTCATGTGGAAATCTAGTGAAGTTATCATACTTGTTCTTCAGCACATAGTATCTTTCCTCTTTGACATCACTGGTGCCCTCATAGAGCCCCTGAATCTCAGTCCAGATACCATATGCTGAGGAACTAGCATCAAGCTGAGCAAAAACATCCTTAGAGATGCAAGCAAACAAAGCATTCTTGGCCTTAGCATTACACTTAATGTAGTCAGGCTCAAGTAGGTTCACATTCACATCGGACTCGTGAGTGACCGACCATATCTCTGGATCAAGGGACTAAAGGTAGGCTTGCATGCGAGCCTTCCAATAAGCATAGTCCTCACCATTGAATATGGGAACACTCCCCACCTATCCTGGCATCCTTACTCAAGGCGGTGAAGCCTCAAAGATGAGCACTTGGCTCTGATACCAATTATAAGGACCGAAGGCGTACCGAGAGGGGGGGGGGTGAATCGGTAAGCCGCTCACGAATCCAAATACTTCAATTTTGCTACTTATGTCTAACAAGATAAGCAACCTAAACAAGTCTAGTAGGCCAAGACCTTACACATGCTAGTGTTCATGATAAGATAAAGTGTGGCAGCCAATCACACTAGCCTATGCAAGCCACAAGTCACCCTACTCACTAGAGCACACAAATGCAGAATAGTAAAGAGAGGGTCAAGGAATACTCATGATTTTTTCCAGAGGTTTCGGAAGGATGGCGCCTTCCCCTAATCCTCGTTGGACCACTCCCGCCAGAGTCCCGGTCCCTCCCACCACCAAGTGGAGTTCTCGCCCACGAGCCCGCAATCACTTCTCGAGTGAAGACATGGTGTGCGTCACCACTGCACAAAGCACAAGCTTGCCTCCCTTGAGAACTTGCTGAACTCTCCGAGCTGACACGGGCGCTCACTAGTGATGCCCCTTTCAACGGCGGGCTCAAACCATGTACAAACATGTGACGGCCTTCATAACCGATCACGATAGGCTCGATCACCGACACCTAACCGGTCTAGGTCTCACCATAGACCAAGAGTAACAATCTAGATCACAACCTCAAGGACACCCAAGCCTTAGATGTGCAAGATGCTCAAGCTACTCTTCTCCAGCACTCTCAGATGTGCAAGATGCTCAAGCTACTCTTCTCCAGCACTCTCAAGATATGCAATATCTCCTCCTAGTTCTCTCCTCTTTTCCTCTTGGACCTTATCAAATGCTCTCAGGTATTCCACTGGCCAAGAGAGGTCTCCAAGACCCCAGCAACTAAGTTATATAGGCTCCAAACCTCAAACTAGTTGTTGCTCCACGAAATCAGCTTCCTGGACACACTGACCGGATAGTCCGGTCACTGCAACTCTGTGCACAAATGGCTCTGCCCCTGCTCATCACCCAACTGACCGGACAGTCCGATCACCTGACCGGACAGTCCGGTCCGTTTCTCTCTCCAGTCCAAAAACATTTTGGTGCTGTGCTGCTTCTGTCTCCCTTTCACTCCTACTGATCGGACCGTCCGGTCAGCAGACCGGACCGTTCGGTCTGTACAGAGTCTCTTGCTGGCAGACTTCTTGCTCCTCGCGCTAAGTCCTGGAAAACTCCTATAGTGATCGTTGAGTCTAGTCTCCACTGTCCCCTCTATCCGGTCTCTGTGTCCAGAAGCTAAAACTTGTCGTCCTCGCTTGACTTTGTTTCCCGGCTTCTCCGAACAACTCCTTGGCTTCTCTACTGTCACCTAGTGCCTGTGATTTCACCGAGCAACCTTGCACATCACCGACTAAACATGACCTAAGAGAATGACCTAGACCCCCTTGATAGTCTGGTTTTTCCTATGGACTCAAAGCCCTAACATCTACTTCAAGTGTTCCAAACACTTGCACCAGAGCTTGTTCTCCGCTTTGATCCATCTTCATCAACCCTTGGACTCCATCAAGTTCAGAAGCCTCCATGCTTGCGGTCATTGTCATCAATTACCAAGGACACCATCATCCATATGATTTGCAATAGAGTTAAGAGATGATTCCTACATAGACAACACTCATGTAGATGTTAGACCACAATTTCATAGTTGTCATCTTATCACCAAAACATCCATACCACGGGGATCCAATCATCAATGGTCATGAAGCTTACAGCTAGTTTTTTAGGCTCCTCTATAAATAGCTCATCTCTCCTCTCCTTCAAGGGCTGCTGACTTCCCCACGAAAATATCATTACCAAAGCCTTCTAGCACTCTCCCCAACTCCTCTTTGTGAGGATTCATCTCTTTGTGAGAGTTGGGTTGAGAGAGAGTTTCTTTGTGAGAGAAATTGAGCACTTGAGCATTGTTTCAAAGCAAGCATCCATGAGATTGTTACTCTTGGAATTGAAGATTCCTAGATGGCTAGGCGTCGCCCTAGAGCTCCCAATCTTGTGATGAGTCTTGGGAAAGTTTGTAAAGGTTGGCTTCGCCTCCGCAAGGGAAGAAGCAAGCTTAGTGGAGAACCAGGCTGGATCTTGGTGATTGCTTGGTCATCCAAGCTTGATCTTGGTGATTGCTTGGAGAGGTACAAAGGTTGAAGGAGACCTAGTCCTTGGTGGATCCCTCAACGGAGAGGTAGACAACTTGGTTGCAAGTTGGTTGAACTCTGGTAAATAAATTCTGTGTGCTCCCTTATTCTTATTATTGTCTATGTTCTAGCTTGCTTTAATTTTCAATAGGTTGCATGATTAGTAGTTCTTGTTTTCCTAAGTGGATAAACCTGCTCTTTCTTATGTGCAACCTTTGGTAGCTTCTCCTTATGCTAGAACTTCTTCGGGAGCTTATTATTTCTTCTCTACATATTGTGTTCGATCTACTTGTGTGTTGTGTTGCTTGCTAACTCCTGCAGCAACTGAGCTCTCCACTACAACAACAACCTTCTATTCAAGTAGCTTCTTTGCACCTCTTATATTCCTCATTTCATTGTGTTCTTCATCTCATAGTGAGGAACTTCTATCGTGGGGACAGAACTTCCGTATCCACAGAAGTTCTATCAGGAACTGATAGAAGTTCCGTCGTTCTCTCTTTAATCCGCAATTAAGTGTTGGTTTCAGGTTAAATTCTTAGATTGCCTATTCACCCCCCCCCCCCTAGGCAACTTGCAATTTTGAAAGTTTCTGGCCAATGATTGAGGATTTTCATGATGTGGTGGCACATTCTTGGGAGGAACCGGTCACATCTATGTGTCCGTTGGAAAGGATATCCATCAAATTGAAACGCCTCACATGAACACTGCAGTCAAGGAGTCAGAAATGGGTAAGCCACATAAAAACACGGCTAGGAATTGCAAGAGAGATTCTCCACAGACTTGAGATTGCCCAAGATGGTCATGTGCTCACTTCAAAGGAGGAATGGCTGAGGAAAGAGGCTAAGAAAATGTGTCTTGTGCTGGCATCCCTAGAACACATTGTAGCTCACCTTTGGTCTCGTATTCACTTCTTGAAGGATGGGGACACCAACACAGAATTGTTTCATAGAACAGTCGGCTACTGTAAAAAGAATAATTTCATTGCTAAGCTTTTTTATGAGGATAGGGTGGTCATAGGACAGAAGGAAAAGCAAGATGTGATGAACCACTTCTTCAACAACCTGATTGGCCCAGCTCTGCCTCGTACGACCACTCTTGATCTCAATTTCTTCCACCTTAAGGGGCGTGATTTGTCGGGCTTGGACGCACCGATCACGGAGGAGGAGGTGTGATATACTATCAAATCCCTCCCCTCGGACCATGCCCAAGGATTATTAAGCATGATTTTATGGATGCTATCTTGACCCTACAGCAAGGTGATTCCCAAAAAATTATGGCTTCTCAATTCAACATACCTCACTTTGATCCCCAAAAAAGAAGAAGCACTTGCTGCCAAGGATTTCAGACCCATCAGTTTGATTCATAGTTTTGCAAAACTCATGACAAAGATACTTGCCAACCATCTTGCACCGCAATTTGATTCTTTTATCTCTACAAATCAGAGTGCTTTTATCTGAACTACATCCTGGTGCAACAAACAATAAAACTCCTTCACAAACAAAAGGTATCTGACCTTTTCCTAAAGCTATACATATCTAAGGCATTTGATTCAGTTGCATGGCCTTTCCTATTGGAGATCCTTAAGCACTTGGGTTTTGGACCGACATGGCGATGTTTGATCGCCAATCTATTATGCATAGCCTCAACACGTATCTTACTCAATGGACAGTTAGGAGATGAGATCCGACACCTTTTCAAGAAGGCAGGAGAATTGGGGCTGTTGCAACCTTTGTCACGACGATATCAAGATCACCAGATTTCTCTCTATGCAAACAATGTGACATTATTCATTCGACCAACTCAGGAGGGGATGAATCTTACAATGGATATTCTGGGTCGATTTGGGGAAGCCTCTGGTTTATATACTAACCTTCAAAAATATTGTGTCATCCCCATTTGTTGTGATGAGAACCAGGTGGAGGTGGTTGGTCAAACTCTCCCCTGCACATAGCCAAGTTCCCTTGTACTTATCTTGGCCTTCCAATATCGGACAAGAAACTATGGAAAGCTGAACTCTTAGTTTGGATTGAAAATATCGGCAACAGATTATCGCGGTGGCAAGCCTCACTCATGAATATGGCTAGAAGAACAACATGGGTACATTTTGTCCTCTCTGCCATCCCTATCTATGTATTGGTAGCCATCAAGGTACCCAAGTGGTTCATCAAGGCCATAAACAAAATACATAGAGCTTTTGTTTGGAATGGTCGTGATAAGGTCAATGGAGGTTCTTGTCGTGTGTCATGGGAGAAGATACAATGACCTCTTGATCTCGGAGGACTCAGTGTTTTGAACTTGGAACTCATGAGCTGGCTTTATAAATATGGTGGCTCTGGTTCTAGAAGATGGACTCAGAACGTCCATGGAAGGGCCTGGATATCCTGGTCCACTCTAATGTAGTCGCTCTCTTTGACATATCTATGACTTCTCACATGGGTCAAGGTACTACTCCATGAAAGTGGCATCCTAGCATTTGAACTTTGTCCCAAAGAAACTGTCGTTCCCAAGCCCCAATGCCACAACCAGGCCCTGAATCAATGCACCGACAGTTGAGCGTGGGCATGTTCCCTTCTTTCTCGGTTTTCCATCTCGTTTCCTAGCTCTGGAACCGTCCTCTCTACTCAGCAAGAAGGGTAGGTGGAGCGCAATCGTGATGGACCGATCAAGCTATAAGTGGTCATACACTTCTAAATATTTGATGTCGATGAGGCCTGATCTTCCGAGAGGTGGGGGATAAACTCGACTATGAAGACTACGCGTTGACGAGCCGGCTTGAATCAGACACAATCCAACCCCGCAACCGTTACACCAAGCACAACTTGATTGTTCCTGCAAGCGAATCAAGAACACAAGCAAGAAAAGATAAACACGCAATCTAAAATTGCAAATATGGATGAAGCGAATCACAACGAAAAGGTTCAAGCTCTGATCACAAAAGGACTAATCGCCACAGTGGTGTAGAACAAGAACAGGGGCCCTAGATTACTGTAAAAGGACTTATCGCCACAGTTACAATGAATCAATCAAGTTTCTCTCAAAAAAAAAACTTAACTAAATAAAACTCGAGTCTAAACAGCGATGGCTACTGAGTTTATGAGGGAACCAGGGTGTCCTAGGGTTAGGGGCGACCAAGGGGGCCCACAACATGGGCTTAAGGCCCAACACGATACAAGGCCAAGTCGGCCCAAAGTAGGTGGCGCAGCACCTTGTCATGGACACACAACATGACTCACGACTCTTCTGGAGCAAGGACCAGAACCAAAATGCTGGCATCATCATCCCCTTTTCAACGCATCAAAGAATGCCTCGTTTGAACGTCGGATGTGGGAGATATCATCAAAACCGTGCAGGGTGTCGGCTGAATCTGAGACGAACACGGCGACCGAGTTGGTGACGACTTGTAACTTGGGGAAGACCATGACGTGTATGTATCCAGCATGGTGATGTCCTCATCATCCTCCCCTTCTTGAATTGGAGTCCTCCTTGACTCCATCTCATCATCAATCTCCTGCAAAATGTTAGTACCAGCAGAATGCAAAGTACAAGACACATGATCATTGATAAAAGACATATCACGACAAAGCATATTATAACAAAGTGCATCATTATTATCACAAAGTTCAGCAACAGTAAATGTCGTAGCAAGAAAAGCACCTCCCTTTAACTGAATAGCCTTATATTTAACATGAGAAAGTTTATTGTTATCAAGTTTATTCTTAGTATTTTCAGCAAGCAGTTTAAAATGATTTTTAATATCAGTAGGCAATAACAGACACAAAGTAATATTCCTGTCCTTATGCATGAAAGTATATGTATTAGTTCTACCATGGTGGGCAACATCCGTATCATATTCCCATGGGCGGCCTAATAAAAGCGAACATACTTGCATAGGTGTAACATGAAAATCAGCATATTTTTAATAAAAACCGACTGAAAAGTGTATGCGTGCTGATCGAGTTACCAATGTCGTACCACTATTATTGAACCATTTGATGTGGTAGGGCTGACGTAGTGCATGAGTTGTCAAGCCAAGCTTACTGGCCAAATCTGACCTCATCAAGTTGTTACAGCTCCCAGTATCAATGATGGTGAGAACATGGCAGTCCGCGATAATGAGGAACATGTAGAACAAATTGTTGCATTGCTGTTCTTCCTCTTGTCCCACCTGAGAGGTCAACACACGTTGTACAATAAGGCTAGGAAAGCCTACGGTGGCAGTAATGGAATCAATGGTGATAGTCTCCTGCTCCTCCATCGACTCTGCAACAAGGTTAGGCATACGAGCAAATTTATCTTCAACATCACTACAACTTTCATACCCATCAGCGGTAGCGATGAAAGCACGACGACTAGGGCAATCCTTCATCACATGTCCCATGCCCTTGCAGCGGTGGCAAATAATGGTGGTGGAGGAGCCACTCCTAGCACCGGAAGTAGCAGCCTTCTTCTGGTGTTGGTGCTGCACACTAGATGATTGCGCTTCAGCAGCAGGCGCAAGTGTAAAAGGTGTTGCTGGTGCCTTAGCAACATGACCCTTCGAGTTATCTACTCCAGAACGGTGCTGGATAGATTGCTCAGTGCTAGACCTACAAGATTGTTGTGGATGGCATCCATGTACTTCTCGTTCAGCCTTAAGAGCAATATGATACAATTGGTTGAACCTATTCCACTCTTTATAGTCGACAATAGTCTGGATATCACTGTTCAATCCACCAAAGAATCTAGCACTAGGTTCAACATCATCTTCATGTATATCACAACGTGCTAACCAAAAAGCAATTCCTGATAATATTCCTCTATTGTTTTATTACCTTGCATTAAAGATTGTAATTTCAAACATAAATCACGTTGGTAATAAGGAGGAACAAAATGAGATTTCATGCGTTGTTTCAAAATAGGCCAAGTGGTAGGTATAGCTGCATTAGTATTGCAAAGATCATTCTACCAAAAGAGAGCAAAACCCGTAAACTCACTAGTAGCAAGTCTAACTCTATGGTCAGCAGGAACTAAATGAGAATTAAATTTTATTCAACAGCAAGTTTCCAATCTAAGTATGCTTCAGGATCAGCACTACCAGCAAAAGGAGGCATGTTAAATTTGGGCTTAACAAAAGTATCAGTATTACCACGATTGTTATTACCTCCTATACCGTGTCAATTACGGCGAAGACGGTCTGCATCACGGTCAAAATCATCATCATCAGTAGCTCGTCTCTCGTGCTGAGGTGGAGGTCGTCGTTCAACATCCTCAATTCGGTTGGCAACAGTGTTGATGTGGCCCGTCAACTCGGCAAACTTCGTTTCCATGAATGTACGCGGCTCTGCAAGAAGCTTTGTTAGCTCGACCTTGGACACGCAATCATTGAAGTCTATAGGGGACTCCGACTCTCTAGTTGTCCCTTTCCCTTTCTCTGACATGGCTTAAAGCAAAAGACAAGACTACACAAAAGGATTAGCCCTATCAACTAGCAGCTATCACAGGGTGTAGAAAGTGGAAAACAAAATCACGAGCAATGTATCACAATCTTGCAAGTCTTCTTACCAAAGCCAACAGGACGGCACAATTTGTTGTCGAGCTTGGGTGTATAGCTGGGCATCCGGGCCGGGGAAATGGGCCCGGCACAAAGCCCACTATAAAAAGCCCGGCCCGACATGGAACAAACCGGGCCTAACCTAGTCCACAACACGATGTGGGTCGTGCTACGGGCTGACCCTTAGGCCCGTAGCACGACACGTACTCTGGCCCGAAAAGGGAACTGGCCCGCTAGGCCCGGTAGGCCGCGCCTCCCCTCAGCTCAGCAGGCAGTAGGCCACGTCCCCCCTCCCCTAGCAGGCCACGCCTCTCACCCCGGCCCAATAGGTCGCGCCTCTCCCCAGCCCAGAGCAGGTAGCCCACCCACCTGGCCACCCCCCCCCCCTCCACACTATGAAACCCTACCGAGTCGGCCGCTCCTGACTCCCGAGTCCTGACCGCCTCCCCGCCGCCTCGGGCCCTCAGCGACTCGGCCCTCGGCGCGCGTCGCCGCTCTCCCCATCCACCTCTACCCCTCGGCGGCTTGGCCCTCGGCGCGCGTCACTGGCTCCCCGCCACTCTCCCCGTTCGCCTCCTCGGCTCCTGCTCCGGCGCGCATCGCCTCATTCACCGGCCACCGCTCGGGCTCCCGCTTGGACCACCGGCCCGCGGCAGCCGTGCACCGCTCTCCCCGTCTGCCTCCCCGGCTGTCGCCTCTCCCTCCTCTCAGATCTGTGCTGTGCTATGACAGGCTAGGGTGGGCTGCCGTGCTGCCGTGCTACCGGGCCAACCGGGCCAGCATGGCATGGTACATGGCTTGCCGGGCCGTGCCACAGGCTCAGCTCTAGGCTCGGAGCACGATGTAGCACGGAACGCATGGGCCCGCGTGCCTTACCGGGCCAGGCCCAGAACCGTGTCATGTCAGGCCGTTCCGAGGAGCCCGGATGCCCATTGCCCAGCTATATTTGGGTATAACAGTTGCAAGGAAGAAACCTGTGTTGCAAGTATGTATAGCTTGGAATGCTAATATGTATGTCAGTGAAACACAATTCAATAACAGATAGTAGCACTGAATAAATGTCCAAAGCAGGGTTCTAATTGCTGGTAAAAGAACCATGTTCAAAAATAGTTGTGATAGCAAGAACAATAGCAAAGGCAGCATGGAGAAAAGCAGTGGTAGTTAGACCCCACAGACTTAGAATTTTCAGGGAGTAGGGGGGTGCAAATCAAAATCTTGTTTTTTGTATGATTTTTCCACTATTTTTTTGTGATAGAGGAACACTAAGGAAGGAACCACAAGAAGTTTCAACTCAAACAGAGGGGAAACAATGCGTAGGCAAAATCTCAAAGTTTCACCGAAAACGCTATTCTAACCTTCACAAATGTTTTTCTATTTTTTCCTGATATTTTTTGAATTTTTTGACGAGGGCACATAGAGCGTAGCCAAGTGTGGGTCACCTCAACTTTGAGTCAAGAATCTGCTGTAAAAATTTCAGCCCAACGGAGCAACAAGCGAAAGATTATGCCTGTTTTACCGAAGGTAGGTCAAGATAGGGTTTTTTTTTGGGGTGGGGGGGGGGGGGTGAGTGATAAAATGGAATCGGGTGGGTTTTTTCTTTGACAACGAATTGTGGATGTGTTGGTTGGGTACACGATGGTGAGTCCAATGGAAAACACGATGGTGATGGTGGTCGAAATGGATGGAAAAAAACAGTGGTCTGCAGCGGAGATCAAACCACAAACTGAATCAAAACACAAATTCAATCTAGCAACTGAACTTGACTAGGACACAAACTCAACACCACGGACTATGAAATTAAGTTATGCAAAGGCTAAACAATGTCTGGGATGGTGGGGAAAAAAATTTGTTGGCTTTTTCGTGAAGAATAGGTGATGAACACAAACGAATCTGAAGGGGAGAACACGATAATACCTCACGGGGAACCTAGGAATCTGATACCACTTGATATAGATGAGGCCCGATCTTCCGAGAGGTGGGGGATAAACTCGACTATGGAGACTCGGCATCGATGAGTCGGCTTAAATCAGACACGATCTAACCCCGCAACTGTTACACCAAGCACAACTTGATTGTTTCTACAAGCGAATCGAGAACACAAGCAAGAAAAGATAAACACGCAATCTGAAATTGCAAATATGGATGAAGAAAATCACAACGAAAAGGTTTAAGCTCTGATCACAAAAGGACTAATCACCACAGTGGTGTAGAACAAGAATAGAGGCCCTGGATTACTGTAAAATGACTTGTCACCACAGTTACAATGAATCAATCAAGTTTCTCTCAAGAAAACTGAACTAAACAAAACCCGAGTCTAAACGGCGATGACTACTGAGTTTATGAGGGAACCAGGGCGTTCTAGGGTTAGGGGCGACCAGGGGGGCACCCACAACATGGGCTTAAGGCCCAACATGATACAAGGCCAAGTCGGCCCAAAGTAGGTGACGCAGCACCTTGTCATGGCCACACAGCATGACTCACGACTCTTCTGGAGCTAGGACCAGAACCAAAACGATGGCATCGTCGTCCCCTTTCCAACGCATCAAAGAATGCCTTGTTTGGACATCGAATGTGGGAGATATCATCAAAACCGTGTAGCGGTGTTGGCTGAATCCGAGACGAACACGGCGACCAATTTGGTGACGACTTGTAACTTGGGGAAGACCATGACGTGTGTGTATCCAGCATGGTGATGTCCTCATCAGTATTATTCAGTATTTGAATGTGAAGACATAATGTGACTTGTGAAACAAAGAATGGTGGAAATGGACATGATAAATGAAGAGTTTCCAAGTCACAAGCTCTAGGTGATGACGCTCAACAAAAGCATATGTGGCAATCCTCATGAAGCATAAAAGAGAAGGAGTGGCAATATTCAATTTCATGCAAGCTCAGTTGAGGTTGTCCTTTTATTTAATCTTGAGTTTAGGTATGTCACTCTATTAAGAGGGATGCTACATGGTTTGCTTATAATGTCTAAATGCTCAAAGGAAAACCCAAGTGACATGAGAGAAAGTCAAAACCTACATCCACACTAACTCTCACTATGACAGGGAAAACCGGTGTAACCGGTTTACCAAATCAGAGGGACCGGTTTGGGTTTAAACCTCTAACGGCTAGTTCAGGAAAATCGGAGGCACCGGTTTGGGAAACCGGAGGGACCAGTTTCGACTGGTTCAATATAACGGCTAGTTTTGGGGGGACAAGTATAAATACTTTCTTCCCCTCTCCTTTGGATGTTGCTGATTGTATGAACAAAGAAAATACATCCAAAGCCTTGTAGAGCTCTCTCCCCAACACCTCTATGTGAGGCTTGAGTGATTTATGAGAAATCCTAAGCGTTGGGTTGAGAGGGATTAAGATTGAGAGCACAAAAGAGAAAATCCTATACTTGAGCATTTGAGCATTGTGTTGCGAATCCGTGAAGCATTTGTTACTCTTGGAGGTGAATCTTCCTAGTCGGCTAGGCGTCGTCCGAGAGCTCCCAAGCTTGTGGTGAGCCTTGGGAAAGTTTGTGAATGTCCGCTTCGCCTCCGCAAGGAAAGAAGCAAAGATAGTGGATCGGGGAAAGCGGTTGAAAGAGACCCGGCTTGGAGTGTGCCTTGTGAGCAGCTCAAGCTTTCTTAACGGAGACGTAGGATTCACGGGGTGAATCTGAACTTCGGCAAACAAATCTTCGTGTGCTTCTTTTGGTTTTCTTTCTTAGTTCTTGCTTCTTTTATTTGTGATGCATAGGTTGTATGAGTAGTTGTGCTTGTCTTCTATGTGTTTACATGTTCTTGAATGCTCTCTAGGATTCATTAATCTTGCTAGAACTAAGTGGGACGATGTTGCTTACTGTTTTATTCTCTCTGTCCCGAGATAACCAGTGGGTCCGGTTTTCCAAACTGGTAGGTCCGGTTTTGGTAGTTGTTATATTGTGTAGATTCTTTGTGAATCTACTTGTGGTGGTTTATGTGTTTGCTTTTATAGCTTGCTTGTCTATAGAGCTTGGCTGCTTTTCTTATTTACTTGTTTATTCTCAAGCTCTCTGACAAAACCGGTGTAACCGGTTTGCTAAATCGGAGTAATCGGTTTTGACAGTTTTAATTCCGCTGTGAGTTTTTGTTAAAATTTTAGAAACACCTATTCACCCCCCCCCCCCCTCTCAAGGAGACATCAAAGGACTTCCATACGGCAGCACAGCGATGAAGCATAGCAGCGTCGGTCCAGCTAGATCTACATGTTGTCTTCTTCTCCTTCCTCCAGCGACCAAATCGACTTGCCTTTGGCGGATCTGTGGCCGTGAGGGTTGTGGTTCGATGAGGTCCGTTTCTCGATGCAACATGGTGCCACCGTGAGCGAGAGGATGGCGACCTAGTAACTACAACAACACGGCGACCCGGTAACTAGCACTGGCGGCGAGGGGCCAGCGCGCCTTCAAGGTGGTGCTCGAGAGGTCGAGGCTTGTACATCGTCGACTGTGGCAGCATGTCCGTGTATCTTGTGGGTTCCGTAGGTCGAGGCTCGCCGTCGCGGACGACGCAGCGGCGGCGGAGGCATGAAGCTCGTGATGTGCGAGAGCTATTGTGTTTGCCTGCGTGAGGGGAAAGAAAGCCAGGAAGGAGACGAGAGAAATTGAAGGAGAATGCAATAAATGAGGGTAGCAGTGTAAAATGTCAATCGCTTTGATTTTCGTTCTTTTTGCTAGAGCGACAGTTTCTCCTAGACAAGGGAGTACTGTTCTATTTTGGTCCGACAAATGGTTGTTTGGCTGCAGCCTCAAGGATCTTGCTCTAACAGTAGTAGCAGTTGTGCCTTTCAAAATCAGATAGCAATGGCGGTGATTCAAGCGCTCATGGAACGGCGATGGCCGACTGATATCCATGTTGGCCTATCATTGATTGGATTGTATGAATATTTCCAACTCTGGGATGTATTACTTGAAATTGAACTATGAAACGAGCATGATCAGCACATCTGCTGATGGGACAATTCAGGCTCCTTTTCAACAAAATCTGCCTATCGAGCCTTTTTTAATGGAGCCACTTTCTTTGAACATTGGCGACGGTTATGGAAATCCTGAACACCAACCAAATGCAAAGTATTCATATGGCTCGCAATTCATAACAGATGTTGGACAGCTAACAGGCTAGCAAGAAGAGGCATGTCGCATCCTAACAGATGTGTTTTCTGTGACTAAGCAGATGAAGACGTGCAACACATCCTCACTGGTTGTGTCTTCGTACGAGAATTCTGGTATAAGGTGCTAGAACCGGTGGGTCTTGTAACTAGTATACCGGTCCAGATGATCTTGAGCTTGCTACTTGGTGGAGGAAAGCAAGAAAGAGAGCCGAGAAAACAAAGCAAAAGGGGCTTAACTCGTTGATCATCTTGAGCGCTTGGATCCTTTGGAAACATAGAAACTCATGTGTTTTTTAGGGAGCCCAACCTAGCATCTAGAATATCATTCGGGAGTTCAACAATGAGCAACATTGTGGTTCCTGGACGGAGCTCGGACTCTACGAGCCTTGGGTCAAGAGGAGGCGCCAGGCTAATTAGCTATGTTAGGCTTCCAGGGTCAAGTCTCACCTTTTGTTTTACTTATAGGCACAAAATCATGTAATGTAAGCCCCTCACAGCTCGGTTCGGAGTGAGGTGGCGGTGTTTGTATGGGACTGTTTTCTCTCTTCTTAATACAAAGATACGTAGTTCTTCTGTATATTCGAAAAAAGAAAGATTGTCTTTAGTGACGGTGACGTAGCCGATTTCACTTGATCCCGTGAAAGGTGCTCAACAGCGCTGTTGCAAGTAACAAGCGTTTGAATATATAGAAATCATATACTTCTTTTATTTTTAAATTATTATTATTATTTACTTTTTTAGTTAACTTTGATCATTTATTTTATTCAAAATATTATTTCAAGAATGCTAAATTATAAGTTATGCTTTAACTTTTTTGTGATAAAACAAACCATAATAATATATATAATATTTTTATAAATATTAAAATAAATGGATGATCAAATGTAACTTAAAAATTTAACGATGACAATAATTTAAGAACAAAGGGAATAATTCGTTTACCACAAAGACATCTATCTGGGCCAAAACTAGACTTTACCCCATTTTTCCAAGACCATAAAACCATGATTGTAGCATGCAACCTGCAAGACAACTCATGCTTCTTTGCCACCCGGTCGGCTATCTCACATTTTGCATGATCAACTCACAAACTTCCGAATCCTGCAGCAACATGTATGTATAAACATCAGGATTCAGGGTCTTTAGATGGCGATTGCATGCTCTGGATGCAAGGAGAAAGCACGGCAATGGTAAAGCATCAGTCCGTGCACTCGGGAAGAAAGATGATCAGTGAGCGGAACGGAGGCAAGGAGCTGATGTGCGCTATTGCTCGGCCTCCTCAAGAATGCTGGAGCATTAGGGAACGGATCAACTTCAAGATTGCCCTGGGGAGGTATAAAGTTCTGTTGAAACTTAACATGTATTGTTACAATCTCAGCAACTCGAACATTCTGGCTGGAAATTCACTGAATGAGACGCACATCGATGCCATTCGTGTGTAGACCAAAAATAGGTCCAATTTTGGATTCCACATGAGATGTTTGTTAACCAAACCTTTTTTACTGTAGATTTGGTCAGGACTGGCAAAGAGTTGCAAAATTCATAAGCACAAAAACAGCAGAGCAGGTGAGAACGCCCGGGCACATTTGTTGTTGCCTTGCATTTTTTAATCCTTTTTTCCTGGTTTAACCGGAGCAGTGCTTTCCATTATACGCTACATGAAATGTGACGGGTTTCTGCATTACAGATCGGTGTCTATGCCAATGAATACTTCCTTGAAGCGGTATCCAACATATAACCTGGTGAAGTTACCCTCTGATATACAGCCTGCCCTTCATTCGACAAGAGAACAGAATTTCCTGCGACACTGAAACTGAAACTGGATTATAGCTGACCATGTAACTGATGAATTATTGCGGCGTTCTGCAAGGCAGTCCACAAAATATCGTTATAGAATAATTACAATATGCTTAAATTATGAAAGGTGGGCTATTGTTGATTTGACTTACGCAACAATAATCGGAATCAGTACAAGTTTCTGAAGCGATAAAAGTACAAGTGTTTGGACAACAGATTAAATAAAATTGTTTGGACTCTTCCATTCAATTTCTGCCTAACCTACTGGCCACAGACATTTGAGATGACCCATGCACAGTTTCAGTATATACACACGTGCACATTGGCTGAATACATGCAACAAGGTGTCGAAACATTACACAAAAAGGTTGGCCGAGAAGGATTTCCTCTCCTCCAAATGAATAATCAAATGAGAGAGCATGGTATTAGATATTGACCCTATAAGCCAAGATTAGACAAAAATGCTCTACTCTTTCACCGACACTGCAATAATTTTACAACAGCCACGAAAAGATGACCAAACCACATCCAATGAGAAATGCTAGCCCAAAGAGCCCAGATGTTCAGTGTCAACCGAGGCTCTTGCATTATCCAGGAGCTCAATGACCTCCCATCAGTTCCACTGAGCTCAACTTGGGGGGATGCAAATGTAGTCCATGGGGCCAATTTTGTGCCCATGGAAAACACTTTCTTGGGGGCTTCACATTTCGCTAGCTGTGTCAGTTGCACAAGCACCATGTACAGAAGAATAATCACTTCAACTTTCTGGGGATGGGGGCCTGTGGCCGTACGACACATAATATGAGGCTTCCTGGGCAATTGGTGTCCGTAAAAGAGGGTTCCATCGATCAAATATGATTCGACCACCACGTCCAATCCTACTTCTACATCGAAATGGTGGCACAGTGGCACCATTCTCAATGGGTGGATCAGGTGGAGGCTTGATACCTGCTGCCACCAACTTCTCCGGGTCAAGTGGTCTTGTAAATAATAATACTGGTTCCTCGGGATCCTATATTTGAAGAAGCTAGTTAGTAAACTTTGATAGATAGAATTAACAGTAAAGCCTTTTGATCAGATACCTCGTACCAGATAACCAAGTTTCCATGAAGAACTCAATATAAATCCCAGAAAGAGACTACAAGATTATGGTGCGCTAACCCATTGAAACAGGGTAACAAAAGATTATGCAGACATTGACTGGCCTGTTTCTCACAGGATTCATGTCAAATGTTTCATTTTATGTTTCCCAAAGTTAGCACATGATCTATATTGCTCTCGTGAACCATATAACATCATTGGCTTCTAAATACCATGCAAATAACACTTAACACTACCCCAAATTTAGCAGGTAGGAACGAAAAATTGAAAGAAAGCATACCCTTTTAAATACCCATCCATTCTGATGTGGTCTCCTTTTTAGTTCCCGTTCACGCTTTATACGAAGTGGAGGCACATATTGCTTGCTATCAGAGAAACGATGGAGCACAGCTGGCCGTGTGTATGTCTGTTCAGTTGTAGTGTCATCTGAGTCTGCATAATCATCATCACTTGATGCAAATCTGCTAGAAGTCTGCTGGAATCCAGAGAAGGCAGTCCCATCGTCAACAAGCTGGGCCTCATGCTGAACAAGAAGAAAATGGAAATGGTCATAAATTAGTGGACAACAAGAATCAAAGGAATCTAGAATTCATTGCTAATGGGGCACACAAATGTCATGTGGGGCCAGAAGTATGAGCGGCGTCACAAGCCAGCCGCGAGTTAGGGGATCAAAATGGCAGTTTAGATATTTTCCTTTTTAATTAGGAAGTGCTTTCTCTTTCTTTGTTAGCAAGGCACTCGGCCTATATAATTGTAACCGGATATTCTCAGAGGATTAACGAAGATCAGTTTCCAAATCTCTCTCTCTCTCTTCCTAACCTAAGCCTGCGGCAGAGGGGAATAACCTCGCCGGAGAAGACGGATCCCGGCTACAAACTCCGTAGCCGCGGTCCAGCTACCCGGGGGTTCGACGACCTTGACACACAAAATAGGTGGACATAACTATAATAACTAAAAGAAATGGGCCATGCTACCAGTCAATGATAAACATAACCGAATAGAGTTATCATAATATTAGGTAAGAATATTCACTGAATTTACTCAAATCAGTTCACCATATCATACCACTACTAAAGTTGATATAAATAAAGGTATAAAGTGTCTGACGGCTACCAATTTCAGAACAAAGACTTTAGTATCTGAAGCTGTAATACTGTTTCATGCAATAGCTGCATAAAAATGTCTAGATCATGGGATTGCAAAGAATGACACAGGTAGCTGGTGCTTTTGAAGTGCGGGATCATCGAACTATGATCATAACCGGCAATAGAATGAATCTAAAAAGAATCACTCCAAGTACTACATTCTAATACATTCCATCAACAATCTAATAATAATTTACCTGGTCCAACATTTTTCACAAAACCTATAAAAAGAAACTAGAAACCTAGTCAAACTATTTTTCTTAAACCTAACTCAACAATTATTTTAAGTAATGTCAACAATTCCTGAAACCTTTCAACATTTTTGAGACAGAAAAGGGAAGTTGACTGCTAGCCAAGAAAAGAAAGATGCCTAATGCACATAATGCGCGCTGCTGATATCCCCTCTGACACCTTGTGAGGCATGACATACCAGGGCATACAGTAGAGCATTCAAAGGTTCAATGACAGAAACCGTTGGTCACATATCAAGGAATACAAATATGTTCAATTGACCACATTTTAATGAACTACTTGCTGTTATGAAAATTGTATTCATGGGCAGTTATATCAAAAACATATATGACAAGAACTTCTAAACTGCCAAACTGCAATATGTATAATAGTCTATACCTTGTACTTCATCTGAACACGTTGAAGGTTGACCTGGCACTCCATGGCCTCCCGTTTTGTCTCCTCCCTCTGTTATGATTAATTAAAAAAAGTTAAAGAATATTTTCCAGTAATAATATTAATGATTACTCCAAAATGAAAGACTAACCTTAATCAAAGCCTCCATTAGTGTTTTTGCTTGCTCCAAGTTGCGCCGCACCTAATATAAATATCCAAACTACAACAATAAGCACTAAAAAAAGAAAAATACAAACTCATGTGGCAGAATTTGAAACTTGACAGTGTATCTATCAATGATAGGCCCGAGGAAACGTGTTTCAGATTTTGGCGAATACTAGTAGGCAAGCATCAGTCAACAACATTAATAAAGTATCATATGAATATTGCCCCAAACTAAACAACACTAACAAATTACTTCAAGCAGAAAAAAAAAAGTGTCAGTTCAGAAAATACAATGTTGTTAGCAATAACTATGAATTATTATGAAAACCATGCTTCTCTTGTGTTTGTGCGTGTGTGTTGCATTTAAACATCTTAGCAAAAGTTTGTGAGAAAAGGAACATAAAAAGCTTCATCTACCATCACCATATAAAAATAGAAAGCTTAAGGACTAAGCGACATCAAATTAATGTGTATATCTGCAAACAAAAGATAACAGAAAGGTTTATACTTGAATGTAAAACACTCATCAACTAATATTATCTGCAGCATTAAATAGCAGTAGATTTATTGCTTCTCTGGCTTGAACATGCCAGACCGCTTCTCCAAAATACAGAAGATCAATTACTTTCCAATTTATAATAAACTGGTATTTATCTAAGAACCAGAATTTGTTATATAGAAATGCCAGAAAATCCTTTAGATAAAATGTAAGAATGCAACAGGGCATCACAAGAAAACAACTGCTGCTTACCAGGCGAAGCTTTTCAAATGACTGGATATTGTTTTCCCGTCGTTGCATCTGGAATAGGCAGGAAATATTAGGTATGCAACAGAAAAGCATGGTTGCAAGCAATCTAATACCAAAACGAAAAAAGATCTTGTTCAGTAACAGCAGAACAATAGAACCCAGGAAAAAGGTACTTCAAAACAATCTACGTGCTCAAGATACATACCCTCCTTGTATGGAGACGATGAGCCTTTTCTCTTGGTCTGAATACATTGTATGGATTTGTATCGTTCACCGGCGGTGGAGGCTTCAAATAAACAACAGCAGGTTTGTCAACATAAAATATAATGCAACCAAGAAGAAATTTCATAGGTAAACAGGAACAAAATCTTTTTTGAGGCAGTCTGTTAAATTTAGGTGTACAAATCGTTTGAGGTGAAAAGAAAAACTGGGGGAACCAAGCTGAAAACAGGACTCATTATGGTTGAGCAGATGACCCTAATGTGCAGCACTAGTGAGCCTTTTGCAGGTCAGGCATCAGGCTTCCATTGGACATAACATTCAAGTAAAATCCAGCCCAATATGACTGTAGCTAGTTTTAGCATATATGTTTGTCACTTAAAAAAAATGAACATTTATCTCAGGATTTCAATCTGGCTTCTTATTGAGTGTAGTCTAGAGCTAATATCAACCGTCCAATTGTCATGAACACATATATGATGATACAAATGGCCTTTAACACAATCACTAACACATTTGGAACAACACTTATAGAAAATTAAAATTTTCAGTGAAACACTAGTTCACTGAAAAGATATGTTTTGCATATGGTATCTGGGATAGTTTACATAGGACCCTGGAATAAAAAAATAATAACCACCCAAAAGCTCATAAGAGTTAAAAAGCATCAAGATACCAAAGAAAACATGCTAACCTGCAAGCGCCGTAGAATAGGCTTTTGCCATCGCTCCCTCTGATAAGAAAGAAATTAGCAAAAATCAAAACATATGACAAGATTCTGAATGACAATACTAAGCTAGGATAACAATAATTTCTCTTGTAAGAGAGAGAGAGAGAGAGAGAGAGAGAGGAAACAAGACAGTGCTGCAAATAATATGCGCATTTTGACAGTAAAAAATACCTTAGCTTTCCAATAGTTGTATACAGCTTGGAAAACGGCATACCGAACAGATAAATATTGCAAAGCCTACAGAAGAACTTCATTAGTAAAAACTCAGACTGAAAAGGTGGGAAAGGGGACACAGCATGACTAGAAAAATATCAAATTATGTGCATAATTATCAAAATGAAAATATGAAAGTTTCTTTTGATCTTGTTTCCACTGAAAACTGAAACTTAACATTTGTCTTCAAACCCATTTAATCTAAAAAAGGATCCCACGACAGCAGATTTCACAAAAACAAATCAATAAGATAAAGTTTAGGACATTGCAACACTGACAGAAGCTCAGTTGGTTAGTGCCTCCAGGTGTGCAGCCTCCCACCAGGGTTCAAATCCACTCCCTGTGATTTACACGGTCTGAACTGAACTGCAGTGGGCAGGCCCTTGTGTATGGGACAGGGCCAAAGCTAGGGCTGGGCGCGGTTAACCGCAAAATCGGTGACCAAACCAAAAAAACCAAAATTTGCAGTTAATTCGATGTTCGGTTTATGGTTCGGTTTTCAGTTTTGTCTAGTATGGTTAACCACAATTTATTCGGTCTCTAGTCTGGGTTAACCAAACAGGCCGAAATAACCGAATTCTACCATTTCAGCCGACTAGCATGTCAGACTCAAGGAAGCCCATCAGCCCACGAAACCATACTGCCGTATAAAAAACTAATCTAACCTAATCGTAACCCATGATTCCTCCTTCAGCCTCGTACGGAGCCGCCATTTCACTCTTTCCTCCTCCTCGCAGTGGCCATCGCACCTTCTTCGCTCCCTTTCCCCACTTGTCCGGGCGGTGCAGGTGCAAGTGCAAGGCGAGCAAGGCACAGCGGCCTGCGGCCCTGCTGTAGTAGCTGGGGATTACGGCGAGGCAGCCATGCCCTAGCTAGGCAGCAACCACTCGCAGCTTCTTCACTCCCTTTCCTAGCTTGTCCGAGCGGCACGGCACGGGTGGCCGACGAGCGGGGTGCGGCAGCCTGCGGCCCTGCCCCTGCAGCGGATTGCGGCGAGGCAGGCGTGCGTTGGCGGCCAAGCAAACCAATTTCAAGCAAATTTCGGTTTAACCGCAAACCGAACCGAAATAACCGCAACCGATTCATGCGGTTTTGACTTTCTTCGATATAACTTCGGTTGTCATTTCTCAATAACCGAAATTCTTATCAACCGCATTGACCGAACCGATTAGGCCGAATTAACCGAACGCCCAGCCCTAGCCAAAGCACAAGTTAAGGCTCGAACCATAGGAGGAGGCTGCTCCCTGAGCATGGGACCAAGGTTGGTGGATTTATGACAAAAACTACTTTCAACCACATACGCCGTAAACAGGGTTAACAGATCAACAATGATGAAAGTACATACCAGTACAACAAACAGGCTGAACAAATGGACTTACATAATTCGAAGTACCAATTTTGTTGGAAAAAAAAGAATGATGAGAACCGCTTGAAAATTCAGCCTGTTAATATTATGTTCTGCAAGTCTGCAACTGCCATGGCGAAGTAAACACTGAGATGCTAAAGGCTTCTAAGTTTTTTAAGCATGGGTGTTTTGTCATGTTGAGAGTTACAAGTCCCCTTAATGGTAATAAGAAAAGCAAAACATTCGACACGTGCAGTATCTAGCATTCAGTCCTAAAAATTGAACTAAAAAAAATTGCAACAGTCAAGTTTCTATGCATTTGCGCTGTAAAAGAAATGTAAATGATATATGCGTTTATTCGTTTTCAATAGTGATAACACCACTAATTTAGCAGCAGTTGGTATAACAAGTCACCACTACCAAATGCCATGTAGTTTTGTACACCAATTCGTCCCATAAATCATAAGATCTATCCTGTAACTACTGTGTTAAGTTGACATTTAGCATATAGCTTTACCTCCATAGCAGTATCAGGCTGCAAGAGGACTGGTACTGGCCCTATAAACGTTGGTGTTATGGCTCCTGCTCTTTCACGAGCTTTGTGGTCCAAAATTTCTAACTTGAACAGGAGAACCTCCAACCTGTAAGGAGGATTCATTTAAAAAGCAGCAACAAATTCATGGTTCACAGAGAAGAAAAACGTGTTTCAAAAGAGAACAGAGCGAAGTTAAAGGTGACATCTCATACCCTGACCAAGAAAGGAAGAAGCAATTAAAAAACAACAAACTGCCCCCATTTTTCTACAATATTTGTCCATGATAATTTTGCGCATACACCAAGGAAGCTCCTAAGGATACATTAACAAGAAACATGGGATGCTACAACTTGATGTCTTTCACATCATCAAAATGGAAGTGGAGAGGAAATATTGCAATAGTTAGATTCCTATATTCCACATGTTGACCAATATTTTAAAACAGAGAGTTAATGGAGAAAGGACATGTATTACACAGCAATAAAGAAGCATGAACTGCACCTAAGATATATTGTAATCAAGAGAAGGAAAAGGATAACCATTATTTAAAATAAATTTATTAACTGTTGATTGAGTTCAGTTATATATCAGGTGCCCAACTGCAGCTGAAGTGCCAACTGCTGAACAAATTCATCAAGATCTGCAGAATTTTCTTACTTTTCAGGATTAAGATTCTTCCGCTCATTGTTAAAATCTTCAAGCCAGTCTTCATCTTCGTTATCCAGGTCATACTCAACAAATTCACCAATCTCAGCTCTGGCTGCGGAGTTAATCAGTTTCAGTTACCAGGCACAAACAGATTAGGGTAAATGGAACAGTTTGAAGCAAACAGAAAGAAACCTCCTCTTCCACGTATGTAGCATGTTGGTTGTGCGAAGGTACGAGTATAGTCCCTTTCATATGTGTCCACATTATCGAACTGAGGTGTTGGTATTTCTTGGATATTTTTCTTATTGCTGGGTTGATTTCCCTGCAAAACAGAGCAAGGATCATCTGTTTGCACATCATTCATTGAACCATAACAACTGACAATATGTTTACATGTGAAACAAACATAATTGGGACTGTGTCTAATTCTAATAGCCTATGCAAATATATTTAAGCCTGTGCCTGTTAGATTACAAGACAATCCTTGACAGTCCTAGCAAATCAGCAGATTTGAATTGTCCCAATCAGACATCTGAGAAAGAAAACAAAAAAAAATGCTAGGACATAGGTGGAAAAAAATTAATATTGTTAAAACAATGTCTCTGCACAACATGGTCAACCACATCCAAGACCATGGTCACGAGTTTAAAACAAGTCTATTGTGTAAATTACAGCATCCTTAAAGTACACTTTATACAAATGAAAATGCATTGGAGACAAGTTTATTAAGAAACTTGCATGAGTAATGTGAACTTAACTGCATGGAAGGTGGTACCTACCAGAAATGCAAGTAACACTATTGCAAAACACAACTTGCATCACTCAGGAAAAAAAAATGAGCATTTCAGCTGAATTTTTGTTAGAGATTTTGGCTACTCAACATAAACTCAGATACACCATATATGTGCCCAAACATTCATTAACTTGCAGGCTTGGGACGATTCCATGTCATTACAACTTGTACTCCCGCCCCCAAGTCTTCTTCATTTCTCATTATGCAATGAGCAAGAAGATAGCTAACCCCAGGAGCGGACCTGCACGCCATGCTGGGGGATGGGGGTGGGGGGAGGGGGAGGCAGCAGCACCCCTTTGGGCCAGGAAAACATAAGTATCCTGCATGTAATAACCCATGGCAGTTTGGCCATGTTTCATAACTCAGCATGCCTGAGTAAAAAAGCAGCTCAGCAGCTGATTCACCACCAAATAAACACAGCAGGAAAGACAACAATCGTTTGTGTGGTTTATTTTTATATTGTTTGTTGATTTGTTGAGCCCATTGTCACGTCTATGTCATCCTCTATTTGTGAAATCTTTAGCTTAAACTTACTTAGCACTCCCTTCGCTCCATTCCTGGCTACCCAAACACTTGTTTTCCCTCTGAACCACAATGAGCACCCAGCTACGCTGGTGAATACAGTGATTCAACTTCAGCAGTAAAGGCCAATTTAATTCAGTATGTGGATCAAAACTTTATATCGCCACTGAGAGAGCCCGATAGAGTACAGCTAACATAGAAGAAAACTCTATGAGCCACCAAGCACCAACATTTCACACTGTTGCAGCTCAAACACAAGCACAAGCAGTCAATTACCTCGCCGTCTGCAGTGTTGCTAGCGGCTGATGAAGTGAGCTCCGCGCCAGAATGTCGCAGAAGCACCCCGGCCCTCGCTGCGGCAGCCGGCGCGTACAGTTGGTCATCATCCTCGAACTCCCGCACGGACTTGAGGATTGGGAGCTTCTTGTGGATGTCGAGCGGCCGTGGCCTGAACGAAGGCCTACTCATGGCAACCAGCACCACCACCACCACCGCGCAACCTCATATCATCTCACCGCCCACCTCCCCTCCACCGTTACGCCCACGCCCACGGACCCCCAGCCCTCCCAACTCCGTAGGGGAAAAAAATAGCTCGAGAACGGACGAAACCCTAGGTCCTCGAGGTGGTGCAGCGCAGCCGGGCGCGGCGCGGGGATGGAGCCGCGAAGGGCGCCGCGGAGCCGAGCGAGGCACGAGGATGATTGGGATGGGGGAGCTAGGGTTAGGGTTTTGGGTGGGGAATCGGGCTCTAGGGTTTGAAAGGAGCTGGGAGCGGGCAGCGGGGGGAAGGGGAGTCGAGTCGAGGACGACGAAGGGTGAGGCGTCCGCGGGAGAGAGGACCCGGGATCGATGCGGCAGTTTCGAACGAGTACGTATTCCTACGTACGTAACCCGTATTCTGTATATGTATTCGTATCTATACACGTATATTAGCTTAGCTATACATAGTTGGAAGATTGCATCCTCGATTGGATTTTTGGAATTATTTTTGCAATACAACTGTATGCAGAAAAAATAATAGCGATTTTTACAATATAACTATCTCTACAATCTATTAATTAAGATGTGCTCGTTCATTTCGTGTCCATAAAGTTACAGATTGAATATAAATCAGTTTTGTACCTTCTATATCAAGTACCGAATTTTAAAAATCATAAATACCTCATCCGGAACTCAAATTAAGCAAACTCAGACTTTAAATTATAGCTCTCGAAAAGTTCTACAACTTTGGTATTTAATGGAAGTCCAGATATTGCTATTTTGATTTCTAAATATGCAACACAAAAATATTTGTTCTGGTTTGAACTCCGCGTAGGTCTCTGTACAGGGCCCATATCTTCTAACTCCGAAGTCTAAATAATATGATCCACATATATTTCAAAAAGGTCTCAACAAGATCTACAACTTTAATGTTTTAACTTTTTTCATTGAAGCAAGTTTTCAAGTTTAAAATCGCGTTGTAATACAGTGCTATTTTGTAAACTGCGTAAATTAATTTTTTGTTTTAGATAAAACTTCTAGAATATAATAAAAAATATTAAAAAAATATTACTTTTGATATATAAAATCTCTACTACTATTAAATTAGGTGGAATCGTCTCTTCCACTAAAAGTTTTTGCCCTCTGCTCTCACCGTGAAAGTCCAGGACTGTCCTAAACCAAAACAAATCAGCCCCTCATCGTGGAAGTTCAGGACTGCCCCTACACCAAAAACAAAATTAGAAAGTCCTAATGTTTATCCAACCTTTTGCTAACCCGTACTCTCGCTCATCGCCGGTTGCGTAAGGCATGAGGAGTTGTCACCGCACTCGCACTGGTGGCTTGAGTCGCCATCGTGCGTGTACTACCTCTTCAGTGGCCATCGACGAGGAAGTCGTCTATATGAGTGCATACGGAGCTCACAGCGGGCGGCGGCACGTGCGGAAGAGACACCGGAAGCAGGACGGAGCTCGCGACGGCGCTTGCTATAGGAAGGCACCGGAAGGCGTGCGGGGAAAGGTTGATAAGACTGCAGTTTTCATTAGGGTCTGCATCACCGTTGTTGTCGTGTTGCTGCCGGCAGCATGCGTGCTCCTAGGCATCTGCGGGATGCCTCCGTCGACATCCAATCCAGCGTGTTAACCGAGCATTGCGTTACTGGCGCTGAGAGGCACGGAATTGCCGCTTTCCGTCTTCAGGATCCAGAAATACCAGTACAAGAATGGTTTGCTTTTATATCAACATCGTAGTCATGCACTTTTGATGTTCTCTTTTCACAAACTTAAGTTAATAGCTGTTTCCTCCAGTGAAATTATGGTGAGATCCTTACTGAATTTAACAGAGATGCATATTGTATTTTGGTAGTTGTTTATGAAGTTATTGCTATTAAGGGTCTGCAGAAGTCTACCAGCAACTTTCACATAATTCTAGGGCAAGAATCGTTCGGTCCTATGTACAATGTTGTAATAGAGACTTGTGAAATAGTAGTTATAAAAGGTGCTTGCGTGCGATTGAAGCAAGGAAATGAGAGTTCCAAAGGTATGGCTATCTTTTACGCTCGTATTTTTTTGGTCTCTTTGTTCTCAGTAAACTATACTGATTTTGCTATGAGTGATGTATTCTTCTTAGTATCCTATAACCACAAACTGAAAATAGTTACCATTGATACATTGCACTATCTTACTTAAACACATTAATTATTTATGGAGGCATGGAGCATATTTGCTTGCGCCTAAGTTGCAGTTGTGCTTAAACTTAAACACGTTAATTGTTTATGGGGCATCTTTACTTGCGTCAAAGTTGCAGTTGTGTTTTCCTTAAATACATGTATAAAAAAGACGCAGTTCTGTTTGCATAATATGATTCCAGTAGATATGATGTTTATTGCTGCCATATACCATTTTTTCAGAAGCAATGTACTGACAATAGAGTAAAGTAATGTTTTCCTTTGTGTTGGACAAGTTGCACTGGATTACTAACCAGTATATCCTGGATAAAGAGAAGTCACAATCTTTGTTAGCAAAGATTAAAATTACTTTGTTGTAGCAAAACTGATATCAGAGCAACGTGATTTTCCTTATTCAAATATGAGGGAAAATAGTTTCTTATTTTGACAAAAAAAAGGACTCTTGTGAAAAGTAAATTATAGGCTACGAAAGGTCTGCACTCTGCAGTGTGTTTTAGTATCAAAGGAGGTTACAGTGATCTTTTCTTTATGGGAGTTCCAGTGAGCTATTATTCAGGAGTTGCTAATAAATCAAGTGTAATCAAGGTTGTCTACTTTAATTTTCTGATGAGACCTTTGCATTTAGATACCTTTTGGGAAATCATCCAATTGGTTGTGATATGTCTTTACCAGGTCGTTTTGCTGAGTCCTAATTTAGTATACCTTTCTTCATCCTTCAAACGGGGATCAGCTATAGACGGTAGCAAGCAAGAGATATATTATTGCATACGAGCTCACTATTGTGGTAAGGAGTAATGTGCTATTAATGCAGCTGCTCGAGGAGGCATGCCAAGAAGTGCACTTCACAGCGTGGTCCAGGATGGAGGTGAAATGTCGATTGTTGTTCATGTCCCTATATGGCTCAACTTGGCTGGGAGATTGGAGGTTACTTGTTACGTGCATCAATTGTAAGTTGTGACAGTAGCCTGTAGTGCATTTATTTGCCAATGTAAAGGGCAAATGCCAAATAATATATACATTAATTCACCATCTTTATCTTTAGGTAACTTACACAGCAATCGTGCAGTCCAGAACTTCATGAATAATTCAAAGCCAACGAGAGCTCACGAGCAATCCACTACAGGAAAGAAAACAAAGGCTTGCATAAAGATTACCCATGAGAGTTTGACGTCATGCTAGTGTGGAGTGAGTTTCTGAGTCTTTGTGTTGAGCTAATAATAATTTTTTAATAATATTTCGTATAAGTTATGCCTGTAGCAACGCACGGGCACATTGCTAGTTGTATAAGAAGCACCAATGGTAATACAAATATGATCTTTCATGTAAAAAAATATCAATAATATTGTATATATCTAACAATTATATTATATAAATAATTTATATTTAAATCATAAAAAGTGTTTTATTTTTTAAGTCCGTAACACTTTGTCACTTTTAATTTATGTAGCCGTCTTTATTTTAAAAAATTTAAATATAACTCCCTTATTGATCCTTTCTTTTTAAAATGCAAAGAATAATGAGCAGAAATCTAACTATAAGAGGCAATCATTAACAGGATATCTTTTACCTCTCTTTTTGGAAAGCAATTATGAAATAGTTGATTTTTTCTCTATTGATGTTTGGCAATTAGAAGTTGTTAGTTCTTGAATCCAAATATAACTCAAATGCACTACTTCCTCTGTTTTAAATTGTTAAAATGACCATTCTAATCTTTAACTCCAGGGGCTACCATAAGCTTTAATTTCAAATCGTAGGGATAAAATTACAAAGTTGAAAACTAAGGATAAGATCACAATTGGATTCTCGGACAGGGATAAAATCACAATAAGTCCTCTAAAAATTTAGTAATACATGGCTTATATTTTTAGATACATCATGAGAAATTATTTTTAGAATATATAATTTATATATTTTTAAGCTTAATCAACTTTATAGAAATCAGTTTGACCACATATAAAAATGTTAGGACAATCAAATCAACAAAATTGTACTTCCTCCGTATTTTTATTGTTGACATTCGGTAATTCAAATTTATACTGCCTGACGTCAACAAATAAAATACGAAGGGAGTATGTTAGAGCAACTCCAAAAAAAATAGCCAAAAATATTATAAAGTCTAATATAACTATTGTCGGAAAGACTATGTGTCTGACTCCTGTCCGACTCTGCATAGCTACAGTAGACTTGCATAGCTACAGTAGACTTGCTCTCTCTATGGTCCCACCTGAATATAATCTATGAATTGTGATTGGCTGGGAGCCTAAAATCGGATGCTGATAGGACATGTTAGTTGGACCTATAGGATTACTCAACTATTATTTAGTAACATGAGATTTCACAAATTGTCTAAAATAACTCGACCTGCGGGCATAAGACAGCGATATTTTGCTAAGAAGAAGATCTTCTCACAAAGGTCGAGAAAACCCCTAAACTCTTACCCCACCTTTACACACCATGGCCCGTATGAGACGATCACGACCTGGGCCAGGCCTTAGACCTGTGCTTTGGCGTGGTGATAAGCGAGGAGATTTTTTTACCCTAACCCGTAAATTCGCTCCCACTGAGAGTCGAACCCGAGACCTTGAGGATGCTACTAAGCCACCTCAACCACTAGGCTGAAGGACCGTTCGCTCTCACAAATTGTCTAACTTACTCTCTAAATATTACTAAAAAGATTTACTCTCTAAATTTGGTGGCTCTTCATTTGGGAATTCTTGCTAATTCCTCTTGGAAAGACAATTTTGCTAGTTGTCAATTTTATAGACGTTGTTGCATTAGAACTGTTTTTTATGAGTGTTTTATTAGAGAGTAGCTAAATTGAGAAGTTTGAAATATATTTCTGGCTAATCTCTTGAAGTTACTCTTAACGTCAATAGCTAAATTTTGGTGTGAAATGGTAGGCAAATTTGCCTTGTAAAAAATTACTTAAATAGATAATATAGTAATGTATATTTGTAAAAAATCAAGTACTAAAATCGATTTTATTGTGTGTCAAAAGAATTGATAAATACGGTTTAAAATCTTTGTGCCCAGTCATATTGGAAAACAGATCATTACAAAATCTTATTGTTTTCTAGCCAGAACCTATCAATGGACAAAAATGTTGTTTCTAAACACAGTACAAGCATTTGACATCATAAAAATATACACTCTGCACTCTAACTTTACGAGCATCTTAAAAGATTGGGCTGGTTCATTTTAAGATTTGCGAAATCATCGCAAGCATCTTACTATTGGTAGAGATGTCGTTTACTATACTAAAATAATTAGACGTACTCAATCTGGATGGGTTGAATGCTGGTCGAGAATTAAATGTTTTGTGTATGTGGTGATTTTTCTTCTATGGGTTATTATATATTAATAATATATCATATTCCTAAATTCTACCTGTTTCTCTAAATCGAGCTCTTCGCAAGTCAATATCGATAGTGTGCCTATTTTATTTAACATAAAATAGCAACAATAATAAACAAAATTCTATCTGCTCTTAGAGCATCTTCAATAGGCTTTGCAAAAAAAAATGAATTAGACTTTGCAAAAAAAAAAGAATTTGATAAATCTCTACACTTTATTATATTAGGTGGCGTCGTCGGCCCGACGCCTATTCTGCCTGGCAAAAATATAAAAGAATCATACACCGATGAGTCTGTTATAAAAAAGAATCGTACTACACTAGACGAGTCTATTACGAGGAAAAAATTAAAAAAAATAACTAAAAAGAAGAAAAAAGAGAACACGGAGCCTCCCTCATCAGCTCACCGTCAGCACTCCTTACCTTTTTCTCATCGCCCCTGCCGCCACCCAGGACATGCAACAAGGCGCTCTTAGCACTTCCCGTCACCGTCTCCCTCTTCTCCCCTCCCATTTGATCTTAAAACAAGGAAGTGGCATGGCGGAGCCTCACATGATCTTGGATGCACCAGACCTCATCCTACAACACACACACATATATATATAGAGAGAGGACCAGACCTCATCCTACAACACACACACATATATATATAGAGAGAGGACCAGACGTTGATTAGAAAGCACAACCACCTAGCTGCACCCTCGCTCTCTTCCTACTTTTTCTTCCTGATTTTGGTTCGTGAAGGAGAGAGAGAGAGAAGAGAAGGTGCCGCCGACTGAGAGAGATTTACCGGATGAGTAAGAGGAAGAAAAGATAGTGTTCGCGATGGGATAATATATCACTGTGAGCCCCCTTAACAAGTGATATTCATTTTTTAATTGGAAGACTTTAGTGCTGGTAATAAAACTATATTTATAAAGATAAAAAATAGGATGACATAATGAGTACTGACTAAAGAAATAAAGATTTATGCTCTTAAACTACTCTAACTTTATTTAATAAATAATTTCTACTTCTTCTCTATATCTCTACAATCTATTAGTTTAAGTAAAATCTGCCATACGCCCACAAACAATCTATTAATTTAGGTGAACTTGTTCAAATCTATCATACGTCCACAAAGTTAGAGATTGAATCCAAATCGGTTTCGTATCTTTCATTAAGTATTAAGTATTGGATTTAAAAAATCATAAATCCTTCGTCAGAAGTTTAAATGAGACAAACTCGGACTCTATCTCATAGCTCCCCAAAAGTTCTACAACTTTGATATTCAATGGAAGTCAAGATTCCACCGTTTTGTTTTTCAAATTCATGATACAAAAATATTTATTCAGATTCAGACTCCTTTACGCAAGTCTCTATGCGGGACCCATATCTCCTACCTCTGAACTTCAAATAATATGATTCACATATGTTCCAAAAAGGTCTCGATGAGATCTACAACTTTCGTGTTTTAACTTTTCTCATTAGAGCATGTTTTCAAGTCAAAAATTACGTTGCAATACAGTATTATTTCTATTCTACGTGAATTGATTTTTCGTATCGGATAAAGCTTTTAAAAATTTTTAGACATTGGGTCACGATCTTGGTCTTGCATATTAGACTTTATAGAGATCCAGTGGTGTCTTATAGACATTATTAGCTTATGAGAATCCCTCTTTGCATGATGAATTGGGGTTCATATCGGTACTTCTCATACTTGAGTATTTTTTTAATGTTATTTCACTTAATTTTACAACTTAGCATTTAAACGACACTACATATGAAAATCGATAACATTAGAGGTAAAAACAATATTTATAATAACAATACGGTAAAAAATAATATAAATATTATTACTTATGATATATAAAATAAAATACACTAAGAAGCGCCAACAATAATATAAATATGATTTTTCATGTAAAAAATATCAATAATTATATTATATAAATAATTTATATTTATAAATCATAAAGAGTGTTTTATTTTTTTTAAACCCGTAGCAAAGCACGGGCACGTTGCTAGTTTCTTAATAATTTAGATAAGATCATCATCGATATTGCTTTAGTTCATTATTAGTTTTGGTCTTCATTTTACGTATTAGATTAGTTTGGTACGAGATCATGCGAGTCTAATTTGTATAGGTAAGTCTAATTTGTATAGGTATGTCTAATCTGCATGCATCTCATGCAAGTTCGATTCATATATATATGTTGTGTCCTATATTGTAGCGATTTTATGTCAGAGACATCGAGAGACATATGTTGTGTACTATGTTGTAGCGATTCTGTTGTAGCGATTCCTATGATACAAATACATATATACCAAATATCTAAAATTAAAAAAAAAAGAAAAACGATATTTTAAGACGTTGTGGATCAAGATTGCACATTACCTAAAAGCAACACAAGCAACCCATGGCCAGCTATATAGTCTCTTGCATATGACCTAGCAGTATGTATATGTTTCACCGCCTCCACCACCAACTGCAAGCATGAACGAATACATCGATAACTGTTCGTTGTCCATGGCCACTTGCTGCTAGTGACGATGTCACATCGCCTACTAACAACAACTACTGATGACAACCACCTTCGACGCCGTTATGACTGTAGGATGTTCTCGCTTGACACTACATGACCAGAGGACAATGTTTCATCAACTCTGGCTATCTCATCATCATAACAAATCTATGAATTGATATTTTAAGAGTAAGTTTTTTTTCAAGTCCATAGCAACGCACGAATACTTTGCTAGTATAGATAATTCTTAGTAAAAAAGTGATCCAACTACTGATAGCAACAAGTCCATAGCTATTTTTCTGGCTCGTTATCCGTGAAGTCCGCTCTCCATCTTTGCGACTTTGCCTGGCGCGCGCCGCTTGCCATCGATCTGCTCCTGCGCGTGGCAGACCTGTATGTCTTCGGGATCGGTAAGAGAGACACAACATTGAGTTTCAGCTTCTGGATGGGCAGACGGTAACCTTGTTTACCACGTGTGACCATGACGTAAGGATTGGTCACGGGGTCGACTGGCACAGCGTGCACAGGAGCCCGTAGGGGTGCTAGTTGAAGCACAACATGGTGGGCAGGAGCATCGGGTGATGAAGGCGGGTTGTCGACAGGAGCCGAATGGGCTGAGTCAGCCGAGGCGCCAGGAGCCGAAGACCAGCCATCACCAGCAAAGGGTGTCCCCGCGTTGGAAGCGGGGAAGCCTAAGGGCGCTGTGCCATGCACGTCTGGTGATGCAGGCATGCGCGACGTCCGTGCGCCGGGAGCAGGGGGAGTCAACATCCCAGTACGCGCCCCCGGGGTTCGAGAACTGTCGACCGGGGCCTCACGCGCGACAGTGAAGTCAGCGGGCGTGATGGGAGGCGCGGCCATAACAGATCGTGAAGAACCTGCAGGAGCTTGGGGCGGGCCAATAGGAGCCGGCACAAGCTGGGGTGAATAATCATGTGACAAAAACTCAAATTCGTTAGTAGTTGGTGCGGAGGACTGGGCAAAGGGAAAGGATGTCTCATCGAATGTGACATGTCTAGATATGTGAATGCGATTGGTGGAACGATCAAAACAACGATATCCTTTATGATCAGAGGGGTAGCCGAGAAAAATGCACATAAATGAACGAGGAGCTAATTTGTGTGGGGAAGTGGCCAACATGTTTGGGTAGCAACGATAACCAAATACGCGAAGATGGTTGTAGGGGCGCGAACGACCATGTAGGGCAAAGTATGGAGTGCTGACACGGAGGCTTTTGGTGGGGAGCCTATTGCGAAGATATGTGGCTGTATGAAGCGCTTCAACCCAATAGCAAGGAGGGAGGCTGGCTTGAAACAAAAGCGAGCGAGTGGAGTCGTTGAGAGTGCGGATAGCACGCTCGGTCTTGCCGTTTTGGGGGGAAGTGTAGGGACAAGACATGCGGAGAGTGACTCCATTGGAGAGGAAGAAGGTGCGAGCGGTGGAGTTGTCAAACTCACGACCATTGTCACATTGAACACTCTTGATGGTTTTGCCAAACTGTGTTGCCATATAAGAAAAAAAGTTAAACAATGTCGAAAAAGTGTCTGACTTGAGGCGCAGAGGAAAGGTCCATGCAAAATGAGAGCAATCATCCACAATGATCAAGTAGTACTTGTAACCAGAAATGCTAACCAATGGAGAGGTCCAAAGATCATAATGTATAAGATCAAAATTTTCACTAGCACGAGATGATGAACTGGAAAAGGGTTAGCGCACATAGCGACCAAGTTGGCAAGCATGGCATAAATTGTCACTATCACTTTTATTACAAATTATGGCAGAAGTGCGGGTAAGCCTATGAAGAGCGTCATGGCCAGGATGGCCTAAACGTCGATGCCACAAGGAGGATGGGGCGCCGGCGAGTAGGGCATGAGACATCGACGAGGCAAATGATGAACTGAAGGGGTAGAGGGCACCGGAGCTATTGCACCTGGCGATCACGTTCCTGTGGAGAAGATCCTTCACAGAAAAACCAAATGGGTCACACTCAACGGAGCAGTTGTTGTCGATGGTGAACCGACGAACGGAAATAAGGTTTTTAATTAAACTAGGTGTGACTAAGACATTGTATAGATGAAAGGGTCCCGGAAGAGTGTAAGTACCAATCACCATGCTGTGGCAGCGTGAGTGACATGGTCTGGAATGCATGAGCGAGAGCTTGCTGGTCCCAGACCGGTTACGGGGGATACACCTTGGTGCTGCGGCATCGGCCCGTGCGGTGCGAAGCCGGGGGGCACGATAGGAGCTGGCATGGGTATAGCTGGATACCCAGTTGGAAGGCCATAAGGTGTCTGGACCGCAGTGAAGGCTTGGTGCTGCGGTGCAGACATGCGCGGAGGAGCGCATGGGCCAGGAACACTAGCAGACGGGCCAGGCCACATCTGAATGGTCCCAGTCCATGGATCGTATACCGAGGGCCATCGCTGGGGACCGGGTGCAGGATAGTGGCCGCCAGACCAGTTGTTGCCATTGCGGCCGCTGGAGTTGCCTTTTCCGCGACATCGTCGATCATTGGAGGAGGTGCCGCCATTACCGGAGTGACCGCCACCACCGCCCTGTGGTGGTGGAGCAGGAGGGCGGGCGGGAGCGTGCACCATGGGCCCAGGAGAAGGTGCTGGAAGGCCATGAGCGCCGGTGGAGCTGGAGGTGGCGAAAGCTTGCGCAGGCTGGGACGGGTGATCGGGCATGGTGGACTCTTCGATCTCCAGGTCCGAACGTATCTTCTGGAAGTTGGGCAACGGCCATATGCGCTTGAGGAGTGCTGCCATATACGCGAACTTGGGGTTGAGGCCGCGTAACACTGCCAGGACCAGTGTACGGTCATGTACGGGTTCGTCGAGATCGGCAAGGGCATCGGCCATGCTTTTGAGCTTGCGGCAGTATGTGGAGATGTCGAGGTCACCCTGCATGAAGTTCCGGAACTTGGCGTCGAGGTAGAGGGCATGAGTTTCCCGGTGCCCGAGGAACTGTTGCTCGATATTGAGCCAGCCACGGCGAGCATTTGCACCCCGAATGAGGACGATCTCAGCAAGGTCTGGAGTCATGGTGTTGTGCATCCAGGTGATCACCACACAGTTCATGCGGCTCCAATCGGCAGAGGACGTGTGAGCAACGTCCGAGAGGACATGGCTGGTGAGGGAGTACTTGCCCAACGTGAGGAGAAAAATCTCCCTCCACTTGTTGAAGTTCGATGCAGCGAGATCCAGGGTGACCGAGATGAGAGCTTGGATATTTTGCACGGCAACGGCCTGTGCGTGAAGATTGGCGAGAGCAGCAGCCTCGTGGTAGATGAGGGCGCTCTCGACGGCCGTGACAGAGATGTCATCCTCGGCATCATCGACGCGCTTGGCTTCAACTTCAGCAGCGTGGACGAGGGCTTCAAGTTCTTCGCGTGCTTGGATTGCCTCGCGTTTACGGGTGCGAAGGGTCTCCAGTCGGCGGAGGCGCGCAGCGGCCTCTTCCTGGCGCTTTGCTTCGGCCTGCTGGCGAAGCATGTCGGCGTCCTTGGCGGCGGTTTCTTGGCGAGCAAGCTCCAGGGCGGCGGCGTCGGTTTCGATAGCAGCGGCGGAGGAGGATGAGTCAGCGGCAAGAGGTGCGCCTTTGGTGGCCTGCGGGGGAAGCTTGGGCGGCATGGCGTCATAGTGAGGGATCACGGCGGCGGCGGCAGCTAGGGTTATGCGGGTGGAAGCATTAGGTCGATGGATCGACCAGATCGGATACCATGTTGGAGAAGGACTTTCACGCAACTGAATTATTCAATTGATCAATGCTGCAGGGTACAGACATATATAGGCGTGGGCCTGACTTATAGAAATAGGATCAAGCATATCCTCGCCATATATGGATCAATATCATATTACAATGCATGACATAAGGTATGTGCCTAATGTTGTCTAACAGTTTTCAGCTCTAGCCAAAGGATCAACATGCAGGTAGATGCTCAAGCCGGAGGCAGGGGTCATGCGTGGTGGTCGTCCCTGCCATCCAGTGCCATTGGCGGACTCCCTGGACGGCTGCCCCAACAACATGTTGTCGGGATGCCCCTTGTTCCATTTCGCCAGCCACCACTGATTTCTTTTCTACAATTTTCGTCATGGTTATAACTGCACAGAACTCACGAGGAACAAGAACAAATGAGAGAGGCTGAAGGGTGGTGGCCATTTGAGCCAAATTAATTTTCCACCATTCTACCAATTCTGAGATCCAAGCATAAGGACAGTCCTACAATATATTTAGAAAGTCTTTTGGATATCTCGTAGTTTTAGAATGGGTTTTATTTTTATAAAGAAGAAAAAATCTTTACATTTAATTAATATTATACATAGAGTGTGTTCGTTTTTTGGGTCTAAATTTTAGTATGGTCATATGAATCATTAAAACACTATATATGATTATTAAATATATATTAAATATAAAACTAATTACAGAGTTGAATGTGCATCAGCATGATAAATTTATTAAGCTTAATTAAGTCATCATTATCTGTAGCATCACATTATCTAATCATTACCTAATTAGTCTTAATAGATTTGTTTCATTATTCAGAGAAAGGGTTATGGACTGGATTTTATCAGTAATTTATATTTAATACTCCTAATTAGTATCACAATATTCGATGGGACAAGTCTAAAAATAAGAGGGGTAAAAACGAACACACCTATAACCTATTGGAGATGCTCTTAATTCACAATTCCACTATTATGTTTTGTGTGTGGATCGTATTGCCTTTCCTTAACAGACTAGTATTTGTTTGACCATTAAATCCCTTTCTTTAAATATAAGTTAATTTTTAGCAGGTCAACATCTTGTATATAGCTTGTCATAAGGTGTACACAACATACGTCTGACTTTAGCTAAAAACAATTATATATTTTAGTTGTGTAAGGGGCGATTTTTATGATGGCGTAGTGGCAATCCTCCAGTGGAGAAAGGAAACAACCAATAGAGGAATGACACTATCAGGACCACTCCGTTTTTCGTTGCTCCAAGATCCTGTTTAAGCCCCTAGGGGGATGATGGTGATGATGATAAGGGTAGGTACAATACTATACGTAGGTAGTCTTATAGTCCGTCTCATGTATTGTCACATAGGATTTTGATGATATAGAAGAGAGAGAGGGTGGTGAGGGAGAGTTGTTTCGCATAGCAACCACCTCATGCGCTAAAATTTAGGAGTATAAGACGACTCTCACATCATTATATAGTCCCCAAAATTTTAGGGACCCCACCCCATATATATATGTGTATCCTTACTTCCTTGTCATGTTTACTCTATGTTCAGTGTAAAATACCTAACAAAATAAGTTTAAAGCCTGATTTTTAAAAGTATGACAAGCACACATCAACACAGAGTACACATAACACGTCAACACATGCACTTTTTTTTTTTGAAAACTCAATACAGTGCACTTGGTTGTTCTAGTGATCACTCAATGCAGCGTCTTCTATTGGCAAAATTAGATTCTCAACTTAAATTATGAACTGGACTAAGATTTTAGCATAAGAACAGTCAGATGATTGATAAAATTAGATAGCCTTATCTTAGTAATTTGGTATGCTCAAATTAGATATGGAGCTATATGATCCAAGAATTATAATCTCAAGAGCATTACAAGTCTATAAAACAAAAAGAATATCGTATTTTACGTGGATGCTTATGTAATGGAGTGGTGTGCATGACATAAATGTTAATTTGTTTAAATAAATTTTAAAAGTATTTTACATTTTTATGCTTAGTAATTTTGTTGTTTATATTAAGGGGGGCCTCTAATTTTTGACCTGGGCCACCAATATCTCAGGACCGGCCCTGCATGCATGGTGGCGATGAAGTCCTCCGAAATGGTGACGGTTGGACTGATATCGGTCCCTGAAGGTAGACTCGTTTTGAGGGTTACCGGAAGTGGCGCCCAACTATTTGTCCTCGTTCTTTAAGAAGCAGTGTTGACTTGTTTATCCCTTTTCTGCACCCTTTCTATCATCTTGGCTCATTTTTTTGTCATTGAACTTTACAACCGGGAGAATGGATACTACGGTCTTTCTTATTCTCTCACTGGCAATCGCGCAGCCGTATAGGGAGAACATATCTAGTGCTCACTAGGGTTAGGTGTTTCCGTGCTCCATCACTAAGTTGCAACAAAATAATTGTATGAAAAAATTCAATAAAAATATAATTGAATAGTTTATGTTAATACCTATTATGGGACATATGTACCCGGGATACCTAACAACTCGGTTATATGGTCGAGTAGACCGGGGGCTCAGTTATGATGTATTTGGCCCAAAAGATATTTAATTAAATATTTGATTGAGTAAGCAGCAAGTTAGGTTAGCAGATATATTGGATAGATAGGATTTGTTGTAACCGACTAAAAGATTATCATGTAAACCTCTGTCCTTCGGATATATAAGGAGGGCAGGGGGCCTTCGGCAAAGGAGAGACTCGTATTGGAACCCTAATTCCGGTATGAACCGCAGGATTGTTATCATTCGGGAGGCCCGAACTTGTATAAATCCTGTGTCCTGTGTTCATCGATCTTTCATACTCATACGCATACCTAGAACTACTATCAAGAATATCTCTCAACAGTTGGCGCGCCAGGTAGGGACAGCGTTGAGTCTTATTCCATTGAAATCGATGGCTTTCGTCGACGTCAAGTTCCGCCCGGGAGATAGGATCCGCTTTGGGACCATCAGCTTCGTGGCCGATCAACACGAGGACCTCGTCAAGCAAGATCAGGCGACCCTCCCGGTGGTCGTCGCGCCTTCAGATCCAGGCGACAGCAGAGCCTTGACGGCCGATCGGATCTACCCGGCCTATCGGTTCCCACTCGGCCTCGACAACGTGGTGATAGTTCTCCAGAGGGAAACCCTCCCGAGCCCTTGCTCGACGTTGCTAATTGGAAACCGACCGGCAACCTTGGCTGACTCGGACCTCACTTCAGTTCATCTCCCGACCCTTCATATGGATCAGTCGGATGAAGATCCCAATTTTTTCTACGAGTCAAGATTAGTAGCAACAATCGACCTCGAAAATGAGTCAGTCCTGGACCTGATTGAAGGGCCGAGCGATTCGAAAAGTTGCTTGTCGGACTACCACGTGGTGTTCATGGTGGCACCTGCCGCCCAAGGAGGCGCTGACGGAGAAACATCAGCGGCGGCCGCCACGCGCGACAATGTGGTTGTGCCACGCCAAGAGGGACACGGAACCGACCTTGAAGACGACGACCCCGATGCCGTCACCCCTCCACTTCGAAGACCGGATGCTCAGCAAAGATCCCGAGTCATGCAGAACTTAGATATGGTTGATGCCACCTTGAAACTCGATGGTGAAGACGTCTTTAAAACTCCACAGCATAACATCACGGCTGCAGCGGCCCTCTTGAGCTCAATAGAGCCCTTGCTCTAAGTCACCCCAGAGTTGACACCTCAGGTCAACCAGTTAAAAGCACACATCAGGGTCACGGTCATACTAGAGATGCATGCGACACAATCAACTCCAAGTAAAACTATATCTGGGGCTGCCAGTTCGGTACCCAGTCAGGAGAGAAGGGATCGACAACGCACCAACCGACAGGCAACCCCGCCGACCGCATCAAGGCGAAGGCCCATTGCAGACTACCATGATCAGCATCCGGACGCTGACCTATGTAATGGTATACCACCATGCGATGCGCGAGTTCGGTTGGACAGCAGATACCAAGAGAGGGACGATGCGGCCCGCCGAGAACACGAAGATGAGCGACGCCAGCGCGGTTTCATCGATGATCGGTATTATGAGCGCAACAATAGGAGAGAGCCACCCGTAGACAATCGGTACCATGATCGACGGGATGAGGGTCGTCGTGAGGACAGATCCCGCTGAGAAGCTGGCCGCGAGCGGGAACGGACCCCCATCCTCACTGACTACCACGACGAGGCTGGCATTCGAGCCTCACTCGGGAGCTCCGAACCGTCAGCTGGCCGGTCGGCTTCAAACCAGTTGGCATCGAGAAGTATGACAGCAAGACGGTTCCGCGTGATTGGCTTCACGTTTATTCAACCGCCATACGAGCACTCGGCGGTGACAATTTTGTCATGGCCAATTACTTGCACATATGTTTGGCCCCAGCGGTCAGAACTTGGCTCACCAATCTGCCCAACAATTCCATCAGTTCTTGGGCAGAACTTTGCCGGCAGTTCACCGCCAACTTTCAAGCTACTTTCGACAAACCAGGGAACCATTGGGAACTCGCCCGGATCAAGCAGCGGGATCGGGAACCACTGCGAGAGTACATCTAGCGCTTTTACTGAGTGAAAAATACCATTCCCAACATCTCGGATGCTTAAGTCGTTGCTGCCTTCTAGGGTGGACTCTGATGAGGACATCACTCCTAAGGATACATGCAACACTCCTCCAATTCTAGACTTGCAAGGTCCAATGACTAGAGCTCGTGCACGATGACAAAATTTAGAGGTAAGCTCGTTCCTATGTTCTTTATCATATGTCACTTTTGAGAATGGTTTGCTACCTAATGATTATGTTGTAATTAGGAACCATGGAGAGGATTAGGAGATGATGGGAGAAGGACTTGGAGATGTAGAGGACCAGTAAGGACGTGGAAGCCAAGGTGGAGGCCCAACCAAAACCGACTTCGAGTCTGTTTTGGGGCTCAGGACCAGTCTGCACTAAAACGGATGCCCAGGACGCATACGGACTCGAATTTGGAGTTTCTATATATGCACGAAAAGATAAGAAGAAGACCTTTCCAATGCCGCTGGTCTCATGTCAAAATTCATCCAGAGTCATCAAGAATCGTCAAAACAAGAGAGGGTCCATAATCTGTTTCGGTGCTGCGTCGCCTATTTTTGGCCTTTGGGCTTTGTATCTAGTTGAGCCCAATTAGGGGCGTGTCCAGAGGGTCTTGCACGATCCTAGAGTCTTCATATACAGCCGCCACCGCACCATTAGAGTTTAGGTTTTGCTTAGATTATTTTGTTTATAACAGTTTTGCCGTCATCACAGTTTGTGAGATCCCAACTTCGTGAGATTCATAATACATCTGCAATTGTGTTGCATTCTTCTTTGTTCTTGATTAGCAGGCAGGGATTAGCCTTCTCGGTGAGTTCAATCATTTTAGGACGGTTGATAACCAGAGGAGACATCGTGCTGCGATTGCGGGGTTTAGAACGTGCTGTTCTGAAGCCGGATCGATTTGTGTGTCGCCTCCAACCAAATCAACGTATCCAGAACCTTTCAGAAGATCGGGAACCCTTGTCCACATTAGACTCCGTGATGACGACTTGATAAAGAAGATCGGGAGATTAGACGCCGCTGGAGGATTGTTGGCCAAAGAACTCTTCACTATGGCCGACAAATACGCTGCTGGTAACTCGACCCTTTTCCAAGTTTGCCAGTACAAGGAAGAGGCGCCTCAGAACCACAATCAGTCAGGCCCATCCAACTACAGCAAGGACGGTGACAGGAAGCGCAAACAAGACCGAACGGTGGCCAACACAGAGCGCCCCACCAGGAAGAAACAAGTCACTCAGGATGACTTCGACAAAATGCTTGATGGTCCTTGCCTCTTACATGATGGGACGCACAAAGCCCGGGAGTGCTTTAAGCTAAAGAATTTCGCTCATCACGCTTTGAAAGTCAGCAAAGACCACCCCTGGATCCCCAAGGGCGGTAGAAAAGATGCGGATAAGGACACATAAGATGAGGACAAGGAGGAATTCCAGGATCCCGAATGCGAGGTCAACTACATCTGGGGCAGGTCCACGGTAGATTCAAAGCGCCAGCAGAAGATCCTATACAGAGAGGTCCACTCGGTCTCACCAGTGGTGCCTCATTACTTGTGCTGGTCTGAGGTTCCGATTACTTTTGATCGATCGGACCACCCGAATTACATCCCTAGGCCTGGGAAATATCCCTTAGTACTAACACCAACTGTTAACCGAGTTTGGCTAAATAGGGTACTGGTGGACGACGGCAGTAGCTTGGACATCCTCTTTGTGAAAACCTTCAAGGAGCTCGGCATACCCCTGACCAACCTCAAGCCAAGCCGATCGCCATTTCACGGGTGATCCATGGCATGCAAATAGTTCCCCTGGGCAAATCACTCTGCCAGTGACTTTCGGCACTCGGGAGAACTACATGATGGAGCGCATTACCTTCGAGGTCGCCGACCTTGATTCTGCATACCACGCCATCATAGGGTGGCCAGCTATCGCCAAATTCATGGCCATACCTCATTACCCATATATGATGATGAAGCTGCCAGGACCGAATGGAGTCATTTCACTCCGTTCAGATGTTCGGACATCATATGACTGCAACAATGGCAATTGTGATTTGACGGAGAAGAAGGTGGCGGAATCAGAACAGACCGAGTTGAAGGCAGCAATTGCAACAATGGAGGAGGCCATGCTCGACTCACCACACAAAAAGACGCTGAGGGCCACGGTTTAGGCGGATGCCGTGGATTCCAAGAAGATTCACCTAGATGACAGTGATGTATCCAAGATCATCAATATTAGGGTCACTTTAGGTGATAAATTGGAAAGCGCGCTCATCCTTTTTCTTAGAAATAATAAAGACATATTTGCATAGAAACCCTCTGATATGCCGGGTGTTCCATAGGAAAAGGCTGAGCACAAACTTCACGTTCGCGAAAACACCGGGCCTATAAGGCAACGACTTAGACGATTCTCGCAGGACCAAAAGGATGCGATTAGAAAAGAAATCGGCCGACTGCTGGCAGCCGGTTTTATCAAAGAAGTCTTTCACCCCGACTGGTTAGCCAACCCAGTCCTGGTGCAGAAGAAGAACAAGGAGTGGCGGATGTGTGTGGACTACACCGGCCTTAACCAAGCCTGTCCGAAAGATCCATTCACCCTCCCACGTATTGATCAGGTGGTCGATTCAATGGCTGGATGCGCTTTATTGTGCTTCTTAGATGCCTATTCAGGGTACCATCAGATCCCCTTAAACAAATCTGACCATCTTAAAACTTCGTTCATCATGCCATTCGGAGCTTTTTGTTACACAATGATGCGCTTTGGTCTAAAAAACACCGGCGCCACCTACCGGCGAACCATGCAACGATGCCTGGATAAGCAGATAGGAAGAAACATCGAAGCTTATGTGGATGACGTGGTGGTTAAAAGTCGGCTTTCCTCCGACTTGATATCCGACTTGGATGAAACATTCGGTAACCTCCGCAAATACAATATGAAGCTTAATCTAGAAAAATGCGTCTTTAGTGTCCCATCAGGGAAATTACTCGACTTTCTTGTGTCACATAGAGGGATTGAAGCAAATCCAGAAAAGGTGAATGCCATAATACGCATGCCCCCCCCCCCCCCCCGCATTCGCAATAGGATATTTAGAAACTTACCGGCTACAAGGCAGCACTCAGTCGATTCGTGTCACGACTCGGCGTCCGGGGATTACCCTTCTTCCGGCTACTAAATAAACAAGAATCATTCATCTGGAATGATGATGCACAGAAGGCTCTGGATGACTTTAAGGCTTACATTAGCGGTCCCTTGGTATTAACCCCCCCCCCCTCTCGGAGCCAAAGGAACCTTTGCAGTTGTACATCTCCACAACCATACACGTGGTCAGCACGGTTCTAGCGGTGGAACGGGCGGAAGATGGGAAGGATCAAAAGGTGCAACGGCCGGTTTATTTCATCAACGAGGTATTATTGAAATCCAAGGTATGGTATTTCCAGCTTCAGAAGTTAGTCTATGCATTACTGATGACATCTAGGAAGCTAAAGTATTACTTCGAGGATCACCCAATTGAGGTCCATACTTCGTTCGGACTGGGCGAACTGCTTCATAACCGAGATGCAACCAGAAAAATAGCCAAGTGGGCCGTCGATCTTGGATCATATGATATCACATTCAAACCTTGTGACGCAATCAAAGGTCAGGCTTTATCCGACTTCGTTGCCGAGTGGACAGAATACGAATTATCGCCCACCCCGCAAGAATTAAGTTATTGGAAAATGGCGTTTGACGGTTCCTTACAACTAGAAGGCGCCGGAGTAGGGGTCATACTGACATCCCCAGATAGAGCTAAGTTGAGGTATGTTCTTCGAATACATTTCCGTGCGTCCAATAACGCCGTAGAATATGAAACATTATTACATGGACTTCGGACAGCTGTGTCACTCGGCGTCCAAAGGATAAGCATTTCTGGCGACTCGGCATTAGTAATCAATCAAGTTACAAAGGACTGGTGTTGTTCTCACGATAGCATGACAGCCTACTGCACTAAAGTTCGGAAGCTAGAAGACAAGTTTGATGCCATCGAGTATAAGCACGTCCTGCGCAAGTATAATGAAGAGGCAGACGAACTGGCCAAGCTTGGGTCCAGTAGGTCTAGAATACCTGAATGAGTATTCCTCGATGATTTACATAAGCCATCTATACTACTCTAGCAAATTATGGTGCAGTCGGTACTAAAGGAGGGAGCAACATCTCACGGAGCTGTCATCGAGGAAGATTGGCGCACTCCCTTCATAGAGTATTTTGATCATGGCATGTTACCGATCGATAAAGAAGAAGCTCTCCACGTCATTTGTAAGTCCCGGTCATATTGCATAGTTGATCACCTCCTATACAGACAAAGTCCGCACGGAATACTAATGAAATGCTTGTCACAAGATGAGGGCATAGCTATATTAGGGGACATTCATGCCGGCATATGCGGGAATCATGCGGGTCCATCCACGATTGCGGCCAAAGCGACAAGGCAAGGATTTTATTGGCCAACTGCTTGTGTCGACGCTAAGTATATTGTACGGAAGTGTGAGGGTTGTCAGTTCTTTGCCCGCCAAACGCACGTACCCGCCACTGAGCTTCAAAACATTCCCATAACTTGGCCGTTTTCTAGTATGGGGTTTGGACATTGTTGGACCCTTCATGAAGGCTTAAGGTGGTTTCACTCACCTATTCGTAGCAGTGGACAAATTTTCTAAGTGGATTGAAGCTAAACCGGCCGGCAAGATTTCGGCAAAGAAGGCCGTCAAGTTTATGACTGACATAGTCACTCGGTTCGGTGCCCCAAATAAGATAATCACTGACAATGGGAGTCAATTCACTACCGAAGAGTTTAGAGAATTTGCGGGCCGAGTAGGCTTCAAAATCGGCTACGCTTCAGCCGCCCATCCGTAGAGTAATGGCTAGGTCGAGAGGGCAAACGGTCTACTACTTTCAAGAATTAAACCACGAATATGACTGGAAAAATATGCTCGACGTTGAGTTTGAGAGTTACCGTCGGTATTATGGGGTCTTAGAACCAATGTCAGTCGCGCCACGGGACACTCCCCATTTTCTTTGGTTTATGGTTCAGAAGCAATGTTGCCGACCGAGGTGTTATTCGCTTCACCCCGTGTGATAGCATATGATGAGAGTACATGCATGAAGCATAGTTGTGACGACCTACTATTATTAGAAGAACAACGAGATGCCACTTTGATTCGGTCGGTGAAATATCAACAAAGTTTGAGGCGTTATCATGATAAAAATGTTCGGTCACGGGGCTTTTCAGTGGGCGATTTGGTTTTGAAACAAGTTCAGACTACGGTTGGTAAACACAAGTTGTCTGCCCCATGGGAAGGGCCTTTTATTGTAAAGGAGGTCACTCGGCCAGGTGCATACCGATTGATGCGCGAAGATGGGTCGGACCTCCAAAGTTCATGGAACATATCACATCTGCGTCGTTTCTATGCTTAGTTTTCATTGTTTATTGTAATCTATTTAGTTCAGATCGTTTAATTACAATATGCATATCAAAGTCATGATGATTAGTTATATGATTTATGATTTCTGTGAAATGTCTATTTGTTATTGTTTAAATCACGACTTTAATTCTGAAACTTGGTATCACCGCAACTCGTACATGTTGACCAAGCGGGTTACTTAGTCCCCAGGGTTCATGTCGTCTGTTGAGGACCAAGACAATTCTCCTGATTCGTATATGCTTGACCGAGTGAGTTCTTAGTATCCATGGTTCATATCGGTTATCGGGAGTATTGTTTGGAGGGCTGACATGAGTTGTGTATTGGTTGTGAATGTTTAACACGAGTTCATACAATACACGAACAAAGCAGCACGACCCAAGAATTCATTACAAACCTGGTAATGAATCTAGACTTTAGTAGTCTATTGAAATTAGTCTTATTACAACATCAGTAGTGAAGCACATCGCCTAGCAAATTGTTATAAGAACTTACACCCTTGGTAAGGGATCTAATTCTATCTGGTCGGCTAATATACGAGCAGTTTTTTGTGCATCGGCCACGAGTGCTTCACATTGATCATCGGTAAGGTCTTCATGGAAACCTTCAGCGACAATGTCTAGATCTATGTTGGGAATGTGAGACTTTGCAATGGCCAGGACTTGAGCATCGACTAGTTCTGCAACATGTCGAGCATGGTCTTTCACTCGGACTGGAGCTTCTTGTAGCCGAGTTAGCAGATCTCGGCACTGAGGTGGTCTCTCCTCGGGGAAGATGTACTGGGCAAGAACTTCGGCGTCCTTCTGCATAGCTGCAAGAGACCATCAAAGGTTTTCGTCACCCTCAATAAATTACTTCTGCAAAAGCTCATAGGACCTTTTCGACCCTACAGAAGTGCAATAATCACATGTGTTCGACATATATGAACTTGGCTATAAAGGTATTATGAGAGCAGAATTTACCTCTTAGGCATTTTTCAGCTTCCAATTTTTCAGCCTCGAGCGTGGCAACCTTTGCCTTGTAATCTTCCTTAAGTTTTTCAACTTCTTTGAAAGAACTTTGAAACTTGTTCAGCTCGTCTACGACCTTTTTGAAAATGCCTTCGGACTTGGCCAGTTGGTTCTCTAGCTTGGCATTCCTTTCCCTTTGAGCTTTTATAGTTTCTTCCGCTTCTATCATTTACAAAAGGATTAGTCAGCAGCACCGAGTGTTTATGAATGCAACAATATAAAGTCCATACCTTCCGCTCTTTTCTTCCAGTGGGCTTGATATTCTTGCATGGTTTTGAAGCCATCCTTTAGTTTTTCAAATTGATTTTTGACTCCTTCCGAGTCCTGCAGCTGCTTTTTTAAGCCTTGATTTTCATTCTTAACGCTTCGGTGGCCAGGGAAGATGCCTCCAGTTCTTTTATGTGGCCTCGCAAGTTTGCAATTTCTATGGCCGAATTGGCATCTTCTTTTCGCTTTAGTGCCAGCACTTCTGATACCTCTGTACGGGATAGGTCAAATAATTGTGTCCAGCAAGTAGCACGAAGTATGTGGAGTGTATAGTTTTCATACGTTGTATCTTAAATTGAAGTTCGTCCACCTGGGATGAACAGGCTTTCAGATCAACCGACAGGCGTCCGACTTCAAGCCTTTCCCTGACAAGTTGGTCTTCTAGATCCACGGCTTTTCCACATTGTCTCTCTACAAGCTGCAAAAGTTTGCTTTTGCTAGCCATATGGGTTTTCAAGACCTGCAAAAACATTACGATGTATAGGTGTAGCTTTGCAGATATATCCAATTATTATCATTTAAGAAGGAAAGTATACCTGGAATGAGTGGTACGCTTTTTCGGTATGTTCCTCAAAGGCCTTTAACTCGGCTTGCTCTGCCAACTCATTAAATCCTACAATAGCAAATTTGCCCACGTGGTATACCAACCGGGCAGGTGGAGTTTCTTCTGGAACGCCTTCTTTCACCACTCGGTGGATGGGAGTTGGCGTGACATACTATTCTGGACCAATCAGATATTCATATGCAGGTTCTAGCATCGCTTCAAAAACCAATGAAGGTTCTTCTTGTTCAGCGGAGGCAGGAATATTGGTACCCGGGGTCGTTCTAGGATTATTTAAGTCTGGCACATTGGGGGGACTTAGAAGGGTTAGCCTCTGGTTGAGACGATTTTGGTGAATTTGAATCACTCGGTTTCGTTGTTGAGTGATCTGGGACATCATCTTTGGATGTCTTGTCGAGTTTCTTGATCCTTTTTAGGAGCTGAGCCTTGTGGCGGAGTATCATGAAACAACGACGTTCCTGTTGACCTACCAAGCAAATAAGGGTTACACAAACAGCTACTGGAAGTCTAATAATCATGTTATTTTGATCTGTTTACCTTGGGCCGCGTTTAAACTTTAAGCCCGACACCTTTGGTGGGGGGCTAGTTGGCCTTGGGTTTTCCGCTATGTCGGTAGACTCTTTGGCGGTGCTTGTCTTGCTTGTTTCACTCGGATGAACTGGTTCTTTTACAGGCTTTGCCTTATTGTCTTCTTACGTGGTCCGCCGAGTGGTGGAGGTCTTTTCTGAAGCTGTCTTCTTAGCTTCTCCTTGCAGTCTAGCTATCCTTTCAGCTAGTGATTCTTCTTTGTCAGAATCCTCAATGTGTGCCTTGCGACACTTGGGGGCTGATGGTTGTGTTGGTGATCTAGCTTTTGGCGATGGAGGCAATGGCAGATTGGACACATACACATCAAGGTTCTGGAATATGTATGATATATTAATCATTGCTGAGGATGAAGGATATAATATCAACTGTTGAGGGGGTGGACAGTTAACTTACAGGATTTCTGTCAGTTTCGGAATGATGTCCGCATTTTGCGCTCCCTGGAGTCCAGTTAAGTGGGGACGAAAATATATTCTCCAAACGCAAAGATAATTCCTATCTGAAAGTTGCTCTGGCGCCTCCATTGTGGGATCTGAACCCATTTGAAATTTCCACCCAGGAATGCGCCGCTTCTTGATGGGTTGCACGCGATGGTATATGAATCTTGCGGCAACATGCACTCCAGTATATCCTTTGGACTTCAGAAATGCAATTTCTTTAAGTATGGCATCCACCTAAGATTGCTTGTTTGGAGATGCTTTTGCTGACCATTCGGGACGGGGTGTAGGGGCTTCAGCTGTAGTTTCCGACAGAGGCAGGGCATGGTTTCGATGATAGAACCAGTTAGCATGCCAGCCTTTGTTTGTGGAGGGGAGGGGTACCTCGATGTACTTGGACTTATTCCTTAACTGTAAGCCAGCCCCTCTTATGACATTGTTGTTGTTCGATTTCAAGATGAGCAATTCCTTGAAAGTATCAAAATGGGGAGGAATCCCCAGGAACACCTCACATAGATGGATAAAAATGGCAATATGCAGGATTGAGTTAGGGTTCAGGTTGATGAGGTTGACGCCATAAAAGAAAAGCAGACCGTAAAAGAAGTCACAACAGGGAATCCCAAATCCTCAATAGAAAAATGAGGAGAAAATGGTGATTTGGTCAACCGAAGGTTGGGGAAATTTTTGACCTATAGCTTCGATCCATCCGCCGGTTTGTTGATCTTGAAGCACTTCATCAATCACCATCCTATTGATTTTTTCCGCATCCATGGCCGACGCCGAAAATTCTTGGATGACGGCGGGGATGTCGAACACTGCTTCTTCTTCGCCCTTCTCCGGAGATGATTGCTTCTTGGACTGGGCTCTAGTGTTTTGACGGGTTCGCTTTGGTGCCATTAAGGCAGGGGAGCAGCTGCGTGGAGAATCTGGGGGAAATGGAGCTTTCAAGATCTAGGGTTACAGTGTATGCAATGGCGGCGACAGCTGCGGAATGAAGACGAAGGGATGCAACTTTTTCCGCTGGCATTTCTATAAGGGGCTATTAACCTAATGGGTCCTGGGTTCTCATAACCCATTAGTTGAGACTCGTGCGATTGGCAGCTGCATTTATTGTTTTAGTGGCAATCATTCCGAGGCTAACCTTGGTTGTTGTATGTTTCAATCTTAGTGGCAAATCCCTCAGTTTGTTAAAGGATTGGTCTTGGAATGGAAAAATTTTGTAATTTGAGTTCAGTCACTCGGATGGTTACGATTTCAACCTTGGAAATTGTACTTTTTGAGATTTCATGATAAATCACTCGGATGGTTATGATTTCAACCTTGAAAATTGTACTTTTTGAGATTTCATGATAAATCACTCGGATGGTTATAATTTCAACCTTGGAAATTATACTTTTTGAGATTTCATGACAAATCACTCGGATGGTTACGAATTCAATCATGGAAATTGAATTTTTCATGATAATCTATTCGGATTATCTCAGCACCAATCTTGGGGGACTGCATTTTTTTTCATTATTTGTGATTAACATACTTTAATTGATACATCATCAATCTTGGGGGATGTAAATATTAAATTTCATGGTACATCACATTGGATGGAGGAAGCCTCAGTATTGAGGTTGTATTTTCAAACTGATGATGCATCACTCGGCGTATGATGGTAGTTCATTTGAAGATAGTATAGTCAAGCTTTAAAGATCATTATGAAACAGTTGCAGACTTGGATATCATTGTGCTTTGGCTCATAAGATATTTTCTCCCAAATAATCTTTTGAGCTGGGGGCTATGATTGATTCTGGATATTACAAATTTCTTTCTCAAAGAACTCGCAAGATGTTTCGGTAAAGACTCATTATCTTGTGAGTTGGGGGCTATACTCATAGAGTATGCCTTTTTTAGGTGTCCGTGAAGAAAAGTAATCAAATACAACAGAAGAAGTACTTTCCAACTTCAAAAGATGACGAGATGAACCAAGACGACGTTTAAAGATGGAAAGTTCTTGGGGGCTACTGTGGGACATATGTACCCGGGATATCTAACCACTCGGCTATATGGCCGAGTGGGCCAGGGGCTCGGTTATGATGTATTTGATCCAAAAGATATTTACTTAGATATTTGTTTGAGTAAGCAGCAAGCTAGGTTAATAGATATATTGAATAGATATGATAGCTTAACAGATATATTGAATAGATATGATTTATTATAATCGACTAAAAGATTATCATGTAAACCTCTGCCCTTCGGATATATAAGGAGGGCAGGGGGCCTTTAGCAAAGGAGAGACTCGTATTAGAACCCTAATTCCGATACAAACGCTAGTAATACAGAAACACCAAACATGACGTAGGGTTGTTATCCTTCGGGAGGTCTGAACCTGTATAAACCCTGTGCGCTATGTCCATCGATCTTTCATACTCATACGCATACCTAGAACTAATATCGAGAATATCTCTCGACGCCTATCATCATGCAAAAGTACACATGTAACAAATACTTGTGCAATACATAGTAAAAAGAGAAACCAGAGTTTGAATAGTAATAGGATTACAGATCTGAAATAAATAGTTGCAACCCGTACTGTTACAACTGATATCATAGTATTTGTTATATGTGTGTTTTTTACATGATAATAGGTGATAACTTGAACTATTGAACCATATGTTTGTTAAATTTTTCATACAATTTTTATAGTGCAATTTAATAGGAGCACGGGAGCATTGGATATGTTCTCCCGTGCAGGAGCTCCCGATCACGTGCTTTGTGCCTGTTGCCACGCGCCCTGCGAAACCGGCCTTATCTCTGCTATCCTCTCTCTCATACGTGCTCTCCGTATTTTCCTCAAAGCGCACAAAGCACAGTAGCAGTCGTCCAAAAACATCGTGAAAAGCTCTTTTAATTAGGGTTAACAAAATCATGGTTGACCAATATAACTGTCCGATTAACCAATCATAGATTGTCTATTTTCCAAATCAATCCTTTTCTCAGTTAATAGGTTGGTTTTTTTATGGGTGGCCATCCACGTGGTACCGAGGTGACATGTTAACTTTGGGAGGTGTTTACGCCGTTCCCTCATCTTAGGCAGCTTTAGACTATTAGTAAGGCCACAAACCAAACAATGCTTGCCTACCATTGTTTTGGCAACTTCAGCATTTTGATGGCATCAAATTTTGGTAAGGTAACAAAACCAAACCAACTTAAAATAAAGTAGTACTAGCAAAGTGTCCGTGTGTTGCTACGGACTTTAAAAAAGAAAACACTCTTTATAATTTAAATATAAATTATTTATATAATATAATATTAGATATATACAATATTATTAATATTTTTTACATGAAATATTATATTTATATTACCATTGGTGCTTCTTAGTATATCATTTATATGTCAAAAGTAATAATTTTATCACCATTATTTATCATATTCTAGAAGCTTTATCCGGAAGAAAAAATTAATTCACGGAGTCCACAAATAGCACTGTATTGCAACGCGATTTTGAAATTGAATACTTGCTCTAATGGAAAAAGTTAAAACACAAAAGTTGTATATCTCGTCGATACCTTTTCGAAACATATATGGATCATATTATTTAGACTACAGAGCTAGGAGATATGGGCCCCGCATAGAAACCTGCACAGAGGAGTCCGAATCAGAACAAATATTTTTGTATTGTATATTTGGAAATTAAAACTGCGGGATCTGAACTTCTATTGAATACCAAAGTTGTAGAACTTTTCGAGAGCTATATGATAGAGTCCGAGTTTGCCTCATTTGAGCTCCGGATGTGGGAGTTATGATTTTTAAAATTCGATATTTGATATAGAAGGTACGGAACCGATTTGGATTCAATCTCTAACTTTATGGACACGAAGTGGACGACCGTACCTCAATTAATAGATTATAGAGATACAAATTAGCGATCCGAGTCTGACAGACTTCAGACACGGACCAATGCACCTACATCTATAACCATATAGATCATATATCTCAATGCCGAGTATCATAGGGTTAAAAAATTGTATTAGTTGTATTAATATTAAGTAATAAAGTTACCTTCTCATCAAAGAAACATTGATTCGGGTAAATTGCTACAAGTCCGATACATTTGTTCGGCTGTCTAGGGCCCCTTTTGTTTCAGCTAGGGATTATAGATTATGGATTATAGAATCTATAATCTCAAACAAAGAGACAAATTATGAAAGCAGATTGTAAAATCTGATAGCCCAGATTGTGGAATCCAGCAATCCAGTCCACATTAGCTTTTACTAGATTATAGCACAAATATTTACCATTTTATCACTAGGCCCCACTGTAAGTGATTAAAAGCAAGATTGTAGAATCCGGACAAACAAACATCCCTTAAATTATGACCCTTAGATTTTTGCAATCTCAGATTTCATAATCCACAATACATAATCTACAATCCATAATCTTTAGCTCAAACAAAGTGAGACTATGACAGACGGGTGGTTCTCACGATGGCTTCAATCGACGTCCGGGGCCGGCCTATGGCAAGGTTCGTTTGTTTGGATCCTTCAGTCCGTACACAATTCATGGGTTTCAGGAAAAAAAAAACAAATAAAAGAACACTAGCAGTGAGCACAAGTGTCGAAGCAAAATCAGGATAGAGGTAACAACTGCTATGGATGGCAGAGAAATCTGCAACAGGTCTTTCATCAAACAAACATCCATTTCGTTCCCAAAAGCACAAGAAATTGAAACAGCATTATTTTTCCAATGCGTATCTGTCAACAACCTATATCGGTTTTTATCAATTACTGGACAACAAAAATAGATTACATGAACAAAATTATGTACTGGGAAAGAATAAGCAATTCTTGACGTTGCAGAAGTATTCTTCTGCCTCTTATGTATATGATCAGGCCACCTCCTTGCACCTTGGATGATTTCCAGCTGAGAAGCACAGTTAGGTACATCCAGTAGAACTATTTGCACCGTGTTTCTTCAGGTTAACTCCATTCAAACGAACTACTAGCCCTTCTATTTTTGTCTTCCTTCAGTTTTATTTCAGACGCATCAACCCGCTCCCTCTGCTATTTCCCCACATTTGATGCCACTAGAACTTATCAGTTGGGAGGGTAGCATGCAAGGTCCATTTCCATTTCCCTGCAGTTTTATGTACTTTTGATTTGTTTCAGTTGCATCAACTGGCTCCTCAGACTGTACTCCCGCATCTATGCCATTTTAAATTTGTAAAGTGCATCAGTCAGGGATAACATGCCAGACAAGAACTATGAATGTGTAGATTCAAGCAATATCTATCTATTGTATCCATACCTGAAGATTTTGTGCTTGGTATATGAGGTTACCACACTCCTCAATTAAAGATTTTTCAGTGGAGAGAACTTGTGCTAGGCTAGAAGCCATAGCTTCAATTTCTTCAACCTACAAGACAAGGTAACTCTTGCATAAGAATTACAAACAATGACCAACTCTACATAAATAGCTTTGGGTTGACTGTGACACTGTATACACATATAATCATTTAGTGCCTAGGACAAGGTAACTTTTCCCTTGTTGTGTGCTTTTCTGCAATCTCATTTCTTATGTTTTTTCAAACTACAGATAATACATATTAGGTTTAAAATTGCAACAAAACCAGAAGTTAAAAAATGAATGCTTGCTGGTAGGCCGCATCATCTATTGTGGGTACATTTAGGGCTTGTTTGAGGGCCATACAGCAGTGGGGATCCCTGTCAGGAATTGGGCATCGAAACAAAGGCCTTATGGACAGCAGGTATCGAGAACAATTCAAAATATCTTTAGATAGTTAGTCCTGACAATGCTTTGAAAGAAACATGTGTCAAGATCATTCTGTGGCCTCACCTTTGGCAGGCAATTTTCAAAAAAAGGGCAGAGCGGTTCCAGCAGTTGTGCTGTTGAGTTAAGCACTTCTTCAATTTCTGTGCAGCTTGCCTGTAGAACATTTCAGAAATGTTTTCATATAACGATACTAGATATGCATTACACACACAACTATGCAGTATATGCATGAAACTGAATTAAGCTGAGAACTTACTCTAACATTGCCAATGATTGGTAGCCGTAGTGAGGCATTTTGCAGTGCTGTTGTTGCTCCTCTAAGACAGCTTGCATGATTCCCCTCGACATCAGTCCATTGATCCAGATATGGCACCTGATAATTTCGAAAATTGTGCTATCATTAGTGGATCTGTGCAATTTGAAGGACAAATGGCTACTGTACAAGTGACAACCATGTCAGGTTCGCACAATGTAGAAATTGAAGTGAAAGCTACTCACATTTTGATGCAAGCTACCTACTCACGTGTACATGACTCTCAAGATATACATCAATGCAGAAAATGGAGAGTGCCTTAGAATTTATTGGTTCATAATATTCTAGATTCCAAAACTGCACTCAAGAAATACTAACTGAATTGGGGGGTGGGGGGGGGGGGGGGGGTGGGGGGATATTGGATGCAATTTTGGATGTTTACTTAACAATAAAAACACATGCTTTGGCTCCTCAAAGTTTACATTTGGTAATAGTCAACATATCCATTCAGTCCTACATCCAAAATTCAAGTGTTCAGTTACCCTTATTTTGAGTGACCACGCTAAAACTCCCCCTCTCTCACGTGAATCAAGCACTTTGCATATAGCTCATATTCAATAGTCACACATTTCATTGAACAACAATTATGAAGCGATGAGAAGGTACCACAATAACTCAAAATTCGGAAAGGAAAGTATCTAAATTTTTGCCTTACCTGGGCGCTTACTATGGAGCTCAACGTCTGCTCCCTCCTAATCCTTTCCACCTCCACCCTCTTCTTGGCAACAGAATTCCGCAGTCCTGTGATCCCCTCAGCAAGGCCGTGGAGAGATTTCTGCAGTACCAAGAGAAAACAACACATCATCAGCATGTTGGTTCACATATCCATCAAGAACAACAATAAAGCAGTCACTGATGCACTTATAAACGCTCACTTCTGCAACAGCAGTCTTGGCCTTGGCAGCCACCTCCGCACTGGCGTTTAGAAATCTGTACTGGAGGTGGCGGTTATCCATCAGCCGCAGCTGGTGCACATCCTCCTGCTTTCCCGCAACCTTCCTGCCTCCTATGATCGCTGTCCTCTTCAGCTCCGCTGCCTTCGGCCCTTGAGGCTGTGGTGGCCTGGCCGCTGTCGCTGGCACCTTCCCGGCCGTTGCCGTTGAGAGTGACAGTGCTGAGTTGAGAGAGCGGTAGCACAGCGGGTTGGAGGCCCGCGCGGATCCGCAGGACTCTGGCACTGAAGATCGGAGCTCTGACGACAGGCGCCCTCCGCGGCAGGACGCGGGCCCGAGCAGCGGCGGGCTCTCGCACGGCGCGGCGGGGGCGACGCCGAGACCCTCGGCCTCCGAGAAGTCAGTCACCGTGGACGCCGTGCCGGAGGAGCAGCACGACGCTGCGTCGTCCGCGGGGACGGCGGCGGATGGGCAGGATCCGGCGCGCGCGGGGGTCGGCGGGCGTGGGTAACTCCTCCGCGCGATGGATGCGGGAGGCCCGCTGGTGGAGCGCGGGAGCGGCCGCGGGGTCGCGGTCGAGACGGCGGAGGAGACGGAGCTGACGGACGCGCGTGGGTTGCAGGCACCCGTTTCGTCGAACAGCTTCTGGACGGCGCGCCTGCGGCCTACGGTTCCCGTGTAGGGCGGCGGCGGCGGGGGGTGGTTCTCGTTGGCGAAGGGCGTGCCGGCTCGCAGGACGCGGGGGCGCGGCGACGGAGACGGGGAGCGCGACCGCGTGGAGCAGGCGGCGGAGGAGGAGGCGGTGGAGAGCCGCGGGGTCGCCGGGATCGGCGTGGAGAGGTAGCGGGAGCTGACCTCCCTCGCGCGGCGCCGCGGCCGACGATCGGTGGTCGGCGGCGGCGGGGGCGGTGGCATGTCCGGGCGCGGCGACGGCGCCGGAGTGGCGGCGGCGGCCATGGGCGCAGGGATCGGATCGGAGGAGTAGCCGTTGAGGAGAAAGGGGGGACGGATTTCGGGAGGAGACGGGCCGCAACGGCTAGTTTCGAAGAAAGGGGGCGGTTTAATACGGCTGGCCACGAAAGGGGGGAATTAACGGTAAGAGAGGGAGGCGGCCTGTTAAACGGACGAGTGGGCCCCGTATGGGGCTTCTGTTGTTCTCTTGCGGAGGTCACGATGATTTTTTTTTTAAGGAGGTCGCGATGATTAAACAAAGAGCGGCCGGGTGGTTTGTTGGTTTTGGTCTGCGTACCGTGACTTTGTGGGCCAGGCTTGTAAAAAGGCAGTCGGGAATTAACAAGCCCTGCTAGCTTGATTCATTGATTTGGGCCCCTACCTGAGTCCTGACTCCTGAGCAAAACCAAACCTATCTCCGCCCATCCCATGACTTTTCCCTACCATCTTCCTCGGTAATTCGTAGCTTCGATAGATTTGCTCAAAAAAAGAAAAAAGAGAAGAAATTAGCTTTAGATTGGGGCGGGGTGGAAGGTGGGAGAAAAAGAACTCCTTATTTTCAAATCTGCTTGAATCATCATGTTTTTTTTAGAATTAACTAGTGCGGCGTGCCACGTTCACTATATTTTTTAGAATATTATCGTTGATGTAGTGAAGAATTTTAGATGAATTAAATAATTGTAATCATATTGTACAATCATTAAAGTACATATATATAATGATTTTGTGATAATAGTCATACGGAATATCATTAGTCCACTTAAAATTTTACTTAACTAGAATTACATCTAACATAGACAAACTAATTTTACAAGCCAACTATTCAAGATTTGATGACAATTCAGATGGGAATTCCATTCTTAAGTGATAGGGTATGAGTGGTTTTGTTTCAATGAAGAGATGCAGTTCATCCCTAGATTGGTACATGCTAGATGATAAGGATAGCGGATAGGAGACATTCTTCTATCATGTTTTTGTTCAATCGGTGTGTCGACTATGTACTTCTGTGATAGCTGATTATTATCCGTGATTGTATCCGGTCTCAACTTTTTTGAAACTAAAGACTAGTGTGGTTGTATCTTTCTTGAGAGTAATGACTGGGATTAGTATAATCTTTCTCTATTATCTTAAAAAAGCACAACACAATTCATTAAGGGCCCGTTTGTATCCCTAGAAATGAATCTAATTCTTAGAATCAGTTTCTAGAAATTGAATCAGCTAGAATATGATTAATTTCCATTTTTCCTGTTTGACTGTCTACGGTATTGAATTCTTGGAAACAAAATCTATGTGTTGTTTGGATACTTGCATGTAGAATCAGATCAATATATAGCCTTTTCAAACATGACCGCAGTGATCCAACAGTTTCAAACATGCACACCAGCAAGTGACCCAAATATAAGATGCATAACGGCTCGAATCAGCTTCTTTTACTCCCAAATTATTCCGTTTACTGAAACAGGCTACCAAATTATCCGGTTGTTTTGGATCTAAAAGACTAATATAAAAAGCTTGTTCATTATTAGGTCATCAAATTGGCTAATTAGTCGATCACCGGCGGTGTGCAGGATTCTAATAGCCTCTAATGGAAGCGCATCCATGTCGAGCCTGTACCCAACACTGGCGTGGTTATACCCGTCTCCATCCTCGTCCTCCTTGTACGCCGTGAACCAGAGCTCCTCGACGCCGGGTGGGAGAGCGCTGTGCCGCCGGGTGGGAGAGCATGGTGACGACGGTGCTGCTGCGGTAGAGGTCACGCAAATGGATGAGGTTGTGGCCTACTCTGTTTTTTTAATACTATCCTTTGGACGGATAATTTTAGTTCACTCGTAGGTCAATTTCCTTGTCTGAAACGACAAGAAATTCTAACCGGAGGGAGTATGTTGTTATTGTTTGCGGACCAGTGGATGTTGACATGCCCAAGGAAAGCCAGAGTCGGCGCCATTTCCACAAGAGCACGAAGCTGGACGAGCCCTCCTTGGCCGGCATGAAGAAGAGGATGCGGCAGAGCAGGTCGTCGGGGAAGTCAGAGAGGACCGTGCTGGCATCGTCGGCATGAATCCCCAATACTGATGACCAGAGTGAGAAGTTAAGAAGCTTTGGAGGAGTGAGGAAATTGTGGACGGTGGCTGCGCTGTGCTGAGAAGCTTCGGAGGATGGTAGCAGAGGGAATCTTCTAACGGCGACGGCGCGAAGTCGACTCGACGGTGGCGGTGTGAGGCTGTGAGGGCATCAAGCTCGAGTTTGGTCGATCAGGAGAGATGACTATGATTCCAAGAATTTCAAAGCATTGAGCTCCGAATTAGGCATGAGCCTCCATTTCAACGACCAGAAAGGTTTGGAAATAACAATTAGATTCTATACCACATTCAAACAGACTGAGCTAGGGAATGTGATTCGATTCAGCCCAATTTCAGAGATCCAAACAAGCTCTAAGTTGTTTCTAATTCAACAAACACATCCAGATCAACTTGAGACTATTGACGCTACACACCATTTTACACGTCAAAAACATAGCATTTTGAGCATCAATACAACCATTTTGGGCGATTAACCATTGGTATTAGTAGAATATTGGTGTATTTGTTGTTCTAGAGGTCTTATTGCAAACACGAGTGAAAGGATGATATTTTGGACATTTTTAGTGGACTTGGACCCTGAAGAGGTGAAATATAGCAGAGAAGGCTCACGTGCTGACCGTCACAAGGCTGTGTCGATTGGCACGAGGGTAATTTGGGCTGATCAAGACCGGTCCACTTCTTCAGTTCTTCTAGAACGAAGCTACTGGCACAAATCTTTGAAGATATTCATTGTGAAGAGATAAAAGAGAACTTCAAGATTCAAAATGTGCAGTACGAGACTTTACTTCGAGGAATTTAATGAGGAAACCCACATAGAAGTTATAAAAGACTTGGGAACCGACTTTGAAGAGATATCGGACTAAACATGGAGTGTACCAATCGGCACGCCCGCGGTGCCGATCAGCACGTGATCTTTTTCCCAAGAAACCAACTCTATCTCGAATTGCATCTGTATAAATACTTGAAAATACTAGGGCTAGAAAGACACTGTCAGAGGAACAACAATTCTCATGAGTTTAGAGCCACCATGACTTTGCCTTATTCTTACATCTCTAGTTGCTAGGATTAGCTTGGCTAGCCTAGCCAAGTCGATGATCGCAAGGTCATAGGCTTGAAGTTCCAAGAACCACTGGTGCTCGAGGTGATCCATCAAGGTAGGCCTACTAGATGAAGATGTATCTTGTACTATATATATCAAAGTTATATTAAATATGTTGATGAATGATTTTGGATATTTGATTACATGGATTTTATGGTCTTACATGTGCTTGTTCTAATACTTAGTATAATATAGGCTAAGTATTTAGATGCTATATTGATCATGATGATTAGGGTAGCTTTTTGGATCTTGCACAAGCCATATTTGCATATGTATCTGCTTATGCATGGTAGTAGATGCATGTAGAGTAGAGGATAGTAGACCAATTAAGTTGATTGGTCGTGACATGGCTCCTCGGAAAAGCGTCACTTCTCCACCGATCTTTGGTTCCTTATATCCAAATAATTCCGTTTATGATGCTATTTGATTGTACTTTTTTGTTATAATTTCAGTTAGTAGATATCTAGTTCAACTTACCAAATAATTTTCTTTAAACCCATCTACGAGTTAAAACAACCTTCAACTAAAATAGCCTCTGTACCGATCGCACAGTAGTGCGCCAATCAGCTTAATCCCCGCTCATTGACAAAAGCTCTTGCCCTTTTAGAACGCTAATTATATCTTTAACTAACAACTTTTTTTGATTCTCACTGGTCTCTGTGGATCAATATAAACCTCATAATACTTTAGCGAAAAAAGACTACAATGTACATCATCCTTTTAGCGGTATATAATGTTGGATAAATTAGCACTTTTAGTTTTATATTAATCCAGAAATAAATCATAAGCATGATTAATAGATTACATAATAAACTAGACAAGTCTACACAAGATCTAGACAGGTCTATTAGACCAAACAAAAATATAGCATCTATCATACTAGCAACATCCATCATAGACAAACAGACCACGAAAGCTAGTATGAAAGACATGGTGTGAGATGAGAGTATGTACGTTTCCTTCTGTACTGAATAGAGGAGGTGGCGATGACGTACAACACCGCCACGTTATTGGCGACAGTGGGTGAGACCGACTTGATGATGAGAAAGATGAGCCGTGGTGACGAGCTTGACGAAGACGAGGAAGCGATCGAGCAGTCGCGCAGAGCACTTTCCAAAAATCTTAGTCGTCCTCTCCTGGTGCAGGATTGTAGAGGACGACGGTTCCGGAGACCTGCTCTCCCATTCGCCGGTGCACGCCGACAATCGGGATGGAGAAGTCTTGGCGGTGCAACTGTAGCGAGAGGCAATATACTAGGTGATTGCGTGATATGATTTGCAGCGGTACTCGTACATATTTATAAGGAGGAACCGCTAGGGTTGGGCATCCCGCAACCGAGTCGGTTACCATATTAACCCGTCGGTTTCTATAATTAAATATATGGAATACATAGCAAAAAGAAAGTGCAAAAGGAAGCCGCACCCCCGCAAGGCAAGGGACCGAATCTCGGCGGACCATTCACACAGGTGATGCGCGGCCGCGCCCATCGCCCACGCCACACCCCGCCCCGCCACGCCTGGCCCGGCGAGGCGAGATGAGCGAGCGCGCGCGTGTGTTCTTCCTTCCTCCCATTCACACACTTATAAGAGATGCTAGAGCAACCAACCTTATAAGTTGGACTCCCTCCATCTTCACTAGCAATGTGGGGCTAAACCTTTGCACTCCCACCACTCATGAATGGGCCTTTGAGATTTTGTAGGAATTATTGTGAATATTAATGGGCCAAGCCCATATAATTCTAACAATCCCCCACCAGATCTCAAAGTCCCAGCTAGACTTTGCCACACTCCACTGTTATTTAATATATCAGTATTTTCAGTGGAGACTATTAAGTTGAACTTCCACCTAGAACAATAAGCTACACTCATTCACAACTTAAATAATGGACTATGCCTTGAATTGCAAGTTTTGTGCAAACAAGTTTCACTTACTGTCGTAACTGATACTAGACCTCCAGTAGGCTTCTCCGGGGGTGGAGCATATAGGTCATACTCCCTTGGTCTTAATAGAGATCACCCAAATCTCATAGATTGCAACCTTACAACAATTAGGCTCATATAGCTGTATTCATTCAAGATTGTTCTATAGGACAACACCTTTGCTATTTAAAGCCAACTGAATACATTAAGGCAACAACCAACTTGTCATACAGATATCGTGAGTAATGCATATCTTCTCGAGTGGGTCATAAAAAGGTTACTCTCATGCTAACCGATAGCTTGTTCTTCCCAGGTCCTACTTCACGGGATCTCCGATCACATAGGTTGGATTACCACTATGGAATAGCACAAATGGGTCTCATACCCATCTCCTTTGATGCACTGTCTATCACATTATGTGACAGCTCTTTAGTGAATTGATCTGCCAGGTTCTCACCAGTTGAAATATATTCTACTGATATGACACCGGAGTTTCTCATTTTCCTAACAGACTTCAAACGTCTCTTAATATGTCTTGATGACTTCATATTGTCCTTAGAATTGTTCACTTTGACTATCACAGTTTGATTGTCACAATTCATGAGGATTGCCGGCACAGGTTTCTCGACAATAGGCAAGTCCATCAAGAGCTCACACAGCCAATCGGCCTCAACTGTAGCTGTATCTAGTGTGGTAAGCTCTGCTTCCATGGTAGACCTTGTTAAGATGGTCTGTTTGCATAATCTCCATGAAATAGCAGCACCACCAAGAGTAAATGCATATCCACTCATAGTATACAGCTCATCAGCATCAGATATCCAATTAGAATCACTATAGCCCTCTAGTACTGATGGATATCTAGAATAATGAATTCCATAATCCGTAGTACCAACTAAATAGTGCATTACCCGCTCAAGCGCACGCCAATAATCATCTCCCGGACAAGAAGTAAACCGACTCAGTTTACTCACAGCAAATGAGATGTCAGGTCTAGTAGCACTAGCTAAATACATAAGTGATTTAATTATCTGAGAATATCTTAATTGATCTCTGCCAATTCTCTTATTCTTTCAAAGAATCAAGCTGGGATCATAAGGTGTTGGAGAAGACTTGCTATCCTTGTAACCAAAACAGTTCAAGAGCTTCTCAACATAATGAGATTGCGTAAGAGTAATCTCATTCTCTCCTTTGATTAGCTTGATGTTCAAGACAACATCTGCCTCACCCAGATCCTTCATATCAAAGCTTTTTCACAGAAAAGTCTTGACCTCATTGATCACGTCAAGATTTGTTCCAAAGATGAGTATGTCATCAACATACAAGCACAATTTAACTCCTTGACCCCCACCATGGCGGTAGTACACACATTTATCAACCTCATTGATTGAAAAGCCTGCTGTTAGAAGTGTTGAATCAAATTTCTCATGCCACTGCTTAGGAACTTGTTTCAGACCATACAAAGACTTCAACAACTTACACACCTTGTCTTCTTGACCCTTTATTACAAATCCATCTGGCTAATCCATATAGATTTCCTCATCCAACTCTCCATTAAGGAAAGCTAATCTTAACGTCCATATGATGAACAATAAGACCATGTGAGGCAGCCAGAGCAAGTAATACACAAATAGTGGTCAATCTAGCAACAGGTGAATAAGTATAGCCACAAGCTGAGCCTTATACTTATCAATAGTACCATTAGGCATAAGCTTTTTCTTGAACACACATTTGCAACCTACAGGTTTGCAACCATATGGTCTATCGATAACTTCCCAAGTTCCATTAGAAAGAATAGAGTCCATCTCACTATGGACAACTTCTTTCCAGTCATCTGCGTCAGGAGATGCATATGCCTCTGAAATGGTTCGAGGAGTGTCATCCACAAGATAAACAGTGAAATCATCACCAAAAGACTTTGCAGTCCTTTGTCTCTTACTCCTCCTAGGAGCTTCACTATTAATCTCCTCATGGATTGGTTCAAGTGTTTGTTTAGTATAATCAAAAAGTGCACTAGGTTCAGGAGTTATTTCAGCAATCACATCAGAAGATAATCTAGACATGCTATGTAAATCTTTCATAGGAAATATGTTCTCAAAGAAAGTAACATTACGAGACTCCATTAATGAATTAACATGAACATTAGGCACCTCTGATGTAACCACTAAAAATCTAATGGCAATGCTATGATGAGCATATCCAAGAAAGATACAATCCATAGTTTTAGGTCCCAACTTACGCTTCTTGTTAATTGGCACGTTAACTTTGGCCAAACAACCCCATGTGCGTAAGTAAGAGAGCGATGACTTTCTACCAATCCATTCCTCATATGGCGTCTTCTCCTTATTCTTCATGGAAACTCTATTCAGGGCATGACATGATATCAATAAAGCCTCCCCCCACCATGCCTTAGATAATCCAGCCGTGTCTAACATGGAATTAACCAAGTCAGTCAAGGTGTGATTCTTTCTTTCGGCAATCCCATTTGACTGGGGCGAATAGGGAGGCGTCCTCTTATGTATCATACCATGTTCCGCACGGAATAAGTCAAACTCATTTGAGAAATACTCGCCACCACGATCGGACCTAATTCTTTTGATCTTTTTCTCTAGTTGAGTTTCAACTTCAGCCTTATAAATTTTGAAGTAGTTTAGAGCCTCATCTTTCATTTTTAACAAATAAACATAGCAATATCTAGTCGCATCATCAATCAAAGTCATGAAGTATCTTTTTCCACCCTCAGTCAATATACCATTCATTTCACAAAGATCTGAATGTATAAGTTTTAGTGGTGCCAAGTGTCTCTCCTCTGCAGCCTTGTGAGGCTTTCAAGGTTGCTTAGATTGCACACAACTTGAGCACTTAGAACCTTTGATAATGGAAAAATTCGGAATTAAATTCAAACTGGAAAGTCAAGACATAGAACCAAAATTTAGATGACATAAACATGAATGCCAAACACTAGCATCACTATCATTAACACCATCACAAATATAGTTCACAGACTTATTACAATAATCTGAAAGGGAAAAGAAGAACAAGCTTCCGCACTCATAGCATTTACCAATAAATTGTCCACTCTTAGACACGACAACTTTATTCGACTCAAGCAGTACCTTAAAACCATACCTGCACAAAAGGGAGCCATTAACGAGATTCTTCTTGATAGAAGGGACATGTTATACATTCTTCAATTGGACAATCTTCCCGAAGTGAACTTCAGCTCGACCGTGCCAACACCATAAACAGAAGCATGTGACCCATTCCCTATTAGGACGGAGGAATCCCGGGCGACCTGGTAAGAAGTAAACAAAGAGGCATCAGCACACACATGAATATTAGCACCAGTATCAAGCCACCAACAAGTAGATTGAAATACAGAAAAAAACATATGGTAAATTACCATACCCACTATTTTCTCCAGCACTGGTCACCATGTTCGCAGACTTCTGCTGTGGAGGCTTCCTTCCTTTGCGTTCTGGACACTTCTTTGCCCAATGCTCAATAGAACCGCAAACAAAGCATGCTCCCTTCTTCTTGTTCTTCTTCTTGAAGGTAGTGGTCTGCTTAGGCTTATTGTTCTTGCCCTTGCCCTTACCACCACTGCCATTAGACTGTTGTGGTTGATGCACCATATTGGCAACAATGTGTCCCTCATTCACTTTAGAACGTCCATCCTTCTCACGAGCTTTCTCCTCAACATCAAGAGACGCAATCAAATCTGAGACAGATATGTTCGTCTTCTTATGTTTAAGAGTAGTCGCGAAATCCCTCCAAGTTGGAGGCAATTTGGCAATAATGCCCCCAGCCACAAGCTTCTCAGGTATGACGATTTTAAGCAATTCGAGTTCCTTCATAATACACTGTATCTCATGAGCCTGCACGACGATAGATTTGCTATCTACCATCTTAAAATCATGGTACTGCTCAATGACATATAGTTCAGCGCCAGCATCTAAACCACCATAGTCAACGATCAGAACATCCTACATATCCTTTGTGACTGTATGATGGATGTAGATGTCCTGAAGACGATCTACCAAAACTCCAATAATAGCGCCCAAGAATATTGTGTTGGCTTCACTGTAGGCATTTTTCTGATCTACAGTGAGATCGCCTTCAGGTTTGCCAGTGGACACCCAGAACACATTCATGATAGTAAGCCACAGAGTGACTTTCACTTGCCATCTTTTGAAGTGCACGCCAGTGAATTTCTCTAGCCTCAGTGCATTGACAAATCCAGCCATAAAACTAAAGTGCCTACAATAAGGTTTTTGGATTGTTGGATAAATTAGCATTTTTAGTTTTATATTAATCCAGAAATAAATCATAAGCACGATTAACATATTACATAATGCACTAGACAAGTCTACGCAAGATCTAGACAGGTCTATTAGGCCAGACAAAAGCATAACATCTACCATACTAGCAACATCCATCATAGACAAACAGACCATAAAAGATAGTATGGAAGACATGGTGTGAGATGAGAGTACGTATATTTCCTTCTAGACTGGGTAGAGGAGGCAGCGAAGACGTGCAGCACCGTCACGTTGTTGGTGATGGCGGGTGAGACCGACTTGACGATGAGGAAGACGAGCCGTGGCAATGATCTTGACGAAGACGAGGAAGCGATCGAGCAGTCATGTAGAGCGCTTCCCAAAAACCTTATTCGTCCTCTCCCGGTGCAAGATCGCAGAGGACGACGGTTCTGGAGACCTGCTCTCCCGTTTGTCGGTGCACGCCAACGATCGAGATGGAGAAGTCTTGAAGGCGCAACAGTAGCGAGAGGTAAAACCCTAGACGATTGCGTGATATGATTTGCAGCGGTACTTATACGTATTTATAGGGAGGAACCGCTAGGGTTGGGCGTCCCGCAACCGAGTCGGTTACCATATTAATACGTCGGTTTCCATAATTAAATATATGGAATATGCAGCAAAAAGAAAGTGCAAAAGGAAGCCGCGCCCCCGCAAGGCAAGGGACCGAATTTCGGCGGACCATTCACGCAGGTGATGCGCGGCCGCGCCCATCGCCCACGCCCCGCCCGACGAGGCGAGGCAAGCGAGCACGCGCGTGTGTTCTTCCTTCCTCCCATTCACACACTTGCAAGAGATGCTAGAGCAACCAACCTTATAAGTTGGGCTCCCTCCACCTCCACTAGCAATATGGGACTAAATCTTTGCACTCCCACCACTCATGAATGAGCCTTTGAGATTTTGTAGGAATTATTGTGAATATTAATGGGCCAAGCCCATATAATTACAACAATCCCCCACCAGATCTCAAAGTCCCAGCTAGACTTTGCCTCACCCCACTGTTGTTTGATATACCAGTGTTTTCAGTGGAGAATGTTAAGTTGAACTTCCACCTAGAACAATAAGCTACACTCATTCACAACTTGAACAATGGACTACGCCTTGAATTGCAAGTTTTGTGCAAACAAGTTTCACTTACTGTCATAACTGATACTAGACCTCTAGTAGGCTTCTCCGCGGATGGAGCATATGTGTCATACTCCCTTGGTCTTTCATGAGCTTAATAGAGATCAACCAAATCTCACAGATTGCGACCTTACAACAATCAGGCTCATATAGGTGTATTCATTCAAGAATGTTCTGTAGGACAACATCTTTGCTATTTAAAGCCAACTGAATATATTAAGGCAGCAACCAACTTGCCATACAGATATCGAGAGTAATGCATCACTTCTCGAGTGGGTCATAAAAAGGTTACTCTCATGCTAACCAATATCTTGTTCTTCCCAGGTCCTACTTCACGGGATCTCCGATCACATAGGTTAGGTTACCACTATGGAATAGTACATATGGGTCTCATACCCATCTCCTTCGATACACTGTCTATCACATTACGTGACAGCCCCTTAGTGAATTGATCTGTCATATTCTCACCAGTTGAAATATATTCTACTCATATGACTCTGGAGTTTCTTATTTTCCTGATAGACTTCAAACGTCTCTTAATATGTCTTGATGACTTCATATTGTCCTTAGAATTGTTCACTTTGACTATCACAGTTTGATTGTCACAATTCATGAGGATTGGCGGCATAGGTTTCTCGATAATAGGCAAGTCCATCAAGAGCTCACGCAGCCAATCGGCCTCAACTGTAGCTGTATCTAGTGCGGTAAGCTCTGCTTCCATGGTAGACCTTGTTAAGATGATCTGTTTGCATGATGTCCATGAAACAGCAACACCACCAAGACTAAATGCATATCCACTCATAGCATATAACTCATCAGCATCAGATATCCAATTGGAATCACTATAGCCCTCTAGTACTGCTGGATATCTAGAATAATGAATTCCATAATCCATAGTACCAACTAAAAAGTGCATTACCCGCTCAAGCGCACGCCAATGATCATCTCCCGGACAAGAAGTAAACTGGCTTAGTTTACTCACAGCAAACGAGATGTCAGGCCTAGTAGCACTAGCTAAATACATAAATGATCCAATTATCTGAGAATATCTTAATTGGTCTCTGCCAATTCTCTTATTCTTTCGAAGAATCAAGCTGGGATCATAAGGTGTTGGAGAAGACTTGCTATCCTTGTAACCAAAATGGTTCAAGAGCTTCTCAACATAATGAGATTGCGTAAGAGTAATCCCATTCTCTTCTTTGATTAGCTTGATGTTCAAGATAACATCAGCCTCACCCAGATCCTTCATATCAAAGCTTTGGCATAGAAAAGTCTTGACCCTATTGATCACGTCAAGATTTGTTCCAAAGATGAGTATGTCATCAACATACAAGCACAATATAACTCCCTGACCCCCACCATGGCGGTAGTACACATATTTATCAGCCTCATTGACTAAAAAGCCTGCTGCTAGAAGTGTTGAATCAAATTTCTCATGCCACTGCTTAGGAGCTTATTTCAGACCATACAAATACTTCAACAACTTACACACCTTGTCTTCTTGACCCTTTATTACAAATCCATCTGGATGATCCATATAGATTTCCTCATCCAACTCTCCATTAAGGAAAGCTGTCTTAACGTCCATCTGATAAATGATAAGACCATTTGAGGCAGCCAGAGCAAGTAATACACGAATAGTGGTCATTTGAGAAATACTCGCCATCATGATCGGACCTAATTCTTTTGATCTTTTTCTCTAATTGAGTTTCAACTTCAACCTTATAAATTTTTAAGTAGTTTAGAGCCTCATCTTTTGTTTTTAACAAATAAACATAGAAATATCTAGTCGCATCATCAATCAAAGTCATGAAGTATCTTTTTCCACCCTCAGTCAATTATACCATTCATTTCACAAAGATCTGAATGTATAAGTTTTAGTGGTGCCAAGTGTCTCTCTGCAGCCTTGTGAGGCTTTCGAGGTTGCTTAGATTGCACACAACTTGAGCACTTAGAACCTTTGATAATGGAAAAATTCAGAATTAAATTCAAGCTGGAAAGTCGAGACATAGAACCAAAATTTAGATGACATAAACATGAATGCCAAACACTAGCATCACTATCATTAACAGCATCACAAATATAGTTCATAGATTTATTGTAATAATCTGAAAAGGAAAAGCGGAACAAGCCTCCGCACTCATAGCCTTTACCAATAAATTGTCCACTCTTAGACACGACAATTTTATTCGACTCAAGCAGTACCTTAAAACCATACCTGCACAAAAGGGAGCCATTAACGAGATTCTTCTTTATAGAAGGGACATGTTGTACGTTTTTCAATTGGACAATCTTCCCGAAGTGAACTTCAGCTCGACCGTGCCAACACCATGAACAGAAGCATGTGACCCATTCCCTATTAGGACGGAGGAATCTCGGGCGACCTGGTAAGAAGTAAACAAAGGGGCATCAGCACACACATGAACATTAGCACCAGTATCAAGCCACCAACAAGTAGATTGAAATATAGAAAAAACATATGGTAAATTACCAGACCCACTATTTTCTCCAGCACTGGTCACCATGTTCGCAGACTTCTGCGGCGAAGGCTTCCTTTCTTTGCATTCTGGATACTTCTTTGTCCAATGCTCATTAGAACCACAAACAAAGCATGCTCCCTTCTTCTTGTTCTTCTGCTTGAAGGTAGTGGTCTGCTTAGGCTTATTGTTCTTGCCCTTGCCCTTACCACCACTGCCATTAGACTGTTATGGTTGATGCACCATATTGGCAACAGTATGTCCTTTGTTAACTTTAGAACGTTCATGCTTCTCACAATCTTTCTTCTCAACGTCAAGAGACGCGATCAAATCTAAGACAGATATGTTTGTCCTCTTATGTTTTAGAGTAGTCGCAAAATTCCTCCAAGTTGGAGGTAATTTGGCAATAATGCCCCCAGCCACAAGCTTCTCAGGTATGACGATTTTAAGCAATTCGAGTTCCTTCATAATGCACTGTATGTCATGAGTCTACATGATGATAGATTTGCCATCTACCATCTTAAAATCATGGTACTGCTCAATGACATACAGTTTAGCGCCAGCATCTGAACCACCATAGTCAGCGATCAGAGCGTCCTACATATCCTTTGTGACTGTATGATGGATGTAGACGTCCTGAAGACGATCTACCAAAACTCCAATAATAGCGTCCAAGAATATTGTGTTGGCTTTATTGTAGGCCTTTTTCTGATCTGTAGTGAGATCGCCATTAGGTTTGCCAGTGGACACCCAGAACACATTCATGGCAGTAAGCCATAGAGTGACTTTCACTTGCCATCTTTTGAAGTGCACGCCAGTGAATTTCTCTGGCCTTAGTGCATCGATAAATCCAGTCATAAAACTAAAGTGCCTACAATAAGGTTTTTGAATTGTTGGATAAATTTATACTTTTAGTTTTATATTAATCCAAAAATAAATCATAATCATGATTAACAGACTAGACAAGTCTACACAAGATCTAGACAGGTCTATTAGGTCAGACAAAAGTATAGTATTTACCATACTAGCAACATCCATTATAGACAAACAGACCACGAAAGCTAGTATGAAAGACATGGTGTGAGATGAGAATACGTACATTTCCTTCTGAACTGGGTAGAGGAGGCAACGACGATGTGCAACACTGTCACGTTGTTAGTGACGGCGGATGAGACCGACTTGACGACGAGGAAGACGAGCCGTGGTGACGAGCTTGATGAAAACGTGGAAGCGATCGAGCAGTCATGCAGAGCGCTTCCCAAAAACCTTATTCATCCTCTCCCGGTGCAAGATTGCAGAGGACGACGGTTTCGGAGATCTGTTCTCCCGTTCGCCGGTACATACCGACGATCGGGATGGAATACACAGCATCGGCTCACGATCATCGCACACCCAAAACAAAAAAGAGCCACCGAGGAATACCATTATTGAGGAAGTGACGCAGACCCTAATTCCCAACCGGGGACGGCGCTTGACGCCATGAGATCGCGCATAAGGGAAAGAATAATGGCATGTAGATATTAATAACTATGTCTCTTTCATAAAAAATATAATGACATGTAGAAATGGGCAAATCATTCATTGTACCCGTTACCTGGTCTGCTTTTCTGCATTAGGTTTTGATTTTCAAAATTTTTGTATATGGTGTACTATTTTAACTTCCTAGTCATATACAGGTGAGCAATTGTGATTAGAAAGAGTCCAGAATCTGTATCTGACTGACATAGAAACGCAGATAAGAACCTCTCCTACTGTGTTACGGCGTGGTGGGCGAGTAGGAGATCGTAAAGGCGAGACTAGTAGCTGCGATTGGCGATTGGATCGGAGAGTATAACGCGGTGGGTTGTTCTCGTCGCCGGTGGCCAAGAAAGCCACGACGACCGAGGTACAATCCACCCACGGGAAGATTTCTTTATTCCTCAATGACCTAATCAAACTACCTCGGCTAACCTTTATAGTCCAGGTGCCAGTACAATTGCTAAACTTTCCTAACAAAGAGCTACGCAAATCTTCCTTAATATCTGTTAACAAACCGACTCAGCCACGATTCTGTTGTGGACCGCGACGGCGCACGTACTAGCATCCTACAAACGCGTCCACAACACTTCCCCCCTCCCCGACAAACAGCTTGTCCGCAAGCTGTACATCAGGATAGCGCTCCTTGAATTCCAGTAACTTCTCCCAAGTCGCATCCGCAGCAGCACGGCCTTCCCATTGCACGAGTAACTCTCATGTTCCCCGATTGAGACGCACACGCACCACCTGAGCTGGGGTGGGCACTACTCGACTGTGAACGATCGGTGGCAGAGATACCGTAGATGATGGCGGATCGCCGTCAAAGCGCTTAAGAACTGAAACATGGAACACATCGTGGATACGCGCTTTAGGTGCTAGTTGGAGACGATAAGCCACCTCCCCAATGCGCTCCAGCACCTGAAATGGTCCATAATACTTCGGATCAAGCTTATGAGAACTGCTACTAGTGATTCCAGCGGCCGTGCGATGATGGAGATGAAGCCAAACCCACTCTCCAATTGCAAATTCTAAAGGTCGATGATGCCGATTATATTGAACGGTCATGCGGTCCTGGGCCTGATGCAAACGGTCTTTGATCTCCACTAAAAACTCATCATGCTCTACTAACTGACGCTCCACTGCTGCAACTCGGGCTGCTCCTGGCTCATAAGGCAGCAATGTTGGAGGATCCCGACCATAAACTACTCGGAACGGAGTAGAGCGTATCGCTGACTGGTAAGATGTATTGTAACAATACTCAGCCCATGACAACCATTGTAACCACGAATGCGGACGATCACCAGCCAAGCAACGCAGATACATAGTAATGATCTTGTTTGTTGCCTCCGACTGACCGTCGGTCTGCGGATGAAAAGCGGTGCTGAGTTGCAACTGAGTACCAGCATCCTTGAAGAGGTCAGTCCAAAAATTACTTGTGAAGACGGTATCACGATCACTGACAATAGAACAAGGAATTTCATGTAGCTTAACAATGTTGTCAAAGAATGCCCGGGCCACTGAATTTGCCGAGTAAGGATGACCAAGTGAAATAAAATGAGCATATTTGGAAAATCGGTCCACCACAGTGAGCACCACCCATTTTCCTCCAACCTTAGGAAATCCCTCTACAAAATCCATAGCTATGTCAGTCCAAACCTCCGAAGGCAGGGGCAATGGCTGCAACAACCCCGCCGGATGCAAGTGCTCCGTTTTATTACGCTGACACACAGAGCATCCTTTAATGAACTCTCGAATCCGGCGATTGCTGTGCTTGTTGTAGAAAGAACCCCGGAACCTCTGGAGTGTCTTTTGTACACCTTCATGACCACCGTGTGCCACCTCCAACACTCGTGGCCAAAGGCTGGAGTCATCTGGTACAAAGATCTGACCACGTAACAATAGCAACCCATCAACCTCTGTCCAATCTGCAGCTTCCGTTCCCACAGCCAGACCAGCACGCACAGCAACAGCATCTAGATGAGCCACCAATTCCTGGCGGAGCTCCTCAAACAGAGTGAAGGTTGGGGCCGACAGTGCCGACATCTCAACAGGATCGGCGTGGCGCCTAGAGAGTGCATCTGCTGCCGTATTAAGTCGACCCAGTCTGTACTCCACCTCCAAGTCGTAACCAAACAGTTTGGACACCCACGTGTGCTGTGGGATTGTTGATAAACGTTGATCCAATATATACTTCAAACTGAAATGATCCGTGCGTACCGTAAATGCGTGTCCCCATAAGTATGGCCTCCAATGTTTGACGGCCTTGACCAAGCCCATCAACTCTCGCTCATAAGCTGGTAACTTGGAATGGTGTGGTGCGACGGGATGGCTGAAGAAGGCCACAGCACCGTCGCCTTGGTGAAGGACAGCGCCAAAGCTAGCGCCCGAAGCGTCACAGTCGACAAAGAAGTGTTTGGTGAAGTCCAGAAGCTGAAGCAAGGGAGCCGTTGGGAGCGCCTGCTTGAGGTCATCAAATGCACGTTCCGCATTATCAGACCACGAAAATCCTTCACGCTTTAGGAGAGCAGTCAGGGTGCCGCGACGATGCCATAGCCTGCAATGAACTTACGGTAGTAGCCGGCCAGACCCAAGAACCCCCGGAGTGCTCGCACCGACATCTGACATGGCCACGCCTTCACCGCATCAACCTTGGAAGCGTCCATGGCCACCCGGGCAGCCGACACCACATGTCCAAAATAGGCCACCTGTTCCGCACCAAATGAACACTTTGACCGCTTGAGGTGCAACTGATTATCACGAAACACCTGAAACACCATCTTGACGTGCTGTAAGAGCTCAGCCCAAGTCTGACTGTAGATCAAAATATCATCAAAAAATACAAGAACAAAACGACAAATGAAAGACTTTAGAATGTCGTTCATGAGAGCTTGAAATGCCGCAGGTGCATTCGTGAGGCCGAACGGCATCACTAGGAACTCAAAGTGTCCCCGATGTGTTCGGAACGCCGTCTTGCCAATGTCCTCCGGGCACATTCGAACTTGGTGGTAGCCGCTGCGGAGGTCCAGCTTGGTGAAGAAACAAGCGCCCCGGAGTTCATCCAGAAGTTCGTCCACGACCGGGATTGGAAACTTATCCTTGACCGTGACCTCGTTGAGGGCCCGATAATCAACGTAGAAACGCCAGCTTTTGTCATGTTTGCGCATGAGGAGCACCGGGGAGGAAAAAGCAGATGTTGACTCCCGGATGATCCCTTGCGTGAGCATCGAATCGCATTGCCGCTCAATCTCATCCTTGAGAAGTTGTGGATAGCGATACAACCGTACCGCCACGGGCGCTTAACCAGGCAGAAGATGAACCCGATGATCCTGTCGCCGAGGGGGCGGTAGGCCTGTTGGTTCGGTGAAGAGGTCCTGGTATTGTTCCAGCAGCGCCGTCAAGACATCACAATCTGCAGATATGCTGCGGAGGGCCATGTCCTCCCCGCCGACACCGAGCCATGTAATGGATCGTCCAGCGCGATAGATGGTCATGAGAAGCTTGGCGAAATCCCACACAATGGGCCCCAGTGTTTGCAACCACTGCACACCGAGGACAAGATCAAACCCGGCAATGGGCAGGGCATAGCAGTCCATAGTGAACGACTCGCCGTGGATGGCAACAGCTGTAGCGACACATACGCCTGGACATGCCACGCGCTCGCCATTGGCCACTTTCACCGTCAGCCCAGGCCGTTGTTTGATGTTGAGGCCTAGGCGGAGCGACACTGTGTCATTGATGAAGGTGTGCGTGGATCCAGAGTCAACAAGCGCCACCAATTCCACCCCACCTATTATGACTTTCAACCTCATAGTCTTAGCTGCCGTAATCCCAGTGAGAGCATGCAAAGAGATGCCCAGTTCGTCCTCAAGGGCCACCGGGTCAGTGTCATCGTCAACCTCCAGCAGGAACACCCCTTTGGCGGAACACTTATGATCAGCCGTGTACTTTTCAGGGCAGAAGTAACACTCTTGCCGAAGACGTTTCTCTGCCATCTCTTCCGGGGAAAGGCGCTTGAAGCGGTGGCGTGGTGTGGCCGCTGGCGTCGTGGCCAGCGTTGCTGCCGTAGTTGTAGTTGCTGATGCCGGTGTGAAGGATCCCGCTAGAATGACGCGGCCCTTCACACGACCCACCGCCTGCATGGCCCCGAGCGCCGCCTCGCGAGCACGTTCGTGGGCGCGAACAAGGCCCATGGCTGTCTGAAGATCTGCCGGCTTCTGTAGCTCCACATCGGACGCCAGCGGTTGTCCCAAACCCGCCGTGAACAAGTCGATCTGATGCTGGGGGGAGAGGTCGTCACAACGGCATAGCAGAGCCAAGTACTGACGCTGATACTCTTCCACCGTGCCGGTCCGATGCAGCTCTTTGAGTTCGCCAAGGGAGTTGGTACGGATCGGCGGCCCGCACCATAGGTTGATGTACTCTGCAAAACGAGGCCACGGAAGGAGACCGAACTCTCGCTCCAGGCCGTAGTACCACTCTGCTGCGATGCCATCGAGATGGAGGGAAGCGAGCCAAACTTGCTCCGCCGCCATGGTCCGTGTGCCCCTAAAATAGGACTCACACTTGTTTAACCACGGAAGCGGGTCAGAAAGGCCATCGTAGTGTGGAAAATTGAGCTTGGGCTTGTGGATGACGGGCCGATGATCTTCGGGAGGGCCACGACGAAAGCCGCCGCCTCCGCCGCCGTCCCTGCCATCATTAAAGCTAGTGTCCCCAACAAAGGTGGTTTTCGGGGGAACCTCGAAATCATCGTCCGGGGCCTTCTCCTGACGAGCAATGCGCACATCGTGGGAGTCGAGCCGCTTGTTTATCGTTGTCAACTGCGCCAGGATGCGGTTGAGCATGTCGGGAACCGTGTTGTCCTTAGGAGTACCTTCGACGCCGGGCATTGTGGTCGATGCGTCGTTGCTGGTCCCTGATACCAAAGTGTTACGGCGTGGTGGGCGAGTAGGAGATCGTAGAGGCGAGACGAGTAGTAGCTGCGATTGGCGATTGGATCGGAGAGTATAACGCGGTGGGTTGTTCTCGTCGCCGGTGGCCAAGAAAGCCACGACGACCGAGGTACAATCCACCCACGGGAAGATTGCTTTATTCCTCAATGACCTAATCAAACTACCTCGGCTAACCTTTATAGTCCAGGTGCCGGTACAATTGCTAAACTTTCCTAACAAAGAGCTACACAAATCTTCCTTAATATCTGTTAACAAACCGACTCAGCCACGATTCTGTTGTGGACCGCGACGGCGCACGTACTGGCGTCCTACAAACGCGTCCACAACATACTGCTAGGGAATAGGTTAGAGTTAGACAGACCAGTTATCGTTCTGAATTGATTTTAGGACACCCTGTTAGAATCGGCTCTGACTACGATTGGATTATGATATTCTATCCTGATATTAGAATCAGTTTCAAACCGTAGCCAGTCATAAGAACCGCTACTATCAGAACGGGAGAGGATGAGGATAAGCTACGCGGCCAAGGGACAAGTCTCTAAGCAGATAATTTGTTTTCTATTTTCATGGTGTTACAATGTTTGTTTTTTGACGTAGAGGCAAGAATGTTAGTTTTTTGAAAATAGTATCTCTCATGATTCGTAGTAAGAACCGCTACTATCAGAACGGGAGAGGACGAGGATAAGCTACGCCGCCAAGGGGGCAAGTCTCTAAGCAGATAATTTGTTTTCTATTTTCATGGTGTTACAATGTTTGTTTGTTGATGTAGAAGCAAGAATGTTAGTTTTTTATCTCTCATGATTCGTAGCCAACGACATATAGGGTTATAAGCATTCATATATAAGATCCCAAGTTTTTACTTTCTTTGATGGTATCTCTACCAGGGTTAACCTAACCGTGGTTAACCGGTCGGTTAATCTAGTTAACCGGTCGGGCCGGTTACACCATTTGACCGGTTAACCTCGATTTTGATTTATTTTTTTTAATTTTAAAAAATTACATGCAACAAAACCGGTCGGTTAACTTAGTAAAATTAGTGGTTAACCAAATAATCGATAAATTTAGAATTTTAAAAAAATATGTATTTGAAAATTTATTAACAAAATCGATGAAACTGATTGATTAAGCACCAAAACCGTTCGGTTCACCTATATAACCGATCGATTAACCGCCTCTCGATCATTGGTCGCTGAAATTAATTTTTTTCTCTGTTAACTGGCCGATTATTCCGGTTTTATGGTTAACCTTAAACCGGTTCCGACTGGTTACACCGAACGGTTCAGTTATGTTAACCCTGATTTGTACCCGTGGTTAAGTTTAGTGGTTTGATGTAGACTTACTAACGTTTTGAAAATAGTATCTCTATGGTATTGGTATTATATATTTGTTTGTGGTACTGATACGGACTTTTGTAAGGGTTTATGAGATCTGAAACATCGGGATCTACTGGTCTAGGAACATAACACCAAGCATTAGACGGAAGCGTGATTAACATGGATTATCAATCATCGGAGTGAGTGAGGGAGCAGCGGTGACAACTCGATCTAGTCGATCTCGCTTGGGGTAGTGTCAACCTTCAGGGCGCTAGCGGCACTGTCCGGCCACTGGTGTCCTCATCGGCACCGGTGTTGGAGATGACGAACGGCGATGGCCTTCAAGTCGATCCAACACCCGTTTTGATCGGGAATATCAGGAAGAAAATGGTCACACGAGGGCAAAACTCAACATGGAGTCGGACTCCCCCTTTTACATGACACTGGTCGACCTGGGGCGACAACCATGAGTTGGATGCGTCTCCCATCGTGGCGCTGAAAAATGGACCTATAGTTTCTTAATAAAAACATATCTTTTAATTATTTTTAAATATTTATTTTTAAATATATTTGACACTTTATTTTATTTCCTGATAAATCACTTCCCAGCAACTTTTACCCTCTTGTGGGAATGGGAGGCTATTGAGGGAGTTAAGGTTGTAGCTTGTAGCAAATTAAGAACATGATATTTCATTCGTATCTTTTTACTTGTTATTTTGGAGTTGGACACGGAGATTAATGGGATGTTTGGTTCTAGACCACAGTTTACCACAGCAAACATTAGGCAACGCCACAGTAGATGGCCTCTACTTGGTTGTCGCCACGCCACGGAGAATTAACTGCTGTCACACTTTTTTTTATTATTTACTGTCAAAACTGAGACGATGATTTTTGCCGCCGAAGGTTTGGCGGTGGCATGGCGAGTAGTGGCCCGCAACCAAGCAGCCCTAAGAGAGAGTAAAAAAGTTGGATACATTAAAAACGAGAAGAGAGATAGAAATAGAGATGTATTTGAGAAAATAAAAAAGTGTATCGAGATGAGTAAATTGGAAAAACAAAAAAAAAGTTAGAATAACAAATAAATTGAAACAGAGGAAGTAGATGCAATCTTAAATTGCGTATGGTTTGGTAGCAGCAAGGTGGTAGGTACGGAGAGAAATCTCACAAACCAATAATGCAGATATTAATCTAAGCAAACCTCAATTGCGGGTTGTAACATCAGTAGTCGCTCTCACTGTAGGCGGTGGCCAAACGTGTGGCACCTTACGGGGTGTCTGAGCTAGGCGCTCTCCCAGTAGAAGCCCGTGATGGCCATAAAAGGTGATGGTACATCGAGCAGAGACAGAGAGCAATGATTTGAAGAACAGCCGGCGTTTTACTGATGTGGGACCAGATTCATTTGAAAGGTACTGTATACCACGTTTGAATCGATCTCTCCGAATTGAATAATAGCCACTCGAAGGCCGCGCGGTCAGGTGGACTGTCTCGCCACGTTGCTCTCTGGACCAGTAATTAAAACGTGACCGGCAATCTCCGGCGAATCATAAATCATCCAGTACAACTCTCCTCGTCCTCGCGGCGCTCGCGCTCCAAGGATCGTCGATGCTCTGAGATATATATCTCCCCTGACTTGCCCAAAACTCCCAGCTTAGTGTAAGTGTGTAACAGTGTTTTAATTTGCGTCCGCATAGAGAAAGAGAAGGAAGTCATGGCCACGAAGAAGAAACAGACGGTGGTGCTGTACCCATTCCCCGGCGTCGGGCACATCGTCCCCATGGTGCAGCTGGCCAAGGTCTTTCTCAGGCACGGCTACCACGTCACCATCGTGCTCATCGAGCCGCCCTCCGGGTTACCTGGCTTCGGCGCCGGCGACGTCGCCCGCTCCAACCCGTCCATCTCCTTCCACGTCCTCCCGCGGATCCCGGACCCGGTCGAAAGCGCAGGCAACAAGCCACCTTTCCTCGTCATGCTCGAGCTGATGCGGAGGTACAACGACGAGCTCCAAGAGTTCCTCCTCTCCATTATTCTCCGGCAGCAGCACCTCCACTCCCTGGTCACCAGCATGTTCACCGCCCACGCCGTGGACGTGGCCGCGAAGCTTCGCGTGCCAGTGTACACCTTCTTCGCTTCCCCCGCTGCGGTTCTGGCCGTGGTGACGCAGCTGCCGGCGTTGCTTGCCGGAAGGACGAGTGGGCTCAAGGAGCTCGGCGAGACGCCGCTGGAGTTCCTTGGCGTGCCGCCGTTCCCGGCGTCGCATATCATGCCGGAAGTGCTCGAGCACCCGGAGGAAGAGTTCTGCAAGGCCATTGTGGAAGTGTGGAAGCGCAACACTGACACAGATGGCGTGCTGGTCAACACGTTCGAGTCGCTGGAGACCCGGGCCGTGCAGGCGCTGAGGGATCCTCATCAGTGCGTCCTCCCGGGTCGGGTGATGCCACCGATCTACTGCGTCGGGCCGTTGGTAAACGGTGGCAAGGATCAACAAGCGGAGTCCAAATTAGCGTCTTCAATAACAATTCGGCACGAGTGTCTCGAATGGCTGGACGCGCAGCCGGAGCGCAGCGTGGTGTTCCTTTGTTTCGGCAGCAGGGGCGTGCTATCGCTAGAGCAGATCTGGGAGATCGCTGCCGGGCTTGACAATTCCGGGCACCGGTTCCTTTGGACCGTGCGGAAGCCGGCTGGTGAAAGTGAAAAAGATCTCCACGATATCCTAGGGTTCCTCGAGAGGACCAAGGGCCGTGGCATCGTCGTCGAGTCGTGGGCACCGCAGATGGACGTGCTCCGGCACCCATCGACGGGCGCATTCGTGACGCACTGCGGGTGGAACTCGACGCTGGAGGCCATCACAGCGGGGGTGCCCGTGTTGTGCTGGCCACTCTACGCCGAGCAGATGTTGAACAAGGTGTTGATAACCGAGGAAATGGGCATCGGGGTGGAGATGAAGGGGTACAAGGCTGGATTCATCACCGCCGAGGAGGTGGAAGCGAAGGTGAGATTGGTGTTAGAGTCCGAAGAGGGCGGAGAGCTCAGGAAGAGAATTGCGGCGCGGAAGAAAGAAGCGGAGATGGCGCTGAAGGACGGTGGATCGTCGCAAGTGGCGTTTGCCAAGTTCTTGTCAGACGTGAATAATCTAAGGGAGCATGAGCAGATCGGCATAGAACGAATCTGTGCACCTTCTTTGAGTGTTTGACTTGTATCGGTCATTGCCTATATATTTTCGATTATAGTCATCAGTTTTTCTCGGCCTTTGTCAACAATGACTTCACGCTGCAAGTGGAGTGGGTGTTTGGGTTTATCGGCAGGCCTTGCACCAGTGCTGTCTTTTTATTTATTCGTCGTCGACAAGTTAAGGAGGTGATGTTTAAGGAGTGCCAGGACGATACGTATGATGTGTTAAGGAGTGCCAGGACGATACGTATTACATTGCCTAACTGGCCGTGGCCAATGAGACATCTGATGTCATGTAACAGGAACAACGTGGGACATCAGCTGTACTCCATGCTTGCTTTTCTTGCAAGTCTGAGCGCCCTGTTGTCGCTGTCCCTAGAAATCTTGCAGACGTGAATAGTTCATTCCTGATGTTGCCGGGAATTTGTTTTTCCACGCTATGAAAAACAGAGGATATGCGGTTCAGTAGTCGGTTTTGTGTAGACGAGGATTAACCACAGAACACTGTATTGGGCTTGGCATCGATCTGGCTACCATGTTCACTTTCATCATCTAATAATCATCTTAGTACATTTTACCTTGTTAAGGATAATTGACAAGAAAAACAAAAGTGAACGACAAGATATTGACTATAGCCTATAGTAATTCAGGCGGAAAGTGTCTGTCTGGTGTCGCGCCACTGCTGTCGTCACATGCGCTTCAGAGGTCCTAAGTGTGCTATTCAAGAATGTTCCACCGTGCTCCAGCGCCAATCTGGAAAATTACTCATCATAGGCCGTGTTCAAGAATGTTCCACCGTGCTCTTTGAAAATTACTCATCATAACCTGACTGGCACAGGCAGCGCTACCAAGCGCTCGATTTTGAATGCCCGGGCTGTGATCGCTGCCTGCCCAAACAACCAGCGGCCAGGCACAATCAAACAGGCCCATCTGCTTAACCGATGATGCCCGTAAGCGCCGGAGACTGGACAAGCGAAACTGTGTTTATATTGGAACAAAAATATTTAAATACTGGATAGGCTAGGTACTAGCCAGCTAATAACATCACTAAATTACTCACATGAGAAGCATTGACCTTGTTAACTGTCCTTTTCTTTTCGAGAATCCATGTTACTTTAGTTGAATTAAAGCATCTCAAAAAAAGTCTCAATAAACTCTCTCTCTCTAAATCAAATTAATAGAGTTTGATCTAAAAAATGATCTCCAATAGCTTTTAAAACAACTCACAGATTTATTCTCCCTCTAAATTCACCTCATAGATTTATTCAACACATGACTAAGAATTGACTAAGATCAAGGGGAGTGAAGGCAAAAGAGTTCATACTTATTGGTGTGGCAACGATATTTTAGTCAATATGATTATATCGAAATGATCTTGTGTTTAACAAAAAACCAACTATCTCTCTCATGTAGACTATTTTCAAGATAACATATTGGATTCACCATTGAAGGCTCTTGCAAAAACAGATTTACAGAAACACTCTTGTAGCAGTATGCCAATTATTGGAGATGGTAGCCATGAGCACATTTGCAAAGAATGATAGACCATCACGGCATAGGCTATGCTTCTAGTTCTTTTATGTGTTGCGTCAAGTGTGAAGAATTCTATAATAAGATGGAAATGCGAGTTGTATGTAACCCTTGCAAAAGGCTAGAACCATGTATTCCATTTTCTAGAAAAATGCAGATATCATGCTGTACCCACATCTTTCATCCTGTGTTGTCTGACATAGCGTAGCGAGCAATCTGGAGCTTGTGTTTCTTCCTTTTTCCTCTCACCTATAGCCTAAACTAGGTGAAACCAACTTCACTATTTAGGTTGAACTTTCTCCACCTAGAGTAGCATTGGCTTCTCTTCACCTAGAGTATCAATGTGGGACTAAAATTCTCAACCATATACGGTGGATATGCCAGTGGATCTTTGAGATTTGTTGGACTTAATATTTGAGCCTAATGACTTAATATTGCTGCCTTAAAGGATGTCTCATGCAGGTCATGAATAATTTTTTTGATGATATGAAAAAGAAAGAGATAATTGTTTTGTGTAGCGACCGCCTTATATGCTAAAAGTCAGGACTTTCATACTTATATTCACAAGTCAAGTAGTTGCATAATTAATACAAAATAACTAAAAAATCATTCATTATATAAATGGTTTGATAGATAATCTCAAGATAATTAAGGTATTATGTATGGAGAAGTGATCTCGTAGAGCTCTTTTCAAGTTTGCACAAATCTTAAAGCAGCAGACAAATTAACTTTTTATTATTAATTCCCTTGAACCCAGACTCAAAGCCCAACTAAACCTGGTCAAGACGGAGAAATTGGATCGAACTGAACGCTCGTCTCCCCATAATCGTGTTTCTCCGTTCTTTTTCTCCTCGGCGGCAGGGAGTCAATGGATGGCATTGGCCGGCAGCGATCTGCTCGGCTGCTCCGCCAATCCGTGGCGCGGCACCACCACTCATCACCCGACGGGACCCCAATTCGTGCCTCACCGTGGTGGTGCCTCTCTGCATTGTCATCGTCGATCGGTGATGAAGAGAACGCGGGAGAGATTGAATCCTGCAACAGGCACTCAAAATCGGCCGTCTGGCTCTTGTTGATTATTTTGATCCCGGGAGTCCTCTCTCTTCAGTTTGTATCACCACTCACCACGCACAGATTTCAAGTAATGTTTAGACTATCTACAGGAAACAAATTTACCCAGGAGTTTATGCGAACCATTGCAGATATTATATATGTTTTAAATTTATACAACTTATTAATTGAGGTGAGGTCGTCTAGACCACTTTTTTCGTGTCCAGATATGTCCACAACGTTATCGTATTCAATTTATATCTTACAATGATTCACTAATCAGTTTGAGTCGTTGTTGGATTGGACTATGATTTCAATTTGATATTTCATACTAACAATAATTAATCATCTATTATTTTAACATCATATTTTAGATGAAAATTAATAACAAGAATTCCAACAATAACTTACTCCAAAATTATTATAATAAATATTATCATAAATTTTTTTTTAAAAAACCCGTAGCAACGCACGGGTATTTTGCTAGTAGAGTATAAAAATAATAAAATACAGTTTACGGCAGCGTCAGAAATACAATAAGATATAGGGATGTCCAAATCCGTGTTCAGAACATACACGTGCATGACAACTTGCTGCTTGAATTGCATATAGATCACTCAAGCAAAATTCGATTAACTAACGAAGAGCAATTACCGATAGAACAACCAATACGGCACCGGACAAGTTATTACGTGGCCATGTTCTAGTCACTCGACGTCGACAGGAAAGATCATACCATTTTGCATATGTGAAAACCGATCAATGATATATGCAAAGCACACAAGGACAACCAACACTGAAAAAATTCAGTGAGCATCTCAAGTTTTCAACAAACTGGACAACAACACCCGTATATCAATATTTAGGTAACATACTAATTAGAACTATCAAACAGATTGTTTTTTCTCCAGGTAAAATCCTACATATTCTATTTCGGTTAATGGCATAATATCTCCTATCTGCATTTGAACCCTTGCTACCTGTTGAACTCTACTTGCCATGTTCGTAAACACGTGTTTCTCACCTGCTGAAAACAAAGAAGCATGAATTAGAAGCGTTCACGGCTAAACACTGAGTATGAAGCAATGAGGACATGGCAAGTAGAACAGAAGAATAACAACGCAACTAAGTTCAGCCGGCGAGGGATCCTTACTGATGAGTAAGAATGACGAAGGGGAGGGTGAGCCGGGGAGTGGACTATACTGTCGACTTCATGCGGGTGGCGCCGGGGACTGCTACGTGGGTGGGGTTGCCGGATTCGTGGCGAACACTGGTGTCTCGCTGGATTTAGTGCCCAACGATGAACGAACGAAACTGAGGACTCGGTTGTCTTTAGCTCTTCCCTAACGGTGCCACGGACAACGAAAGCGAACGGGTAGCTAGGACGACGACCGATTATGGTGGCGGGCCATCAGGGATCAGCGGGATTCGGTGTCTCCTCATCGCTGATCGACGACGGCAAGCAGAGAGGCGCCGCCACGGTGAGGCAGGAATTGTGGCCACGCCGGTGGGTGATGAGTGGCGGTGCCATCAGAGGTCAGCGGAGCATGTTATCCCCGGCCAATTCCGTCCCTGCCGCTAAGGAGAACGAAGGAACACGAGTGTGGGAGACGAGCGAGCGTTCAGTTCGATCCGATTTTCCCTCCTTGATCGGGTTCAGCTGGGTTTCGGATCTGAGTTTCATAGATAGGGCTGGGCTCGCGATTAAAAGAATTAATAATTAAAAATAAATTATTTTTGCTTTAAGATCCATGCAAACTTAAAAAGTGCTCTACCAAAGCACTTCTCGTATGTATGACTACCTGTATACGAGACGGTAACATTTTACTTGGCCTTAAGCCCGAATCTTCTAACACATGAGACATAGAGCTGCGGGAAGTAAGATTGGAGACTACGGACCGCGTCCATGGAAAAAGCATGAGGAAGCAAGGTTAGCCAGCCATAGATTAAACTACGTGCAGATCGTATATATCTCTACCCACAGTTTATGTGGCCACTTGGTGCCAAATAGACCATAAACAATAAGTCACCACTTATTCTTCTCCAGCGAGCAAAGTCGCTGGCGAAGCTACTAGTAAGACGCCCAGTTGCGCTGTGCTGCCGTTTCAGTCCGCTGCCGCATCACTACCACCACCAGTCAGTCCAGCGGAGTTCCAAATGGACAACAGCAGACTGTAGTCCTGTATCCCTTCCCTGGTGTCGGCCATGTCGTCCCGATGCTGCAGCTAGCCAAGGTCTTCCTCGGGCATGGATACGACGTCACCATGGTACTCGTGGAGCCGCCTGCCAGGTTGCCCGGCTTCAGTGCCGTCGCCATAGACCGCGTCAGAGCCTCGACCACGTCGATCTCTTTCCACGTCCTACCGGTGGTCCCCTACGACATCACCGAAAACTCCGGTAATAAGCCACCGCTCTTCGTCTTGCTCCAGCGCATGTACCTCTACAACGACCCGCTTGAGGCCTTCCTCCGCACCATCCCACGGATGCGCCTGCACTCCCTGGTCACCAGCATTTTCTCCTTCCACGGCGTCGACGTCGCCGCCAGGCTGCGCGTCCCTGTATACACGTTCTTCGCGTCAGCCGCCGCGTTTCTCGCTGTCATGGCTCAGATACGGGCGTTGCTAGCCGGGAGGCAGACCGGGTTGAAGGAGCTCGGCGAGGCCCCCCTGGAGTTCCGTGGTGTGCCGCCACTCCCGGCTTCTCATCTGATAGATTCTATGCTCCGGCACCCGGAGGATGAACTGTGCAGGACCATGGTCAATGTCTTCAAGCGCTGCACGGTCGACACAGATGGCGTTCTTGTCAACACGTTCGAGTCGCTGGAGAACCCGGCCGTGCAGGCGCTCAGGGATCCCGGGTGCGTCCCCGGCCGCGTGCTGCCTCCGATCTACTGCGTCGGGCCATTGGTCAGTGACGGCACGGGTGCGGCGGAGGAGCAAGAGGCCGGAGCGTCGAGGCACGAGTGTCTTGAGTCATTGAGTGGCTAGACGCGCAGCCAGACCGCAGTGTGGTGTTCCTCTGCTTCGGCAGCAGGGGCATGCTCACGGAAGAGTAGCTCCGGGAGATTGCCATCGGCCTTGATAAGTCCGGGCAACTGTTCCTATGGAGTGTGCGGAAGCCAGACGGTGCCGACGATGACTTCTTGGAGCGAACCAAGGATCGAGGCTTCGTCATCGAGTCATGGGCACCACAGGTGAACGTGCTCCAACACCCCGCCACAGGCGCCTTCATTTCGCACTGCGGGTGGAACTTGACGTCGGAGGCCATCACATTCACATCTAGGGTACCGATGCTGTGCTGGCCGCTCTACGCCGAGCAGAAGTTGAACAAGGTGTTGATTGCAGAAGCTATGGGTGTTGGGTTGGAGATGGAGGGGTACATGACAGGTTTCATCAAGGCCGAAGAGGTGGAGGCGAAGGTGAGACTTGTGATAGAGTCTCGGGAGGGCAGGGAACTCAGAGAGCAGGTGGTGGCACGCAAGAACGAAGCCGAGGTTGCGTTCGAAGATGGTGGCTCCTCGCAAGCAGCGTTTGTCCAGTTCTTGGCAGATGTGAATAATCTATGGGAGCACCAGAAGCTCGACATATATAATTATTAATCAGTTGATCTTTTCTGCTTGTATGTTTTTTCCTCTAGCTTTTTACCTACCCTCATGTCATTATTTGATTTTTTGTTTAATGATATACTCCCTCCGTTCCAAAATTGTTGTCGTCATTGATTTTTTTCATAAACTTTGACCATTTGTCTTATTCAAAAAATTATCTCAAATATATAAAATTATTAATTATATTATAAGTTTATCTAGTAATGAAACTAATTATGAAAAAATATATGATAATTTTTAAAATATTTTAAATAAGATAAATGGTCAAAGATAATGAAAAAAGTCAATGACGACAACAATTTTGGAATGGAGGGAGTATAGTAGTATATTTCACATTTGTCAAGTACCGTCCCTGAGAAAAGGAAAGAACTGAAATGACGAGGAATAGGTTGTTCATCCTGCCGCAAGTGGATACATTTGTTTGGTAGCATAACGAGCCGGATAACCATGCTATACACGGTTGGTAGCATATGTCCAATTAGGTTTATTAATTAGTAGGCATATTAAGTGGATACATATCTCCAATGGGATGCTTCATGTTTTAGAATGGTTGAACATGTCAAATGTTCAATGCTGAAAATGTGCAGTTGCTTTTTTTAGTTGACGCCAAGGAACGGGTGGGTGGGGTGGGGGTGGGGGGGGGGATCTCCACCTAAATAGAATTCACCATTTAAATGACAGGCTAGGCACGATAAATTGGATGGCGGGTATTCGTCAAGTTCCATGATACAACAACAGATGAATATAAGAGCTAGTTACATCAGAACAGATTACACCACGATTCAGAGACTACATTGTGTCCTATCTGGTCTAAAGAAAGTGAAGGACCGATTTCTAAGTTTTGAGAAATTTCAGCAAAACAATGGAGAGAATATAAGGTTTTGGGAAGACAAGTGGTTAGGTAATTTCACAGTTAAACAACAATATCCGTCACTTTATTGTTAGCCAGAAACATATATACCATTCTGGCCCTAGTATTCAGTATGGTTGCACTTAATAATTTAATATTTCCTTTAGAAAGAGTCTGGTTGACCAAAACTTAGTCTTATGGCATAATTTAGTTAGGCGGATTGCTCTTGTTAGATTGAATGATGAAAATGACACTTTTCGTGAGGACTTTACAACATAATGGTATATACCATTATGTGATGTTTGAGTTGCAGCAATAATTTTGTAAATGTTGGCTCTAACCTCAATAATAAGAAGAAGGACGGATTCTTTTTGCATCGTCTAAAAGAAAAAAAAAACTAGCATGGTAGACCGAACCCGTTTGTATCAACATTCCAATTTTAATGACCGTATGAATAATTCAATTATTATAATTGCAAATGCAAACAAAGAAAATACTTATGGTAACCCGCGCAATGGAAGCAAAACAGACAAAACAACGGTCCAGGAGAGGTCTTCCATATCTGAAATGACCACAGTTGCTGAAACCACGAAATTGAAGGTAATGCCAATGCAAAATTAACTGATCATTGTGGCATGTGGATGGGTGACTGTGAGCGTGCAACCAATTTAAGGTGCAAATGCAAATTGAAGAGGAAAACTTAATTACCGCGTTGTGGCCTGTGGGTGGCTGCAGCAGTTTCAGCTGACGGTGACAGAGGATGTGTCATGGATCGGATGACTGAGAGTTAACAATGATTTGAACGTATGAAAGTTGAGCTTTAGAAACAATATCTTGCACTTAGTAGACCTGACTTATATAAATATTATAATAGGATAGGAATTGAACCATTTTGTTGTGTTTTTTAGGCTGAAACGGCAGGTACTAGCTGGTGCAAGAAAGATTATGATACCTATTTACACACAACACGAAAGCAAACCGTTCTGTCGTATATATACAACTGAACGGGAGGTGTGATCAATATGTTCTAGGCAGAGTTTGTGAACACATTACACAAACATTTCCATAGTTGAGATAGACGCTGTGTTTTCTGATTATGGACAAGGAAGCTATACCCACAAAACAGCAGACTCTAGTCCTTTTCCCCATCCCCTTCGTCGGCCATGTCCTCCCGATGCTGCAGCTGGCAAAAGTCTTCCTACGGCACGGGTACAACATCACCATGGTGCTCGTCGAGCTTCCTGTCGGCTCCCCCAACTTCGGCGCCGGCGTTACAGACCGCATCAGAGCCCTGAACAAGTTCATCTCCTTCCACGTCCTCCCGGCGGTCTCCTACGACCTCACCGAAAACTCAAGCAAGCCACCGCTCCTCGTCTTGCTTCAGCTCATGAGGCGATACAACGACGCGCTCGAGGCCTTCCTCTGTTCCATCCCACGAAGGCGCCTCCACTCCCTGGTCACCTGCATGTTCTCCGCACACGCCGCCGATGTTGCTGCCAAACTGCGGGTTCCCGTGTACACGTTCTTCGCCTCGTCTGCCTCGCTTCTGGCTGTGGTGGCCCAGCTACCGCCGTTGCTCGCCGGAAGGAAGACGGGGTTGAAGGATCTTGGCGAGGAACCCGTGGAATTTCTCGGCGTGCCACCGTTCCCGGCGTCTCATCTTATGCCATCTTTCCTCCTTGACCCGGAGGACGATATGTTCAGGACCATGATCAGTGTCCTGAAGCGTTGCACGGGCACAGATGGTATCCTGGTCAACACGTTCGAGTCGCTGGAGAGCCGGGCCGTGCAAACTCTCAGGGATGATCTCCAATGCGTCCCGGGCCGGGTACTACCCCCAGTCTACTGCGTGGGTCCCTTGGTCAGTGAGGGCGCCTGCATTCTGGATGAAGGGAGAGCAGACAGGCATGAGTGTATCACATGGCTCGATGCACAGCCGGAGCTCAGTGTCGTGTTCCTTTGCTTTGGGAGCCTGGGCTTGATCTCCGCAGAACAGCTCAGGGAGATCGCCATCGGTCTCGATAAGTCTGGGCAACGGTTCCTCTGGACGTGCTCCAACACCCATCAACAGGCGCACCGGTTCTTAGAGAAGACCAAGGACCGGGGCTTCGGAAGCCAGTTTCCACCGATGACTCAAGGAATAATCTCGACGCTTTCCTTCCACAGGGGTTCTTAGAGAAGACCAAGGACCGGGGCTTCGTCGTCGAGTCATGGGTACCACAGGTGGACGTGCTCCAACACCCATCAACAGGCGCATTCTTGACGCACTGCGGGTGGAACTCGATGCTGGAGGCCATCACTAATGGGGTGCCCCTGCTGTGCTGGCCGCTCTACGCGGAGCAGAAATTTAACAAAGTGTTGATAACAGATGTTATGGGTATAGGGGTGGAGATGGAGGGGTACAGAACAGGATTCATCAATGCCAAGGAGGTGGAGGGGAAGGTGAGACTGGTAATAGAGTCTCGAGAGGGAAAAGAACTCAGAGCGCAAGCGCTGGCACGCAAGAACGAAGCGAAGGCGGCGCTGGAGGATGGTGGCTCGTCGCAAGCAGCGTTTGTCCAGTTCTTGGATGACGTAAATAATCTATTTGTCTACATGTCATCATTTGATTCTTTCTCTCTACTCCTTCTATTCCAAAATTGTTATTGTCATTGACTTTTTTCGTTATCTTTAACCATTCATCTTATTTAAAATATTTATTTAAAAATAAAAAATTATAAGTTATATTTAAATTTTATCTAGTAATAAAATAAATCATAAGAAAATATATGATATTTTTTTAAATATTTTAAATAAGATGAATAGTCAAAGTTAATGAAAAAAGTCAATGACGACAATAATTTTGGAACGGAGAAAGTACTAGTATATTTTATACTTGTCAACGAGCATCACTTGAATATCTTTCACGCGCCGCAAGTTGGTCTTGTTATTGAGACACATATAACAAGCCAGTTGAATATTCCCTATGTCTATAAGTATACGGAGAGGTTAGCCCACATGACAATCGAGCCGAGCTAAGATTTTAGCTTATTTATATGATCAGCTTAGCCAAGCCGAGTCGAGTCAATTTTTCAACAAACTATAAGTCGAGCCGTGCCAGCTCCCGACATCCACCCCTTGTGAATTGTGACATATCTAGAATGCATATTCCTGTAATTAACGCTCTTGTAACCACACATGCGCCACTATGAAATTACGGCATTTGGATTTTTAATCATGTGTTCACATCATGAATATATCCACAGTATGATAGTTGTGCAAAATAATAGATTTAGATAAGTCTATGCTTGATAGTAAGATTGCCTCGAGAAACAATTTTTCATTCAAGTAACTGTATGGGGTCAGACTATATATTTTTTTCAAAAATATAATTGTATCTAGTTTTTAGATTTGAAGCAACTAGTTGACTGATATATAGTAATATTTACATTTCTGTAATATATGTCGCTCTCACACGACTCGGTCAGTGACTCCATAATATGGATACATAACGCCATCCTTCCCGCTGCTGATAGCAACCCCCCCCCCCCCCCCCCCCCCCTCCCCTCCTAAACCTTCCCCTTCCTCTTCCTGCCACCGCCAGAGCTGCTGCCGGTCAAAGCTCGCACAACTATAGTGATGATGGTGGTGGGGTTTCTATTTTTTTTAGTTTTCCTCTTCCTATTACTTAAACCCTAAATCCTAATCTCAGATCTTCATCATGATGACCGGTGGTTAGATGTTCATAGTGGACGATCTGCTCACTGTGGGTACCATTATGGTGATCTAGCATGAGCGAGAGCCTAGACTGTCTTGTAGTGCGTGCCTAGACTGTCTTGTAGTGCGTGACAACACTGACATCTTCAGATGTCATGTACCTTCATGCGGGTGTTGTTTGTGTGCTCACGCCACTTTAAATCTTCGGCTGAAAACTTAATCCTTTTATGGATAGACGACAACATTGGCTTTGATGTTGCATGCTCCATGGGGAGTCGTCTTGGAGATCTCCAGACTTCAATGAAGCCTTTAATATCGATGTGACGAACAAGGTGTAAATTTTTTTTAAAAAAATCATAAAAAGTTATTGTCTTTATGATTTCAACTTTATTCTAGGTATATTATATTTTGCTCATGAAAAAGAGACTATTGTAACATTTAAGGCCATGTTTGGCTACGTGGTATTTTTATGGTTTTTAGGCATTTCTGAAAATACTGTAGTTTTCAAAACTTTGAGGTGTTTGAAAACAAAAAAATACGGTACTTTCCGAAACTGCAATTTTGTTGAAACTGTGATATTTTTGGAGTACCAAAAAATCCACTTCAGACTTCCTTTTTTATAAACCGAGGCGACTAGTGCTGTCCAAATAGGTCGTGTCACATGGGCCGGCTCGAAGCACGAAATTTTTAGCCTGGTCCAAGCATAGCATGGCCCGTTTATTTCTATGCCAGCCCAAGGCTACGGTACGGGCCATGCTTGGGCTGAGAGTCCAGCCCGACGGGCGGCACGGGCACGGCCCAATTAACTATTGGCCTGATGAAGTATGAAATAGATCCAGTTATACACAGCCCAAAATATAAATATTAAAAATAATACATATTCTATAGAGGTACAACAAGAATATAATGGTCTAGTGATGAAACCTCTTCTCTCTCATGCAAGAGATCTTGGTTTCAAATCCTCTTCTAGCTCACTTTTTTCTTCATTTTATATTAATAGACCAAAACATGTTATCGTGTCATAGTTCTGACAAACCGGCCCAGCACGACACAACCCGAAATCAATTTTGTACCATGCAGGTCCAAAATAAGACAGGTCATGCCTTTCCGTGCTTGGGCCGGACGACCCGTTTAGCCAGCACTAGCCGCGACACACTCGGCGCTCCGTTCTCTTCCTCTCTCTTCACGTTTCTCATCTGTCCCCTGCTTGGACTCTGTCCTCTCACTTGTAGCCATAACCATAGAAAAAGAAAGCGAAGGGGCTGCAGGAAGGAAGCGTTCAGCACGTATGTTTGCAGTTATGATTTTTTTTTCATCTCAGGATTTGATATGAAGGCGTGTAAAGCCCCTATCTGATGGGAATATCTGCTAATTTAAATATTTTAACGGCTAGTCGGAACAACAGCTATTTTTTAGTCAAAAATACTATAACAGATAACTCAAGTGCCAAACACGTCATGGTTTTCGTTAAAGCAACAAATTACTGTAGTTTTGTATACTCTGCTCTTTTTAACCTACGACTGAAAAAACTCTGGTTTTCCAATACTGTAGTTCCTTAAAATTCATATATCCAAACAGGGCCTAAACGTACAGCACCTTTCAAAAATGGATTTCTGCTGTTGTTTCTAGTTACATGGATAAAAGCATCTCCAATGAATGTTGTAAAACTAGTGTTTTTTGTAAGAAAAATATATTTCTATTCTATGGATCCAGTCATCTGTGCTACAGAAGATGTTGCAGTGCTTTATATTCTCTTTCCCACTAAATTTCTTGCCTAGGCAATTATTTCACCAAAACACCTATGTCGAGGGCGATTACGATACCTACTCGCGGTCACAGGGACTGAGCGGAAGACGACACATCTATTTAACCTCACAGCAGTTTTAAGTCAGCATTCATAATGTTACCAGCCACATACTTGCTGGAGTCCAACTACTTATCTCTGGCCTGTTCCGCCGCACAGCCATGTCCCTCCATAACGCCATCCTAAAAAAGATTAGTTTGTTTATCTTACCCAATCCAACCGAAGCAGACCAAGGTCCACACTCTCCCCAATGGACAAGACATCCATGGCCAAGAAGAAGCAGCAGACCGTCGTCCTATACCCCGGTCCCGGCGTCGGCCACGTCACTCCCATGCTGCACCTGACCAAGGTCTTCCTCAGGCACGGCTACGACGTCACCATGGTCCTCGTCGAACCGCCCTCGGAATCACCGGACTACCGCATCATCGACGTCGACAGCCTCGCCGCCTCCAACCCGGCCATCAATTTCCACTCCCTTCCTCCGGTTCCGGACACCGGCCTCGCGGGATCCGGCAAGCCTCCGTTCCTCCAAACGCTACTGCTTCTGCAGCGGTACAACGACGAGCTCGAGAGGTTCCTCCGCTCCATCGTCCCACGCCACCGCCTGCACTCCTTGGTCACCGGTATGTTCTCCACCTACGCCGTCGACGTGGCCACTAATCTGGGCGTCCCCGTCTACACCTTCTTCGCATCGGCGGCCGCGTTCCTGGCCGTCGTGACGCAGCTGCCGGAGGTGCTTGCGGGTAGGCAAGAAGGCTTGAAGGCGCTCGGAGACGCGCCGATTGAGTTTCGTGGCGTGCCTCCGATTCCGGCGTCCCATCTCGTGAAGGACGTACTGGAGCACCCGGAGGAGGACGAGCTCTGCAAGGCGGAGGTGGATGTGTGGAACCGGACCGTGGACACGCACGGCGTGCTGGTCAACACGTTCGAGTCGCTGGAGACCCGGGCCGTGCAGGCGCTGAGGGATCCTCATCAGTGCGTCGTCCCGGGTCGGGAGATGCCACCGATCTACTGCGTCGGGCCGTTGATCGGCGGTGGCCACGGCACGAGCGCAGCAACGGATGAAGCTGGAGTTGAGAGGCACGATGAGTGCCTCGCGTGGCTCGACGCCCAGCCGAATCGCAGCGTCGTGTTCCTCTGCTTCGGGAGCAGGGGAACGCACTCGGCGGAGCAGATAAGGGAGATCGCCGTCGGCCTCGAGAATTCCGGGCAACGGTTTCTGTGGGCCGTGCGGAGGCCGCCCGGCATCAACGACTCCGACAATTTTGACACGCTATTTCCGGATGGCTTTCTTGAGCGGACCAAGCACCGGGGTCTCGTGGTCGAGTCATGGGCGCCACAGGTGGACGTTCTTCACCACCCAGCAACGGGTGCATTCGTGACGCACTGCGGCTGGAACTCGACGTTGGAGGGCGTCACTGCAGGTGTGCCCATGCTGTGCTGGCCTCTGTATGCAGAACAGATGTTCAACAAGGTGCTCATGACCCAGGACATGGGCGTCGGGGTGGAGGAAGAGTACATGGGAGGTTTCATCAAGGCAGAGGAGGTTGAAGCGAAGGTAAGGCTCGTGATGATGGAGGAATCCGAAGAGGGTAGGCAGCTCAGGAAGCGAGTTGCGGCACGCAAACAACAAGCTAAGGCGGCGTTGGAGGGTAGTGGCACCTCGCTGACAGCATTTGTCCGGTTCCTGGCGGATTCAGCAAATCTCAGGGACCAACTCGGCAAGTGACCGACTTTTTGACTTCTTGTTGCATCTGTTGTTGTTTTCTCTACGGTTGCATCAATCTTTATGCCAGCTTCGGATTATTGTCTAATTAACTAAGTACTATCTCTACTTTAAAATATAAACATTTAACGCTTTAGTCCAGATTCTCAACTAGTAGATTCATCTTAAAATATAAATAGTTAATATTTTAGTCTAGATTCATAGTATTTTTAATGTATATGGATAATTGTGTGTTCAGATTTTTTCTTTTTTTAATTACACAGTACAACTCAGACACTCACAATACACGCACACTCACCCCTATAAACACATGTACGCAAATCCTACCCCTATAAGCTTCTTTGAAGACTGAACCGACAAATTCTCTGAATTGACGAAATCACTACTGGCGTCTCGCTGTTGACGGGAATGTCGTCTACTACTGAAAGCATAATACTGTTAAATACTAGGAAATTCGCTTTCACGGAAAGTCGAACCTAGAATATGAGGTGCTACTAAGACTCTTGTAACCACTAGACTACATGTCCTTTCATTATATTTAGATTTATTGTATATGCTATAAATCTAAGATACTATTTTCTATAATTTAGAATGTTTATATTTTGGGACCGAAGGAGTACTTGTTACCTTCATCGTATTCCTATATGTAAGATATACAAAAGAAACTTGTTACCTTTATCGTATTCCTATATGTAAGATACACGAAAGAAACGATTTATTCAATGTACGAGAACTTCTTACATATCTTTAAAAAAATTACCTTTTGTTTTCTTGCTCTCTTTTGAAATGAACTTTTTTATATGAACAAGAAGTTAATTTTTGTTCCTATCTTGATCCTTCCGTTAGATTTAACTACTAACAGTGTTAAGATAGAAATCAAATGATTATTTTACTCCTGATATAAAATCAAATATTAATTTTTAGTTTATTCTTTGTGATAATATCAGTGATATTATTTATATGCCTTAGTTCCTAAAATATCTATGTTATATTTTTATGTTAAAAAATATAATACAAATAATTTGTACAACTATAAAATAAAAAAACTATGAGATTGTCACAAATAAAGACTAAAACCTTAATATTATCAGGGATAAAATAATTATTTCACTCTTCACTTAACACCGTTAGTAGTCAAATCTAATGAAAAGATAAAAAGAATAGCTTCTTATCCATATAGAAAAGTTTACATCAAAAGAGAATAAGAAAGAAATAAAGAAAGAAGTGATTTTTTTAAGGCAAGAAAGGAATTCTCTCAATGTATTGCGTTCCGCTGCCAGAGTAAAAGCACTTGTTCCCGTGTGAGTATGTGCGACCGTCCTGTTTTTCTCTTTGCAGGCACACAACATGGTACCTTTATATAAGAACATTGACTTTCCTCCTGTTTCGTAAAAGGTATTCACTTTTTTTTTGCGTGTCTGATTTGGCTGACAATTCGTTGTCAGTTTGCAAGCTTGTAAACTTACATCATGAATGCGTATGCATTGTTTCCATGCGTACTGGTGAAATTATATTCGCCTCTAATAGCGTCGTTCCGTCCCAATGCCTGGACATCCATCCAATGTCTGCCCATCAATAAGGGCTTTCATAATGGTTATTCTAGATTATCTATAGGGTGATACGTGTTAATTGGAGAACCGATTTTGTTGCTGTTATTGTATGGCAGAACAGATAGGAAATACAGCTACCTCTGACGGCAGTGTCGAAGTATACCAAAGGTTAAAACTGCTTGTAGCTCACCTCGACTCCACCTAACGCGCTTTGTGGGTCTCGCCGTGCTTGCCCCATCAGTGCATGATCAATGAACAGATCAGACCATCAGGGTTACAGTTACAGCATTAGCCAGCCGAGTTCCTTCTGATGTGTTGGAGCTAGGATTAAAAAACTCATTGTTTTTCTTTATGGGCTCAGTTACCTCATGTTTGATCTATATAGTAATTTTGGTCCAATTGTAAGTCTAAGAGTATTTGTGTACTTGTACCCCCATAAAGGGTAAAAGGGTGATTTATAACATATCGAGGGTAGCCCTTTCTATAAATACAAGACACTAGAGGTCATGAGGGGGACGGATTGATTCAGGCCGACTCCTTCTCTTCTTGGCTAGTTGTATCCTTCCTCTAGCTTTGTCAATCCTTCGGGTTGACATAGCCCATTATATGTATGTTGGGACTTGTAACCACAACAGCTGGCACCGTCTATGGGGACAAAAAGTCTCGTGAGCAGAAGTTGAATTTTTTGAGCAAAAGCCCGGGGTCGTTCGGCTTAAGTGATCCTTTGGGATTAGCCTTCGGGCACCTTTTCCAGTGGCCCTTCGGGATCTGCCTTCGGGCACATTTTTCGGAGGCCCTTCGGCCACCTTTTCTGGCGACCCTTCGGGATCTGTCATCGGGCTCGTTTATAAAGTTTGCCTTCGGGCTCGTTTATAAGTTGTCTTTCGGGATCTGCCTCCGGGCTCATTTCCATGTTGCCTTTTAGGAGCTGCCTTTGGGCTCGTTTCCAAGTTACCCTTTGGGATCTATTTTCGGGCTCGTTTCCAAGTTGTCTTTCAGGATCTGTCTTCGGGCTCGTTTCTAAGTTACCCTTTGGGATCTGTCTTCGGGCTCGTGTCCAAGTTGTCCTTCGGGATGTGCCTTTGGGCTCGTTTTTAGGCGTCCTTCGGATATGCCTTCGGGCTGGTTCTCGTTCATCCTTCGAGATGTGCCTTCGGGCTGGTTTCTTCTTCACCCTTCGAGGTGTGCCATCGGGCTGGTTCCCGATCATCCTTCGGGATGTGCCTTCATGCTCCCTTCTTGTTCATCCTTCGGGATGTGCCTTCGGGCTAGTTTATTCTTCATCCTTTGGATGCACATTCGGTTTCGTTTCTTGTTCATCTATCGGGAAAAAAAAGGTCCTTCGACGTGAGCCTTCAGAAGGCCATTCGGATTCATCCCTCGACATCAACCTATTGGGGGCCCTTCGGACTCACCCTTCAACATCAACCATCTCGGGGTCCTTCGGACTTGCCCTTTGGCATCAGCCTTTAGGGGCCCTCTGGACTCGCTCTTCAGAAAGAATATGCAAAACTCCGCTTCAAAGGTGATATCCATCCAAGCCTTTTGAACTTTGCAAGTTTATTCTTTCTCTTCACGTCAACATTTTGACTTAGAAGTCCAGACTTGCTTCTTTATTTTATAGCATGATCTAGTGTGTTTAATCATGGTAGTTGAGGCTGATATATTTCACTTCCTGGCAAAAACAAAATATAGAAAAGAAACACGAAGGCATATTTTAAACAATAAGGCATAGCCCAAACATAGAGTTGACACATGCGGCAAAGCTACCAAAACTATAGTGGCAATCAACAAGCAAGTGGCGCCTTCGGTTATGTAGCAAGTGCGTTGAACTAATCATTTTTCTCGTTAGCACATTGCGGAAGGCATAGTCGTGGGCAGTTTGAAATTAGCTGAAGGCTATGTAGCTTCAGCTAGTGACACTAGCTGCATCGCATTTACCGAACGAAATTTGTCTCTGTTGCTCGAATAGTTCTTAAAGAGAACACGTATACACCTGAACCTACTGCACGTTGCCGAGGGTGTATGTGCGGGAAATACAAAAATCACCTGTTCGAGGCTACACGACCTTGGCACCAGTGCTATAGCTGCACCATGCGTGTATGATGAAACTTATTTCTTGAAGGTTGAGTCGTGTTCCAAAAGCCATCCTAGCCTAGTAGCTGACAAGTACCGAGGCCTACATTAAAAAAAACCGTAAAGTGTTCTAGGGAAGCAGGTTCCAAAGGCGCCCCGTCTAGCCTTAGAGCCCGATGACCAAAAAGGTTCTGGGATGCATGCTGACCCTTTAGACTAAGCCATGCATATGCACATAGTTGTAGTATTTCACTTACCGCTTCTGAAGGCACAAGTACTAAGTACATGCGGCAGTACAGCAACGTGCTACTTCCGCGTATGACCCTTAGGGCCCACCACCCTGTAAAGAACGTGCCCCCTTCGGGTACAAGTTCCCAGGAAGAACCTTTGCAACTTCACTTCAAAGGTGACAATCATTCATGGATCGTGATTTCTGCAAGAGTTATATGTTGATTGCCGGAGCTTTGATTTAACTACATAGCGGTTAGATATTTTATTATTAAAAAGAAAAAAAAGAAAAAAAAAACCCCACTAGGAACCACTTCGCTCCGAGTAGTTTGTGTAATCCTAGAATTATCTGTCGTGCAATCTTATTCTGATGTTAGCTTGTCTTCGGTGCTGGAGGGACCATATTGCCTTCGGTGCCCTTGTGTTCACAGGTTGGCCTCGGCCCACGGGGGTGATGTTTAATTAGCATGAGAGTGGAGGGTTAAGGTGACTTCAGGAGTGACCTAGGAGCTCCTACAGGTTTAGACGATTGTTCCCTAAAACGCCTTTCGGAATAGGAGTTAACTTTTCGGAACCCTTGCTTATCAGAAGCTCTCCGGAGACGTCGCCGGATGAGTTGAACTTGTAGGATTTCTAAAGCCGATTCATGGTTGAACGTTTTTAGTATCTGTACGTGACGGTGTTTTGCTCGCTCTCTTATATATAGATCTCAAACCACTATGCAAAAAAAATTGGACACCCTATGACATCTCGGCGATGCAACCCTAAGAAGAACTTTGGGAGGCACTTCTATTCTTGTAGCCTTCAGACTCAAATTATTTACTTACCCACTCTTTGGTACTACAACACTGATGTGTGCATCTCAAAGATTGACACCTTCGGAAGCCACCAAAGTGATTGTTTCCGGACCTTGTAATTCCAAAATTGCCGAAAAAAATGCTTCTATGGGAGGCATACCCTCGAGCGTGTGTTGTGAAAGGACCGAAGGCGTACCGAGAGGGGGGGGGGGTGAATCGGTAAGCTGCTCACGAATCCAGTTACTTCAAATTCTACTACTTGAGTCTAACATGATAAGCAACCTAAGCAATTCTAGTAGGCGAAGACCCTACACATGCTAGTGTTCATGATATGATAGAGAGCGAAAGCCAATCACACTAGCCTATGCAAGCCACAAGTCACCCTACTCACTAGAGTACACAATTGTGGAATAACAAAGAGAGGGTCAAGGAATGCTCATGATTTTTCTCGAGGTCTCGAAAGGATGGTGCCTTTTCCTAATCCTCATTGGACCACTCCCGCCGGAGTCTCGGTCCCTCCCGCCACTAAGTTGAGTTCTCGCCCACGAGCCCGCAATCACTCCTAGAGTGAAGACACGGTGTGCGTCACCGCTGCACAAAGCACAAGCTCGTCTCCCTCGAGAACTTGCTGGACTCGCTGAGCCAACACGGGCGCTCACTAGCGATGCCCCTTTCAACAGCGGGCTCAAACCGTGTACAAACGTGTGACGGCCTTCACAACCGATCACGATAGGCTCGATCACCGACATCTAACCGGTCTAGGTCTCACCATAGACCAAGAGTAATAATCTAGATCACACCCTCAAGGACCCTAGCCTTAGATGTGCAAGATGCTCAAGTTACTCTCACTAGCACTCTCAAGATATGCAATATCTCCTCCTAGTGCTCTCCTCTTTTCCTCTTGGACCTTACAAAATGCTCTCAGGTATTCCACTGGCCAAGAGAGGTCTCCAAGACCCCAGCAACGAAGTTATATAGGCTCTCAACCTCAAACTAGCCGTTGCTCCACGAAATTATCTTTCTGGACATCCAGACCAGACTGTCCGGTCAGACAAGACCGTCCGGTCACTCTGGTAACGGCTCTCCCAGCCATTGGCTGCACTATCCAGATAATTTCCCTGTACTGAGCGGACTATCCGGTCACTGGACCAGACCATCCTGTCCATTTCTCTCTCTAGTTCAGGAGCCTCCGCGAAAGTGCATCCTCTCTGTCCTGCTGCACCCCTACTGACCAGACCATTCGGTCAGCAGACCGGACCGTCCAATCTGTATAGGGTCTCCTGCTGACAGACTTCCTACTTCTCGCTCTAAGTCCTGGACAACTCCATATAGTGACCATACAGTCCGGTCTTCACTGATCCCTCTGTCCGGTCTATATGTCCAGAAGCTAAAACTTGTCATCCTCGCTTGACTTCGTTTCCCGGCTTCTCCGAACAGCTCCTTGGCTTCTCCACTGTCACCTAGTTCCTGTGATTTCACCGAGCAATCTTGCATATCACCGACTAGACATGACCTAAGAGAATGACCTAGACCCCCTTGATAGTCCAGTTTTTTCTATGGACTCATAGCCCTAACAACTAGTCAAGTGTTCCAAACACTTGTACCATAGCTCGTTCTCCACTTTGATCCATCTCCATCAGCCCTAGGACTTCATCAACTTACAAGCCTCCATGCTTTTGGTCATTGTCATCAATCGCCAAGGCAACCATCATCCATATAATTTATAATAGAGTTAAGAGATGATTCCTACATAGACAATACTCGTGTAGATATTAGCCCACAATTTTATAGTTGTCATCTATCACCAAAATATCCATACCTCGGGGATCCAATCATCAATGGTCATGAAGCTTACATGTTGCCCCTCCAGTTCTTGAGCGGCTAGCAAGCTCCCTCGGCACCTGAACACTGCATGTCATTCGGCGTTCCAACAAGGCCGGAGGGCACCATCGCCAAGCCCTACCAGAGCTGACACTGCTGCTATACAGAATTTATATGCAATGATATCAGCATGACATAATCATGTTGTCACCCAGGCTATTTCTTGCCCATACGTAATAACACACGAAGGCCGTGTAATATGAGTCGACATCCGAAACATGACTATCCATGGCCGATGATCCAGCATGAACTGAACTTGCAACCCGAATGCCGAAGCTTGCGCACTGATGAATGGTCACCATGACATGGCCCAGACATACAGCGGCTACTTGTCAAAAATTTGATCCTGCTACATCGTTACCCTCAGGTCTGGGTATGCAACTTGCCTACGTCGTTGGCACTTGTCACTAAGGGGAGTAACACTGTAACTAGCCGAAGAGACACCGGGGCCCATTTCTGCATCTTCGAAAGCCCAAGGGCTGTTGCCTGATGGTGCCCAAGGAGCGTGTAGGCACAGCAGTTGCCGATTGCCAACAAAACCAAAAGCCGGAACCCCCCGAAGCACGTTCGGACAACCGATGAAGCCGAAATCCAAAATATATATAGATATAAAACACATAGGATTGACATCTCGGTATTGCAACGCATAGTGTGCCATCAGAGTCTAAGATTGTGTTACCTAGTTTAGTAATGCTAATCTGTCCTTTTGTGCTAATAACAAGCTGGCCGAAGGATCAAGGATAAGTATATAGGGTAAAAAAATTGATTGAGCTGGGAACACGCGTGATTTAGTTCCAGGATCAGAGCTAGCCTTCGGCCTCGCAATATTATCACTTGGCCTTCGGGACTTTGAGTCTATATTGTACCTTGGAGAGTCACTACTGCCGGAGACTTGCTGCCTGTGCTTGTCACTACAACCATCAGCACATGTCGTCCGGAGGGACCTTCGGTCGTACCAAGTTAAGATAATCTCCAAACCGATGTTGTGAGTTGAAGGGTGACACCAAGCCGAAAATCATGCCAGTGTTGTCGAAATTGCTAACATAGGCCACCCAGGAGAAATGATTCATGGAGATCGTTGTCGGCTTGCCGAGGCCTTGCAACATGGCCCCTATCGTCTGATGTGGCTCGTAGAGGGGCCGAAGGCATCTAAGTTTAATTCTCATCCCGCACCCGAAGGCAAGCACTTACTCTAGCTTGCTGAAAAATGGCGCAAGGGAGGCAGGGCGAAGACGCGACGTCCTACACTTGCCAATACAGTAGTATCAGCATGCGACGAAAAGTTGATCCGAGGGCATACATGCAGCTAAGTTTTGTTGTGTACATATAGAAGCGTGTGTGGAATACAGTATAATGATATCCTTGTGCCCGAGCGACTCTCTAATTACTTCTTGATCACCAAACTACTGAGCACGTGTTAGATTGCTCAAACTAGCTGAGAGCCGAAGTGAACAAAATGCTTGGACCCGAGAAACACCCAGATACGCCAATAGCAAGTCTTTGATAGTTGAGTCCGAAGGTCTTTGTTTCTGATACCTGTACGCTCGTGTATTCGTGTGTCATGTGTGTTGCTAATTTAAACACCCATGCATGTGTAGCATATACGAATAGGACTTTAGGACTGCACCCGTCCTTGCTGAACCCATCACACGGTTTGTTGTTATGACAGAATACCCTTCGGCCATGATCAGAACAAGAACGAGAGAAATTTTCATACTCCATATCCTGCCTTGGCTCACGTATAGAGGAACAAAAAAAGACGACTTGTCGGCCGGCATCAAAGATATCCTCTGTCGAAGGGCATGTCGATGCCATATGGTTCAGTATATGTAGCATGTAACCAGCTCAAACTTCATTGAGCAAGGGAGGAACCTTTCAGGAGTAGACAATGGCACACCAAAAGTTTTTGTTCCTCCGGAGGTTAGTCTGATGAGGCGGCATATCGCGTATAGACGCATATACTAGTAATAGCTGCTAAGTGCTAGGCACTTGTAGTACTCTTCCCCGAAGGCCCCTCGGTTGAAGGGCAAATACCACATAAAATCTATGAATACTTGCTATGTAACATGCATGCATAAACATGATGCATTTTTGACTTACGGTTGATAGAATAAAAGGTTAGAGCATGGCGTCATGGAAGTAATGTGACAAAGGAACCCTTCGACTTTTTGCAACATAACGCCCATGCGCCACCATCCGCTGCAGCTAGATGCTGGCGGGTGCTTCGAGTCAAGTGCCGAAATATGTAAAGTGAAGCTTGTTGCTGTTCACTTTCGGCACCAGATCACAGGATAAGCCAGCTCCAAAATTTGCACACTTGTTTGAAGCAGTAAGTATCATCTAGTCACCTAACAAATACAGGTCATCCCATTCAGCCAACCCTAATTACACAAATCCTTGGTCCCACATCATTCTTCGATAAGTGTGTGTCCTTGTTACTTGATGTGGGATACTTGCTCTACGGGTATCCTCAAACAAGACTAAGTCCGTAGCCGACCGGGTACTTCATCAACAAGGAAGCCGACCGACTCGACTTGGAGCACAAGGCATTTAGAGATAGACTTTGTATGTAAATCCTTGTGGATTACGACTAGGACTTTTCATGTACCCCCCTGCCGACCGGATATATAAGGCGGCAGGGTACCCCCCTTAGACAAGAACAAGAAACAACAATAGAGACGACACAAGTTTCACAACATCAATACAATACACAGAACACATGACATAGGGTTTTTACTCTCAACAAGAGGGCCTGAACCTGTATAACTCGGCGTCTTGTGTTACCATCGTAGTTCTTAGTCTCAATATAGCCCTATATATTTACTGCCGATCTCAGGCTTTGATAGTTGGCGTGCCAGGTAGGGGACAAGGCTCGCCGGGATTCTCCATCGACTACGATGGCCGAAATTCCCATCATTCAGTACTCACCGGACTTCAAGATCTCCTTTGGATTGCTCGACTTCACGGTCGGCGACAACGGAGCCCTAGGTTTGGAAAACCATAGATCCGACTCGGCCACAGCCGTCTCCATGGCGCGATCTCCGAGTTTGTCAGACATGATCCCCGTATTAGTTCCACTCGGATCAGAGGAAGAAGGTCCTTCCTTCAAAAATGATTCAAAATCAGATCGGTCCTTTGATGAGGACTCGGTCGGATCCACTTACCCATATCCCCATACTATCAATATGGTGGATATAGTAGATCCTGTGGATGGAGACCAAGATGGTGAACAAGAAGGTAACCCTGTTGATGGCCATCTGAAGCAATTAGCCGAAGGAGGTCAATAGGAGGAGAACCCTCCAATTGATCACTTATTGGTCGGTCACTGCCATCGACCCAGAGGGTCGCGCGGTTCATGCAACGCACGCCGACTGGATCTCAGTCCAGACCTCGAAGTGGATGGCAAGGTCTACCACACTCCTCAGAATAACATCACCGAGGCCAAAACTTTGCTTGACACTCTAATGGTCAATGCGAATTATCAGACCCCTACGATGCAGAAGGCGGCTATGCTTAAGGCTGCTGCGGCTCAAGAGGCTGCAAAATCTCAGTCGGTCACAAGTTCTAGTCACGTATCTTCACAAGGTTGGAATAGGCGTGAAGATCTAAGAAATTCTCTCAGTGTCCATGATGGACGAGATACCATCAACTCTCACTATGAGGAACACGCTCGGGACAACCGACGCTGTGAGGAAGAACGCCGTGATTGGAGAATGGACGACCGACGGGACAACCGACGAGAGGACCATCAAGATCCTCCTCCAAGAGACAACCGCGACAACCGTTGTCGACATGACGATCGGGATCGGCATGATAACGATGATAATGACCATCGGTGACATCGTCATGATGATGATGTTGGCCCGCGACACGGCCGCCGTCCAACTCCGTCTCCAGACTGGCATAGGCGGTCGTCGACGCCTACCGATGATGAGATCGATGGCATCAAAGCTTACATCCCTGGGCTTCGCATAGCTCAATGGTCAAAAGGATTCAAGCCAGTCCCTATCGAAAAATACGATAGTCAGACCAACCCTCGAGAGTGGCTGCAGCTCTACAACATGGTGATTCGGTTAACTGGAGGTGATTCCTACGTAATGGCTAATTACCTTCCGGGCTGCCTGGATCCAGCCTTTCAGATATGGCTCACATCTCTTCCGGAGGAGTCAATCACGTCTTGGGGAGACCTCAATAAGAAGCTCATAGAAAGCTTCCAAGCTACCTATAATCGACCGGGCAACCACTTCGACCTCACTCGGATCAAGCAGAAGACTGATGAACCTCTTCGTGACTACATCAAGCGATTTTGCACTAAGAAGACTGAGATCCCCAATGTCCCGGACCAACAAATTATTGCTGCCTTCCATGGAGGGATACGTAGTGATGATTTGGTTCGAGAGATCGGTAAGAGGAATCATGACCTCAAGCTAACCGCTCAAGAGTGCTTCGAGATCGCTGACAAGTTCACATCTGGTGAGTCGACATTAGATGACATCCGGGGAAAAGGCAAGGAGAAGCGGTCAGATAAGCCCGAGTGCTCCAAGAAGGACAAGAAGAGGAAGTCTGACAACGTGGTTCACACGGTGGACCGACTTCAGAAGAACCCTTGAACAAACCAACCGTCCATGGATGAGCTGCTGAGTGGCCCGTGCCTTTGGCACCCAAAGGGAAACCACAAAGCGAAGGATTGCTATCGACTGAAGGGTTTTGCAATAGCTGCGCTCAAGGTGGCTAAAGATCCCCCGAGGCGCAATAGCAAAAACAAGACCAAGAACGATGGCGACAAGGATGATTCAGGCGAGTTCCAGGAGCCCCACAAGGAAGTCAACTTCATCTTCGGTGGCCTGGATGCCTATGTATCCAAGCGCAAGCAGAAGCTGGAACTTCGGGAAATCAACTCGGTGGAACCAACTGTGCCTCAATTCATGAGGTGGTCTAAGATGCCAATCACCTTTGATCGGTCGGATCATCCCAAACATATACCGAAGCCGGGTCGATACCCGCTGGTACTTGCTGCCACAATAAAGGAGGTAAAGTTCAACAAAGTACTCATTGATGGAGGAAGCAGTTTGGACTTAATCTTCACCAAGACCCTTAAAGAGCTCGGTCTGTCAGTCAATGATCTTCAGCCGAGTTCTTTACCTTTCCATGGGATTGTGCCTGGCAAGATTTTGATTCCTATTGGACAAATTAGACTGCCAGTCACCTTCGGTACCCGTAAGAACTTCAGGACTGAGCGCATTCTTTTCCAAGTGGCGGATTTTGACTCAGCATATCATGCTATCATCGGTCGACCGACGATGGCAAAATTCATGGTTGTCCTGCATTATCCGTATCTCACCCTCAAGATGTCAGGCCTGAATGGGATATTCTCCCACCACTCTAATCTTTGGAATTCTTTCGATTACGATGTATAGAGTTGTGAGATGGCCAATAAACAGTTGATGTTATCCGACCAAAAGGAGATCCAGAAGGATTGAAGTGGTGGTTCTAGGAAAAAAGCCTACCAAAGACAAGATTCAGACCGATGACATCCAAACCAAGGAAATCATGCTCGATCCTGAGGACCCCGATAAGGTAACTTATGCTGGGGCTAACCTCGATGAGAAATAGGAACTCGCGCTCACTCTTTTCCTCCAGGAAAATAGGGACATCTTTGCATGGAAACCATCTGACATGCCGGGAGTTCCTAGGAAAAAGATTGAGCATGAGTTAAGGGTACCTCCTGGTGCTACCCCCGTTTGGCGGAGGCTTAGAAGGTTCGCACAAGACCATAAGGACGCCATGAAGAAGGAGATAGTTAGACTATTAGATGCTAAGTATATAAAGGAGGTGTATCATCCTGACTGGTTTGCAAATCCAGTCCTTGTACCCAAGAAGAATAAAGAGTGGAGGATGTGTGTTGATTATACCGATCTCAACAAGGTATGTCCTAAAGACCCCTTCGCTCTTCCTCGTATGGATCAGATTATAGACTCAACAGCCGGGTGTAAGCTCTTAAGCTTTCTGGATGCCTATTCAGTCTATCACCAGATCCCACTAAAGGTCGAAGATCAGATTAAAACTTCCTTTGTAACACCCTTCGGTGCCTATTGCTATATCACAATGCCTTTCGGTCTGAAGAACGCTGGCACGACTTACCAATGGGGTATTCAACGCTGCCTTGCTACTCAAATCGGTCGGAATGCAGAAGCGTATGTTGATGACATCGTTGTCAAGACTCGGAACATCGAGGAAATTTTTTCTGACCTGATAGAAACCTTTGACAATTTGAGGCATTATTCGATGAAACTGAATCCTAAGAAGTGTATTTTTAGGGTTCCTTCGGGAAAGCTACTCGGCTACATCGTTTCAAAACGAGGTATAGAGGCTAACCCGGATAAAATCAAGGCGATCCTTGATATGGCGCCACCTAATTCTCAAAGGGACGTTCAGAAGCTGATCGGATGCATGGCGTCCCTAGGTCACTTTATTTCTCGACTGGGGGTTAGAGGGTTACCATTTTTTCGACTGCTTAAAAAACAGGAGGACTTCGTTTGGACCGAAGAGGCGCAGTCGGCACTGGACGAGTTGAAGGTTTACCTTAGTAGCATTCCAGTATTGGTGCCTCCAGAGCCAGGAGAAAAACTTCAACTTTACATATCGGCCACAACTCAGCTTGTGAGTACTACTTTAACAGTCGACCGAGAAGAAGAGGCACACATACAAAAAGTACAACACTCGGTCTATTTTGTGAGTGAGGTCCTTGGTGCCTCTAAGGCAAGATATCAATAGATCTTGAAGTTGTTGTATGCATTGTTGATCACCTCCAGAAAGTTGAAGCATTATTTTCAAGCTCATCCAATCGAAGTCCAGACTTCCTTCGCACCCGACACAGTGTTGCACAATCAAGAAGCCGAAGGAAAAATTGCCAAGTGGGCAGTCAAACTTGGCCAATATACCATTACATTCGCGCCTCGGTCGGCTATAAAGAGACAAGCTTTAGCTGATTTCATTGCTGAGTGGACAGAGATTCAAAATCCACCTACTACACAAGACGTCGAGTATTGGAAAATGTACTTCGATGGATCTCTTCAATTACAAGGAGCTGGTGCGGGAGTCGTGTTTGTGTCACCCACTGGAGAGAAGCTTTGATATGTCCTTCAGGTGATGTTTCGCGTGTCCAATAACGCTGCGGAGTATGAAGCCCTTCTACATGGTCTGCGCATTGCTGCGTCACTCGCAACAAGCGCCTTGACGTCTTTGGTGACTCGACTTTGATCATTAATCAGGTCACCAAGGATTGGAACTGTGTGGATGACAATATGAGTGCTTACTGTCAAGAAGTAAGGAAGCTCGAAGACAAATTCGTTGGATTGAAGTTCACTCATGTTATTCGAGACAATAACCAAGCGGTAGATGAATTGGCCAAGATGGGATCATCCCGGTCTGCTGTCCCGCCAGGTGTTTTCTTACATACTCTGTATTCCCCCATAATTTCTCCTCGGTTGGATGTATTAATGAGTGTTGTCACTGATCTTGTTGGTGATGACAACATGGAGACCGATTGGCGTGACCCACTCATCCAATATTTGAACAAGGGAACGCTGCCTTCGGATCCTAATGAGCAACGGAGGTTAGAGACCCGATGCTGAGGATATCTGTTGGTGGGAGACCAACTCTATAAAAGAGGAGGTTCAAACATCTTGATGAGATGCATCTCGATACCAGAAGGCCAAAAGTTGGTAGAAGAAATTTATTCCGGGATATGTGGCAATCATGCGGCTTCCAAGACTTTGGTCGGCAAAGCTTTTCAGCAAGGGTTTTATTGGCCCATGGCAGTCGAAGATGCACACCAGGTCGTTCGGAAGTGTGAAGGTTATCAATTCTTCGCTCAACAAAAGCATGTGCCTTCACAGCAACTTTAGATGATACCTTTGACTTGGCCCTTTGCTGTTTGAGGGCTTGATATTACCGGTCCTTTCAAGAAAGCATCAGGCGGGTTCACTTATCTATTTGTTGCTATTGATAAATTCACCAAGTGGATCGAAGCAAAGCCAGTTAGCAAGATAACATCGAAGAAGGCAATCGAGTTTATCAAGGATATCTTCACTTGGTTTGGGGTTCCTCATGATATCATCACCGATAATGGCACTCAATTCACGTTAGTGGAGTTCCGTGACTTTGCCGATGAGATGGGAATAAAAATCCACTTTGCATCAGTGGCTCATCCTCAAAGCAATGGGCAGGTCGAACAGGCCAATGGTATGATTCTTCAAGGATTGAAACCGCAGATATTCGACAGACTTAAGCCTTATGCCGGTCGGTGGGTCAAAGAATTGCCTTCAGTTCTTTGGGGGCTTTGCACAAACACCAGTCGGGCAACTGGTCAGTCACCTTTTTCATTGGTCTATGGCTTAGAGGCTATGCTGCTGACCGAGGTCAGTCTTGTTTCGGCACGGGTTCAGGTGTATGATGAACAACTTTCTGAGGAGAATCGAGAGATTGATTTGATTGCAGCAGAGGAGTTGCGTGATCGCGCTCTGTTTCGATCGGCACTTTACCAGCAAGGCTTGCGTCGATATTATGATAAAAACGTGCGTAATCGCCACTTCAAAGTTGGAGATTTAGTGCTTCACCGAGTGCAGTCAATGAAGAACCAGCATAAGCTTTCTCCAAAGTGGGAAGGACCATATGTGGTGAAGGAAGTCACTCGCCCGGGGGCTTACCGACTGATGTATGAAGACGGCGATGATATACCAAATTCCTAAAACATAAATCAGCTACGTTGTTTCTATACTTAGTTATTCTTTTGTATACTTATACATTATTTATGAATGAAACTTCGATGTTTTTGATGAAAGATTTTTTGATGATTTTCATTCTATATTGTCTCGATTCCTTAATTCATTTTATTAAACAATCGAGCCAGTGGGCTAGTAATAATGTCCCGCCTTGGTCTAACCTTATATTGGTTTTGGACTATTTTCCGACTGATTTCTTCTCTTTGAATACGGTCTTTACTTTCTTGGTCTAACGTCTATACATTATGGTTATACACTTTATACTACACATCAGACTACCACTACACTAAACCTAGAGCCAAAGTGCGAGAGGTCATGTGTCGATTGGTTGACTCTGCTTGTTACGCGGTTACGAGTCACAACCTAATATGTTAAGGCAGACCGATGCAATTTGTGTTTCTCAGTGACAGAAACATACTTATGATATTTTTATCAATCTTTTAAAGCTATTAAGCATGAAACTAATTTACATACAGGTATTCGGTACATAGATATTACTAATGTTCTCTAGCATTGCAGGATTTACAGCTCCTTTGAAGGAGAGGAAGAGTCAACTCGTAGCTCAACTTCTGGAGTTGCTGGAGGAGTAGGCACGGTCGGATTGATCTCTATGTTATCGACCAAGGCTCGGGAAGTCTCCAGCATGGAATCCAAGAGCAGCTGGCATTGGTCATCGGTCAAGTCTGGGTTGAAGCCCTCCTTGATCTTGTCCAATGGTAGAGCAGGAGACCAAGATTGGTAAATCGCCAGAACCTGACTCCCGACCTCGGTCGCCACTCGTCGAGTGTTATAAGCGATAGCTTCCTATGCATGCTCGAGCAAGTACTCCAAGGAGTGGTCAGTCTGTTATACTTGGTCGGCATGAACATAGTTCATTGCCTTTTGAGCAGCATAAGATAGAGCTGTGAGTAATGATTTTTGGTTAGTATGATCAAAAGAGGATTCAAGCAGATGTGAGAAATAATGAAGGGCTTACTGGCAAGTTTACATTTGAAGGATTTGGAGACGCTCTTGGCATCTTCTATCTTGGCATCAGCCTCCTTCAGCTCCTTCTGCAGCCGAGTGATCTCGGCCTTTTGGTTCTCGATCGACTTGGAGAGGTTTTCCTTCTCAGCATTCAAGGCGTCAACAAACCTTTGCTAATTGAAGTTAACTTCTCCAGGTCGGCAATCTTCTGATCATGAGCTAAAGACAGATATTTAAACTTTTAGCGCTAGAGTGATTAGTTGATTATTTAAACACAAGATGGTAAGTGATCTTACCGGCTATATCTGCATGGCCTTGGTCTAAGGCCTTGGTCATCTCTCTTTGGTCAGTTTGCAACTTATCAATCTCCTTCTGTGCTTTGGAGAGCTGCTGACCGGTGACTAGCAAAACACCAGCAATATGTCACTCTTAAACTTAAAGACATAAAGACCGAAGAGTTTTAGGGCATACCAAAAGTTTTGGCTTTAAGGTATTCCACCCTAGTCCATTTCCTCTCTACAAGAGCATATATTTTCTGTATACAAAAAGGGGTTAAGCTTAAGGACGAGATTGAGACAAAGCTAAAGAAGGGTATTGAAGTACCTTGCTGGCTTCTCGATGTTGGTACATAATTTCCACGTGCTCCACTTTGGGCCAACCGAGTGCATCTGCAGGCAATGCCGCCTTACCTTTGTCAAGAGGTGAAGGGACGACGGCTGGAGCAGGTTGGGGTGCAGGCACCGGAGTGGAGGCAGGAATTGTCTTACCAGATGGCTTATCCACCTCGGTCATCGTGTTTGATGACTTGCCGACCGGTTTGGGCAGATCAGTCAGACGAGGAGGGGGTCCTGACCGAGTGGCTTCACACTCTTGGGCACTTTGCGAATCACTCGTCCGACTACTGTCAAAATAAAGATTTAGGAGATTAAGATGTGTAATGACTATTGGCAATAAGAGATAAGGAATATAAGGTTTAAGGATTAACCTGGGGGGCTTCTAAACCTTGATTCGGCACATCCTCTTCTTTGAAGAAGTTGACTGAGAATCAGTCTCTTTCCTCTTCTGGGTCTGTTGCACCACCCCTGCATCACTCTGTGCTTGGCTTGGGGGCTCTGACTAGCTTAAAAGTCGGTCGGAGGAAGTAGGGGCAGGTTGACCGGCATCAACAGACGGCATTTCATCATCATCACCCTGATTCTCAACATATTGCCGTCGGTGCCCAACAGTCCGCTTCACTAGTCGACTGGGGGGAGGCAGGGTGACAACTGGATCAACACGTTCAGGTTGAGCGTCTGCAAAAGAGCTTGAGCCTTGAGCCTCTAGGGCCAGTCTGCTGTGACTTCTCAACATAATCCAGTCCCTCGGTATCGGTCGGAGGGAGCGGAGGATGGGATACATAAGTATCCAGAACCTGCGCAAGAGTCAAGATATCAAGCAGGACATCAAGACAAGAAAATAAGGGATTGATCAAAGTAGATTGAGGCTTACTCGGGCTCGCATAGTGCCCTTGTTATACGCCTTTCTGATCAATGAGTCATCCTGAAGGATATCCCCTTCAAACATTTTTGATAGGCGTTTCTTATGAAGTTCACCATTCGGCGGGTCGGGCACCTCCCTGGTTTCGTCATTATTAACATAGTTCCATGCCGGGTGACTTTGAAGCTTCAGGGGCTGCACTCTGCGTACTATGAAGCTCTTAGCGATGGTGATTCCGTCAACTCCTTTAGCCTTCAAGTCAGCTATCTTCTTCAACAGAGCGACCACCTGAGGGTCGGTCGGATCAGGCTTCTCAGTCCATTGCACCAGGGGAATTGCCTTGGCACCAGTGAAGTCGACAAGAACAGGAGGAGGGTTATCACAATAGAACCACTCGTCCTTCCAGTTCTTGTTCCCAATTTTCAATGGCACATTGATGTAGGCTTCCTTCTTACGCAACTGGACGCCGACACCGCCTATAGCTACTTGATTGTCCTTGGTTGGCAGCGGTCGGAGAACGAATAGATGGCGAAATAGATTGAAGTGGGGGAGAGTACCCAAAAATTCACATATGCACGAAGATGGTGATGTGAAGAATAGTGTTGGGATTAAGGTTGACAAGCTCAATCCCATAAAAGAATAGGAGCCAGCGTAAGAAGCTACAGCATGGGACTCCAAAACCATGCTCGAAGAACAAGCGGAACACGATGATCTGTTTATGAATAAGGATGGGGCAAGATTCACGGGGTACCTTCCAGTCGATCCGAACTTGCTCTGGAAGGATGCCGTCGACCATCATCTGGTTCATATCTCTTGGGAGAGGCTACTCTTTGAGAACTCCCGAAGCTGCTCCGGAATGTCGATCTCTGATGAAGAGGACGCGGCAGCGGTAGTGGAAGTTGCTGGAATCGAAGTGGAAACCTTCTTGTGACCCATGGCGATGGTTGTTTTAATCGTGGCAGATCGAGTGCTGAACCCTAGCGGAAGCTTGGGGGCTAAGTGTGGCAAGATCTGTGATGGCCGGAAGCAAAGCACTAACCATAGCCGAAGAAGCAGAGGCGTCACTGAGAGCAGAGGAGGCATGAGGAAGACGAGGAGTTCGTGCACAAATACGACGTGGACTGAGGGTCGACTTGACGCTCCCCTTTTATACTCCCGCTTTTTGACCTAAGGGTCCCATGGGCCGGGATGGGCCATACAGTGACACAATCTTTTGATTAAGCAGCGAATTAATTAAGGGTCTTAAACATATTTAGGATCTAAAACCTTGAGAAGTAGAACTCGGGGGCTTCTTTGATGAGAAGCATTTAAAAATGTTTAACCATATCTATATGATTTGATGATCATGTAGCAAAGGACTTGATGGTCATGTGGATATAAGTTCAAAGGTTATGGTATTGATTGAAGTCAATAACTAAATTGCCAAAATTGGACTTATTAAAAGATAGAGTGACCAATTATTAGGGAAAAGCTATGTTATGATTGATGTCATTTAGCTTAATACCATTATATGATTGAGGTCGTATTGATTCATATGAATTGAATATGATTGATATCATGAAATTCAGACCGACCAGTCACTCGGACATAGTGTATATCACTCGGCCTTTTTGATAATCGGTCGGCAAGGTTGAAGCCTTGCAAAGTGAGCCACTGGTTTGATGACCAGAGGTCTGTTAGACTCAGATTTGATGGTTTGAGTAAAATACCTACAAAATAATAAGAGCTAATATAATTAGACTCTTGCATTATTTGATAGTCTCTAAATTATACAAGAGTCGGGGGCTACACCTGATCAGGTGCACCTGACCGGTGCACCAGATTTATTAGGAATTTCGAAGAGGTCTTCCTGATTTATGATCTATATTTGAAGATCACTCAGAGAATCAAAGCTCAAAATCAGAAAGCACTCGGGGGCTGCTGTGGGATACTTGCTCTACGGGTATCCTCAAACAAGACTAAGTCGGTAGCCAACCGGGTACTTCATCAACAAGGAAGCCGACCGACTCGACTTGGAGCACAAGGCATTTAGAGATAGACTTTCTATGTAAATCCTTGTGGATTACTACTAGGACTCTTCATGTACCCCCTGCCGATCGGATATATAAGGCGGCAGGGTACCCCACTTAGACAAGAACAAGAAACAACAACAGAGAGAACACAAGTTTCATAACATCAATACAATACACAGAACACAGGACGTAGGATTTTTAGTCTCAACGAGAGGGCCCGAACCTGTATAACTCGGCGTCTTGTGTTACCATTGTAGTTCTTAGTCTCGACGTAGCCCTATATATTTACTGCCGATCTCAAGCTTCGACACTTGGTGTGCTAGGGAGGCCTTCTATTTTTATTTTCACAGTATAGACTTGGAAAGGTTCAAGAGCCCTTAAAGTATTCCATAGCCTCAAAGAAAGCTACCCTCGACGCATCGATCCGGAGGCCCATGCACCAGTCCGAAGGATCTACGAGCACCCAGGCCCATGTTTCGCTCTGAATGGTTTATGGGCACCGCTGAGGCTCACGACTCATCCTCACTCCGAAGGTTCAACCGGCACCAAAGCCTCCAAGTCACATTGGGATTAGTTCGGTGGGACGCTTTCAAGAGGAACAAATGCTCATACTATGTCAATTGCCTTCAGACCTAACTATATCAACTTGTCTGTAGTTTGTGCTCTATTTGCAGTTGCAATCGAAGGAAGGTACTCGAGAATCTCATCTGAGGGTTCCACTCGGAACAGACACCACAAACTGAACTGTTACATCTCTAGTGTAATTTTATACTATGTATTAACTCTTACATAATATGTGTATGTAATTGATAACACATGTTATGCAGGGATCCAAAGGTAAGGAGTGTGGCCGAGTGCCTCACATTCTTCATCTTTTTATCATTCTCACTTCATACATGTGCATCATAAGCATGCACAATCATTCATATCACACACGCATGCATCATGCATACAAATGTATGGTAAAGTAATATTGGTCATTTTCTTTTCACTTGAATGCCGGGCATCTACGACCTGAGGGTCCAAAGGGATGTGTCCTTTAGTTTTCTTACAAAGGCAACACGGTCTGACTCTAGACAACTACGGTCTGATGCTGGGCAACTACGGCCTGATGCTCCATAAGGACATGCCTGGAATGCCGGGCGCGACACTACCCGATGTCGGGTAATTACGGCCTGATGCTCCGGAAGGACATGCCCGGAAAGCCAGGGGCAACACCTCCCGATGCCGAACAACTACGGTTCGAAGCATGTCGAGGTCTGATGAGTCGCTCGACACGTATGTTTTATATGGCATGAATTATTTTGCCTTCATAATTATTAAAGAGCTCAAGAGCACATGATATGATGCACGGTATCCGAAGCTATAACTTATATAGAAAGCCCGAGGGCACTAGAGTGAGTACATGTCACCCGAAGGCAGTAGTTACATAGCGAGTCCGAGGGCATTTATACGGACAGCCCGAAGGCATAAGCTTCTACATGTAGCCCGAAGGTCACGACTTCTAAAAAAATGTGAGTTAGGGCAAGTGCATGAGTTCTTATGGTATTTCTTCTATTTGATGTTGTTGTTCGGCAAAATCTTGAAGGGTGGCACTTGAAGCTTGTAGACAACATGTGATGCTAGGGAGGGGTGTAAGCCCTTGGCCTTGATCCAATAATTTGTCTATCCATGCTAGGGAGGGGGCCAACCCCTCGGTCTTGCGGTAAATTTCCTCCCAACAGTAGTCAAAAGGGAGGGGGAGTAGATATAAATGTTTACTATTATATTTGATGTTGTATGTGAGAAAGTGAAATTAATTACCTCTCCTTCGGACTCATAGCACCTAACAAAAGTATATGCATATTCTAGAAACCATTTCTGTCAAAAGTTCAACTTTCAGGTTGGGTCCGAAATAATAAAGACATTGGCCACATCTTTGGCCTAGCTATCATTACCAAGAAAGATTCTTGCCTTTAGCACGACTCTGGGTTCCAGAGCAAGGGTGCCTTCAGCTTAACTTTAACTCCCAAAGAGAGGCTCTCACCTTCGGCCAGTTTCAAGTCTCAAGGGCTAGGCAGAAGAACCTCATGAATATTGCTATGAACGTTTTTCTTTATGTAATATTGTAGTGGAATTTCTAGTAAGACATGTAATTTGATAGTTCATAGATTAGGTCTCTGAGCCATGACGAGCTACGTCATCAGTAGCCCCTCGTGTCTCCGAGAGTCTACAGATGAGGGAGGACTGTTGGAGCTACGGTTGAAGGAACCCATTGTTTCTCCTTATGGGCTCAGCTACCTCATGTTTGGCCTATATAGTCTTTAGGTCCAATTGTAAGACTAAGGGCATTTGTATACTTGTACTCCCCGCCAAGGGTAAAAGGGTGATTTGTAACACATCGAGAGTAGAAGAGGGATTCTCCTCTTCTCTCCTTTCTTTAAATACAAGACCCTAGAGGTCATGAGGGAGGTGGATTGATTCAGGCCGGCTCCTTCTCTTCTTGGCTAGTTGTATCCTTCCTCTAGCTTTACCAACCCTTCGGGTTGACATAGCCTATTATATTTATGTTGGGACTTGTAACCACAACATGATGAGTAAAGTGTACATGAACATATACATGTATGATTGAGTTCATTACAAGCCATAATAATGCATTACAACTGAACTGGAGAGTGAGACCATGTTTGGATCCACATGACTAATTATTAGCTGTCTAATTTTAGTCCTTAACAAATCAAAAATGAAGTAATAAGAGGACTAATTGTTAGTCAAAGAAGAGAATAATTATGTTTCAAATAGTCAGGAGAACTAAATTAATATAGACTACATGTGACCCTGTACCTCTGCTTTGGGAGTAGAGCAGCTCAGCGAGATGAGTCCACATCCTCTTCAGGACCCGTTTGGGACAGTTACAAGGAGAAGCAATTATGTAGAAATCGTGATTTCTGCGGAAACATATTTTCACAGAATCGTGTAGAGGAGGAGCTGACTGTTTGGCCGTTTCCTCATAATTGATTCTCCTGTAGCAGCAGAGCTCGGCGGGGCGGCGGCGCGGTGGAGCTCGGCTGGGGCGCGGCGGCCCGACATAGCTTGGCCAGGGCGCGGCAGCGACGGAGCTTAGCCGGGGGCGGCAACCTAACACAGCTCGATCGGGGGACGACGACGCAGCTGATGTTGACCAGGAATAGGGCTTCCGCGGGAGTGCTGGGGTGAGGGCGGGCAGACGACGACGGTTGGGGCTCCTCCAACGCGCGAGGGTTGAGGGCGTGCAGATGGCTGGACGATGGCCACCTGCGCTCCTTCTTCGTCAGGAATCGGTTACGTTTTGTAGAATCAACGCTGAGGTTGATTCCGCATTTTCGTGTAAATAGATCATTAGAGGAGAGAAAGATATATTAAGATATAAGAGTATCATATAATTTAAAAAAGATTAAGAATGTAAGAATATTATATAATGTTGAACGGAGAAAGTATAAAAGTACACATATATACGAAATGGTAAAAACACGAAGCTAGCTATAACTATATATATATATATATATATATATATATATATATATATATATATATATATATATATATATATATATATATATATATATATATATATATATACCTTATCGTTGACGTAGGAGGCCTAGAAGCGAGCAGCCGCGTGATCGTACTCCAGGATGATCTTCGATTCGCAGACGGGCTTACCGTTGTGGATGAGCATGGGCACCTTCTTGTGGACCGTGTAGGACCTGAGGAGCGGCTCGCTCTTGTTGTAGATGTCCTCTTCTGTGTAATTGTAGGCAAGGCCTTTCAGGTTGAGCACGATGCGCGCCCTGATCACGAACGGACTCGCCCACAAGCCGAGCAGCATAATCTCGTCATGCTGTCCGCTGGCAAAGGCTTCTGCTCCTACCATGTGGTATCTGTGTGCGGAATGCTTTTCCACGGATTTGTGTGCCGCTGTGTATTTGTATCGATCTTTCTGGTGAGGACTATATCTTGACTGTTTCGTGACCGGAGTAGCGAATTTGACTTCAGTTTGTTCGAGGTATAGTTGATCAGACCAACTCGTAAGCATCTTTGTTTTTTTTTTCTTTTTTTGGCGGGTGTAGAGGTGTCTTTGTTGTTCTCTGGATTGTCTACATTTTCTATGTGGCTGGTTCGCCTTCTTCATGTTAGGGCTGGGTAGCAGGGAAGTGACCCCACCTCGTCCCCCTCTCAATTTAGCAAACATGTACCTTCGCTAGTGATGAGGGGTATGACAGCCTCCATTTTAGAGTTCCTCGGCAGTCGCTCCATTTTGGAGTTCCTCGGCAGTCGCCCATTCTGACACCCGATCTCGAGTCCTGGGACGAGGATACGTGCAAAGGCCATGATGGTGGATGTCTGAAAGCGTAACAGTGTCACTCACGGGTGACAATAAGTATAAAGGTTTAATTGTTTAAAGTTTAAGATTTTCATTTATAAGTTATTTTGTTGTAAAATTCTCATCCATCTATAAAATTTTAGTATAAAAAAATCATACCAATTTGTACATATCTAATTTATTCAACATATTTTTATTTATTTGAAGTAGCCAATAATATTTTTATAAAAAATACAAAATTTTTTAAAAATAATCTTCACATATTTTTATAGAAAATATTTAGCAAAAATATTAATTAAAATTTAAACAATATTCAACAATAAAATTTAAAATTTAGATACGTTGGTTATGAAAACAAGAGAAACACTAAAAATCTCTAACAATGTTAAACTTATTTAACTTAGCTTCATTTTAAATTTATATCAATAAAATCATATGAAATCAATTCAACATGTCAACTAAGATGGTTTTTACAACAAAATACATTGGATCAGTAGGAATTTACCAAAAAAAGCTTATGGGTGGAAATCTCAAACTTCAAGTGACTTATGGGGTGGTTTATACAATTATCCCAAGTATATATAAATTGTGCACTATTCTCTATTACTTTTAAGTTTATAAGTGCAACTCATTGATACATAGTAGCTCAATACAGTCAACATGCTCGAGTCGCTAGAATACGACCTGGGTTTTATTGAACTAGCGTGAGATCAGACAAACTTTGCATCAATACTTTGCCTCTAGAGCCCCATAATGTTCTCAAGGAGACATACAAATATATACATCCACAGCTATCAACATGCCCGAAGACATTTGAGCCTTATGATTTCTATCCTAAGGTATACAAATATGCCCTACCATATGCTACTCAACTAAGAATGTTTGTATATTTGGCTCAACCAGCTAATCATGTAGTAAAGTCTATTCCGTGTAAAGCTTGTCAATCAGAAGCTCAAATTCTACTATTGATCATAGAATCCTAGTCTTCGATTTTGTGGTTGATCACCTGCTATAGACCAATCACCATGAAAATATAAGTCATTATTAAATAGAATTAAGCATACCGAGAGATGCAAAGTAATTGGACAAAATATGAGACTAGATACAGAACATAATGATGCCACATAGGTACAAGAAGCACACAAGTAAAAGAAAATTTATTGTTTTATGTGAGCCTTTCATGCACGAAACATTAGCTAATTGAAATGAGGTACTCACTGAACTCATCATCATCATCAGTCTGACTGGTGAAAAATGGTGTCAAATAGTTCTTGTCAAGGGCACTGAATGATGTCGCACTGCATCAACATTACAGATCATTAAGATACTGTCTGCATAGTTATGATTTCTTAAGCAAACAGAGACACAGAGCAAATACCTTTTGTGGAATTCCTTCAGTTTCATTCTGAAGCCACCCCCAGACGAAGTACCTTCTTCATAACTAGCAGGAACATAACCATTGTTGTCCTCATAATTCTGAGAATGGTGAAATATAGATATGTCAAATTAGTATATTACCCTCACAAAGAGATGAACTGTTCGGACAAGACTTACTTCAATTGATGTGATGTCATCGCCAACAACATCCAAAGCTTCAAGCATAGTTCCTGTCGACCCACCAATAAGAAGTACCTGCACGATGAGTAGTAGTTAGTCAAAAGCTGTACAGTGGACGTGCATGGATATTGTGTGTTGACGCTACTCATGGTACAAACTACAATAGCAAATGGCAGTTTCGGAGGTCCATCTCTCAACATGTTGCGAGGAAAATTACACTTTCTTAAAAAAACAGTACAATTAACTGCTAACAAATTCATAATACTGTGCTAAAGCGTCAAAATTTTGCACATGATGTCTGAGTTTAAAAACACATAAAGTGGCATTCCAATCCATAGCTTAATTATGCATCATCTCCCAGACAAAGTTCTATTTTACAAAGAAGAAAGTTGGCATATAATCAATTACCGTTAAAACCACAATGGCTGTAGTAGTGGTGAATATTGTCTTTCCATGTCCCTCAGGAAGTTCATGCACAGATTGGAGAGCAAGTGCAAAAGCCATAGCCCCTCTGAGCCCTGTTTACAAAAGTATTGGTATTTTCATAAGCATGTCAATCATGTACAATACAGAATCACATGAGTAGCTCCTCACCACTAAACCAAAGTGCTTTTTGATGCTTTACAGGTATCTGGCGATGTTCTGGTCTAAACATATTAACCAAGCGTGCACAAGAAAAAACATTTACTGCCCTGTATAAAAAAAAGAAAATAAATACAAATGCCAAAATAAAGACATTATTCTGGTACTAGACAGAAACTACTTGACATTTGACAAATCAACATGCCAAGTATTGCAGAGTATTTGAAACAAATCATTTTCTGGAGTATATTGTAAGGTCATAGTTAGACAATAATAAATACATGTTTCCTAGCTTTCAGCTGATTGAAAGCTTTCAATCAATGATTTGTTCCTTTGATTTTTTATTTTTCTTTTGTAGGATTATTTGTATAATAATTATAAACCATTGGATCTAGATCTAATGGCTTAAAAAGGTGACTGAAAGTTACTCCAAACTTTCAGTCAGCTGAAAATTAGCAAGTCCCAAATAAATAATAAGTCTTAACATTTAAATCTCAGCATGAGTATTGCACGACAATAGACCATGAATCTTTCATAACCATATAGTATTGCTACAAACTATGATGATATAGAAGTAGACATATAGCTATGCTCCTAGTAACTACTAGAGTTGCAAAAGGAGGTCGTAGCAGTACCTTGCAACAACTATGAATATCTGGTTTTGAGTAAGTCAAGGAGTCAAACAGTAGTTAAACAATTCGAAGACTGCAGACAATGATTATTTCAACTTTTTGATAAAGAAAAGAGAAAGAAGTTTGAAGGATACAATTGAGAAGAATATGAAGCCGACATGTGACCAGCTATGTTCTTCCATGGCAATATCAAATCCCATATAAATAAATCTGAACATAAAAATCAGGAAGAGTTAATAAAGAATAACGAGTAAATGTTACATATTCCAGTTACACAATTACAGTACTCCTGATCTTACACAAATGTTTCCGCCAAAGATGACAGTAAGTGGAAAAAGGCAGAAACAAAACGCTGAGAGTTGTCAGAAAGGTTGGAGTATGTATAACGCTTCATAACCTGAGAGTAAATAGAAAATATAAGGGGCATAACAACAGTACAAACATGAACGACATAATATAACTTGCACCATGCTTACCATCCCAGTGAATAAAATAGAAACAATCCCTGACAAGCCAAGTCCTTCTGCTAACATATACCTATAAATAATGCACAAAGTTTCAATGAAACAACTCACCCGAAAAGTGACAACAAAGTTAAGTTTAAAAATTTACTTACGAGAAATATGGAAAGAGAACGAAAAGGCAGCACTCCAAGTTCTGGAGACTGAAATGGTAAACAGGCCCACAAAATTAGAATTAACAACATATATAATTCCTTCAAATACATAAAACTGAAAAGGACAGTATAATATGACTTACTTGTCAACGTCTAATCCAGCATATTTGAATAGGTACTCAGTAGTCAAGGTCTTACAAGATCATATATCAGACTAATGCACAAGAACACTCAAAAGCATCAGGTGAGAAGAAAAGTAAAGCATATTACACTAAAAATTGATCACATGAGAATAAGGAGAACAGGAAAAATGAGAGTAACATAATTGTTTCAGTGAAAAATGCCTAAACAACACTCTCTGCTCCAAGATGCATCTGATGCCAAAAAAAGAAGAGGCAAATTTCACGAGTAGTCGAGAATAGATCTATAATGTGTGGAGTTCTTACGATGGAATAAATATCTTGCATTACAACTTAGAAAAAGGATATAAGAGCCGAGATAAATCCAACTCCAACGCCTGCAAATAAGGAAATGAATGGCTATATCATCTGATGGATGAATAAAGATATTGAAAAACAACTTGATCAGAGGCATAATAATGGAAAATGTGTTAACGCCTAAAAACAAATGTGCCCGTACATTAAGATATAAAAATTAGATATGGTGTGAGCATTCAGACATCAAAGGGCTTCTCGTGATGTGTCATTTCAGAAGGAATCAAATCATATGCATTTCCATGTACTTAAAATAGTAGATCGTCAAACAGTTTATACAAAAACTCCCATGAGACTGCAAAGCTCAGTAGTTCATAATAATACAATCATACTCAAATCCAGTGTTGTTGAAATAGATTCAGCTGGAAATGGAATTTGCACTAAGATAATTCTTATATTGCATATTTTTTAGGTTCCAACAGGAACCAAGTTGAATAATAGAAAGTGGGTTGAAATGGTAATTTCCCAGTACCGAAACATTTTAGGATATAACATTCCAAAGTCCAATAGTATAAACAATATGGATGTAACAAGCTAAGTAACTTTAGAATCATGTCGCGATGTATCGAGTGAAAAGACTATTTTGAGCGGCAGTGTAACCTGATGACATTGAACCAACAAAGGTCTCCAGGAACTGGAGAAAAATCATAAAGAAGTTCTCTCCAGCTGCTGCATGACTTCTGACTGATGACATTGTCCTGAGGAAAAGTACACACATAAGCAAGAAACACATGGCTGCAAAAGATGCATCAACTAATTGCCAGAAGTAAACCTGTAAAGCGAGATGGCCATCTGCCCTTTCCAAGTAATAAGACATAAAAGTAAGCCGTAAGTGTAATGAAATTGAGAAAATTAACTACTTTGCGGCAAATGGAAAACAATTAGAAACAGACCGCATCATTCAAAACAGATTCTCCAAACACCAAAGCATACAAGTTAACGTCACTGCCGAGTTCCTGCAGATAAACAAATTCAAGAGTTGTATGAAGTTGGTGAAAGGCATCATCAAAGACATATCCGTTTCACCTACCTAAAGAAAAAATGTGCAATTAAATTCTGGGAAATTGGTAACAGACAATGATAATGGAAACTAAGGACATGGTGGAGCATGTAAAAATGGTGGCATTGAACAACATTACAATTTAAATGATTTCAACAACTCAATCACTCGTTCAGATGAAAGATCAGCTTCTACTAACTATCATGTCTTTTCAGGTTGAAATTGACAACTACAAAAATGGGTATGAATGTATGATCACTGAGTGTAACAAAGATTTTATTATGTTACTTATGAGATAGCTAAGATTCAAGCTGATGACTACCAAAAATTAGATATGATTACTGGCTACGATAAGATCTTAGCATGCTACTCATGAGATAGCTAAGATTCCTTTTTTTCCAATAAGAGCCTTAACGTACAAAAATGGGGTTGCCATCTGAGGTGGAATTATATGTAAATGAGACTTATAGTTTAGCAGTAACTCAGTGAGACTTATAAGATCCTATTTGGGGCACAAAAGGAATACATGCCCTTACCAAATACAATAACTGACTAACCATTTAATGGCTACAATATGACGATGATCGAACAAAAGCAGCATGATATCTTTTAGAACCTTGTTTCAATGTGGAAGATATTATTCATTTGTACTTGCAACCTCTGGAGCATACTAACAAAAACACTACCAGTATCAACAAACTATGAAGTGTCATGTTTTCAACAGAAAGAAATGAAATTTGAACATCAAAACTTATTCACATAACAGAGATGTTTTAGTTATTTACTGGTAAAAAAAAGCAGGCACCTGAAATATGGATAGCACTGTGACAGGATCAGTTGCAGATATAAGTGCACCGAACATAAGACATTCAACCAGTGGAAGTTTATACATTAGAAATGTCAGCCCACCGAGATAGCTGCAAAACAATAATGAACAGACTTCGAAGGTATGATTCGTTAAGGGGAAACAAAAGAAATAGTAACACCGTTTGTGAGTTTCTTACACAAGAACTCCTGTTACAACAGAAGCAATGAATGTCCCAAGAATGGCGAAAGTTACAATTGCCCCAAAGTTCGCAAAGAATGGTTTCTGCAAACCAATTAAATAATTTCAGAAAAGTAGCTTAGATAAAGAAAATTAGCAGCTTCTACAAAGTACTTACCGGAGATAAGCTGAACCCTGATTGGGTATATTAAAGTCAAGGGATCCAAATTCGTTATTTGAAGATAAGTATTACAGTCAGAAAGATTACAATTTATGAATAACCAATAGGAGAGGTAATAAACAATTTTTCCACTACAAAAATCAACAATGCTTAAAGAAATGTTGGGAAAGGATATAATATTATTGGTGGCAATAGGAACAAGAAGAAGAATTCTTCATGGAAGTTGAACCACGTCCTGCAAAAGAAGGTAACAAGAACATCATTTTTTGGAACATGATTACAGTTACAGTGTTTGTACATTTATAATCGTATGCTGCAGTAGACACCAAACAGATACAGGAAACGACTAAGGTAAATCAAATTGCAAATTCAATACAAACCTAGTGTTGGTCTCCGTATTTGATATATTAGCAAGGCCACCAACAACGAGACCTAAAATTACAGCATATAAGCTCCATAGTTAAAGAATGCCCAACACATAGAAATGAGTATTACAGAACTGAAATAAAGGGAATCTCAAATTTAGGAAGATGAAAAATTTGAATAAAAAACTTGATTAGTTTATGTGGATATATCATTTCACTCAATCAACAATGCTGAGTTCATAGAAACACGTTTCAAGCACACAATACTTGCCACTGATGCCCATTATACTAACAGAAGCAGCGCACCTAACCAGTCCAACCCAAAAGCTTAAGCGATTGAGAAGGGGCTAGGGCGGCTTTATACCTCAACCCCCCCCCCCCCCCCCACACGCAGCCCACGTGGGCGCAAACGGCTGCCGCTGGGGCGCAGCGTGGGAAATGGGTGGCGCAAGGAATGCGGGAACCGGGGCTCAGACCTCCTGGCTCTGATACCATGAAGCAGCGCACCTAACCAGTCTAACTCAAAAGCTTAAGCGATTGAGAAGGGGCTAGGACGGCTTTATAGCTCAACAAACAGCAATAGCTATTGCCGATCAGCAGCTAAAAAATGAGCATTAATCACTAAACATGGTACGATCACACCTTCAACTTCAATTCCCATGCTAGTATCCTATATAAATCCAGTCATGGAATTTGAAGCCAATGAGAACTACAAAAAATATGCACAATGAAGTTTGTCTTTCGTGAAATTTGGAGATATGCAGTCATCACATGAATGCCAGAATACAATAGCTGTAACTTATTAATATGCTCTATCTAACAAATGTGCAGCTGTTGCTACAATGACATAAGAATCCATGTGCGGCTAAGGTTATAAAGAAATAAATGTGAGGGCTAAGTCTAATAGTGATGAACATCACTGAAAATTACAAATCCAAATACATTGTGTAAATTCAACCCAGTAAATATCATTTATTGCTATAAAGCACCAACCAAGTTAGCCACACCGCTTACAACAACAACAACAAAGGCTTTTAGTCCCAAGTAAGTCTGGCCCACCCTGCTAATTAAAGCCATTCGATGTCCCCTTGATACTTGCATCTGACTGTCAATATCCCATAGACACTACTGAGCATAGGCATCTGACTTCAGAGGGACACAACTTACATATCACAATGGAATCTGACTTATCCGCTCTTCAGTAAGTGTTTATGATCTGACCAGTATTTTGATGAACAAACATTAGCACGCCAGTGAAAAATTTTAGGAATCACACAGACTCTAATTCTTCTGACAACTGAATATGACGTGCTAAACAGAATTCGGAAACACGACTGCTAACATCTGAATTTATCATCCTGAATGAATCAAGCATATGCGTTTCCTCTCATACCAATTAGGCTAAACATTTCAGCCAGGAACATCCCTGAATATCCTACCCCAACACACAAGTCCAATAGATCATTCCCCCGTACTCGTTCATTTCGAGCATCTTACTTCCCAATCACGGTGCACGCGAGCAGTCAGGAAGCTAGGGTTTCGGGCGCAAGGTGAGATGAGGGCAGTGATGCTGCGCACTGATACGTACCGATGAGGAGCGAGGCGCTGGCCTCCGGGAGGTAGTAGAAGCGGTGGCGGCGGAGGACGTGGCCGAGCACGAAGGAGAGCACGAGCATGGAGATCTGCAGCAGGATACCCACGCCAGCCACCTGCTGCTCCTTCCCTGGCGGGGGCGGGGGTGGCGCCAGCCCGCCTGCGGGGGGCGACGCCGCCAGGCTCAGCTCTAGCGCCATGCCCCCGCGCCGCTGCGGTGGAAACCCTAGCCTCGCGCGGGCGCGGCGGAGCCTCGGGCTGGTCAAGGGCGGAGGGAGCTTCTAGAAGGCCGTGGAGGTGAGCCGGCGCGGCGGAAAGGAAGGGGGGAGGGGGAGAGGAGACGCGCGGAAGCGGGTGGCGTTGTGGGGCCGCGATTCCTGACCGCGGAGGATGCGTACAATGCTAATGCTTCGTGCTGCGGGGAGCTCCGTGTCGCTAGTGTACGCTACATGTTGCTTGTCGCGCTCGTCACAAAACAAGTCATCACAGCGGCGCACGGTGTTACGGTGTTACCCCCCAAAAAAAGTCATCGGTCACAAAAGTGGCGACGCATGGCATTTTCTACGTGATTTTTTTTTCTGTCTTGGCTGAAAAAAGAAGAGGAAAAAATTGTCCCTTGTTGACTTCTGAAATTTGAAACATACGGGTGAACGAAGGAATCTCATCGCAAAGAAAATGAACAAAAAATTGAAAAGTATATTGTTTCTTTTTAAAAAGTGAAACGTCACTGAAACATGCATGCCCAACCAGCTGTCACCCTCTCCGGCTGGAGAGAATTTTTTTTTGTTGGTGAAAGTTGTTGATGGTTGATCATTGAATAATCCATAGCCAACCAAAATTAAAGTACTAAGCTATTAGTACTCTGTTTTAAAATTACTGTCGCCTTATCTTTTTTAGTTATGTTAGATTGTCTTATATAAAATACTTATTTAAATATAAAAAACTATAAGCTATGTTTAAATTGTTTTTAATAATAAAACAAATCATTAAAAATATATGATATTTTTAAAAAAAAATTGAATAAAAGAAATAGTTAAAGATAGTTAAAAAAGTCAACGACGACAATTATTTTAGAACAGAGAAGGAAGACTTTTGATAAAAATTGAAACGTTGCTAACCCAACGAATTCTTGAAGGAATGTTTAAGATCTCCCCAAATTGTGAGCAGGCAAACAATGATGAGAACTTACATTGTCCTTTGGTCAGAGTTGTGTGATATATGTCTCTCCTCTTGCTCTGATATAATCCACAATATTTTCTCATTTCTAGTTGGTCCTACATGCTCATTACATTATGTTATCTTTCAAGTTTCAACTTCTCAAATAGCTCAATATCAGGTCTATGAAATTGAGAAAATTTATGGTAGAACATCTTGAATTGTGTTTTCTACTGGGCATCAAGGGATCTGTAGCCTTCCAAGAATCCTTTTGTTGTCTGAAGGATCTGATAGCTTTAAGCCTTTTAAGTCTTCTATTTGGATTGAGTTTCCAACTAGCTTCTAAAAGGCAATTTCTAGCAGATGGTTTAGCCATTCTGCTTTGCTCTTTATTTTTTGTTGAGATCATTTTGCTTTCTTGATTAATATTCAATTTTCGTTATGGTTGTGATTACATGTACAAAGTCCTTGAGTCAAACTTTGTAAATTTTCTTGGATATTAAAGAAATGTCCTGTAATAAGGACGTGTTTTCCTTCAAAAACAACGAGCTACAATAAATAAAGTGGTTGATCCTATGTGTGAGCGTTTGCTTAAATTAGTTTATTATGAAAACCATAAACTAAATGTGTTATGACTTCACGTTCTTTCGAATGGAAGCCTGTTGGAACCTGTATGACCTAGGCAGCAACCACAGCCTCATGCATACAAATAAATCGGACGCTTGGGGTTGCTACCTAGCTCAACATAGTTTAAAGGAAAATTTTGCTCCACTATAACAACCGTTTTGTTTAAAACTTACATTAAACATTTTTACATTTCCAACTTTTGATGCATTTACATCAGATATATGCACCATACAAAGGTGTTGTCCATCTAACAATCAGCTTAATTTACGAAGGGGTGCAAAAGTTATCACGTTGAAATGGCTAGCAGCTGTGTAATTGCTTTTTCCCTTTCTTTTTGTTCCTCTTTGTTTACTCTTGAACTTGTTGTACGTTGTTCTTTGAGTCCTTAATATATACTTAGCAAAATGTGTCAGTACGTTGCAACGGGAGAGATATCTAATTTACAAGTGTACAATTGGACTGATTAATGTGCAGGCAATGGAAAAGATACTGGAATAATGCCCATAACTTGGATTGATGAACAACATCTTTAGCAGTTGATGCTCTATAGTTTCCCTCCAAAACAATCATTCATAAATCAAGAATTAGGAAGACTTGAAATCTCAACAAAACAGGATAATAAAAACAAAAACAAAATTTTCTTGTGTGGAAGCGAAATTTGATTTGAAACTAGAAGTTAAAAAACTGGAAGACCTTGTGGCCGTTTTCATTTAGGCAACTGTCATACTCCAGCCCAGCAGTGACCTAGCTCATGCTGAGAATTAGTCCATCTAAATTTATATGTGCAACTTGTTTAAAGTTTGAGCATGTAGTTTAATTTCTTTTGGATTTTTGAAACGGGAATTTAGAACCAACGTTTCATACACGAACTTGCTGCTCTCAATGCTGGTGCTAATTGCTAGTTATTTAGTCATGGAAGTTGATGTCATTTCACCACTAGTTCAATCACCGACTCACATTGAGGTTAGTCACCAAATAATTACACTACGGCGACCAACATGATTGCGACGTAGCTTTGAGCTTGCACATGGTAGCTCCAAAGAGCATAGGAGAAAGAAGGAGAACACATAAAGGCTAGAGCACTGCCGGAGCGTAGCCTAGTCTGGTGGGAAGGCGAGGCATGTAGGCGGGCAATTAGTCCTGAAGTTCGAAGCTCGTTAGGATCTGCATTTTCAAGACAAGCTGCGTACACATCTTAGTGCATTTCAATCCTATCTCAATTTGATTTATTTAAATGCATTTTAAATTATTTTATTTGTCACGCAAGTTCTTCTTAAGTCAAATCGATGCCTTGGTCTATGCATGGGATTGTGGTATTTCGGATGGTACGAGGCACCTTGGTGATTGGTAGTATGGTGGTGATAGTTTTCAGTTAAGGTAACAATAAATTTGGTGACTTATTAGTTCATGATCTACTAGTACCGTCATGACTTGTATGGGCGTACCTACATAGAGGATAATATAACCCACACGTAGGGATAGTAAGTGATAAGTCCGGCCCTGATGAGGTTGGCATAGCATGACACACTGACTCGATTCTAGATATGTTACCCGAACCCACAGTCATAGCACCACAACTCCGGCAGCACAACACACCAATCCGGTTTCAGATACGTATGATCCGACCCTAACAATCTTAGCATCGCAATTCCAGCATATCCACTCGGGAAAAGACCCAATCATGCTAAAAGACTAGTTCAATAGGGGAAGTGTGACTCTTTCTTTTAAGGTAGCTTCCTCCTCCCAAGCTAAGCAAGCTGAGATTATTCAGAGACACACGATCGTCGTCCGACTACAGCTAGGCCACATGACCCCATTGTTGCGTCTTTGCCAAGGGTAATAGTGAAGGATGTCCTCATCAGTAAGCGGGAGAGCTGTCTAGTTGCAGATCGAGTCAGGTCGGCCAACGACGGATTGCAGATTGAGTCAGAACCGTCAGGTGGGCTCTTTTATCATAGCTCGTGTATGAAAAAACTTATTTTCCTCGGGTTTGCCGTTCATAAAATGAATCACGTAAATAACCTAGCATGAGTATTCGAGAAAATATATGGTCAAGGGAGCGCACAAATATGAATTTTCACTCCTGTTATATCTGGGTTATAAATGGGTTGGTCGTGTTAGTATCAGCCCCACCAAATAGTTGTCCTAATACAAAAATATGCTTTTCTCAGCAAAACATTTTACAAAAACTCGTTTGCACTTTGGAGCGTTGGCTCATTTTGAAAGATCAGAATCCTATGGAAAAATGAAATGGTAAAAATCCTTTATTGTTATTTCTTTTTTTCGGAGTTTTATACTCACTAGGATTAGTTGCATGTGGTGTGTGCAGTCCGTTTTACCTTATGAGTCAATAGTGGCCGGTGGCATGATCTTCGAGGAAGTGGACTTGGATAATAGTTCGGTGATCTTTGAGGAAGTGGACTTGGATATTAGTTCGGTGATGGAATATGGAGAAGTGGATGGAAATGCTAATTTGGATTATAGAGTGGACTTCTACTAAATTTAGAACGTTGAGTTGTAATAAAATAAGTGGAAACTTTGGAGGTTTTTAATAATGTGGCAATCAGTAAATAAACTATATGCATATTCCGTCCACTTCAATATAGATTTTGTTTACATTTCATTTTTGCCTTTGGCTGGGTAACTATTACAGTTAGGGCCCGCCTTGGAGTGTGACAGTTAAAGTGGTATCAAAGCCTGGTTCTAGGACCTTAGACGCGCTAATCAGGACTGTAGGACACTTAAGTTTGTAATGTTAGCTAAGTCTTTATTAATTGTTGCTAAGACTTATTACATTTCGAAAAAAATAATCACAATACCACCTGCCACTCTTGATGGAGCAAAGCTGCTCCGATGGGTCATGCTACATCACCTTGGAGCAACAATTGAACCATTGTACACCACCTCAGTTGATACCAAGCACAACCTTTACACTTCAAAGGTGACTCTTCATGTGGATGGAACTGAAAAATCAAGTGCTACAGAATTGACATTTGAGCAGACAAGTAACCATGAAGAAAAGGCAGGAAACAATGTTTTCAGCGATATAATACTTGTATTCAGAGTATCACAAAGACAAAGTGAGGGTGCCACTTACAGTGTATTTCCCTATCTCGGGTGTGGAATACTTACCTTACCGGTATCCATAGCTATGCTAAAATCGGTAGACGACCAGGTATCCACTAATAAGGGAACCGATCGAGTCAGCTTGGAGTACAAGGCAATTAGAGATAGAGTTACCATGTTTATCCTTACAGACTATAAGTAGGACTCTTCATGTACCCCCTACCGACCGGATATATAAAGCGGCAGGGACCTCCCCACCGAGGGCACCAATTCACAGAACACATGACGTAGGGTTTTTACTCTCATCGAGAGGGCCCAAACCTGTATAACTCGGCGTCTTGTGTCCAACCATTAAGTTCCTAATCCCGATGTGGCCCTATAAATATATTGCCAAGATTAAGTCTCGATAGTTGGTGCACTAGGAAGGGGACAAGGCACGCCGGGATTCACCGTTGACTTTGATGGCAGAGATTCTGATCATTCAGTACTTATCGAACTTCAAGATCTCCTTCGGTTCACTCAACTTCTCGGTCGATGATGTCGGAAACCTGGGTCGGACAAACAATAGATCTGATCTGACCGCAACCTGCTCCATGGTGCAACCATCGACTTCAACAGATCTAATCCCATCTCCTGTATCACTCAGATTCGACAAGATAGACTTACCCACTGGGTACGACTATAAGTTGATTGTGTCCTTTGATGAGGACTCCAATAGTTCTTCTTGCCCATATCCACATGGCGTATACATGGCCAGCGTAGAGGAACACGAGGAGGAGAATCCATCACCAGCCAGGGGTGGCGGAGCCAATCATGGAGAAGCCCCATCTGCTAGGCATCAACCTTGCCGACTGAGAGGATCCTGAGGATCTCGCAACATTGCATGAGAACTCGACCTCGGCGACTTGGAGATCGAGATGGATGGTGAGAAGGTTTACATCACCCCTTAGACTAACATCACGGGGGCGAGGATGCTTCTCGATGGGTTGATGGTCGACGAGGCGAACCAAATTCCCACAATGAAGAAAGCCGTGGCCATGCTTAAGGGTGCAACAATTCAAGACCAGGCTAGGGGTCAACCGCCCCAGTCGGTGGCTAGCTCCAGTCAGGCAGCTTCACAACGTAATCGAGGATGTCAAGATTTGAGAAACTCTCTCAGTATCCAAGATGGTTAGATGATTATCAACTCACATTACGAGGAGCAAGACCGTGACAACATTCGTCACAAAGAAGAACACCGTGACCGGAGGGACGACCGTCACCATGACGAGCGACACCATGAATTGCCTCGGAGGAACGACCGCAACAACCTGCACCACGGTGATGATCGACATTATCGTGAAGATCGCAATGAAGACAACCGGCGATGCCATCATGATGATGTGGATCCCTGGCATCGGCACCGCACACCTTCTGATTCTTGATCGCCTGACCGATGGCGCAGTCTTCGGGTGACAACGGATTCGATAGGATAAAGGCATATGTGCCCGAGCTCCATACTGTCAGATGGCCAAAGGATTTCAAGCTCAACGCTATCGAAAAGTATGATGACACAAACCCCAAGGAGTGGCTTCAGACCTATAGCACTGCAATTCGATCAGCCGGAGGTGATATGTTTGTGATGGCCAATTATCTATCGGTCTGCCTCGAGCCGGCTACACGGATTTGGCTCACGTCCCTCTCGGAAAGGTCGATCACTTCTTGGGGAGATCTCAATAAAAAGTTCATTGAGAACTTCTAAGCTACCTGCAATCGGTCGGGCAATCACTTTGACCTTACCCGGCTCAACCAAAAGCTCGACGAGTCTCTACGCGACTACATCAAGCGTTTCTGTCCCAAGAAGACCGAGATCCCTAATGTTCCAAATCAGCAGATCATTACTGCCTTCCAAGGTGGGGTGCAGAGTGATGACCTGGTCCGGGAAATCGGTCGGAGGAACCATAACCTTGATCTGACCGCTCGGGAATGCTTCGAGATTGCTGACAAGTTTGCTTCAGGAGAGTCAGCTCTGTATGACATCTGGGGCAAGGGAAAAGGGAAGCGCCAAGACAAGCTGAAGTCCTCCAAGAAGGACAAAAAGAGAAAGACTGACAACATGGTCACTTGCAGTAGACCGATCCCGAAAGAATCCGCGGATGAACCAGCAGACTATGGATGACTTGCTGAGTGGCCCATGCCTATGGCACCCTAAGGGAAACCACAAGGCAAAAGATTGTTACCGTCTGAAGGGCTTTGCGACAGCCGCGTTGAAGGTGGCTAAGGACCCACCTTGGCGCAACGACAAGGATAAAGCTGATGACGACGACGACAAGGACGAAGAGGGAGGATTCCAGGAACCCTGCAAGGAAGTCTACTTCATCTTTAGGGGGCCAGATGCCTATACGTCTAAGCGCAAGCAAAAGCTGGAACTACGAGAGATTAACTCCTTAGAACTAGGTGCTCCCGAGTATATGAGGTGGTCTGAAATTTCGATTACGTTTGATCGGTTGGATCACCCCAGGCATCTGTCCAAGTCAGGTCGGTATCCACTCGTACTCGCGGCTACAATAAAGGAGGTCAAGTTCAACAAAGAACTCATCAACGGGGGAAGCAACCTTGACTTGATCTTCACCAAGACCCTATGAGATCTAGGCTTGACGGTCAATGACCTCAAACCTAGTACATCTCCCTTTGATGGGATTGTGCCAGGCAAGACCTTGGTTCCAATAGGGCAGATCACTCTGCCTATTACGTTCGGCACCCAGGAGAACTACAAGACCGAGCGTGTCATCTTCCAAGTAGTCGACTTCGAGTCTGCCTACCATGCTATCATTGGTAGACTTACAATGGCAAAATTTATGGCAGTCCCGCATTATCCATACCTCACCTTGAAGATGCCAGACCCCAAAGGAATAATCTCCCTTGGGAACTCTTTTGATTATGATGTGCAGAGTTGTGAGTTAGTCGGCTAGTAGTTGATGCTGTTCGATCGACTAGAGATCCAAAAGGCAGTTGGCGATGAGACGAAGACCGACGCGGAGATCCCCTCCAAGAAGCCCAATAAGGAGAAGCTCTATGCGGACAACGTGCCAACCAAGGCGGTCCTGCTTGACCACAAAGACCCTGTTAAGGTCACTTATACAGGGGCAAATCTCAGGGAGAGATAGGAACTCACGCTCACTCTTTTCCTCTAGTAAAATAGGGACATCTTTGCATGGAAGCCTTCTGACACGCCGGGAGTTCCAAGGGCAAAGATTGAGCATGAATTAAGGGTGCCTCCTAGGGCTACACCCATCAAGCAACATCTTAGAATATTCGCTCAAGACCGCAAGGACGCGATGAAGGATATAACTAGGCTTTTAGATGCTAAGTTTATAAAGGAAGTGTATCATCTAGATTGACTGGCTAATCCAGTCCTTGTACCTAAGAGGAATAAAGAATAGCGTATATGTGTTGATTATACCGATCTGAACAAGGTCTGTCCTAAGGCCCTCACTCTGCCATGCATTGACTAGATCGTAGACTTAACAGCTGGGTGTGAGCTTTTAAGCTTTATGGATGCCTATTTAGGCTATCACCAGATCCCACTGAAAGTCGAAGATCAGATCTAGACTTTCTTTATAACTCCTTTTCGGCGCCTATTGCTACATCATAATGCCGTTCGGTCTGAAAAATGCTGGCGCGACTTACCAACATGGTATTCAACGCTACCTCAGAACTCAGATCGGTCGGAATGCAGAAGCATATGTTGATGATATCATGGTAAAGACTCAGAACGTTGAAGGGCTTCTCTTTGACTCGGCAGAGACGTTTGACAACTTGAGGCAATACTCAATGAAGTTAAATCCCAAGAAGTGTGTCTTTAGGGTGCATTCGGGAAAGCTACTTGGTTACATTATTTTGAAACGAGGTATAGAGGCTAACCCGGATAAGATCAAGGCGATCCTTGATATGGGACCACCTAACTCTCAAAGAGATGTATAGAAGCTGACTGGATGTATGACATCCTTGAGTTGCTTTATCTCCTGATTAGGGGTCAGAGGTCTACCGTTCTTCAAGTTGCTCAAGAAGCAAGATAACTTTGTCTGGACAGAAGAGGTGCAAGCGGCTTTGGATGAGTTGAAGGTTCACCTCAGCAATATTCCAGTCTTAGTGCCTCGAGAGCCTCAAGAAAAAGCTTCAACTTTATGTTTCGTCTACAACACAAGTTGTTAGTACTGTTCTAACAGTCCACCGAGAGGAAGAAGGTCATGTACAAAAATTACAACACCCGGTATATTTTTTTAGTGAGGTCCTTAATGCCTCCAAAACACGTTACCACCAGATCTTGAAGCTGTGTTATGTGCTCTTGATCACCTTAAGGAAGTTGAAGCATTACTTTCAAGCTCATCCGATTGAAGTCCATACATCTTTCGTCCTTGGATAAGTGCTTCATAATTGAGAGGCGGTCGGCAAGATTGCCAAGTGGGCGGTCGAACTCGGTCAGCATACCATAATGTTTGTACCTCGCTCGACAATCAAAGGACAAGCTCTGGCGGACTTCGTCTCTGAGTGGACAGAAACTCAACTGCCACCTGCACCACAAGACCTCGAGTATTAAAGGATGTACTTTGATGGGTCACTCCAACTACAAGGCGCGGGGGCTAGATTCCTGTTCGTCTCACCTCAGGGAGAGAAGCTCAGATATGTCCTGCAAGTTAATTTCCACACGTCTAATAACGCTACAGAATATGAAGCCCTTCTACACAATCTATGAATTGCCATATTACTCGGCATCCAGTGTCTTGACATCTTCGGTGACTCGACGCTGGTTATCAACTAGGTCACTAAGGACTGGAACTGCATGGATGATAATATGGCAGCTTACTGCCAAGAAGTGAGAAAGCTAGAGAACAAGTTTGATGGACTCAAGTTCACGCATGTTCTTTGAGACAAAATCAAACTGTTGACAAGTTAGCGAGGATAGGGTCGTTGGGATCGATTGTCCCTCCTGGTGTCTTTTTACACACCCTTGATACTCCTACTATCCCTCCTAGTTCAGACGTACTGATGACTGATGTTGCCGAATCAGTAATGGACCAAAGTATGGAGGCCGACTGGCACGACCCAATTTTCCAATTCTTGATTAAGGGAACACTGCCTATGGATTCCAAAGAACAACAAAGGTTGCTTGCATAACGTCGAGGATATTTGATGGTGGATGACCTCCTTTATTGAAAGGGAGGATCAAATATTTTGATGTGCTGCATCTCGATTCCTGAAGGCAAGGAGTTGATGGCAGAAATTCATGTAGAAGTGTGTGGAAACCATGCGGCTTCCAAGACTTTGGTCGGCAAAGCTTTCCGGCAAGGGTTCTATTGGCCTACGATGGTTGAAGATGCACACTAAGTCGTTCGGAAGAGTGAAGGTTGTTAATTCTTTGCCCAACAAACACATGTGGCTTCACAGCAACTTCAGATGATACCCATGACTTGGCCCTTTGTGGTCTAGGGGCTTGATATCATTGGTCATTTAAAAAAGGCGCCAGACGGGTTTACTCATTTGTTTATTGCTATTGACAAGTTCACCAAGAGGATTGAAGCTAAGCCGATCGGCAAGATAATTTCAAAGAAGGCGGTCGAGTTTGTCAAGGAAGATTTCACTCGGTTTTGAGTTCCTCATGATATCATCATCGATAATGGTACTCAGATTACATCTGAGCAGTTCTGTGACTATGCCTATGAGATGGGAATAAAAATTCACTTTACATTAGTGGCTCATCCTCAAGCCAATGGGCAGGTTGAACGGGCCAATGGTATGATTCTTCAGGGGTTGAAGCTCCGGATATTTGAGAGGCTCAAGCCGTATGCTGGTCGGTGGGTGCGTTATTTGCCTTTGGCACTATGGGGGTTGTGCACTAATGTTAGTTGAGCTACCGGTCATACACCTTTCTCGTTGATCTACAACTCTGAAGCCATGCTACCGACCGAGGATTTCGGCATGAGTTAAGGGTTATGAAGAGAAGCTTTCTGAAGACAACCAAGAGATTGAGTTGATTGCGGCAGAGGATATGCATGATCGTGCTCTGTTTCATTGAGCAACTTACCAACAAGGCTTGCAATGTTATTATGACAAAAATGTTCATAGTCAACAGTTTCAAGTAGGAGAATTAGTGTTGCGTCGGGTGCAGTCGACCAAGAATCGGCACAAGTTATCTCCAAAATGGGATGGACCTTATGTGGTCAAAGAAGTCACTTGGCCGGGGGCTTATCGACTAATGTATGAAGATGGAGACGACGTATCGAACTCTTAGAATATTAACCAGTTACGTCGTTTTTACACTTAGCCTTTTATGTATTCACATATATATTACTTTTGAATGAAATTTTAGTCTTTTTGATGAAAGATGTTTTGATGATTTTCATTCTTATTTGCCTCAATTTCTTAATTCATATATTAAACAATCGAGCCAGGAGGCTAGTAATAATGTCCCACTACTCCTTAACCTTGATAAATTCTGGTTTTGGGTCTTCCTAACCGATTTCTCATATTTTGATGCGGTCTTATCTTTTTGGTCTAACACTGATGACAACAAGGTCTTACAATTTGGATGTGCACAACAGACTACCACTACGCTAAACCCATAGCCAAAGTGTGAGAGGTCATGTGTCGACTGGTTGACTCCGATTGTTATGTGGTGATAAATTGTGATCTTAAGTGTCAAAGCAGACCGATTCATCTTCTTTTATAATTTTAGGAGTTTGATCTTTTGACTTTTTTAGTCAGCTCTTACTTGTTTGATGGCTATTTAACTAGCTAAGAAAGACAAAATATTTATATACATATGAAACAAATGTTTCTGCATCAAGATACTACTAATGTATTTCATTATATAGATGTTTACATTTCTTGTGAAGGAGAAGAGGTGTCATCCTCCAATTCTACAACTAGTGTTGCTGGAGGAGTTGGGATGGCCTGAGAGATGTCGATGTTCTCCACCAAGGCTTGAGAGGTCTGCACCATGGAGCCGAGTAGTAGTTGGCATTGGTCAACTGTCTTCTTGGGATTGAAGCCCTACCTGATTTGATCTTCGAAGAGCTTAGGATTCGAAGATTTACAGATCGCCAACACCTGGCTCCCAGCTTCAATAGCCACTCGCCTGGTATGTTGCTCGATCGCCTTAGGGGTGTGCTCCAGCAAGTACTCCAGAGAGTGTTCGTTCTTCTCAACTTGGTTGGCATGGATGTAATCCAATGCCTTCCGAGCGCCATAAGATAAAGCTGTAGGATTCACATAGATATCAGAAGATAAAATCTACAAGATGGATGGCAAAGACAACGGGGAAGAGCTTACTGGCAAGATTACATTTAAAGGCCTTTTCGGAGCTTTTGGCTTGTTTCAGCTTCTCCTCGGTCTCCTCTAGGTTCTTCTTCAATTGAGCATTCTTGGCGCTCCGTTCTTTAAGTGACTTGGCGAGGTCATTCTTCTTGGTAGTCAGAGTGTCTAAGTACCTCTCTTGAGTTGACGTAAGTTTCTCCAAATCCATTGCTTTCTTCTCATGAGCTAAGGACATATATCAAATTTTTAGTATGGGAAATAATGAAGCTAGAAAGTCTTATCAGTTTTTTACCTGTGCTGTTGAGACAGCTCTACTCTAGAGAGGTGTTCACCATTTTGAAGTCGGTCAGTAGTTTGTTTACTTGTTCCTTGGCCTTGGAGTACTGCTGACCACTGACTGGAATTAGAGTGACACCGTGTTAGTAAGCAGGAATAATATTCTTACAATGGAGATTTGGACTATGTTACCAAAGCTTTCAGCCTCGAGGAACTCAATCCGCGCTTGTTTTCTCTCAATAAGAGAGTACATTTGCTGGTCAAAGAGAGGCAGAATGGTTCAGCACTTCATATAACTTAAGAAGGACAAAAGCTTTGGTATTGATGTACCTTGAATGCTTCACGGTGCTGATGGAGGATCACCAGATTTTCTGCGTCTGGTCGACTCACTGGTTTCTTGACTGGCATCACTTTACCCTTGACGGGAACTGGCACAACAGTCTGCGGAGGGGCGGCGGTCTTCAGCAGCGCTGGGACCTCTAGATACTTTCCCGGCTTCGTCAGAATGGTTGATGGCTTGTTAACCAACTGAGGTGGGTTAGTCGAACCAGGAGCTGGGGTCTACACCACGTCCCTAGACATGGACCCACTCGGTGTTCCAGTCGACTGAGAAGCATATCCACTACAGATAGAAATTTGGAGGTCAGATAGACTCTGGGATAAATCATTTAAGATTGGTGATGAGGAAACTTACTCGAAAGCTTGCTTAATTTTGATTCTGTAAACCTTCTTCTTCAGAGAAGTGGTCTGAGAATCAGATTGCTTCCACTTCAAAGAAGGTTGCTTCATCACCTCCGCAGTCTGCTCTTTTGCTCCAACATCAGCAACCACTTTGTGCGGGCGTTCCGACTCGCTTGATGGCCGGTTGGTGGGAGCAGATGAGTGTTGACCAACGCCATGAGGATCCTCTCCATGGTCATCATCATCATCACCATCCCCTTGGTATTGTCTCCGATGGTGGGCAACCAGCTTGACTCGTTGACTGGGGGATGGTAGATTGACATCAGGGATAGTAGAGCCGCCTGCATTGACCGAATCAGTATGAAGCGTGTTCACTGATGAGCTTGTCTCGATAGGGTCAGTCTACGAAAGTGGCTTGGTAGCATAGTCCACTCCTTCCATATGTAAGGTTCATGACCATTGAGGTCACCCTAAGGTATGATGTTTTGGTGATGAATGACAAACATGAAATGTGACTAATGTCTACAGGAGTGTTGTATGTGTAGGAAACCTTTCTACTCTATAATGATTGTTGACGGCGGCCTTGGCGATTGATGATAATGACCACAAGTATGGAGGCTTGATGAGCTTGATGGAGTCCAAGGGTTGATGAAGATGGATCAAAGCTGAGGACAAGCTATGGAGCAAGTGTTGGGAACATTTGTCTAGTTGTTAGGTCTTTGAGTCCATAGGAAAAACCGAACTATCAAGGGGGTCTAGGTCATTCTCTTAGGTCATGTCTAGTCGGTGATGTGCAAGGTTGCTCAATGAAATCACATACACTAGTTGATAGTGGAGAAGCCAAGGAGTTGTTCGGAGAAGCCGAGAAACGAAGTCAAGCAAGGACGAGGAGTTTCAGCTTCTGGATAAATTGAGCGGACAGAGGGGTCAGTGGTGACCGGACTATATGGTCACTCAGAGGTTTTGTCCGGAGGCTATAGCGAAGAAGCAAAGAAACTGCCAGAGTTGGGAACTGTAGAGACCGGACGGTCCAGTCTGTACAAATTACTCTGGGCAGCGAGGAAGCTATTGCGTGAAATGTTTCTAGGCTGGAGAGAGAAATGGACTGGACGGTCCGGTCAGTTGACCGTACGGTCCAGTCAGTTGACCGTACGGTCCAGTCAGCAGGAGTCAGTAGAGGGGTTGAAGGACCGAGAAAGGCGACTAGCGGGGGGGGGGGGGGGTGAATAGGCGCCATAACCAATTTCTTGCAGAACAAATGTTCTTTCCTAATTTTCACCCAACACGCCTCTCTTCCAGCCTATCACGATCTCATAGTCACGACGGACATACAAACCGTAGGAATAGGTAGGGATTAACTCAAAGCAATGCGAAAGCAAAAACTAAAACAAAGATCAATGCCAACTTCTTGATCAAAGGCAACCAGTTAAGTGCTAGTGATAAACAGAAGCCCTTACTTAAAATGGCAGCAACAGGAGAAATAACTTAGGAGCTATCTAATCACACGTGCTTGCAAAAAACTGGTCAGTTCAGTTAATATACAAAAGCTCACAAGTGCAAATCAGCAGGCAATGTTGCATACGCATAAACAATTAGACAAGCAAGCTGGAAATACTTCTATGCGATAACAAAGAGTGGTTAATTAAGCTAATTAGTACACTGGTAGGCAGGCTAGTTCAAAACAGTACACAAGACAATTATTTAACTAACCAGTAACAGGAAAAGCAGACATCTAGATAATAGGAGCAAGCAAATAATGTTCTAAGAAAATGCTACGGCAAAGCACAAGTCATGGCAAATACTTAGTCATTTGAGAAAGCAAGCCAATATCAGTTTAGTGCACATCAATCAAGCAAGCATCACAGGGTGCATATGCTGAAATAAACAAATTGATTGGCTGAACAAGTTCAGCGTTGCAGGGAACACAAAGCTATAGATTTCAGTTCAGAATAGAGACAAGCTAACAACGATTTAAGCTGCCCAAACAGAGGTGAAAATGTTAATCACTTGTTGCTGTCACTGAAGCTCTTGTAGTTCAAACTATGACCAGCCTGTGACGCTCACCATGCTTCTGTCCAAACCTGCAAGTTGCTGCTGTCGACCTATGTCTGTTTGATGTGCGTTATAAGCTTCAGGACCATTGATGATTGGATCCCCAAGGTATGAATGTTTTGGTGATAGATGACAACTATGAAATTGTGGGCTAATATCTCCACGAGTTTTGTCTATGCAGGAATCATCTCTAAACCCTATTACAAATCATATGGATGATGGTTGCCTTGGCGATTGATGACAAGACCACAAGCATGGAGGCTTGAGCTTGATGGAGTCCAAGGGTTGATGAAGATGGATCAAGGTTAAGGACAAGCTATGGAGCAAGTGTTGGGTACACTTGCCTAGTTGTTAGGGCTTTGAGTCCATAGGAAAAACCAGACTATCAAGGGGGTCTAGGTCATTCTCTTAGATCATGTCTACTCGGTGATGTGCAAGGTTGCTCGGTGAAATCACATGCACTAGTTGATAGTGGAGAAGCCAAGGAGCTGTTCAGAGAAACCGGGAAACTAAGTCAAGCGAGGATGAGGAGTTTCAACTTGAGGATGAAGTGACCGGACAGAGGGGTCAGTGGTGACCAGACTGTACGGTCACTCAGAGGTTTTGTCTAGAGGCTACAGTGACTCAGTAAGGAATCTGTCTGTGCTAGAGTCTATACAGACTAGACGGTCCGGTATGCTGACAGGACGGTCCAGTGAGTATGACTTGCACAGGGCAGAGAAGAAGCCAGCGCCGAAATATTTCTGGACTAGAGAGAGAAACAGACTGGACGATCCAATCAGCTGACCGTACGGTCCGGTCAGCAGAAGTCAGTAGAGGGGTCAGAGCCATTGGAGCTCGAGTTGCAGTGACCGGACGGTCCGGTCAGGCAGTGACCAGACTGTACGGTCAGTAGGCCCAGAAAGCTGATTTCGTGGAGCAATGGCTAGTTTGAGGTTGGGAGCCTATATAACTTCGTTGCTGGGGTCTTTGTGATCTCTCTTGGATAGTGGAATATCTGAGAGCATTTGTTAAGGTCCAAGAGGAAAAGAGGAGAGCACTAGGAGGAGATATTACATATCTTGAGCGTGCTAGTGGAGAGTAACTTGAGCATCTTGCACATCTAAAGCTAGGGTGTCCTTGAGGGTGTGATCTAGGCTGTTACTCTTGGTCTATGGTGAGGCCTAGACCAGTTAGGTGTCGGTGATCGAGCCTATCATGATTGGTTGTGAAGGTCATCACACGTTTGTACACGGTTTGAGCCCGCCGTTGAAAGGGGCATCACTAGTGAGCTCCCGTGTCGACTCAGGGAGTCTGGCAAGTTCTCGAGGGAGGCGAGCTTATGCTTGGGTAGCAGCGATGACGGACACCGTGTCTTCACTCCGGGAGTGATTGCGGGCTCGTGGGCAAGAACTCCACTTGGTGGTGGGAGGGACCGGAACTCCCGTGGGAGTGGTCCAACGAGGAGTAGGGGAAGGCACCATCCTTCGGAGAACTCGGGAAAAAATCATGAGCATTGCTTGACCCTCTCTTTACTATACCGCAATTGTGTGCTCTAGTAACCAGGTTGAATTGTGGCTTGCATAGGCTAGTGTGTATGGTTTCCGTGCTTGCTTTTATCATGAACACTAGCATGTGTAGGGTTGGGCCTACTAGAATTGTTTAGGTTGCAATGCTTGTTAGACTCAAGTTTTTTGAATTGAAGTATTTGGTTTCGTGAGCGGCTTATTGATTTACCCCCGCCTCTCGATATGCCTTCGGTCCTTACAAGTGATTCCGAGCCAAGTGCTCATCTTTGAGGCTTCACCGCCTTGAGTAAGGATGCCGGGACAGGTGGGGAATGTTCCCATATTCAATGGAGAGGACTACGCTTATTGGAAGGCTCACATGCAAGCCTACCTGCAGTCCCTTAAAGATATGGATGGTCACTCACGAGTCCGATGCGGATGTGAACTTGCTTGAGCCCGATTTTATTAAGTGCAATGCTAAGGCCAATAATGCTCTGTTTGCTTGCATATCTAAGGATGTCTTTGCTTAGTTGGATGCTAGTTCCACAGCACTTGGTATCTGGACTGAGATTTAGGGGCTCCATGAGGGCATCAGTGATGTCAAAGAGTAAAGATACTATGTACTAAAGAACAAATATGATAACTTCACTAGATTGCCACATGAGAGAGCTAACACTATTTATTCTCATTTTTATGTACCAGTGGAGGAGATCAATACTCTTGGGGATGACTTCAAGATGAGGCCTATTGAGGTGATAAGAAGATTCTTGAGGCTATTCAAAGACCCCAAGTATGAGTCCATCATCACCTTTATCTTGCAAGGTGACCTCAAGACCAAGACCATGAAGGATGTACTTGACAAGATCACTGCCATTGAGAGCTACCAGTTGGGGATGGATGATCCTCAACCATCCAACCTTGCTCTACCAGCTGACAAGCAAGAATCAAGCAAGAGCAAGAAAAACAAGAAGAAGGCAGCCATTGAGGATGATGATGAAGAAGATGATGATGAATGTGACTTGACCGAGGACTTGGCTCTTCTCATGAAGAAGATGAAGACCTTCAAGAACAAGTTCGCTTCCAAGTCCAGGGGCAAATGCTACAATTATGGCTCAAAGAATCACTTTATCCGAGAGTACCCAAAGCCCAAGAAAGAAGCTTTCAAGTCACAAGATTCAAGTGAAGAAGAAGAAGAAGACCCCAAGGCCAAGCAAAAGAAGAAGAGGAACTTCAAGAAGGACAAGAGCAAAGGCAAAGGCAAAGGCAAAGCTCAAGACCATAAGAAGAAGTTCTCACTCAAGGCTCTTGTTGGAGAGTGGACAAGTGACAACTCAAGTGATGAGTCCTCTTCCTCAAGTGATGATGAAGAAGTGGCCGACCTAGCCATGACCAAGACCACACTTCCACAAGCTCTTTCTCCACCTCCCACGTGCCTCATGGCCACGAGCCAACTTGGGGAGAGTGAGGATGAGAGCAGCGATGACAGCGATGACAAGGAACACACGTCAAGAAATCCAAAATGTTGGATGTGGTAAGAAAAGAGTGTAAGTTAGCTAAGGACCGTGTTGGTGAGCTTGAGAGTGAGCTCAAGGACCTTGTCACTTCTCATGAGGCCCTAAACAAGAGTTATGAAAAACTCAAGGGTGATCATGTAGAGCTACATGAGAAGTACGAAGCCCTTGAGATTACTTATGAGGCCATCAATGTTGAGAACCTTGCCTCTCCCTCCTCTAGTTCATCTAAGAGTGATGCTTCTACTATGTGTGATGGACTAACCACCTTAGTTGAGGTTTCTTCTCTTGAGCCATTTATTTTGGAGGAATATCACAAGCTCAAGGAAGAGAGGAAGATAGTGATGGATGGCGTCGAGAGGCTCACACGTGGTAGAGCCATTCATAAGGAGATTCTTGGGAGGAATCTTGTGAACAACGTCTCCCATCAGGGACTTAGCTCATATCCCGCCGCCATCGACATCATAGGGACGAGCGATTCCATCCCCGCATGGATCAAACCCCTTCTCACCGACGACTACTATTGCGAGAGGTGTTGCAAGGATGGCCACACCACCAAAGATTGTGCTACGGTGAGAAGTTCCATTGTTTTGCCTAGCCCTAACTTGTTCCATGAGAACACCCATTTCAAGCTTTTTAGGAACAAGGATGGCAAGGTGGAAGCTAAGGCTTTGGGACCACCAAACAAGAAGAGAAAGGTTAAGAGCATATGGGTGCCTAAGTGCATTGTTGATCTTGAGAGATCGACTACATACAAGTGGGTGCCCAAGAACAAGACCTAGATGGTGGTGGTGGTGGACCGAGCGCTTTCATGAAGATCATGTGAAGTCCACCACAAGTGACATGGACCTCAACGTCATATCTACTCATGAGGGAGGTAACCGTGTTTGTTCTTGGTAGTTGTAGTGTGTTTTTCCTTCTCTTGCATTGCATGGTAATTAGGACTCCTTTGTGACTAGTATGCTTTGCATCCATGCATGTGTAAATAACTAAAAGAGAAACACATAAAAAAATTAGTCAATGTCTAACCTATTCAAGATAGCTATAAGCAAGGGGGAGTGCTTGAGATGGTGGTTTGGCTTCTCTCAAGGCAAGGGTATGGCTTATAGTGAGTAAGCTTGGGAGGGGTTCAAACTTGACATTGTTAGGTTTCCCTTGTGTCATGTTTAACATTGCTTGCATTCATATGGCATGACTACTTTCTTTGCATATGTAAAATGCGTGTTGCATGCATCATATAGGAAACACAAAGGAGGCTTGTCCCCAAGGTTTTAGAAACCGATTGATCCGTAGAAACTGGAGGTCACCAATTTAACAAAAACCACAAAAATCAGAAAAACCAATCGGCAAACCGCTTAAAAGTTGAAAACAAAAATATTTGAATTGGAAACCGATAAACCGAATGGTTTTCATGATAAACCAGTCGGTTTTGATGGTTTGTCCTTCGTGTGTGCCAGAAATCGGTGTGAATTAATGAAAAAATAGATGAAAATTGGTATAAATCCATTGATTCCTTTATACTTGGATCTAACTCTGAAAAAAATCTGCATGCAGGAAACTTTTATGGCCAACTGTCACACGTTTCTTTAATTTGTTCCTAATCATGATGCTAGTTTTTATGGCTCTTTAATTACTCTCCTAATCAGTGCTAATTACTCACTTTAATTAACCGCATGCATGCACATCGCCTTCCCCACCTGCATGTGTGTGATTATATGAAGAAAATTAATCAGCGTGATTAAACGAAAGGAGGGAGTAAGGGTCTGTTTTCTTTTTTACTTATGTTTTCTTTATTTCTTCTTCTTTAATTTTTTTCCTCATTGGAACTTGCTTGTTTTTGACATCTTCTTTCACCATGATTCATTATTATTCATCTTGTTTTTTTTACAAATTCTTGTTATAAATTTTTTCAAAATTTCAAAAAATTGAATTTTAACCGGTCATCTGGTGAAACCGGACCGGACCGGTTTCACCAAAAACCACGGTTTTCGACTGGTTTCTCTCAGTTTTTCAATCCATGCTTGTCCCACTTGGAGATATTTGTGCCTCATGCTCTATATAAGGTTACATCTCCATAAGTGTGACCAAAGGAAATAATTGTGTTTCATGCCCGTTGAGCAAGCTCTTATAAACTCCTAGGTTAAATCTAGTCGCGCGGTTCATGGACTAAGGCTCACACATACCCATTTGGTTCTTAGTTGCCTTGGTTCTTATTTGCTCGATTCTTCATTTGGCATTTGCCAAAATTATAAGGCCATAAAGTGCCACTTTTTGAAAAAGAGTGTTTGAGAGTTCCCTCTATACTCCAAGTGCGGTGTTTATTTGTGTGTTTAGCGAGGGCACTTGGAAGTTAGAGAAATTCCTTGGTTCAGCGAAAATCCTATAGTGATCGTACAATCTGATCACTGGACTGTACAGTCCGGTCAGTGCCGAGTGCACAGTGTCACGAGTCTGTCTGGTCACAGTGACCGGACAGAACGGTCCTAGAGACCGGACTGTCTGGTCTGTGTGGGTCACCAGCAGACTCGGGACCTGACTAGAAAGTCCGGTCTAGAGACCGTACCATCCGGTCACTATATTGAAAATGCGAGATGCACTTCAATCTGTGACCGTTGATCTACCCTTGATAGGTCTTGGCCGTTGGTGTCTATTTGACCTAGGTCAAAATCGGGAAGACCTTGTCTTCTTCCCGGTTCATCTCCCGACGCCGAGTACTCGCTCCGGACTCACCGCATCGCCTAACTCCACCGCCGAGTCCACCTCGTCTCCCCTCGCCACCGTCGACCAGCGCCGCTGCTCGCCGCTGTTCAACCCCGTGCCTGCTAGCGCAAGCCCGCGCAGCCGCGCCGCATACGCGTAAGCTCCAGCGCCGCCGCCGCCGCCTAGAGCAATCGCTGCCACCACCTGCCCACCGACGTGCACCATTGCATGCTCCTCTGTCCACTGCTCCCCACGCACACACAAGCACGCCTAGAGCCCACAGAGCCGAGCTCCATTGACCAAGGGCAAGCTGCCCCCCTTCCTTCTCTCATCTCCATTGTCGGCAAGCTCAAAAGTTCCATCTTTTAGGTGATCGGCTAGGAGTTCTTCGGCATTTGGCTTCGTTTCTTCCTCAGGGCATTGGACTTATCTCCTATTCATCGTTATATGCCCTAATTTTGAGTAATTAGTTCAATTGATGCAATTGTAATTAACTGCCAATGATTAGTTGCATTAATTGGCTAATTGACTCAACCTAGCTACAATTAATTCCATGATTTATCTGTTAATTGCATGTCTAGGGTTTTTCTCCTATTTAGTCTATAGTTAAATTAATTGCCTATTATTTTTCTGGACACTAGATGACTCACACCAGTCACTTATAGTCAATGATCACTGTTGTTACTTTGCATATTTGTCTAGTGATCAGGTCCTTCATATAGTGCTAGGATTTCTATTGCGCATTCTTTCCTAGCGGTGCTTTGCTGGTAGATTTATACATAGGATTCTATGCTTATCCTGTCTATACCTACGTGCATGTAGTGACAGCAGTCAGCAACAGATGGCAGGATCATGTGAGGACAAGGGCAAGGGAAAGATGCCTGAGAAGCCCAGCAGCAAAAAGAGACAGAGGCTGGACCCAGAGTCAGAGAGAGCCAGATAGCTATCACGGCACCTGGATGCCATGGAGCAGTCACGTAGGACTCCTAGCTCATGATTGATCATCAACCAGCCAGCTGAGTCACAGGGTCTCAGGAGGAGCACCAGGCAGAGGACTACACCTCTTTCTATAGGAGTTGTTCCACCTTCGTGGCCGCATCGTACTCTAGCTTCTTGTTAGGAGAGGTCATCGGGAACTGAAGAGCAGAGATCCTCCAGACAGCAATAGGAGGAGTGAGAGGAGGATAGTTCAGAGGAGGAGACCTCAGAGTCATTATCTGAGGAGTCAGAGGAGGAGGAGGTTGAGGAGACTGAGTAGACAGTTGCCTAGAGGACAGCTCAGCGGGCAGGAGACCCGAGGTGCACCTGTGCTGTGTGCACGAGGAGGCTGCAGGGACTAGTGCAGGCAGTCGGAGAGCCGGACATACTTAAGGTTCCGACAAAGGATCTTAAGGCGCTATATCTGGTCCCCTTCGAGCAGTGGGTTCCAGTACCTCGGGATCTCGCTACAGGAGACAGGTATTGGACAGGACTCTAGAGGAGGATTGGAGAGGGTCTAATACGCTACCTTAGCCTGAAGGGCAAGGACAGACTCTTTGCACCACAGGAGTACATGACCTACTAGGCCATGAGGAGGGCCACCAGCACTGAGATGGATCAGTACTTCACGTACTTGCCAGGGCTAGCAGAGCTAGTTAGTGCACCACGCAGGTACATGGAGGATGTGGTGCTAGAGTTCTACGCCACACTGTGTGTTGCCAGAGACCGCTCAGAGTTATGGTTCCTGTTCAGAGGGCAGCCACAGCATGTGACGAGACAGGATCTGAGAGCTAACGTAGGACTCTTGGCATCAGACTTCCAGCTTTACAGGAGTGCCTACGGTACCCTTGCACCACCCCGTAGACCTCAGGAAGGGAAGCTTCCTTCAGACGACATGGTGTTGATTGCTTTCCCACCACCACACACACACGAGGCTTTGAGAGAGGCCTTGCAAGACTCACCGTAGAGGCTAAGGTGGTGAGAGCGATAGTCACCAGGACTATCATTCCTAGGTCTGGCTATAGAGAGGAGTTCACTCTACTCCACCAGTGGGCTGTTGCAGCTATTCTGAGGAGACAACACTTTGACTTGGTAGAACTACTGATAGGAGAGATGGAGGAGGTTATCTCTGAGAGAGTGGGAGGACGACACTTGGTCTACGGTCCATATATTTGCTATCTCTTGAGGAGGATGGGCCTAGTGACTGAGGAGGAGTACGAGGCGTTCCCTGAGATGAACACCAGCTGTGCACCTCGAGTCCCCAGGGTATCACAGTCAGCCTCCAGCCAACAAACATGGGAGGAGGAGCAGGACTCACCGCCAGTCCCTCATGAGCAGGCAGCTCAGCCAGAGACGGTGGTTCCTGAGTCAGCCAGTGTAGGAGCACCTCCCCAGCCGATGGGTACAGAGTTAGAGGACACTATCACCATGATAGTGCTTGCAGGACGTCTGGGTGAGTTCATCCAGAGTGTAGCTGAGGACAGACGTCAGTTGATGGAGGTCATCAGGGGACATGCAGAGGTTCAGAGACAACAGATGACGATCTTGGCTACCCTGATGACTCATATGGCAGAGATGACTCAGAGGCACGCAGGTGTTGGCACACCCCAAGTGCCCTTTTTATATGTGAATATTATCCTAATTAGAGCATAATTAATACCAATTGAGGCCATTTAACTATGATATTGTCTATATATTTGTATATATGTTATTTTGGAGCTTTATTGCGGAAATAGGTAAAATTGGTGATTAAAGTGATGCTGGAGAGGACAGAAATCCAGAACTGACGAAAAGCACTGAAGAAGCCTAGTGCGCCAATCAGCGTAGTCCATGAGCCAGTTGGTGCAAGGTTGTCTTGGCCCAAAGAAGTGACCGAGGCCCATTCAACATGTTTATGGAAGTTTATCTGCACAAGACACTTGAAGATATTTGCCTAGAAGATTTACGGAACTTCAAGATCTCGACATGCAGTACAGGACTTTATCTCGAAGGAAAAGGCCCACATGGTAGCTATGAAAGACAGAGGAACCAACTCGGAGAAGAAACCAGAGAAGACACGGGTTGCACCGAATGATGCAATCTTGCGTCGATCGGTGCAACCGCCTTATTTGCTAGAAACCAAGTCCTTTACGAGTAGAACCCCTATAAATACTTGTAAACCCTAGCCGCAATGAAGGAGGCGATAGAGGGACAACAAATCCGTAAGTTAGAGCCACCGGGGCTTGCCCCGTTAGAATAGATCTCTAGTTGAGTTTCAAAAACCATTGGTGTTAAGAGTTGATCCATCAAGGTAGGCCATCTCGACGGGGATAAATCTTACTCTATGTATCTCAAGGATGATTGAATATGTTGATGATGGTTTTGGTGATTTGTCTATCTTGATTCTATAATCATGCATGTGCTTATTCCGATTGCTTAGTTCTAGGCTAAGTAAGTAGATATTATCTTGATCGTGGTGATTAGGATAGTATGCGGACATTGTATTGATTATGGTTGGTTGATGATGCCAGTAGTGTGGTTTAGCGGTGACATCACTAAGCCTGCGTGACACTATTAGATTGTTGAGTAGGGTAAGATACTCGCGCGATTAAGGGTTTCCTCTTGGTAGCGATAAATCGGGAGCCGCTCGGAAAGCAGGGTGGTCTTATTCATTATAGGTTTTCATTGATCCATGTAATTACCCATTATGATGCTATTTAATTAGACTTTTTGGTTACCATCTAACTAGTAGATATCTGGCTACTCACATAACAGCATAGGCTTACAAGGTATCTGGCGCACTTTGGCTTAGATTTACTAGTGTGCCGATCGGCTCAACGCCTACGTCGATCGGTGTAATGACAGATTTACTGTCTGGCGCACCTTTGCGCTGGAAATTCTCCCCTCATGCAAATTGAATTCGATAGTAGCTTTGATTAAATCTTTTACTATTAACTTTTTTTTATTACCTCTAAGGTCCCCGTGGATTCGATAAACCTTGGAATACTCAATTCAAGGGAAAAAGTGCTACAATCGTACACCATCCTCTTACGGTATATAAGTGGGTGCGTAGTTACGACCAACAAGCATTCTTTTTCTGGCGCCATTGCCGGGGACCATAGCAGGTTTTTAAACATTGTTTGATGTATTAGTGTTTAGTCTTTGTGCTCTATTTTACTTGTCTCTTTAGTACATATATTCTGTTAAGTGAAACTAATTGGTATGGATGGTCCTAAGTCATATAGACCCTCTAATTACACCAATGATCCAGAAAGACTCTTTCACAAGAAGAGAACAACGGAGAAGAGAAGCAAGTCACTTGGTTAGCTGGAGAAGCAATTGCTGGTTGTTACTACGCACCCACTTATATACCGCAAGAGGACGGTGTATAGTTGTAGCACCTTTTCCCTTAGAGTATTCCAAGGTATTATCGAACCACTGAGACCTTAGGGATAGTTAAACAAAGTTAATAGTAAAAGATCTAATCAAGGCTACTGTCAAGTTCAGGTTGTATGAAAGGGAGACTGGCCAGCACAAAGGTGAGCTAGACAACAATTCTGTCGTTGCGCCGATCGGCGCAGGGTTGAGCTGATCGACACTGTTGTGGATCTAAGTTGTTGAGCCGATCGGCGCAGGTGTTGAGCCGATCGGCATTGTTGTGGATCTAAGTTGTTGAGCCGATTGACGCAGGTGTTGAGCCAATCGGTTCACCAGCAAAGTTGAACTAGAGTGCAAGTCAAAGCCAAAGCTAAAGCCAAAGCTAAAACTATTCGGTGAGTAGCCAGATATCTACTAGTGAGATCGTAACCAGATAGTCTAATTAAACAACATCATAATGGATAATTACATGGATCAATGAAAACCTATAATAAATAAGACCACCCTGCTTTTCTAGCGGCTCCCGATTTATCGTTGCCGAGAGGAAACTCTTAATCACGCGAGTATCTTACCCTACTCAACTATCCAATAGTGTTGCGCAGGTTTAGTGCTGTCACCGCTAAACCACACTACCGGCATCATCAAGCAACCATAATCAATACAATGTCTGAATACTATCCGAATCACCACGATTAAGATAATATCAACTTACTTAGCATAGAACTAAGTAATGAGAATAAGCACATGCATGATTATAGAATGAAGATAGACAAATCACCAAAACCATCATCAACATATTTAATCATCCTTGAGATACATAGAGTAAGATTCATCACCGTCGAGATGGCCTACCTTGACGGATCAACTCTTACACCAATGGTTCTTGAAACTCAACTAGAGATCTATTCTAACGGGGCAAGACCCGGCGGCTCTAACTCACGAATCTGTTGTCCCTCTTTTGTCTCCTCCTCGGAGTACTGATCGCGGCTAGGGGTTACAAGTATATATAGGGGTTCTACTCGTGAAGGACTCGATTTCTAGCAAATAAGTCGGTTGCGCCGATCGACGCAAGCCGTGTTCTCTCTGGTTTCTGCTCCGATTCGGTTCCTCTGTCTTCCACAGCTACCATGTGGGCCTTTTCCTTCGAGATAAAGTCTTGTACCACACGTCGAGATCTTGAAGTTCCATAAATCTTCTAAGCAAATATCTTTAAGTGTCTTGCACAGATAAACTTTCATAAACATCAGATAAACTTCCATCGGAATGGGCCTCGGTCACTTCTGTGGGCCAAAATACCCTTGTGCCAATCGGCTCATGGGCTGGCGCCGATCGGCGCACTGGGCTTCTTCAGTGCTTTTCGTCGGTTCTGGACTCCTGTCTTGTTCAACATCACTTTAATAGCCAATTTTACCTGTTTGTGCAATAAAGCTCCAAAACAATGCATATACAAATATATAGGTAATATCATAGGTAAATGGCCTGAATTAGTATCAATTATACTCTAATTGGGGTGATATTCACATATAAAAGAGGCACTTGGGAAGTGCCAACAGCAATCCGCGCCACCCCTCGAGCATTATTCACAATAGACGCCCCAATTCAAGATCAAGAAGAGGAGATGGCAGAGCTACCTATGGTTAATCGTCTCAAGCCTCAATTGACTAATGTTGTCAAGACAAATTTCCAAGAAGCTCAAGATCAACTTCCATATCAATTGGAGAGATATGTTAGAATAGTGACGCAACAACCGTTCACAGGTTTGAAAGATCCCAATCATCACTTGCAACACATCCTTGAGGTTTGTAGTACATTCAAGATAGCGGGATTGGATGGAAACCAAGAACGTGTGCGGTTGTTCCCCTTCTCTCTAGTTGGATGCCCCAAGCAATGGTACAATGGATTGGAAAACCCAGAAAAGACAGTGTGGAACACGTTAGCAGCTGAATTCTTGGCAAAATACTTCCCTCCTGGTAAGACTCAAGCTTTAAAGAATAAGATTCTTTGATTTACATAGAATGTTGATGAGGGCATTGGAGAAGCCTGGGAGAGATACAATGAATATATGGATGCATGCCCTCATCATGGTCTGACGGTTGGAGAAGTTGTTGAGAGGTTCTACACAGGATTGAATCAAATATCTCATCAACACTTGGATGCTTCAGCTGCAGGTTCATTTATGTCAAAAACTCCCACCAAAGCTAAGAATTTGATCAAGTTGCTAGTTGAAAATCAATCATGGGATGGTGAGAGAAGTTCAAGGAATTTGCAACCTTCAAAAGGAGTGGCGAAGGGTGTGATTGAGAGGACTCATGAAGACTTGATTATAGATCGCCTTGACACTATTCAAAGGAGGTTGGACAATAATCTTTAAATCCCTAAGGAAGAGCCACGTAAGCTAGCGGAATCACGCTCCACTTGTGGTGAATGTGGAGAATTTGGTCATGTGCAGAAAGATTGCCCTGAAGAGATGAAGATGCTAGAATATATGAAGAATAGTGGATGGAAGCCCTAATATCAACAACAAAGGAGTTCTTTCTCTCCTAGTTCGTCCATGCAAAATTCTATCTTACTTCGTCTCCAATGTCATGAGTTCTTCCAAGCTCAAGAGAAGATCAACAAGGACAATCAAGCTAAATTCAAGAAGATTGATCGTGTCCTTGAGGGAATTAATGACAAGGGGATAAAAATTGGGAGCTCCAATGAGCATATTTTGGAGCATGCCAAGATTATGGAGCAACAAATAGAACAATTATTACAAGCCATTCAAGGCAACAAAGGGGCTATTCCTAGCAATACGATGTCTGCAAAGCAGTTAAAGGCAACAGCTACGCGATAAGAAAAAAAAAATAGAAGATCTAGAGCACCCTAAGGGAGCAAGGAGGTCCCACACCGATCGACGCACACCTGGCGCCGAACGACGCGACGGTTACCGATCGGCTCCCTGAAAGCGCTGATCGGCGCGAGGAGGATGTTGACCTCTCTGGTCTGAAAATGTTCATAGAGACAGAGGAGCATGGCCCTGCCACATTCCTGGATACTCAACTACTGACGAAGACAGAAAGAGTGCGGCAACACGACGAGCAATAGCAAGGTTCGTCGATATTATGAAGAAGCTTGATAGAAAGTTAGAGATAGAGTCCTAGTCGGAAATCATGTTGTAACCGACTAGGACACTTGCCGTGTAACCCTGCCCCCCGGATATATAAGGAGGGGCAGGGGCTCTCTCATAGACAACGAGATCATATCGCATAATATACAACAGAACACAGGACGTAGGGTTGTTATCCTCCGGGAGGCTCGAACCTGTCTAAACCTTGCGTCTTGTGTGTCCATCGACTCTCGGTCTCGCGCATGCCTTTACCTATAAACATGGATCATGGGTTGCCCTATGATCCATTGCCGATATTAGTGTTGACAAAATCCTTTTGAATTAATTTTTGTATACAAAACGGTTGCTAAATGACACAGGAAAGGATGAAGAGCAACATCTAGCGACGAAGCGAGGGGCCAGGAGCAAAAATAGACATTGCGCCGAACGGCGCTCGTCAGCGGCATTCGACGCGGTCACCAGATGGGCCCCGCTACGTATGTCAATACTACATGAACATTTGGAAAAGTGGAAAATTAGGTGAAAGAGATGAACACGAGGCATCATGATCCGCGCCGGACCAAAAGACGAGGTGCAAGGGACTTGCGCCGTTCAGTGCCCTACTGCGCCGACCGGCGCAGGTACCCATGCAGTTTCCAAATGGGCGACAATGGCGGCAGGCGTTGATTTTGAGGAACAGGAATGATTTCTATGCATTTGTGCGGTGTAGAGGAGACATGGAATTGACCAAAAGCTAAAAAAGAGATGGCACGCCGATTGGCGCAGTCAACAAGACAATGGGATTCCGTGCTGTTCCCCTGCCAACCAACATGATGTACCGCGAAGCAACATAAAGGATGGGAATCAAGCGCCACAGTTATCAGAGTATTCAAAATTTGAATTGTGCCGAACAACGCACCGCTGCGCCGATTGACGCGCTTTCAAATTTTGAAATTTCCGGTGGTTCCTTCTCCTGGAAGTTTTCCACACTATAAAAGGGAGGCCAGGAGCTCCCAGTTCGGCACACCATCCCAATAATCTCTCCACCTTCCCTACTACCCACGATCTCGCACATGTTCCACAGTCCTTGTAGATGGATCGTCTCTGTTCCTCTGTCGACAAGTTGGGCAAGAGGCTACGCCGGGGAAGCAGTTCTGGTGGCAGCGATGAGTCGAGCGGTGACTCCTTGGCGAGGAGGAGCTTCAGCGCTCCCGACGACATGTCGGTGGGTGATGCATCCATCGGCTTGGTGGCGGCGACCTACGAGATCCACGCCCGCCACTCCATCTCCGACGTGCCCCTTCCAGCGGGGCGTGCTACGAGGAGCCAAACGACGACAAGCCGTGGGGTTCCCATATCAGCACCACCACCAGCATACGTGCCACGCATGGTGGAGGAGGGCTTCACCCTCTGGAGCGCGGAGGAACAGCAGCACTACCTCACGATAAGGGGAAGGTTCGTCCCCAACTTCGACTTGGATGAAACCTTCCTCACCACGATCGGCATGTGGGAGGACATAAGGAGGATGCTCAACAATCTCGGCTGGGTGGACTTCCACCTCCTTCCCATGGACTACAACCTCAACGTCGTCACCGAGGTTGCCTCTACGATAAGGCTCGGCATCGACGAAATCGGCAACGAGGCCGTCAACTTTTGCGTCCGCGACATCTGCTACACTGTGACCACCAAGATGGTGGCTCAAGCCTTCGGCTTCAATGCCGACGCCATCGTCGCCGGCATCTTGGGACGTGGGGAGTTGGACTCCTTTTGGAGGCGGCTCTCGCTCGTGGAGGAGATGAAGCGCGACAACATTCGCAACCCAACCATTCAAGTCTTCCATTGATGATTGGCGGTGTGCACATGTGACAAGGTCGACTCCAGCAACGTCACCGATGCAGACTTGTAGTGGATCTTCAACACCATCGTCAGTCCGTCTCATTGCAATCCCATATCGGTGATGGTGCGGGGTTGGCTCGACAAGAGGGGCAAGGCGAGTAAGAAGTTGGCCTTCGGGGCCTATCTTCAATGCCTAGTAGCCCTCATCTGTGACGGCGATGTACCGGGAGGGCACAATAACAAGTGGGAGTACACGACGGAGATTGGCGAGAATATGACTCGTGGCAATATTGTCCCGGGAATTGTTTGCGCCGGCTTCCATGTCGACAACACCAACATCAAGCTCCCGTGTACGGAGTTAGGAATTTTCCTCCATCACAAGCTGGAGGGAGGAAATTGGCTTGAGGACGGTTTCCTGGAGGGGGAGGCAAGTTCTCAAGAACTGCCGTGGGCGGGTTCGACAAACGGCGACATCTACAGCAGCCGGCGGCGAGTGGGACTCCTGGAAGTCACGCTAGGAGCTTTAGCAGTACCAACCAGGGTGGAGCAATGCAGCGGGTGGTTCACAGCCCTTTGCACCGGTCGGCGCAGGCGACGTGCCGGTCGGCGCTCCCTACCTTAGCGCGGGTATCAACTACAGGTATCAAGGACGTGTGCCTGTGGTGCCTCCTGTGCCCGGTGCAGACTTTTTTGTGCCCATGAAGAGGCTCATCAACAACAACATGCACTACATCCAGCGCATGAAGGACGCCACGTCCTAATGGAGGGACAACCATGAGGCGATGGTCGAGGAGTTCGAGCGATTCAAGGCGCGGTGCTATGGCTTCGACCAGCCACCGCCTCCATCTTCGTTTGACTAGAGTGCCTAGGAGTTGGCACGTGTATCGGTTTCCCAGTTTGCGTTTTCTCTTATTTTTTGCAATCTTTTTCTTTATTTGCTTATGTGTGTGTGAGCGGGTCGGGAAACCATGTATCGGGGGTGTTTACTTTCATGCAAGTATGTTAGTAGTAGGTTTATTTTTATGCAAGTGTGTGCAAAAATCATCACCATGTATTCGAGTTTTGATCTTAATATAATGGTGGCGGTTATGCTCTTTTAGGAAAATTGAATTATTTATTCTTTCTTGAAAAGTGCCGATGAAGACCAAATAATGTTGAGCATTGAATAAAAATTTTGAACTTATACTTAATAATTATTCGGCAAATATGTCTTATGTGGAGCAATTTTGAGTACCCATGTGCTTCATTTGCATTGTCCAATTTATGATGATAACTTAGTACCAATCTTTTCATTAATAAATTTTCATGTTATGAACTTTGGAATTTATTCTTTTCAAAATCCTTACCCACCAATGCCATATTTTGAGCAATTCCCATGAACCTTTGATTTGTAGATAACTATTAAATTGATGGTTGAGTTCGGTTAGGATTTAATTCTTTTTGGTATGAACTTTACTGAGATGGCAAATCTTTGTGTATCTTTTTCCAGCCTTGAATTACTCATGCAAAAATTCAATTCCGCTGAGTATCCTACCATAAACCCAAAATATCTTGTTGAGTATCATTCCTTGACCACATCCTATATTTCTGGCTATATTTAATTCTAGAATAAATGTTGAAGCCAGACGAATCAAATACCAACAAATGTTGGTGAATTCGGGTTGAGAGCCGATCGGCGCACCCTAAACAGATCGGCGCAGCAGAGAGTAAAATAAAAAAAAAGGGGGAGAAACAAAAAGTGATTAAAAAAAAGAAAAGAAAAGCTCTACTGTTTGCTAAGGGACTAGCAAAATTTTAGGTGTGGGGGGATGGTATATGACATGCTTATTCTCAAAATTCATTCTAATATAGCCATGAATCATTCCAACCATGTGCAATCTGATAATGGGAGTTTTTTCTTCCAAGATCAAATTTTTTCTATGCGCATGTCCACATATCCAAAGTGTGAGTCCTTTCTTAATTTTTTCTTTCTTAATGGCCATCTTTATAAGTTTCTATAACTCCAACGAAGAATAATCTCCTAGCTTTACAATATATTGTTGATTTATGTTTGTAATCCTTGAATTACCTCACCTAGCTACTCATATAAGCCTTACACAAATATTATTTGATCATTATGATGTAAAATATAGTTTGAGTGATTTGAAAGATGAGTTGTTGCCTTGGATTATTTGGAAGATAGATTCTTTATGTTCACAACAATCTTTTAGGTGATTTACATGTGTGGAAAAGTTATAATTTGTGAGTTGGACATGATTTGTTGCTTTAGGGAGAAACTTTAAGTTTTATACCCATATTTGAACTATTTTACTAAATACCAATATGAAATACACCACAATAGAACAATGCTCAACATTTGCTGATTTGAGATATCTTTTATGATAGAAAGAGTATATTTTTTTATTTTTCTTTCTTTTACTTTACTCGGGACGAGCAAAGGTTTAAGTGTGGGGGAACTGTTGGCACTCCCCAAGTGCCCCTTTTATATGTGAATATTACCCCAATTAGAGCATAATTAATACTAATTTAGGCCATTTACCTATGATATTGTCTATATACTTGTATATACGTTGTTTTGGAGCTTTATATCAGAAATAGGTAAAATTGGTGATTAAACTGATGCTGGAGAGGACAAAAATCCAAAATCGATGAAAAGCACTAAAGAAGCCCAGTGCGCCGATCGGCGCAGTCCATGAGTCGGTTGGTGCAAGGGTGTTTTGGCCCATAGAAGTGACCGAGGCTCATTCAACATGTTTATGAAAGTTTATCTGCGCAAGACACTTGAAGATATTTACCTAGAAGATTTATGGAACTTCAAGATCTTGACGTATAGTACTAGACTTTATCTCGAAGGAAAAGGCCCACATGGCAGCTGCGGAAGACAGAGGAACCGACTCGGAAAAGAAACCAGAAAAGACATGGCTTGCGCCGAACAACGCAATCCTATGCCAGTCGGCGCAATCGCCTTATTTGCTAGAAACTGAGTCCTTTACGAGTAGAACCCTATAAATACTTGTAAACCCTAGCCGCAACGAAGGAAGCGACAGAGAGACAACAGATCTGTGAGTTAGAGCCACCGGGGCTTGCCCCATTAGAATAGATCTCTGGTTCAGTTTCAAGAACCATTGGTGTTAAGAGTTGATTCATCAATGTACGCCATCTCGACGGGGATGAATCTTACTCTATGTATCTCAAGGATGATTGAATATGTTGATGATGGTTTTGGTGATTTATCTATCTTGATTCTATAATCATGCATGTGCTTATTCCAATTGCTTAGTTCTAGGCTAAGTAAGTAGATATTATCTTGATCGTGGTGATTAGGATAGTATGCGGACATTGTATTGATTATGGTTGCTTGATGAGGCCAGTAGTGTGGTTTTGCGGTGACAACACTAAGCCTGTGCAATACTATTGGATAGTTGAGTAGGGTAAGATACTCGCGCGATTAAGGGTTTCCTCTCGGCAGCGATAAATAGGGAGCCGCTCGGAAAGCAGGGTGGTCTTATTCAGTGTAGGTTTTAATTAATCCATGTAATTATCCATTATGATGCTATTTAATTAGACATTTTGGTTACGAGCTCACTAGTAGATATCTGGCTACTCACATAATAACATAGGCTTACAAGGTATCTGGCGCACTTTGGCTTAGATTTACTAGTGTGCCGATCAGCTCAACACCTGCGCTGATTGGCGCAATGATAGATTTACTGTCTGGCACACCTTTGTGCTGGCCAGTCTCCCCTCATGCAACCTAAATTCGACTATAGCTTTGATTAAATCTTTTAACTTTGTTTAATTACCCCTAAGGTCCCTGCGGATTCGATAAACCTTGGAATACTGAATTCAAGGGAAAAGTGCTACAATCGTACACCTTCCTCTTGCGGTATATAAGTGGGTGTGTAGTTATGACCAATAGCAGGTCAGTAGCCAGGACCCTCAGTGTTTCAACAGTTTCAGCAGCTACCGACTCAGCCAGGACCCTTCACTGCTTTGATGACAGCTTAGTCTAGCGGGGTGTCACTCTCAGGGGTTATACTGACAGGAGGAGCAGGACAAACACTCTCTTCAGCTCAGCTCTCCCTTGTGTCAGCTTTCTCAGTATCTGCGTTGTTTGTTTCACCGTCTCACTTTGCAGATGGCAGGACCCTCCACCTCCCAGCACCTACCAGTCAGGAGTCTGTTCTCAGACATAGTGCACACAACTCGTGCAGACTCCTAGGCAGCTCCAGAGACAGCTACAGCTACAGCTCCACCTTCCACTGCTACAGTCAGCACGCTCACACCATAGGTAGTAGAGGATATAGTCCACGGAGGCTTTTCACAGCAGGATGTGGCGGATCTCATCCTTCTCCAGACTTCAGCTCAGGAGACCACCACAGTCACTCGAGTAGGGCAGGACAGAGGGTTTGAGTCGCCTGTTGACCTTGACTTCTTTGAGCAGCTGAATGTTCAGGCGACACAGGCTCAGGGAGCACAACAGGATCCAGCACAGCAGCAGCCAGGAGTAGAGCCCTCAGAGGATGTCGCTGCACCACTTCCTGCGACCACGAGCGCTTATATGTTCACTTTTCCTGCTTTTTGGTGCTTGTTGCCAAAGAGGGAGAATTAGTCCTAGGTCTAGGCGGAGTGGGAGTGATCCTGCATGATCGAGTGTAGCATGTATCTAGGGGGAGCATACGTGTACATTGGTTTTGGGAGTTAGATACATTTGGATCTTATTTTAATGGAGTTATTCGATGTTCGTGGATTTTGATGAGTCATGGTTTTTATTTGCTTGTGTTTGACTCATTTTAATCTCACTTGGTTTATTCTCATATGTAGTGTTCTTTTTCATTAATTATCTTATATGCCTGCGTATGATTTCATGATGATGATTGCTTGTTTGTAATTCCTATGCATTGCTATGCTAATCTGTTGCATATCATCATTCATATCTTGTATTGCATGTCCTTATGTGTTCTTCAATATCCTATCATGACATGCATGCATTATCATCTAGAGTGTGTTTTTCTCTCTTTTTCCTTGTACCTCTAGATGATGTTTGATTGAGTAGGACCTTGTGCATTTCTCTCTTATGCGGTTGTGGTTCCTCTCGATCGTACTGTAGCTCTTCTAGCCCGCTTGTTTCTTGTTAATATTATGATAAGTAGTGGTTGTCATCAATCACCAAAAATAGGTAGATTATAAGCTTCATGACCATTGATGATTGGATCCCCAAGGTATGAATGTTTTGGTGAAAGATGGCAACTATGAAATTGTGGGCTAATATATACACGAGTGTTGTCTATGTAGGAATCATCTCTAAACCCTATTACAAATCATATGGATGATGGTTGCCTTAGCGATTGATGACAAGACCACAAGTATGGAGGTTTGATGAGCTTGATGGAGTCCAAGGGTTGATGAAGATGGATTAGGGCTAAGGACAAGCTATGGAGCAAGTGTTGGGTACACTTGCCTAGTTGTTAGGGATTTGAGTCCATAGGAAAAACCAGACTATCAAGGGGGTCCAGGTCATTCTCTTAGGTTATGTCTAGCCGGTGGTGTGCAAGGTTGCTCGGTGAAATCACATGCACTAGTTGACAGTGGAGAAGCCAAGGAACTGTTCGGAGATGCGGGGAAACGAAGTCAAGCGAGGACGAGGAGTTTCAGCTTCAGGATGAAGTGACCGGACAGAGGGGTCAGTGGTGACCGGACTGTACGGTCACTCGGAAGTTTTGTCTGAAGGCTAGAACAACTCAACAACGAATCTGTCTGTGCTAGAGTCTATATAGACTGGACGGTCTGGTCAGTACGACTTGCACAGGGCAGAGAGGAAGCCAGCGCCAAAATGTTTCTGGGTTGGAGAGAGAAATTTCAGACGGTCCGGTCAGCAGAAATCAGCAGAGGGGCCAGAGCCGTTGGAGCTCGATGTTGCAGTGACCGGACGGTCTGGTCAGGAAGTGACCGGACTGTGCGGTCAGTAAGCCCAGAAAGCTGATTTTGTGGAGCATCGGCTAGTTTGAGATTGGGAGCCTATATAACTTTGTTGTTGGGGTCTTTGTGACCTCTCTTGGATGGTGGAATATCTGAGAGCATTTGAGAGTGCTAGTGGAGAGTAACTTGAGCATCTTGCACATCTAAGGCTAGGGTGTCCTTGAGGGTGTGATCTAGGCTGTTACTCTTGGTCTATGGTGAGACCTAGACCAGTTAGGTGTTGGTGATCGAGCCTATCATGATTGGTTGTGAAGGTCGTCATATGTTTGTACACGGTTTGAGCCCGCCATTGAAAGGGGCATCGCTAGTGAGCGCCCATGTCGGCTCGGGGAGTCCGGCAAGTTCTCGAGGGAGGCGAGCTTTTGCTTGGGTAGCAGCAGTGACGCACACCGTGTCTTCACTCCAGGAGTGATTGCGAGCGCGTGGGTGAGAACTCCACTTGGTGGCAAGAGGGGCCGAAACTCCGGCGGGAGTGGTCCAACGAGGAGTAGTGGAAGGCGCCATCCTTTCGAGACCACGGGAAAAAATCATGAGCATTCTTTGACCCTCTCTTTACTATTCCACAATTGTGTGGTCTAGTAACTAGGTTGAATTGTGGCTTGCATAGGCTAGTGTGTTTGGTTTCCACGCTTGCTTTTATCATGAACACTAGCATGTGTAGGGTCTTGGCCTACTAGAATTGTTTAGGTTGCAACGCTTATTAGACTCAAGTTGTGTGAATTAAAGTATTTGGTTTTGTGAGCAGCTTACCGATTCACCCCCCTCTCGGTACGCCTTCGATCCTTACATGCTCCTTGCAAGTTCATTGCTCTTGCCAGTTTGATCTTCAGACCGGCATACAGACACAACGAACTCTCCAAGAATTGACAGCAATGACAAAAAACCTGAATCCCTTGTAGTAGGAGAAACAGAGCCAGGAGGAGCCCAGGTGAGATGAACTAGCGATGTGAGAATCCAACTCGATTACCAAGAAAACATTCAGTTAACTAACACAAAGTGGAGCAGAAGAACTTTAACCAACTGTCATGGGTAGTCAGCCTAGCACTTATGGTAGAGCTCGACGAACTGAAGAACACAAAGTAGGGCTCTGAGATCTAATAGGAAACCCAACCAAATTGATATCATAAATCACAAGAAATAAACCACAGCCTCACTGCATCATACGACACTCAGTCCAAGTGAAATCCCCAAGAAAGATTATGATTTGAGCATCAATTTCAAGAATTTCGTGGAACCCTAGAGAGTCAAAATATTGGGGAAAACTGAAATTAGAAGGTGCTCGGGATGGAATTTAATCAATCCATCACCAAGGTATCATCTCACATATCCTAGCACCAAAATCCCCAAGAAAATCCGACCCAAAACGCAGCCAAATCGGAGATCGAAAATTCCACCAAAAATAGCTCGAAAAATAGGGAAAAAGAGAAATTTGGGATTTAGCGACAGAGGAAGATCTTGAGTACGAAAATAACTCACATATCATGGAAACATGCTTACAATATCCGTAGGTACAAGGCTAGGAAGCCACCCTCTTCCTCCAACTATTTGGAATAGAAAGAGATGTCTCTCACACACCCTCTCCTCTCTTCTATTATATGAAGACTGTTGGTCGTTACTACGCACCCACTTATATACCGTAAGAGGACGGTGTACATTATAGCACTTTTTCCCTTAGAGTATTCCAAGGTATAATCGAATCCACAGGGATCAACAAGAGAATGGTGCTTAGAGTTTACTATTTCGTCTAACAAATCAATCCTAGCATAAAGTACATATTGCACATACGTGAGAATGAAAAGAAGTGAAAATTGAAGGTTGCGCCGATCGGCTCAACAGATTTCCGATCGGTGCGGAGGCTTACCTGGGCCAAAGTGCGCCCGATGCTTAGTTAGCCAAGACTTGTGGGAGTAGGCGCATACACATCGACCAAGGAGTATAACCTGGAGTTAGCCTATATGCATCTAGCGGTCAGAGAAAGGCTGTGCCAATCGGCGCAACTGGTGTGCCGATCGGCACTGAAGCAAGACCACCCGCCTTTCTGAGCGGCTCCCGATTTATCGCTGCTGAGGGGAAACCCTTAATCGCGCGAGTATCTTAACCCTACTTTACTATCTAAAAGTGTTGCGCAAGCTTAGCTCTGTCACAACTAAACCACACCCTAGCATCATCAAGCAATCATGATTCATACAAGATCCGCATACTAGCCTAATCACCATGATTAAGAGAGCATCTAAATACTTATCCTAGAACTAAGCAAATGAATAAGCATATGTAAGATCAATCAATCCAGACGAACACAAATTGCGGCCAAGGATAGAATTAAGATTGATAACATAAAGATTGATAACTTATACCAATATTCATCATCGTCAAGGGCGCGCCGGTCGACTCAACTGGTGCGCCGATCGGCGCTGCCTTGATGCATCATTGATGACTCCTAAGGTACATGACTCTACTTCTTCTAGCTCCGGTGTAGTGCACCACGCAGAGTTCCTACCCGACTAGACTATATCTCCTCAATTTGGTGGCTCTTCAACTCTGACGGCCTTCTGGCGATGTGCAGCGGCTCATATAGGCTAACTCTCCCCTTGTTTGTAGCTTCCTCCAGTCTTGGACATCAAATGGGTGTTTAAATAGCCTCTAGTCATGTCCTCCCTAGCTTGGCCTCCAAGTTTAGCTCATAGAGATTGAATCCAAGTCGGTTTCGTACCTTCTATAAACAGCACCGAGTTACTTTAATCATAACCGATGCTTCTAGAGTCCAAATGAAGCAAGCCTGGACTCTATCTCGTAGCCCTTGAAAATATCTACAACTTTGGTATTGTTTGGATCCTCAGATTCGGACGTTTAGATACCCAAAATTGCGATGCTAAAATATGTGTCCTGATTCGGATTCCTCTGCGCAGCCTGCCTTGCGGGGCCCATATCTCTCAGCTCCGTAATCCAATAAATGCAAATCATATATATTTTGGAAATACCTCGACGGGATCTTCAACTTTGGTATTCTGAGGTTTCCTATTTGACGATGTCTTGGTCTCTGAAATCGCGTTACAATACAGTACTGTTTCTGGACTCTGCAAATTGATCTTTCCTTTCGAATAAACCTTCGAGAAATCTTTAGGCATTGGGCCACGACCTTGGGCTTTCACCTCGGACCTCATGGATGTCCTGGAGTTTCTTGCATCCCTCATGGGCTAGTGAGAAGCCCTCCTTGTACGGCGAGTCGGGCTTCATGTCGGTACTTCTCATATAAGAGCCATTTTATCGTCTTTTCACCTGTTTCTGTAATAAAATACTAAAACGGCACTACATATGGAAATCGTCAATATTAGAGGTAAAACACATGATTATGACGAGAATATGGTATGATATTGTGGTTATTGGCATACAAAACGGGTACTTAGGAACCACCAACAGCTCCCACATGCTCAAACCTTTGCTCGTCCTTGAGCAAATAAATCTTCTCAAGGAGAGATCAACATTGCAATCATGTTATCTTTACTCGCATTCATCAAGGCACATGCATATCTAACCTTCTTTAAGAGTGTAGCACATAAGGTTTTATGTTATACCAATTATACTACTCAAAGATACTAGTGGGGAACAGAAAATGACTAAGATCCTACCACAATGATCAAATAAAGTAGCTTCAACTCTCAAATCAAATTGCTCCTCAAACTAGGCCTTAAATGATAAAGTTTTTCCAAAAATTTAGTCTCATTTATCCAAACAAAACACTCTCTTGCAAAGAATCAAGGCAACACTCATCTTACAAATCTCACAAGCCAAACAACTAGAAGTGATCCTATTTACAAATGTTTGGTGAAAGGCTTTATGTGTAGCTTGGTAGGAAAACAACTAGCAACAATGTAACTCAAAGTATTGTTAAATCAAGAGATAGTTTTAATTGGTTTTACACAGACTTGTCAAAAAGGCCATTGTAAAACATTATGAAGAAGAGGAGAAACACACGCTTTAGAAAGGTGGACATGTGCAAAAGACAAAGAATGATCTCAAGCCACAAACGAAGTTCTCAAAATCGGATTGCACATGGTTGGAGTGATAGAGTTTCAGCCAATTGAATGCACTTACTTGAAGAATAATGGCTTATGCACAAATCTTGTATGAATTCCTCTCTTGCAACTTGATTGAACATTCTTGATCTTCCATCAACAATTTTTTTAAAGTCCATTAGCTAGTGCTTCGGAATGATGAATGACGTCCACCCCCCCCCCCCCCCATGCTTAAACGTTGCTCGTCCTCGAGCAAAGGGAGTGGAAAAAGAAGAGCACTAGCTGAATCTGTTATTCCTTCTCTTTGACCATCTGAAACACTTAATTGCTTTCTGGAGATAATAGAGCGCTTCCTGGAGCGTAGAGTTGCACCGATTGGCGCACTTCTGATTTCACCTTGTCTTCTCCTTGTATTGCTCTTTGCACTTCAAAGAGTCTTTAGAGGTGTTTATTGATGAAAATCTTCGTCTTCAGCAAGATGTCTTGGTAGTTTGTGCATAAAATCATAGAAATGGTGCAACGGCTCGACGAGAAACTCATATCATAGGTTGTGGACAAGGGGAGGACATCACCAAAAGAAATATGGGTCTACAGGTGGGAATATTCAGCGAGCATTGCTAAATATGAAGAGGCTAGCAAACAAGTGATAGTTACACAAACAAAATGGCCAACTTCCAAGTCTCATACCAAAAGAACACAAACTTGAAACAACTCACCAAATTACATGTTGCAATCTACAGGTGTATCATATAAGTGTAGCATATCTGGCTTTGGTAGGTATGATCAATGCAAGAGAGCAATATTTGCAAGGTTTAGAGAAAACATGTAACAGTTTTTCAAAAATTATTAAGTACACTAGCTATGTTGGAGTTTTCTTCTTAGAGAGCAAAGCATATTGTCATGAAGAACAATTCAACCATATAGGATCTTTATCAAACATCTGTCAACAAATACCACCACTAAAGCAAATATAGTTCATAGAATTGGTGCTTAGTTGAAAATTCAGCGGTGGACAATTATGTGCAATGAATCATGCAACTTCCAATAACAATAGCAACTTTCATCATATCTCTAGCAAAGATCCTCATCATAATTATGCATTTATTCATCGTGAAAGCATTATAAGACGATGGTGATGATACATGCAAGCTTCCCTAGATAAATTAATGACATTTGGTCACCCTAAGGTAGCTATTAGGGATATGTCATTGTCCATTCTATGTTCTAAGTGATAAGTTACAAATATCCTTTTGCATGAACAAAACAAGGAGGGTATCACAGAAGAAAAAGAGAGAGAAGATCCAAGTCAAAAGCAGACGACATTTGCAGGTTTGAGAAGAAAATAAGATTAGGAGAAGTGAAGAATCAAAGGGATGTCACCGCATTTTAATCAATTGAAGCACAGCGTGTGCCTCCCCCATGCTTAAAATCTTGCTGGATTGCACGAGAGAAGGGCGATAGCAGGGGTCGCGAGGGAGCACCGATCAGTTGTGCCTCTCATCACCACATTTGCAGGTTTGAGAAGAAAATAAGATTAGGAGAAGTGAAGAATCAAAGGGATGTCACCGCATTTTAATCAATTGAAGCACAGCGTATGCCTCCCCCATGCTTAAAATCTTGCTGGATTGCACGAGAGAAGGGCGATAGCAGGGGTAGCGAGGGAGCACCAATCAGTTGTGCCTCTCGTCACGTCCATCTCTAGCCTTGATGTGCTGTCCCAATGCTCCCTCTTGCATATACGGCTGTTGTCCCCTCGTTTCCTTCGACTGTCCTCGTTACTTCTTTCATTCCTACAAAACATTGAAATGCACATACTGATGTATGATATGGCCCGATTTTCCGAGAGGTAAGAGGATAAACTCGAATTTGGGGAACTCGGCATCGATGACCCGGCTTGAATCAGACACGATCCAACCCCGCAACCGTTACACCAAGCACAACTTGATTGTTCCTGCAAGCAAAATCGAGAACACAAGCAAGAGAGGATAAACACGCAATCTGAAATTGCAAATAGGGATGAAGCGAATCACAAGAAAAGGTTCAAGCTCTGAACACAAAAAGGACTAATCACCACAGTGGTGTAGAACAAGAACAGGGGCCCTGGATTACTGTAAAAGGACTTGTCGCCACAGTTACAATAATTCGATCAAGTTTCTCTCTAGAAAACTGAACTAAACAAAACCCGAAACTAAAAGACGGCGGCTACTGAGTTTATGTAGGAAACAGGGACATCCTAGGGTTGGGGGCGACCAGGGGGGGCGCCCACAACATGGGCTTAAGGCCCGACACGGTACATGGCCAAGTTGGCCCAAAATAGGTGGCACAACACATTGTCATGATCACATATTATGACTCACGACCCTTCTGGAGCTACCACCAGAACCAAAACGACGGCGTCGTCATCCCCTTTCCAACACATCAAAGAACACCTCGTTTGGACGTCGGATGTGGGAGATATCATCAAAACCGTGAAGGGGTGTTGGCTGAATCCGAGACGAACGCGGCGACCGAGTTGGTGACGACTTGTAACTTGGGGAAGGCCATGATATGCGTGTATCCAGCATGGTGATGTCCTCATCATTCTCCCCTTCTTGAATTGGAGTCGCTCTCGACTCTATCTCAGCATCAATCTCCTGCAAAAGGTTAGTACTAGCAGAATACATAGTATAAGATACATGATCATCGATAGAAGATATATCACGACAAAGCATAGTATAGCAAGGTGCATCATGATTATCACAAAGATCAGTAACAGTAGATATCATAGCAAGAAAAGCACCTCCCTTTAACTGAATAGCCTTATGTTTAACATCAGAAAGTTGTTTGTTATTATGTTTATTCTCAGTATTTTCAGCAAGCAGTTTAAAATGATTTCTAATATCAGCAGGCAATAACGGACGCAAAGTAATATTCCTGTCCTTATGCACAAATATATATGTATTAGTTCTACCATGGTGGGCAGCATCCGTATCATATTCCCATGGATGGCCTAATAAAAGCGAACATGCTTGCATAGGTACAACATGAAAATCAGCAGAGTCTTGATAAGAACCTACTGAAAAGTGTATGCGTGTTGATCGAGTTACCTGTGCCGTACCACTATTGTTGAACCATTTGATGTGGTAGGGCTGATGTAGTGCATGCATGGTCAAGCCAAGCTTGCTTACCAAATCAGAACTTACCAAGTTGTTATAGCTCCCAGTATTAATGATGGTGAGAACACGACGGTCCGCGACAATGAGGTACATGTAGAATAAATTGTTGCGTTGTTATTCTTCCTCTTGTCCCACCCGAGTGGTCAACACACGCTGTACAATGAGGCTAGGAAAGCCCACGGTGGCAGCAATGGAATCAATGGCAGTAGTCTCCTGCTCCTCCGTCGAATCTGCAACAAGGTTAGGCATACGAGCAAATTCATCCTCAACATCACTAGAACTTTCATACCCATCAGCGGTAGCGATGAAAGCACGACGACTAGGGCAATCCTTCATGACATATCCCATGCCCTTGCAGCGGTGGCAAATAATGGTGGTGGAGGAGCCACTCCTAGTACCAGAAGTAGTAACCTTCTTCTGGTGTTGGTGCTGCACACTAGACGATTGCGCTGCAGAAGTAGGTGCAAGTGGAAAAGTTGTTGCTGGTGTCTTAGCAACATGACTCTTCAAGTTCTCTACTCCAGTGCGTTGCTGGAGATATTGCTCAGTGTTGGACCTGCAAGATTGTTGTGGAAGGCGTCCCTATACTTCTCATTCAGCCTTAAGAGCAATATGATACAATTGGCTGAACCTATTCCACTCTTTATAGTCAACAATATTCTGGATATCACGGTTCAATCCACCAAAAAATCTAGCACTAGTTTCAACATCATCTTCATGTATATCACAACGTGCTAAACCAATAAGCAATTCCTGATAATATTCCTCTACTGTATTATTACCTTGTGTTAAAGATTGTAATTTCAAACGTAAATCACGTTGGTAATAAGGAGGAACAAAACGAGATTTCATGCGTTGTTTCAAAACAGGCCAAGTGGCAGGTATAACAGCATTAGTATTGCAAAGATCATTCCACCAAAAGAGAGCAAAACCTGTAAACTCACTAGTAGCAAGTCTAACTCTATGCTCAGCAGGAACTAAATGAGAATTAAATTTTTGTTCAACAGCAAGTTCCCAATCTAAGTATGCTTCAGGATCAGCACTACCGGCAAAAGGTGGTATGTTAAATTTGGGCTTAACAAAAGTATCAGTATTACCACAATTGTTATTACCTCCCATACCGTGTTGATTATGGTGAAGACGGCCTGCATCACGGTCAAAATCATCATCAGCAGCAGCTCGTTGAGGTGGAGGTCATCGTTCAACATCCTCAATGCGGTGGACAACGGTGTTGATGTGACCCATCAACTCGGCAAACTTTGTTTCCATGAATATACGCTGGTCCGCAAGAAGCTTCGTGAGCTCGACCTTGGACACGCAATCATTGAAGTCTGTAGGGGACTCCAACTCTCCAGGTGTCCCTTTCCCTTTCTCTGACATGGTTAAAAGCAAAAGACAAGACTAAACAAAAATTATCAACTAGCAGGCAGCAGAGGGTGTAGAAAGTGGAAAACAATATCAGAAGCAATGTATCACAATCTTGCAAGTGTTCTTACCAAAGCCAAACAGGTCGACACAATCTATAGTTGAGCTTGGGTGTAACAGCTGCAAGGAAGAAACCTGTGCTGCAATATGTATAGCTTGGAAGGCTAATATGTATGTCAATGGAGCACAATTTAATAACAGATAGTAGCACTGAATAAATGTTCAAAGCAGTATCCTAATTGCTGGCAAAAGAATCGTGTTCAAAAACAGTTGTGACAACAAGAACAATGGCAAAGGCAGCAAGGATCAAAACAGACTTCACAGACTTAGAATTTTCAGGGGGGGTGCAAATCAAAATCTTGATTTTTTTGTATGATTTTTCCACTATTTTTCTGTGATAAAGGAACACAAAGGAAGGAACCACAAGAAGTTTCAACTCAAACAGAGGGTAGGCAAAATCTCAAAGTTTCACCGAAAGCGCTATTTTTGACTTCACAATTTTTTTTCTATTTTTTCCTATTTTTTTTGAATTTTTTGACGAGGGCACACAAGGTGAAGCCCAGTGTGGGTCACCTCAACTTTGAGTCAAGAATCTGCTGTACAAATTTCAGCCCAATCGGAGCAACGAGCGAAAAGTTATGCCTGTTTTACCGAAGGTATGTCAAGATAGGGTTTGAGGGGGGAGGGGGGAGGAACACAGAATCGGGTAGGATTTTTTTGTTGGCAACGGTTTGTGGGTATGGTGAGTGGGTGACACGATGATGAATCCAATAGAAAAACACGATGGTGATGGTGGTGTGCAGCGGAGATCAAAACACAAACCGAATCAAAACACAAATTCAAACCAGCAACTGAACTCGACTAGGACACAAACTCAATACTACGGACTCTGAAATTAAATTATGCAAAGGCTAAACAATGTCTGGGATGGTGGGGAAATATTTTTTTGTAGGCTTTTTCATGGACAAAAGGTGATGAACACAAACGAATCTAAAGGGAAGAACACGATAATACCTCACGGGGAACCTAGGAATCTGATACCACTTGATGTATGATATGGCCCGATCTTCCGAGAGGTAAGGGGATAACCTCGAATTTGGGGAACTCGGCGTCGACGACCCGGCTTGAATCAGACATGATCCAACCCCGCAACCGTTACACCAAGCACAACTTGATTTTTCCTGCAAGCAAAATCGAGAACACAAGCAAGAGAGGATAAACACACAATCTGAAATTGCAAATAAGGATGAAGCGAATCACAAGAAAAGGTTCAAGCTCTGAACACAAAAGGACTAATCGCCACAGTGGTGTAGAACAAGAACAGGGGCCCTGAATTACTGTAAAAGGACTTGTCACCACAGTTACAATAATTCGATCAAGTTTCTCTCTAGAAAACTGAACTAAACAAAACCCAAAATTAAAAGACGGCGGCTACTGAGTTTATGTAGGAAATAGAGACGTCCTAGGGTTGGGGGCAACCAGGGGGGGGGGGGCGCCCACAACATGGGCTTAAGGACCGACACGGTACATGGCCAAGTTGGCCCAAAATAGGTGGCACAACACCTTGTCATGGTCACATATTATGACTCACAACCCTTCTGGAGCTACCACCAGAACCAAAACAACGGCGTCATCTTCCCCTTTCTAACGCATCAAAGAACACCTCGTTTGGATGTCGGATGTGGGAGATATCATCAAAACTGTGAAGGGATGTCGGCTGAATCCGAGACGAACACGGCGACCGAGTTGGTGACGACTTGTAACTTGGGGAAGGCCATGATATGCGCGTATCCAGCATGATGATGTCCTCATCACATACTACCTCCGATATGATGGTCGGGGATAGAACAATATCTACCATCTAACAACAACCTCGAAAGTGGCATTTTAATTCTAGTAGCAAAAAGAAAACAAAATCCTAATGGGTGTACGTGTGTGCACAAGTGTGGATGCATGGAGTTAAAATCACACTGTTAGCAAAGAAACAAGACTATAATAATGTTGTTCCACAATTTAGTCTAAACACCACATTCACACAAAATTGCTAAATGAATGTCGACATGATTCTAAGATCAAAGTTTTCATTGTTTAGTCTTGAAACAAAGCAAACAATTTTTTTTATGTTAGCAGCAAAGGTTAGAGGCGTGGAAGCTAAACAAGAACAATGTTTATACCTAGCTCTGAGCACCATGCTTACAACTAAATTGCTATCATCAATCATAACAAAATTCTTAATAACCAAAATCAAATCACCATGTTCATCATTTAGCTATGACAAAACTTCATTAGATCAAATGAATAGCGCATTGCAATAGACTAGCAACCAACCAATACAAATGATGAAAAACATAGCAAGGCAAATGAACTAGTTAATGTTGTTCAACAAACAAGCATAAACACCATGTTTACACCTAAATTTGCTAGAAAGCTCACGAAGCCAATTAAGTGCTCATCATCAAGTTCAAACCAAGCTATTATGAGTGGTAAAGTGAATATGAACATGCAAAGTTTGAGGTTTGTGCGAAACAAAACAAAAACATGTTAGGCGGCAGTGAAGGAATGCTTAGAAAAGCATTTGGGTGTTGCGCCGATTGGCGATGGATGTGCGCCGATTGGCGCATTTAGAATTGGCTATAGAATTTGATGGAAAATGAAGGGTGGGAGGCTTAGGTGGGCTGAAGTTAGATGGTTAAATGCATGTAGGCGAAAACATTATGCATAAACAAATAAAAAAACAAAGCAAGTGCTCGCAAATTATGCATGTAGTTGATGATTTTCGCAAATAAAATACAAAATGATGGTGGCGGAGGTCTAAAAATAAAAAGTTAATCTAGAACTAATTTGCCACAAGTGAATCAATTGAGTTGGGTTATTCTCACGGCACAAAAATTCTAGGTTGCCCTCCTAGTAGCACTAATCAATCCAAACAAAACAAAAAGAAACACAAAAACTTGGGGTGCCTCCCAAAAAGCGCTTCAATTAGAGTCATGTAGCTAGACTTCTTACATATCTTGTTATCGCAAAGCCATGGTTCCTGGTGTAAGATCCAAAGGTTTCCATGTAGCTTGTACTTATGCAATCTTCATCGTGGTTCACTTATTGCCCGTCTTCATTGTGTTGCATAATGCTCAATGTGTGTATGTGATATAATGCTCTGGAGTCTTCAATCTTGTTCAACTTCTAATCATTTGATTGTGGGAGAATTGCTCGAGCTATCTTTGTTGTCATCCTCATCTTCACATGGAAAATCTAGATGACTTCATCTTTTAAGCATTGGAGCATATGTCGGCTTGTCCTATGACTTGTGAATCTTGATATTTGTTGCATCAGCAAGTCTTGATGATGAAGAGTAGATGCAACTTCTCAATTCTTGTACAATGATCCATCAAGTCGACAGTGAAGAAATCCGAAGAAATTTGTTGTTGTTTTTCTGAACCGACGTCTTGTTTCTGACATTGCGCCGCGGCCAGACGGAGTTAGAGGCTGAAACCTGTGCCATTGCATCGGGCATCAAATTATTTTTCCATGAAGTACTCATGCGTCCAAATCGGACTCCGTATGAGGGAGATATGTCCTTTTTTCTAAAGGAATGTCAGGTTGTCTCGTGATGAATCCGAATTGAATTCAAACTTTCCAAATATTCAAACTTCGTGTTTGAAACGACTTCAATCCGTGTCTATCACCAAAAGGAAGTCTTCTAAATGTCTAGAAACCTATAGATCATGTGGATATAGGACTTTAATTTCATATTTGGCTCAAACTTCCAATTGTTTGCAACTCTCACGAAATATCCAAACAGCCTGCACACTGTCTCGTATTTTGACCATAAATCCTTGTAGAAAACTCCAAATGATGTGAGATTTAAACCGTTAGAAACTAGACTTGATGCTCTTCTGCAATATCAAATTTGTAGGCCTTCCAATCCTCTATAGAATTTTGCACACCTTCTTTTGGTCAGCGGATAGAACATCCTCTCAATCATCTATTTCTTCCATCATCTATTTCTGTGAACAAGATAGAATCCTTGCAAAGTATTAGTTAAAAAAATATTGACACAAGGAGCGTACCTCCCTTTTTATGGAGTGGTGAGGTGCCGATCGACATGAGCGTTGCGCCAATCGGCACAAGCAAGTCTTGCATGGACATGGACTCCGCAAGAGATGATGGGCCACTAACAAAGTTAGCACCTACTGCTGCGGAGCAAGAGAATCGACGAAGAGCGAGGTCGTCAGCGTCGGCATCGATGCAGCGCCGATTGGCATATGTTTGTGCTGATCGGCGCAAGCAACTATGTTGTCATGCTCTAGTCGAGGTTATGTGCCTAGTTTTGTACCTGTTTTTCAATGGACACACAAACAAAGAAAAATAGGGTATGTGCAATAAAAAAAAATAAAGGATTAATTTGATAAACTAGATAGATCCCTCTAAATAGGTTCGAGTTGCCGATCCCCGACAACGGCGCCAGAAAAAGAGCTTGTTGGTCATTACTACGCACCCACTTATATACCGCAAGAGGATGGTGTACATTATAGCACTTTTTCCCTTAGAGTATTTCAAGGTATAATTGAATCCACAGGGATCAACAAGAGAATGGTGTTTAGAGTTTACTATTTCATCTAACAAATCAATCCTAGCATAAAGTACATATTGCACATACGTGAGAATGAAAAGAAGTGAAAATTGAAGGTTGCGCTGATCGGCTCAACAGATGCGCCGATCGGGGCGGAGGCTTACCTGGGCCAAAGTGCGCCTGATGCTTAGTTAGCCAAGACTTGTGGGAGTAGGAGCATACACATCGACCAAGGAGTATAACCTGGAGTTAGCCTATATGCATCTAGCGGTCGGAGAAAGGCTGTGCCGATCGGCTCAACTAGTGTGCCGATCGGCACTGAAGCAATAGTGGTTATCATCCTAATCCTAGCTTACTTGGCACTTTAAACAATCGGTAAACATCGAAGATGAGCAAGACCACCCGTCTTTCCGACCGGCTCCTGATTTATCGCTGCTGAGAGGAAACCCTTAATCGCGCGAGTATCTTAACCCTACTTGACTATCTAAAAGTGTTGTGCAAGCTTAGCTCTGTTACAACTAAACCACGCCCTAGCATCATCAAGCAATCATGATTCATACAAGATCCGAATACTAGCCTAATCACCACGATTAAGAGAGAATCTAAATACTTAGCCTAGAACTAAGCAATTGAATAAGCACATGTAAGATCAATAAATGCAGACGAACACAAATTGCGGCTAAGGATAGAATTAAGATAGATAACATAAAGATTGATAACTTATACCAATATTCATCATCATCAAGAGCGCGCCGATCGGCTCAACTGGTGCGCCGATCAGCGCCGCCTTGATACATCACTTATGACTCCTAAGGTACATGGCTCTACTTCTCCTAGCTCCGGTGTAGTGCACCACGCAGGGTCCCTACCCGACTAGACTATATCTCTTCAATTTGGTGGCTCTTCAACTCCGGCGGCCTCCTGGCGATGTGCAGCGGCTCCTATAGCCTTACTCTCCCCCTTGTTTGTAGCTTACTCCAGTCTTGGACGTCATACGGGTGTTTATATAGCCTCTAGTCACGTCCTCCCTTGCTTGGCCTCCAAGTTTAGCTCATAGAGATTGAACCCAAGTCGATTTCGTACCTTCCATAAATAGTGCTGACTTACTTTAATCATAACCGATGCTTCCAGAGTCCAAATGAAGCAAGCCTGGACTCTATACAATAGCCCTTAAAAAGATCTACAACTTTGGTATTATTTGGATCCTTATATTCGCACGTTTAGATACCCAAAATTGCGATGCCAAAATATCTGTCCTGATTCTGATTCCTCTGCGAAGCCTGCCTTGCGGGGCCCATATCTCCCAGATCCGGAGTCCAATAAATGCAAATCATATATGTTTCGGAAAGTCCTCGACGAGGTCTCCAAATTTGATATTCTGCGGTTTCCTATTTGACCATTTCTTGGGTTCCGAAATCACATGACAATACAGTGCTATTTCTGGACCCCGCGAAGTGAACTTTCCTTCCGGATAAACCTTCTAGAAATCCTTAGTCATTGGGCCACGACCTTGGGCTTGCACCTCAGACCTCATGGATGTCCTGGAGTGTCTTGCATCCTTCATGGGCTAGTGGGAAGCCCTCCTTGTACAGCGAGTCGGGCTTCATGTTGATACTTCTCATATAAGAGTCATTTTGTCATCTTTTCACCTGTTTCTGCAATCAAAACAAGAACAACAACAAAGCCTTTTTATCCCAAGCAAGTTGGGGTAGGATAGAGATGAAACCCATAGGAACCCAAAAAAGAAGAGACAAATGAACAAAAGCCAAAAGAAAGGGAAGAAGAAAAAGAGAGAGAGAGACAAAAACAAAAGGAACAAAAGCCAAAGGAAAGAAGAAACGAGTAAGCAAGAAGGGAGGAAAAAAAAGATCACGGTTCCGGCACATCTATTAATAGTCTCCAAGCGCTTCTATCCATAGCTAGCTCCTTAGAGATGTGCCACGCCTTCAGGTCTCTCTTAACCGACTCGTCCCAAGTCAAGTTAGGTCGGCCTCTACCTCTCTTAACATTAGCATCTCTCTTTAGAACCCCACTATGCACCGACGCCTCGAGAGGACTCCGAACCATCTCAACCGATGTTGAACCAATTTCTCCTTGATAGGTGCCACTCCTATCCTGTCCCAGATATCTTCATTCCGTATTCGGTCTCTTCTTGTATACCCGCAAAACCAACACAACATACGTATCTCTGCTACACTCAATTGTTGAACATGTCGTCCTTTTGTACCGTATAACATCGCCGGACGAATTGCCATCCTATAGAATTTACCTTTTAGCTTTTGTGGCACCCTCTTGTCGTATAAGATGCCGGATGCTTGACGCCATTTCAGCCAGCTGGCTGAAATTCTATGCCTAACATCTTCATCGATGTCACCGTCCTTTTGCAACATCGATCCTAAATAACAAAATGTATCCTTCTTGGCCACCAATTGTCCATCAAGGCTAACGTCTCCAACCTCATGTCTAGTCGCGCTAAACTCACACATCATATACTCGGTCTTGGCCCTACTAAGTCTGAATCCCTTGCACTCTAATGTGTGCCTCCACAGCTCCAACTTCCTATTAACCCCATTCCTACTCTCGTCAACTAACACCACATCATCAGCAAAGAGCATACACCAAGGGACATCACTCTATATTTCTCGTGTGACCTCGTCCATCACCAGAGCAAATAAATAAGGGCTCAATGCTGATACTTGGTGTAATCCTATTTTAATTGCAAAGTCATTGGTGTCGCCATCACATGTCCGAACACACGTCCTCGCGTCCCTGTACATGTCCTTGATGAGGGTAATATACTTAGTTGGGACTTTGTGCTTCTCCAAGGTTCACCACATGACATTTCTTGGCACTTTGTCATACACCTTCTCGAGGTCAATAAAGACCATGTGTAAGTTCTTCTTTTGCTCCCGATATCTCTCCATCAATTGTCGCATTAAGAAAATCGCCTCCATGGTCGATCTTCTAGGCATGAACCCAAATTGGTTTTGCGTCACACTTGTCACTCTTCTTAGGTGATGCTCGATAACTCTCTCCCTGAGCTTCATCGTATGGCTCATCAACTTAATCCCATGATAGTTAGTACAACTTTGATCATCTCCCTTGTTCTTGAAGATCGGTACTACTATACTCCTCCTTCATTCTTCCGGCATCTTGTTTGACCGAAAGATGAGGTTAAAAAGCTTCATTAACCATACTATGGCTCTGGCACCTAAGCATCTCCATACTTCAATGGGGATACCATCAGGGCCTATCGCTTTACCACTCTTCATCCTCTTCAAAGCTTGCTCTATCTTTGCCTCCTGAATTCTCCTTACAAAGCGTCTGTTGTTATCATCAAATGAGTCATCCAACTCAAGTATAGGACCCTCCTCCTCACCATTAAACAACTTATCAAAGTACTCTCACCATTTGTCCTTGATCTCCTCATCTCTCACCAGGAGTCAGTCTACCCCGTCCTTGATACATTTGATTTGGTTAATGTCCCTCGTCTTCCGCTCATGGATCCTAGCCATCCAATAGATGTCCTTCTCCCCTTCCTTCGTGCCTAGTCGCTGATAAAGGTTATCATATGCCTAGCCCTTTGCTACACTCACTGCTCGCTTTGCAGCCCTCTTGGCTATTTTATAGCCTTCTATGTTGGTTGCACTCTTGTCAAGATGTAGGCATTTGAAACACTCCTTCTTCTCCTTGATAGCCCTTTGCACCTCATCATTCCACCACCAGGTGTCTTTTGCTTCTTGTTTGCCTCCCCTACTCACGCCAAACACTTCTGAAGCTACCTTTTGCACACATGTTGCCATCTTTAGCCACATGTCATCTGGTCCTTCTCCTTCCTCCCAAGGTCCCTCTCCTAGTATCCTCTCCTTAAACGTTCGCACCAGCTCCCCTCTAAACTTCCACCACTTTGTTCTCACGGTCTTGGTACGTTTGTCCCTATATACACGTACCCGAAACCGAAAATCTGCCACCACAAGCTTATGTTGAGTGACGACACACTCCCCAGGTATCACCCTACAGTCCAAGCAAGCACGTCTATCCTCCCTCCTTGCAAGGATAAAGTCGATTCGGCTTGAGTGTTGTGCACTTCTAAAGGTCACTAGATGGGATTCCCTCTTCCTAAAGAGGGTATTCGCTAGTAACAAGTCATAAGCTAACGCCCAATTAAGTATATCCTCCCCCTCTTGATTTCTACTACCATACCCGAATCCCCCATGGATCCGCTCGAACGCTACATTAGACGTCCTTACATGGCCGTTAAGGTCTCCTCCTATGAAAATCTTCTCACTGATAGATATGGCACTAACCATGCTATCTAGATCTTCCCAAAACTGACTCTTGGTGCTCTCACTAAGACCTACCTGAGGGGCATAGGTACTAATCACATTTAGAGCCAAATCTCCAACTATCAGCCGAACTAGGATAATCCGGTCACTGTGCCTCCTAACCTCTACGACTCCATCCTTAAGGCTCCTATCGATCAATATGCCTACACCATTTCTACCCGATGTTGTACCCGTGTACCAAAGCTTGAAGCCAGTATCCTCCACCTCCTTTGCCTTCTGGCCCTTCCATTTAGTCTCTTGAACGCATAGGATATTTACACGCCTCCTAGTTGCCACATCGACTAGCTCTCGTAACTTGCCTGTTAGGGACCCTACGTTCCAACTCCCTAGACAAATCCTAGTTGGCTCGGCTAACTTCCTTACCCTTCGCACCCGTCGAGGAAAGTGCGAAGACCCTTGCTTAATTTTCACCACACCCGGGCGTAGATGTAGCACGCCACTAAGGTTGCGACGACCCAACCCTTGTTCACTATTCATCGTACCCAGGTCACGATACGATGCACCACCAAGGGGATGATGACCCGGCCCTTGCTCATTTGACACCACACCCGGGTTCCGATATAGCGCGTCGCTAAGAGGGTTACGCCCCAACAAATTTCTTATGGGTTTCATATCCATTTGAGTGGCTGGGTTTTTGACGTTGGTTCACCAAACCTAACACAACCCTCCTCCTTTACCCAGACTTGGGACTGGCTATGTTGAGACTCAACATAGGCAGAGTTCACCTGTTTCTGCAATAAAGCACTAAAACGACACTACATGTGGAAATCGTCAATATTAGAGGTAAAACACATGATTATGATAAGAATATGATACGATATTGGCGGTTATTGGCATATAAAACGGTTACTTAGGAACGACCAACAAAGACCTCTCCTAGCACTTTGAATGAAGATCTAACAGAAGACTAATAGGAAGAGGCACCTCTCCCACCAGCCACACCTCTCCTTATATAGGCTTAGAGGTTGTCCTAAAGACCATCCTACCTCTTACCTACAATACACTGCCACCTACCACCACGGGCATAACCGTCCATCTTTTTCCTCGTCGCCCGAATGCCATTGAGCCCTTCACAACTTCGCTTCGCCTCGACACAAGCTACACGATGGTGCCACGTGCACCTCCAATCGCCGCCACTAGTTTTGAGGCCCAAACTGGGAAACTACCTTACACGCTTCTCAAACATGACTTCTCAATGTCGACGCGTGTCGCCTTGTCCCGCGATCATGACCACCGGCAAGTCTCTCCTGGTCCCTGTCCATCGGCCCCTCTTGTCACTTGCACTGGCATCCCGCTCGCCTTGACTTGGTCAACATGCCGTCTTCATCACCACCACGGTTTTGGGGCTCAACCGCGAAACCGTCCATGCTTCTCGCCTCTCCATGTGTACGGTGTGGATCATCCTTGACCTCACCTGGCATCCCGACCGTTCGGCCCCAAGTCCCCTACTTCTACCCGATCCTCTCGCCATTGACCGCCAAGTTGACTCCATTGACCTACACATCATGAGACAAGAAAACACATTTCCCAACTCCTGCAATATCATCAATACCTCCACCAACTCCGGTTAGTCAAAACCATGACATGCACAAACTCATGCAATCCCCAGATTCCAGCATTTCAACTCAAACACTGAATCAATCAAAGTCATATACTCATTACAAATTACAAACCAAGGCACATATCCACATGGTTTCTTAGGGGTTAGAGCCGTTGGAGCTTGATGTTGCAGTGATCGGACGGTCCGGTCAGGCAGTGACCGGATAGTCCGGTCAGTAGGCCCAGAAAGCTAATTTTGTGGAGCAACCACTAGTTTGAGGTTGAGAGCCTATATAACTTCGTTGCTGGGGTCTTTGTGACCAATCTTGGCCAGTGGAATACCTGAGAGCATTTCGTAAGGTCCAAGAGGAAGAGAGGAGAGCACTTGGAGGAGATATTACATATCTTGAGAGTGCTAGTGGAGAGTAACTTGAGCATCTTGCACATCTAAGGCTAGGGTGTCCTTGAGGGTGTGATCTGGAGTATTACTCTTGGTCTATGGTGAGACCTAGACCGGTTAGGTGATGGTGATCGAGCCTATCGTGATTGGTTGTGAAGGCCGTCACACGTTTGTACGCGGTTTGAGCCCGTCGTTGAAAGGGGCATCGCTAGTGAGCGCCTGTGTTGGCTCGGGGAGTCCGGCAAGTTCTCGAGGGAGGCGAGCTTGTGCCATGATGGCAGCGGTCGCGTATCGTGTCTTCACTCTGGGAGTGATTGCGGGCTCGTGGGTGAGAACTCCACATCGGTGGCGGGAGGGATCGGGACTCCGGCGGGAGTGGTCCAGCAAGGACTAGGGGATGGCACCATCCTTCCGAGACCTCAGGAAAAAATCATGAGCCATATCTTACTCTACTCCTTACTATGATGCTTTACTTTCTGCATTTACACACCATGCTATTCATGCTTGTGAGCTTACCTTGCTCTAGTTGACTACCTTGTAGACTTGCATGAATAGGCCTCTTTACTTTCTAGTAGTGCTTAGTTTTCATACTTAATTACTAGCATGTATAGGAGTTGCTTTGGCTTGATTGATCACCCTTGTATGTATTGTACTACTCATGCTTGTGTGCTTTAGTTCCTTATCTTGTAGCATTGCATGAGTAGGTTCCTTTACTAGCTTGTTGTTTGCTTCCGCGTATATTTACCACTAGCTTGCATAGGATATGTATTACCTTGTGTGATCCACTAGTATGCTTTGGTTGTAGTTCCTTTCATAAGTTCGTTATCTTGCAAGTGTGATCATCACTAGAATTGTGTAGGAGTTGTTTTGAGTGATCGGTTTTAGAAATTGGCGAATTTGGTACATAGTGCGAGTTCCCGATTCACCCCCCCCCTCTCGGTCACTCGGTGCTTTCACCATATCAGTCGGCAGGAGTGAAGGGTGAGACACATAAGTGTCAAGTACCTGCACATGTGCTTGAAGATAGTATTAGCAAAGTCTTTGCTAAACTAACAATCGAAGATGTAGTGAAGGCTATTGCTTACTCGGGCTCGGTGAGTGCCCCTGTTGTATGCCTTCTTGAGGATAGACCGAATCAAACATTTTGACCAGACGAGCCTTGCACAAAGTTGAGTTTGGTGGGTCGGGAACTTCTTTGGTTTCATCGTCAGAAGTGTAATCACATCGAGGATGGCATTGCTGTTTGAGAGGTTGCAAGCGGCGAACAATGAAACTCTTGGCTATAGTGACACTGTCGATTCCCTCCTTCTCCATATTGGCAATCATCCTCAAGAGCTCCTGAACTTGAATATCATTCGGGTTTGGCTTCTCGGTCCAAGAGGACTAGGGGCTAGCCTTGGCACTAGAAAAATCTGAGATGCTAGGGAGGATTGTTGTAGTAGAACCACTCATCCCGTCATTTCTTGTTTCCTGTGGCCAGGGGAACATCAATGTACAGGTCCTTCTGAAGCTAGATGCCTACGCCCCCAATGGCTTCTTGATTGATGGCGGACGGCAAGGTACGGAGGACAAAGAGGTGGCGGAATAGAGTGAAGTGGCACAATACAACCAAGAAAGCTTTGCACATCTGCACAAATATGGCGATGTGCAGAATGGAGTTGGGATTGAGGTTAACTAGTTCAATCTAGTAAAAGAAAAGGAGCCCGCACAAGAAGTTGCATGTGACACACCACTCTCCGGGGGCATCCTGTGCATTAGGTACCAATCCCTGGATTAGCAGTTGGTACACTGAAGGACCGAGAAGGCGACTAGAGGGGGGGGGGGGCGGTGAATGGGAGCCAATCAAAATTCTCCAAGAGAACTTGGCCTATATCCCAAAGACAACCCAAGCCAACCTCCAAACCGATCACCAAGACTACACCCACCAACTTCAGGATGAAGCAAAAACTTGATCAAAACCTAATCAAACGAACTCCGAATGATGCAATTTTCGGACCAGTGAATCCTCAACACATCACGACCCTAATACCAGAAGATCAACTCAATTGGCCCAAAAAATCATCATGAGTTTCAGATCTTGTGCCAAGAACACCAAAATGGGAAAACTTGAGAAATCCTTCAGATCAAAAGTGTTAGATTTCTTGATTTGGTAATGAACCAATGTAGGATTGATCAAGCTCATCATAGCATGAAGTTCCCCAAGAAATCTACCCCAAAAACTCATCCAAAAAGGAGATAAAAAATTCCCACAAAAATAGCTCCGAAAATAGGGAAAAAGAGAAATTCGGGATTTAGGGAGAGAGGAAGATCTTGAGCACGAAAATAAATCTCATGTCATGGAAACATGCTTACAAGATCCATAGATACAAGGCTAAGAAGCCACTTGAATGAAGTCCTAACATAAGGCTAATGGGAAGAGAGGCACCTCTTCCACTAGCCTTACCTCTCCTTATATAGGCCTAGGGTCTATTGTCCACTTGACTACTCTACCCTTGACCTACATAACACACCCACCTACCACCAGGGGCATAATCATCCATCTTTTGCTTCATCGCTCGAATGCCTTCAAGCCCTTCACAACTTCGCTTCGCCTACGTGCACCACCAACCACCGCCACCGGTTTTGAGGCCCAAACCCGGAAGCTGCCTTGCACGCTTCTCAAAGCATGACTTGTCAATGTTGACGTGTGTCACCTTGTCCCGTGATCTTGACCACCGGCAAGTCTCTCCCAGTCCCTGTCCATCGGGCCCCCTTGTCACTTGCATCGGCATCCTGTTTGCCTTGACTTGGTCAACACGTCATCTTTATCACACCACGGTTTTGAGGCTCAACCGCGAAACCGTCCGTGCTTCTCGCCTCTCCATGTATACGGTGTGGATCACCCTTGACTCCACCCGGCATCCTGATCATCCGTCCCCAAGTCACCTACTTGTGCCCGATCCTCTCGTCGTTGACCGCCAAGTCGACTCTAGTGACCTACACATCATGAGACAAGCAAACACATTTCCTAACTCCTGCAACTTCACCAATACTTCCACCAAATCCGGTTAGTCAAAACCATGACAGGCACAAACTCATGCAATCCCAAGATTCCCGCATTTCAACTCAAACACAAGGTCCGCTCAAGTCAATTACTCATCATATATATTGCAAACCATGGCACATATCTACATGGTTTCTCGATCTCCCCCTTGATGAGTATATTGACAACCTCAAATGCATAAAGATTAGAGAGTGAAATGCGAAACCGAATAAACTCATCCAAATGGCCAAACCCAAAGAAAAGGTGAAAACAAGCCATCTAGCAAAGTAGGGATCACAAAACCAAGAGTTGGCAAAGAAAGCGACTTGAGACGCAAAGAAGTGAAAAGTGCAAGAAAATGCTCAAGATCATGATATGCTCCTCGTCAACTTGTGGTAGGTTTCATGTAGTGCAAATTGGATCATTTAAATTTCTTAGCATAATTTATGCATGACCCAATATTTTCTCCCCCTTTGGCAATGAACTCATCAAAGAACAAGCAAACATGAAAAACCTAAGGAGCTTCAACAATTATGCAAACAAGCATTTAACTTTGCTACCCATAAACATAGAGCCATGAAGTGTAAAAGCAATAGCTCACTATCATACAAAGATCAAAAATAGATAGCAAGGTATAAACACCAAGAGCTATACAAGCTAAGCAGAAAGATTCACTAGCTTAGAGAGAATCAAATTTTGCTTATCATGAGAAAATGTGCCACCATATGTGTAAGTACTCCTATCCAAGGCAAGACAAGCATTAAGTGAATCATAAGAATCTAGCAAGTTTTAATCTCAACTAGGGCAACAGGTATTCACAGAAAATGAGCTTTACAAACGCTCACATATGCAACTGAGACTCATTTGATCAAGTGTTTATTGTTTATCCTCATGTGTCCTCTTATCCATACGGAGGGTCGCACGACTGGGTACGGCAAACATCCCGAGGCCTCAAGTCATAATGTTTGGATTTAGTATTTTAGAATTATTCTTGATCCAAAGCCCTTAGCAAATTATCCATGGTTTATTCACAAGACAAAAGAGCATGCCTTTGCGGCAAAAGGAACACACGTTCCTACAATGTCCCATCATGAGCTAAACATTTGCAAAGCCTTCCATTTCGTAAACACAAGGTGCCAAGGCCAAGATATCCTCTAGACTAGCCTCAATGCAAGTTTCAACAAGGATAAAAGCAATTATATACATGGTGAGCAAGTTTTAGCAAGATTAGTTCATAAGGTTCACAAGAAGCTAAGCTTACCTTTAAGATTAGCAAGTTGCTCACATGAGTCTATAACAGGCCATCTAGAAAATCTAAACATGAGAGATTACCATCACATCCACACAACTTAGCTCAAGCTCAATCATAGCAAAGAGAAATGCAAGAAAGCATAAGAATCAAAGCTCATCTACCAATGCATATATTACATATGAGATGCAATGCATGAAAGGTAAGATACATATATACAAGAGAACACCAACTCGCCCTCAAATGATGCCACAAGATGACACACACCAAGTTCCCCCCAAAGAAAAGCATGTCTAGTAGCATCTAGGGGCTTGGTGTCGATATCAGCTAGTTGGTTTCTGGCGTCGATGTATTTGAGCTCAGCATCCCCCTTCTCAACATTGTCTCTCAGGAAGTGGAATCACACATTTATGTGTTTAGCCTTCCCATGTTGGATTGGGTTTTTGGCTAAGCATATGGCACTGGAGTTATCACACATGAGTGGAACACTCTTAAAGGTTAACCCATAGTCCCTCATGGTAGATACAACCCATAGGATTTGTGAGCATCATCTAGCGGCAGCTACATACTCAGCCTCTTTGGTGGATTGGGCTATACTCGATTGCTTACGAGAAGACCAACAGATCAAAGAAGTACCCAAGGAATGGAAAGTACCAATAGTGCTCTTCCTATCAATTCTACACCCAACAAAGTCCGCATCCGAATACCCAATGAGATCAAGAGATGAAGATGCATAGTACCAAACACCGAACTCAAGGGTGTATTTGAGATACATGAAGATGCGTTTGACAGCCTTGCAATGAGTCACCCTTGGGGAAGCTTGAAAACGAGCACAAAGACACACCACAAAGTGTATGTCGGGTCTTGTCACTGTCAAGTACAAGAGGGAACCAATCATGCTCCTGTGCTCCCTTTGGTCCACAGTTTCATAGTCTTCATCAGGGTCAAGTGTCATTGTAGTGGACATTGGTGTAGACAACGACTTCACATTGACCATGTCGAACTTCTTCAGGAGATCCTTCGTGTACGTGGCTTGATGTATGAAAGTGCCTTGCTTGCACTGCTTGATTTGAAGCCCAAGAAAGAAGGTGAGCTCACCCATCATTGACTTTTGAAATTCACTTTCCATGACTTCATGAAATCTAGACAAAAGAACATGAGAGGAACCACCAATGATGATATCATCCACGTAAATCTGAACCATTAGAAAGTCATTGCCATGCCTGAGAGTGAACAAGGTTTTGTCAACACACCCCATGACATACCCACACTCTAGCAAGAACGTCTTAAGCCTAGCATACCATGCCCTAGGTGCTTGCTTTAGCCTGTACAAAGCCTTCTGAAGCTTGTACACACGGTTTGGGTATTTGTGGTGCTCAAAGCCAGGTGGTTGTTTTACATAAACCTCTTCCTCTATGAAACCATTTAGGAAAGTACTCTTGACATCCATTTGATAGAGTCTAATGCCCTTAGAGGCAGCAAATGCAAGCAAGATCCTAATGGCTTCTATGCGTGCAACAGGAGCAAAGGTTTCCCCATAGTCTAAGCCCTCCACTTGACTGAAACCCTGAGCAACAAGCCTAGCCTTGCTTCTAACAACCTCACCATCTTCCCCATGCTTGTTTTTAAACACCTATTTGGTTCCTATGACATTGACACCGACAGCAGGCTCTACTAGGGTCCATACTTTTTTCCCTCAAAGTTCTCCAACTCCTCATGCATGGCATTAACCCAATGTTTGTCAGATAGTGCGTGTCCAACATCCAAGGGTTCAAAGGTTGCAACAAAGAGAGAATTGGTAAAGCAGGCGAGATATGCAGACCTTGACCTTGTTGTCCTCTCATAGAGATTACCGATCATTTGTTGAGGTGGGTATTGATGCTGAATGTGGTGAGGAGCCTCTCTCTCAGAGCGTACCTCCCCCTCAACCACAGCTGGAGCTCGCTCGACAACTGCTGAAGTAGATATAGAAGCTTCTGGACCCTCTGCTGGAGTGGTGGTAGCAGCAGGAACAAGCTCGGATGTGGGATCGAATGACTCATTATCGTCATCATCCAAGCTCTGTAGGTCCTGTTCTACAAAGATGTTCTCCTCCATCTCCTTGGTACTTGCAATCTCAATGACAAGAGTTTGATTCATGAAAGGTTACATCACAGGACTCTACAATGGTGTTAGTTTCCAAATTTAAAACTCTGTAGGAATGGCCATGAAGGGTGTAGCCAAGAAAGATGCCATCAAAAGACCTTGACTCAAACTTATCAACATTGCCATGCTTGAGAATAAAGCAATTGCAACCAAAGGCACGCAAATGAGAAACCGAGAGCTTTCTCCCAAAACGTAGCTCATTAGAAGTCACATTAAGAATTGAGCACAAGAAAATCCGATTGGAAACATAACAAGCAGTGCTAATGGCCTCAGCCCAGAACCGCGTTGGAGTCCTATGCTTATCGAGCATCGTCCGGGCCATCTCCACCATGGTTTTGTTCTTTCTTTCGACCACACCATTCTGCTGGGGAATACGAGGTGCTGAAAACTGATGCTCAATACCATGCTCAAGATAGAAAGCATCAAAGGAGGAGTTCTTGAACTCGGTGTCATTATCACTATGAATTGCTCATAATGCCACATTTGAGAATAAATAACTTGCAACCAAAGGCATGAAAATGAGAAACAGATGGCTTCCTCCCAAAACATAGCTCATAAGAAGTCACATTAAGAATTGAGCGCAAGAAAACCCGATTGGAAACATAGCAAGCAGTGTTGATGGCCTCAGCCCAGAACCGCCTCGGAGTCCTACGCTCATCGAGCATCGTTCGGGTCATCTCCACCAAGATTTTGTTCTTTCTTTCGACAACACCATTCTGCTGAGGAACACGAGGTGTGGAAAACTGATGCTCAATACCATGCTCAAGATAGAAAGCATCAAAAGAGGAGTTCTTGAACTCGTTGCCATTATCGCTGCGGATTGCTTGTAATGCACCAGGGAGTTCCTTGAACAACCTCAAAGCTAAGCTTCAAAAGTGATGAAACACTTCATCCTTGCTCTCAAGAAAGTAGACCCAAGAGTAGCGAGAGTAGTCGTCAACAATCACAAGAACATACCACTTCCCACCCGCCGAACAAACCCGAGAACGACCAACAGTGTCCATATGAAGCAACTCTCCAGGGTGTTCAGTCATCACCAAATTGATTGGACGATGAGAAGCAACAATCATTTTCCCATGACGACAAGGAGCACAAACCAAATCCTTATAAAATTTGAACTTAGGCAATCCTCGGATCAAGCCTAGGCCACTCAAGCGATATAACAAGTCAAAGCTCATGTGACCCAATCTCCTATGCCATTTCTAGAGCTCAGAAGAAGATTGAGCAAACAAGCACTTGTGAGAACTAGGAGAACTAGCAAAATCAGCCTGAAAAACTCTGCCAATGCAAAAAATCCCACAAACCAAGGAACCACTCGAATCAAGAACACAAAAAGCATTCGACTTAAAGCGAACTACCAAACCAACATAAAGAAGTTGAGAGACAGAGAGGAGATTGTACTTGAGAAACTCAACCAAACCAACATCCTTGAGAGAGAATTTTTCATTTACCTTTATCGTGCCTCTTGCCTTCACTCTCCCTCTCTTGTCATCTCCAAAGGTCACATACTCCCGGCGCTTCAAGAGAGTGAGGCTAGAGAACCACTTTCCATCTCCGGTCATGTGTCGCGTACACCCGGAGTCCATCAACCATTTGTTCTCCATGCCTCCACTGGTTGCCTACAAATAACGAGAAGGAAAAGTTGATGGCTCAGTGCTGGGGTTAGTCAAAAAGTATTTGGGAATCCAGCACTTAACCATACGACCGGTAGTAGTCATCACAGTTCTTTGCACCATATCATTCGAACGCATGGAACGAGAACCACGATGGGGAAAACATGGACTGTCAAAGCGTCTCGACTCGAACCTTGGGTTATGAGGATAGAAATCATCTGTGTGGAAGCCAAATCCACGCGAGTGACACTCACCATGATGGGGAAAACATGGGGCGCCAAAGCGCTGCTGCACAAAGCCTCTATTTCATGAATCAAAGCCATATGAGGGATGACCCTATCCACGATAGGCACGAGAAAAAGAGCGAGGCTGAAAACCATCAAAATCATCATGATGCACATTTCTAGTTAACTCAGCTTGCATCCTCTCAATCGTCTTACGCCTATAACAATACTCATCCAAGTGACTCTTATGACCACAGAACATGCAAATGTAGACACTCTCATGTTTAGGCTTTGTTTGCACAGGAGGTTTGGTTTTGGGCTTCACTGTTTGCTTTGGGTTGAAGGAAGGTTTGGGGTTTGGTGGATAGTATGTGTCAGTGGGTTTGATGGATTGTTCCTCATCCTTGTAGCTAGAGCTAGGGACAAACTTATCCACATTTTCACTCTCTTTGTCAACCCTCTCAAATCCCAAACCTAAGTTGTAGGTTGACCTACTAGCACTCTCTTTGACTCTTGCTACGTCACTCTCAATTTTCTCCTCACTCACTAGGGTTCTTTAGAGCCTAGAAATTAGATAGTCATTTCCTTGGACTAGGACTTTGTTTTCCTCCCTAGTGATTACAAGCTTGTCCTTAAGAGACACACACACCTCACATGGTCGTGGAAAGACCTTAGAGCGAGTCTCATTTAGCAGCTTGGACTCGAGCTCTTTGACTTTGAGGGTTTGAGCTTCCAACTCATTTTTGAACTTGGGGCATTTCTGACATGCACCCAAAAGAGTTGGTCTAGCCTTGAATTCATCAAGCTCCTTGAGGGCACTCTCAAGCTGAGTGGCAACTTGAGCATGCACACTCTCCCTCTAACTCAGATCATTCATCACAACTTGACATGACTCACACTCTACAATAGTGACATCACAAACAAGCTTAGACCTAAGCGAAGCAATTTCAAAATTAGCACTATCCAACTTAGACTTAAGCTCTTTACCCTCACGAACAGCAGTGTGAAGCTTATCATCTTGCAAGAGCAGAACATCACGCAAGTGATCAAGTTCAGAAGAGAGCTCATCAAGAGTGGGAGGTACCTCGCTTGTGTCAGAGTCGGATCTAGAGTCAGTGTCGTGATCATTCTTTGCCATGAAGCAAAGTCCGGTGAAGTCATCCTTCCTCTTGACTCATGGCTTTTCAACCTCCTCATCCGAGCTTGTAAGGCCTTCGCTTGATGTAAGGTCGACATCGGTCAAGGCAGCAACGTAGGCGCGTGCAATGGCCTTGGCGAACTTCTTGGAGTTCTTGCCCTTCTTGTATAAGCGGTTCTTCTTCTGCTTGAAGTATTCAGTGTTGTTGTTGCGGTACCTGGCCTTCTTCTTCTTCTTAGGACAGTCAGCAATGAAGTGTCCCGGGTCACCGCACTCGAAGCAGGTTCTTGAACCACCTCCTCTTCTCTCCTTCCGGTTGTTGTATGACTTCCTGAACTTCCTTGTGAGCAAGGATAGCTCCTCGTCAAGAATGCACTCCATCTGTTCATTGGAAGCTGCAACAAGAGAAGACAGAGCAATCTGCAAAGAAGACTTGTCAAGTGAGGTGTTAGTTCCATAAGATGCACCACTGTGATCACCCTTCTGAGAGCTAGAAAGCAAAGCCATGCTAGAAGCAGGATTAACATGATTAGGACAAGATTTCCTAGACAGTTCATGAGATTTCAGCTTGCTATACAGTTGCTCACAGTTTAAGGTATTGAAGTCAGCAGTTTCTTCTAGAGTAGCAATTTTAACCCCCCCAAATATTTTCATCAAGTGAGTACAGCAGCTGCTTGGCTCTATCATTATCACTGTACACAAGGTTACCACAAGACTGCAAGTTGCACACAATTGCCTCAAACCTACGAAAGGTGTCATCTAGTGACTCGCTAGGTTTTTGTGCAATGGTTTGGTACTGTCTATTGTAAGAATCCTTACGCATAGACTTGACTTGATTGGTACCCTCATGGTATGTGCAAAGCTTAACCCAAATAACATGAGCAGTGTCAAGTTGTGCAACGTGAACATGTTCACTCCGACCAAGTGCAGAGAGCAGAATGTTGACAGCTTTGGAGTTGTGTTCATACCTGTTCAGCTCACCTATAGGAGCAGTATTGAGGTCGGCAGGTATGTCGTATAGGAGCAGTGTTGACGTCCGTGACTCAGAAGATAAGCCTTGGTCCACGACTTCTAGTAGGGGAAGTCCTCTCCATCGAACATCCAGAGCTTAGTTGCATGCTTCTCCATGTCATCTTCGGATCACAAAGCCAGTGAAGGTAAACTAGTGATCAAACTGGCTCTGATACCAATTGAAGGACCAAGAAGGTGACCAGGGAGGGTGAATGGGAGCCAATCAAAATTGTCCAAGAGAACTTGGCCTATATCCCAAAAATAACGCAAGCCAACCTCCGAAATGATCACCAAGACTACACTCACCGACTCGTGGTGTACTAGCCCTAGGAGTGATCAACCACAGCAAACAAACACAACGAAAACAACAAGAAATAGCAAGGACTCGAACTAGTCAAGAGACTCACAAAAAACCAGACCTTACTGGACCATTACCGGCAGTGCCGATCAGGGCCATCGGTAGTGCCAGTTGGCCCAATCGGCAGTGCTGGTGCGTGGTATGGAGACCCACCGGCAGTACCAGTCCTGGTCGTCGGCAGTGCCGATCGACCCCGATAGGAAAAAGTTTCGGGATGAAGCAAAAACTTGATCAAAACCAAATCGAACAAACTCCAAATGATATGATTTTCAGACCAGTGAATCCTCAACACATCACGACCCTAATCCTAGAAGATCAACTCAATTGGCCCAAGAAATCATCACGAATTTTAGATCTTGTGCCAAGAACACCAAAAAGGGAAAACTTGAGAAATCCTTCAAATCAAAGGTGCTAGAGCTCTTGATTTGGTCATGAACCTATGTAGGATTGATCTAGCTCAATAGCACGAAGTTGCCCAAGAAATCCGCCCCAAAAACTCATCCAAAAAGGAGATCGAAAATTCCCACGAAAATAGCTCTAAAAATAGGGAAAAAGAGAAATTTGGGATTTAGGGAGAGAGGAATATCTTGAGTACGAAAATAAATCTCATGTCATGGAAACATGCTTACAAGATCCATTGATACAAGGCTAAGAAGCCACTTGAATGAAGTCCAAACACAAGGCTAATGGGAATAGAGGCACCTCTTGCACTAGCCTTACCTCTCCTTATATAGGCCTAGGGTCTATTGTCCACATGACCACTCTACCCTTAACCTACATAACACACCCACCTACCACTAGGGGCATAATCATCCATCTTTCGCTACATTACCCGAATGCCATCGAGACCTTCATGACTTTGCTTTGCCTCGAAGCAAGCTCTGTGATGGTGCCATGTGCACCACCAACCACCGCCACCAGTTTTGAGGCCCAAATCAGGAAACCGCCTCGCACGCTTTTCAAAGCACAACTTCTCGACGTTGACGTGTGTCACCTTGTCCCGTGATCCTAACCACCGGCTAGTCTCTCCAAGTCCCTGTCCATCGGGCCCCCTTGTCACTTGCACCGGCATCCTGTTCACCTTGACTTGCTCAACATGCCATCTTCATCACACCACGGTTTTGAGGTTCAATCGTGAAACCGTCCGTGCTTCTCGCCTCTCCATGTGTACGGTGTGGATCACCCTTGACTCCACCTGACATCCTGATCGTCCGGCCCCAACTCACCTACTTGTGCCCGATCCTCTCGCCGTTGACCGGCAAGTCGACTCAAGTGACCTACACATCATGAGACAAGCAAACACATTTCCCAACTCCTGCAACTTCACCAATACTTCAACCAACTCCAGTTAGTCAAAACCATGACATGCACAAACTCATGCAATCCCAAGATTCCGCATTTCAACTCAAACACAAGGTCCGCTCAAGTCAATTACTCATCACATATATTGCAAACCATGGCACATATCTACATGGTTTCTCATATGCATAATTAGATTATCTGAAATCCATATAGCACTAAAATATGAGAATATACGGATGACTTACCAAACATGGCAAAGTTACAATGTAGCAGAATTTGGATGCGAAAGGCAGGTTCACTTCTCGTCCATCACATCACAACAAATCCACGGCCAAACTTGAGCATATGACGAAACCCTACTGCTTTTATTCTTTAGAAGTTCGTTCACTAACAATCACAATTAACAAACCATGAGTACATAAGGTACTCAGCAAGCCGTAACACTACTCAAGGGTAAAGTCATGCATTGAGGTTGTAGCAAGGATGTAGGCAAGGGGTTTAATACTTGTGCTAGCGGCTAAGTATACGGGGTGCACTAAGAATAGATATCAAGGAAAGAGGGGACCTGTCAATATTTTAGTAGGGCCAAATCGTTCCCACTAGTTCCCATAGTTTTAAAAGGAATGGATCCCCATATCCAAACCTTGCACTTTCAAAACACGGGTATCATATCACCCACTCACACATCAAGGAGGCTGATTTGTGGTTAATCAATGAGAGCCCAATGATTGGTGCTCCATGACCAGTGACAACGGACATGGGAATAATTTAGGGGTTAACTCTGCAAAGCTTAGTATGTTGTACCCACAAGCTATGTGCTATTAGCTACGGATCACATAACGCTCCCATTTCACCCAAGCACGCCCAAAAGTCCACCACAGAGCTCAAAATTTCCACCATTACGACACATGGTCATATCACTGTACTTTGACGCACAGTCATATAATCTTGCCAGTACCGGACTTATCACCACTGCACTGAAACCAACCCCTGAGTCCATTCCTACTTTGTTGGGTGACACTTCCTTGCAGCGTAACCCAGGTTCCGCATTAGTCCTACCCATACAAGTTCTGTGATCATACTAAAAATATCACCAAGTTGAGGTCTCGCTATCATTCCTGAGCGGTCGGGCAAGCACTCATCCAAGACAGGTGGATCTACACCGAAGACACCATCACCAAGTACTCTACACCAGTACTAAGGAGTCTCACCCTCGAACAAGTCTCTCCCACCCATCTTCAACTTCACACAGTTGATTTAACACCTACCCACATCATACTTACACGCACACTACCAACCACATTTCACCCATTTTCGAAATAGAAGTATGTAATATGTGTTACGATGAAGCTCATCGCGGGGTTCCTAAGCACTTCTAAGCATAGCAGCATTCTGTACATTAGGCATCTAATGTTGGTGTATGCGGAGCTTCCGGGGTGGTAGGGTATACAAGGAGGGGTTGCAGTAATTACAACGGAATTACCGATACTCAAATAGGTAGCAATCATGCAAGCAAGTCACAACAATAGCACTCAAGAGAGCATGCAATATAGAATAGGCTCTAAGTAGGTTTCTAAACTACTATGATAGGATCAATATGATCAAGGGGATGTTAGAGCTTGCCTGGTAACGCTAAATCCTTAAACGTCATGGTTTACATTGCATCGCGTAACGGTGGCGGAGTCTGTCTCGCTTCCTCTCTAGCATTGGGCTCCTCAGGTTCTTCGCATGCTACAGTACGTGACGCTAGTGCAAAGAAAATAAAATAAATAAGAAGCAATCAAAACTCCAGTTAAAACTCCAGATAGGACATTTGGGGGTTCATTGTATACCAGTGGGATTATAGGTAGGTTGGGTCTTAGAAGGCTGACAGTGAAAGAATCGGTGGAAACGGAGGTCGGGCAGTGAAGATATGGTGTTTAGGGGGACAAGGGGAAAATGTTATGACGGGAGTTGAAATATGGTGGGTGGTAAAAGGTTCCTCGTGTCAGGACGACCGCGCGAGCGTGAGAATCACCCAAAACAGAGCTATGAATGAAAAGATGTGATGTTTGGAATGTTTAGGGGCTTATTTGCAATTATCATAAGGTCGTGAGGACCTATATGTAATTACAAAAATATCAGGGGCTTAGTTGTAAAAATGGCAGGGGCTAAAAGGTAATTTGCAAAAAGTATGGGGGTCTTTCTATAAAATGATAGGGCTTAAACGGAATTAAAATAAAGGTTAGAGACCGTTCTGCAAAAAGACAAGGATCTAGGATTTTCTAGAATATTGGATTTAATTTTGTGTAGGAAAATATATGGACCTGGTGCATGGTGCCATGGAGTCGGTCTATGGGTGTGGTCTACGGGTATATGTGGACTGGGGGGGGGCTAAACTGCTATTGTGTACAACTAAATAGGAGGGGGGGGTTTAATTAGTGATAATGTTGAGACTTGATCTCGGCAATATATTTATAGGGCTACGTCGAGACTAAGAACTATTATGGTTGCAAAAGGCGCTGAGTTATATAGGCTCGGGCCCTCTCGATGAGAGTAAAAACCCTACATCCTGTATCCGTGGATTGTATTGCTTGTTCTTTCGTGTCCGCGATGAGGGGTTTCCTTCCGCCTTATATATCCGGTCGGCAGGGAGTACATGAAGAGTCTTACTCGTAGTCTATAAGGATTTACATAGAAAGTCTATCTCTAATTGCCTTGTGCCCCAAGCTGACTCGGTCAATTCCCTTATTGATGAGGTACCCGATCGGTTGCCGACTTAAGCATATCTATGGATACCCGGAAGGTAAGTATTCCACAGCAGACCTCGAGTGCTTTCTGATTTTGAGCTATGACTTGCCGAGTGATTTTCAATGTTGATGCAAACATGTCATAAATTAGGAAGACCTCATGATTGAAATTCTTGATGGATCTGGTGCACCGACTAGGTGCACCTGATCAGGTGTAGCCCCTGACTGTTGTATAATTTGGAGACTAACAAATAATGCAAGAGTCTAATAATATTAGCTCTAAACATTTTGTTACATAAATTCAACTCAAACCATCAAGCTCGAGCTGATGATCCTCGGGTCATCAAACCAAAGGTTATTCTACATGACATCAATCATGCCGACCGATTTAAAGTTATGCCGAGTGATTTACACTCTTATCTGAATAATTTATGGACTCAAAATTCCATGACATCAATCAAGTTGTAGTCTATATGCAAACTTATACGACATCAATCATATATTTAGTAAGCCAAACGACATCAATCGTGCTACAGCCTTTCTTTATGAAATTATTAGTCGAATTAAAACAAGCCCAATGTTGGTAATTACTTAATGACTTCAATTAGTCAGGTACCTGTGAACTTGAACCCATACGACCATCAAGTCCTATTGCCATATGATCTTCAAATCATATAGATATGGGAAGTATATATATTTTTTTAAATGGATATTCCATTGCTTCTCATCAAAGAAGCCCCCCGAGATCAAGTTCTCAAGGTTTACTGCATTAGTTCTTTTTAAAGAACAATGCCTCATCATTTTTATAAGCCAAAAAAGCCTGGCACTGTATGGCCCACCGAAGCCCATAGGGACCTAAAAGACTAGGTGAAATAGGCAAAGGTATAAAAAGGGCAGAGGGTTGTTGACTCCAAGTCCACGCCGCCATTTTGCACGCAGCGCTTCATCTTCCTTGCGCCTCCCCTGCTCCGTGACTCCTCTGCTTCAAAGCTAGGGTATCTGTTGTCAAAAATTTGCTCTTCTTCCTCGCCCTTCTCAGGGGAAGATTGCTTCTGGGATTGTGCCTTAGAGCTTTGGCGGGTGCGCTTCGGGGCCATCGCTCTTGTTTGACTGTGGTGGGAAGCAGTTGCGTGGAGCTTTGGGGTGGAAATGGAATCCTGAGATCTAGGGTTTGTGTGCGCAAGAAGACGGCGATGGCGAAATGAAGACGAAGGGATGCGGCTGTTTGGAGGCCCTTTTTATAAGGGCTAGATGACCTACTAGGCCGAGGCTTCTCGTAATCTGTTAAGTCCAGTTTTATTAATCGGATTGTTGCGGTTTCAACCTTGGAAATTGTACCTTTCGAGATCCCGTGATAAATTACTTGGATTGTTGTAGTTTCAGCCTTAGAAATTATACCTTTCGAGATTTTGTGATAAATCACTCGGATTACTGCAGTTTCAGCCTTAGAAATTGTACCTTTCGAGATTTCGTGATAAATCACTCGGATTACTGCAGTTTTAGCCTTGGAAATTATACCTTTCGAGATTTCATGATAAATCACTCGAGTTACTGTAGTTTCAGCCTCTGAAATTGCTCCTTTCGAAATTCTGTGATAAATCACTCGGATTATCTCGGCACCAATCTTGGGGGCTATGTTTCCGTGTTATATTATTACTATTGATACATCACCAATCTTGGGGGCTATGACAATTGAAATTCTTTGTTAATCATTCGGATTAAGGGCACTTCAGCATTAGGGATGTAGATATTAATTTGGTGATGTATCACAAAGCGAGTAAGAGAATTCAGCTAAATATGGGGCTTGTTAAGACAAAATTGGAATATTCAGACCTCATTATGCCCTTTTCTATGGAGGGACAAGATTAATTGGATATTTTTCAATAACTCAAAAGTTGCTTTGGTGTAGCCTTAACAACCTTCTGAGTTGGGGGCTATATGCATAGGCTATATCTTTTTTAGGGATTTATGAATAAGGTTTAATAGAAAAAGCACTTCCCAATTTCATAAGATGTCGAGGCAAACCAAGACGACAATTCAATATGGGAAGTGCTTGGGGGCTACTGTGGTATGTATATACCAGGGATACCTCGCCACTCGGATATATTGCCGAGTGGGCCACGGTCCAATAAAGATAAAGACCCATGAAGATAACTACTCGGATTGTTACTTGGAGTACACGACAAGTCAATACTAGAGATAGAAAGTTAGAGATAGAGTCTTAGTCGGAGATCATGTTGTAACCGACTAAGACACTTACCATGTAACCCTGCCCCCTGGATATATAAGGAGGGGTAGGGGCTCTTTCGTGGAGATACTGCATAATACACCATAGAATACAGGACGTAGGGTTGTTATCCTCTGGGAGGCCCGAACCTATCTAAACCTTGCGTCTTGTGTGTCCATCGATCTTTCATACTCATACGCATACCTAGACCTACCATCGAGAATATCTCTCGATAGCTCCCTTACTCCAGATCCAACACGTCACTTTTTCATTGACCATGCCTCGCAAGTCGTCCAGGAAGGTCGTCGCCACCGAATCATCTTCCTTGGAGTTTGAGATCCCGAAACAGTTGCGGGAGTTCTCCAAGAGTAGCCTCTCCACTGCCAATCGAAACATAATGGTGATGGACGGCATCCTCCCGGAGCAGGCGCCTATAGATTGGAAGGTACCAAAGGAAACTCACCCCCTCCCAATCCATAAACAGATCGTAGTTTTTCGCTCTTTCTTCGAGCATGGTTTTAGAGTTCCCTGCTGTAGTTTCTTGCGTGGGCTCCTTTTCTTCTATGGGATTGAGCTTGCCTTTTCTTTTTTGTTAGGCATGCTCTAAAATAATTTTTATACTCTATAGTATAAATTCGACAACCCATTTTTTAGAATAAATTTGTTGAAAAAACTCCAATATAGTTTGTTCAAATTCCAATAGGTACCCTTTGGAAATTGCTGCAACAAAAATTGAAAAGTTTTGAACTCGAAGGTTATTCCAAGGAATGCGTGAGAAAAATTGTTTCAATCTCACGCCAAAACATGTAAGAAGTATATCACTGAAAATTAATACCCGGCCATATGGGTACATGAAGAGATCGAATTCCTTTATACCCCCAATTAGAATTAAGGGAAATAAAACATAAATGGAGTCAACCTCAATCCCAACTCCATTCTTCACATTGCCAGCTTTGTGCATTTGTGCGAAGCTTTTCTAGGTGTTCTGCCCCACTTCACTTTGTTATGCCATCTCTTCTTCCTCTGACCGCTGCCAACTAAGGAAAACCAAGTCACCATTGGTGGAGTTGGCTTTCAGTTGCACAAGAAGGAGGCTTATATCAATGTGCCGCTGAACACCAGAAACAAGAACTGGAGGGATGAGTGGTTCTACTATGACAATCCTCCCCCTGCTCTTGTTGATTTGTCTAGTGTGAATGCCACTCCTCAATTGCAATGGTCGGAGAGACCGAATCCAACCGAGCTAAAGAATGATGGGGTTGATGACATCACAATAGCGAAGAGCTTCATAGTTCGCCAATGCAGCCCTTGAAGCAGCAGAGTGTTGGTCATGATTACGCACCCACTTACATACCGCAAGAGGACGATGTATGATTGTAGCACTTTTTCCCTTGAATTGAGTATTCCAAGGTTTATCGAATCCACTGGGACCTTAGGGGTAATTAAAATAAAGTTAATAGTAAAAGGTTCAATCAAAGCTACTGTCAAATTCAGGTTGCATGAGGGAAGACTGGCCAGCGCAAAGGTGCGCCAGACAGTAAATTTGTCTGTTGCGCCAATCGATGCAGGGGTTGAGCCGATCGGCACACTGGTGAATCTAAGACAAAGTACACCAGATACCTTGTAAGCCTAAGCTGTTAAGTGAGTAGCCAAGTATCTACTAGTGAGATTGTAACCAGAAAGTCTAATGAAATAGCATCATAATGGGTAATTACATGGACCAGTGAAAACCTATAACGAATAAGACCACCCTGCTTTTCGAGCGGCTCCCGATTTATCACTGTCGAGAGGAAACCATTAATAGTGAGAGCATCTTACCCTACTCAACTATCCAATAGTGCTACATAGGCTTAGTGCTATCACCGCTAAACCACACTACTAGCATCATCAAGCAACCATAACCAATACAATGTTCGAATACTATCCTAATCACCACGATCAAGATAATATCTACTTACTTAGCCTAGAACTAAGCAATTGGAATAAGCACATGCATGATTATAGAATCAAGATAGACAAATACCTAAAACCATCATCAACATATTCAATCATCCATGAGATACATAGAGTAAGATTCATCCCTGTCGAGATGGCCTACCTTGACGGATCAACTCTTAACACCAATGGTTCTTGAAACTCAACTAGACATCTATTCTAATGGGGCAAGCCCCGGTGGATCTAACTGACGGATTTATTATCCCTCTATCGCCTCTGCCTCCTCTCTCGCCACGACCAGGATTTACAAGTATTTATAGAGGTTCTACTCGTAAGGGACTTGGTTTGTAGCAAATAAGGCGATTGCGCCGACCGGCGCAAGCCATGTCTTCTCTGGTTTCTCCTTCGAGTTGGTTCCTCTGTCTTCTATAGTGGCCAAGTAGGCCTTTTCCTTTGAGATAGTCTTGTACTGCACATCAAAATCTTGAAGTTCCATAAATCTTCTGTCACACCCATTTTAAGAAGCAAAACGGGTGCAACCGTACGTGTGCCCAGGATCAAGTTACACACACATACGGTATATCATCAAGTTACATCGTATCTTTATTACAGAAGGACCCGTGGGTCTAAAAGAAAAGTACATCCAAGCAGCGGAAATCAACTAGTGTAGACGTCCCAATCTCCACAGGCATCGACAGGTGGATCATCGCCTAGTACTCACTTTCTTCATCTTCGTAGTGGCTCCAATCTTCTCCTAGGGCTGAACATCAATGTGGTATATCAAGGGTGAGTATGTGTCGTACTCAGCAAGTGGGGGAAAAGATGACATGGAGTTATAGTCAAGAAAAGGCTTTATAGGGTGGGTTGCATGAGCTTTTAATTAACCTAAGCATCCTATATACTACGTGGGGTCCTCCCAACCATGATTCCACAAGGTGCTATACTAACCAAGTCCTAATCCATCCCACCCTTCCAACCATACCAATCCATACCCAACTAATCTTGTGAGGATTCCAGGCCGCTCTTGACCGTGAGCATGGCTATCATTATAGTTTGATACTCTGCAGAGTTTGTACCACTTTACCCACAAGTCGTGATTCCCTTTTTGCCCGTGGACGCGACCCACCCTCTCTAAAGTGTAAATTATTAGGACTGAAAAATAACTACTAAAAAGTATAAGGTTGTTTTTGCAAAATTTTAGGACTTAAACATAATTAATATTAAGTGTAGGGGGCTAAGTGTAAAAAGATAGGGCCAAAATATAATTAAATTAGGTACAGGGGTGTTTCTGTAAATTTTCAGGGCTAAAATAATATTTACAAAAATATTAGGAACTAAAATTCTGCAGAAAGTTAGGGTTAAAAACTAATTAGGTCAAAGCAGAGGGGCTTAGGTGTAAAACTGCCAATTTTCCTAGAATTTAATGAATAAAAAAATCCTAAAAGGTGTGGACCGGGTCCACGGGGTCATGGACCGGCGTGGATTTGTAGTCCACGGTATTCCGGGAGTATACCCCTTCAGGGGTTTCTAATCTCGGCCCTAGGATTTAAAACGGACGGCATCGGGGGGGGGGGGGGGGGGGGGGTTCACGGCGCTCCGGCCACCCATTCCTCACCGCGAGAGCACGGGGAGGGAGAGGGGAGCGAGGCGATTCTCACCGACGGGTCGCGCGGGTGTGGGGGAGGCAGGAAGCGGGTCGGCGACGGAGCTCGGCGGCCGCGACGGTCGGAGCTCGGCGGGGAAGGTGGTTCCGGGGTTGCGAGCGGGCGGGGAGGAGCGGAATGGGGGCGACGGAGAAGGGCGTTGCCGAGGGGGGGTTTATAGGCGCAAAGGGGAGAAATTGAGCCGGTGCAGGGGGGTCTCCGGCCATCAATGGCCACTAGCGCCATTGATTTGCGCGGGCCTCGGTAACGGTCGAAACGGCCGGAGGGTGGGATAGAGGGGAAGCAGAGGGAATGCGCGGCGCTCAGGGTACGGTTTCGGGGTGCCGGCAAAGCGGGGAGGAGAGGAATCGGGCAGGGCCGTCAGTTTCCGGCGAGGGCAGGAGAGAGAGGGGCGAGAGGAGAGGGATGACGGGTGGGGCCGTGTGGTCAGTCACAGCGGGGCGGAGCTAGGCTGCGCGGGAGGGTGGTCCGTGCCCGGCTGGCTCGGCCTGCTGGCGGGTGCGCTGGGCTGGCGGGGAGCTGGGCCAGGAGTGCGCAGCTAGGCCGCGGCGTGCGCGTGCTAGGCTACGGCTGAGAGAGAAGGAGAAGGGGAGGGAAGAGGCGGCCTGGGCTGGCTGGGCCGAAAGGAGGACGTGGGGAAAGGGGAGGAGGGCTCCGGGTGGGCCAGAATGGCTGGCTCGGCCTAGGTTCTAATTTCTCTCCTTTTCTTTTTCTTTTCTCTCCAAAATCCTATTCTAATTTTCCTGGTGCTTAATTAATAATTAAACTAAATGCACAATGCAATTAAAATCTATATGGAAATGTCATGCCATGAAAATGAAATGTTTAATTAATTATTTTAGAAAATAATTTGTCCTAGGTTGTTTTACTAATTGCTAACTCCTAAAAATTAACATTTTTTGAAAAATGCAAAAAGTAGGGTGTTACATCTTCTAGGCAAATATCTTCAAGTGTCTTGCGCAGATAAACTTCCAGAAACATGTGGAATGGGCCTCGATCACTTCTGTGGGCGAAAACATCCTTGAACCGATTGGCTCATGGACTGCGCCGATCGGCGCACTAGGCTTCTTCAGTGCTTTTCGTCGGTTCTGGATTCCTGTCCTCTCCAGCATCACTTTAATCACCAATTTTACCTGTTTCTACAATAAAGGTCCAAAACAACGCATATACAAATATATAGGCAATATCATAGGTAAATGGCCTAAATTAGTATCATAAAAGATATCTCAAATCAGCAAATGTTGAGCATTGTTCTATTGTGGTGTATTTCATATTAGTATTCAGCAAAATAGTTCAAATATGGGCATAAAGCTTAAAGTTTCTCCCCAAAGCAATAAATCATGTTCAACTCACAAATTATAACTTTTCCACACATGTAAATCACATAAAAGATTGTTGTGAACATAAAGAATCTATCTTCCAAATAATCCAAGGCAACAACACATCTTTCAAATCACTCAACCTATATTCTACATCATAGTGATCGAATAATATTTGTGTAAGGCTTGTATGAGTAGCTAGGTGAGGTAATTCAAGGATTGCAAACATAAATCAATAATATATTGTAAAGCTAGGAGATTATTCTTTGTTGAAATTATAGAAACTTTATCAAGATGGCCATCAAGAAAGAAAAATTTAAGAAAGGACTCACACTTTGTATATGTGGACATGCGCATAGCAAAAATTTGATCTTGGAAGAAAAAGAACTCCCATTATTAGATTGCACATGGTTGGAAAGATTCATGGCTATATTAGAATGAATTTCAAGAATAAGCATGTCATATACCATCCCCCACACTTAAAATTTTGCTAGTCCCTTAGCAAACAATAGAGCATTTCCTTTTTTTAATTTTCTTCTTCCTCTTCTTCTTCTTTTTTTTATTTTGCTCTCTGCTACGTCAATCGGTTCAGGGTGCGCCGATCGGCTCTCAACCCGAATTCACCAATATTTGTTGGTATTTGATTCATCTGGCTTCAACATTTATTCAAGAATTAAATATTGCCAGAAATATGGATGTGGTCAAGGAATGATACTCAATAAGATATTTTGAGTTTATGGTAGGATACTCAGCGGAATTGAATTTTTTGCATGAGTAATTCAAGGCTAGAAAAATATACACAAAGATCTTCCATCTTAGTAAAGTTCATACCAGAAAGAATTAAATCCTAACCGAACTCAACCATCAATTTAATATTCATCTACTTATGTTATCATCACAATTTGGACAATACAAATGAAGCACATGGGTACTCAAAATTGCTCTACATAAGACATATTGCCGAATAATCATTAAGTGTAAGTTCAAAATTTTATTAATGCTCAATATTATTTGGTCTTCATTGGTAATTTTCAAGAAAGAATAAATAATTCAAGTCCCCTAAAAGAGCATAACGGTCACCATTATATTAAGATCGAGACTCGAATACATGGTGATAATTTTTGCACACACTTGCATAAAAATAAAACTACTACTAATTACTACTAACACACTAGCATGAAAGTAAACACACCCAATACATGGTTTCCTGACCCACTCACAAACACATAAGCAAATAAAGAAAAAGATTGCAAAAAATAAGTGAAAACGCAAACTGGGAAACCGATACATGTGCCAACACCTAGGTACTTTAGTCAAATGGAGATGGAGACGGTGGCTGATGTAAGTCATAGCATCGTGCCTTGAGTCGCTTGAACTCCTCCACCATCACCTCGTGGTTGTTCCTCCATTGGGACATTGCGTCCTCCACGCGCTCGATGTAGTGCATGTTGTTGTCAATGTACCCCTGCATGGGCACGAAAAAATCTGCACCGGTCACAGTTGGCACCACAGGCACACGTCCTTGGTACCTGTAGTCAATACCCGCGCTGAAGTAGGGAGCGCCGACCGGCTCGTCACCTACGCCGACTGGCGCAGAGGGCTGTGAACTGCCCGCTGCATCGCTCCACCCTGGCTAGTACTGCTGAGGCTCATGGCGTGAATTCCAGGAGTCCCACTCGCTGCCGACTGCTGTAGATGTCGCTGGTTGTCAAACCTGCCCACGACGGTCCTTGAGAGCTCGGCCCCCCTCCAGGAGACCTTCCTCAAACTAATTTCCTCCCTCTAGCTTATGATGGAGGAAAACTCCTAGCTCCGCACACGGGAGCCTGATGTTGGTGCCGTTGACATGGAAACCAGTGCGAACGCTTCGCGTGACAATATTTCCACGAGTCATATTCTCGCCGATCTCCATCATGCACTCCCACTTGTTGTCGCACCCTCCCGGTCCATCGCTGTCGCAGACGAGGGCTGCTAGGCGTTGAAGATAGGCCCCGAAGGCCAACTTCATGCTCGCCTTGTCCCTCTTGTCGATCCAACCCCGCACCATCACCGACATAGGGTTGCAATGAGACGGACTCACGATGGCGTTGTAGAGCCACCGCAAGTCTGCATCAGTGACGTTGGTAGAGTTGACCTTGTCGCCTGTGCGCGCCACCAACCACCGATAGAAGACTTGAATGGTCAGGTTGCAGATGTTGTCGCACTTCATCTCCTCCATGAATAAGAGCCACCTCCAAAAGGAGGCCAATTCCCCACATCCCAAGATTCCGGTGACGTTGGTATTGGCATCGAAGCCGAAGGCTTGAGCCACCGCCTCCATGGTCACCGTGTAGCTGATGTCACGGACACGAAAGTTGACGGCCTCGTTGCCGTCTTCGACGATGCCAAGCCTCATCGTAGAGGCAACCTCGCTGATGATGTCGAGGTTGCAGTCCATGCAGAGGAGGTGGAAATCCGCCCAGCCGAGATTGTTGAGCATCCTCCTTATGTCCTCCCATATGCCGATCGTGATGAGCAAGGTCTCATCCAAGTCAAAGTTGGGAATGAACCTTCCCGTGACCACGAGGTAGCGATGATGTTCCTCTGCGCTTCGGAGGGTGAAGCCCTCCTCAACCTTGCGCGACATGAATGCCGGCGGTGGTGGTGATCTGGGAACCCCATGGCTTGCCACCGTTTGGCTCCTCGTAGCACGCCCCGTTGGAAGGGGCGCGCCGGAGATGGAGTGGCGGGCACGGATCACTGCTGCCGAGCCGGTGGATGCATCACCCATCGACATGTCATCGCGAGCGCCGGAGTTCCTCCTTGCCGAGGAGTCACCGCTCGACTCGCTGCTGCCGCCGGAACTGCTTCCCCGGCGCTGCCTCTTGCCCAACTTCCCAGCGGAGGAGTGGAGATGATCCATCTGCGAGGAATGTGGAACGTGTGCGAGATCGTGAGTAGTGGAGAAGGTGGAGAGATTACCGGAATGGTGTGCCGAACTGGGGCGCCTGGCCTCCCATTTATAGTGTGAAAAACTTCCAGGAGAAGGACCCGCCTGAAATTTTTAAAATTCGAGAGAGCGCCGATCGGCACGTAGGTGCGCCGATCGGCACAATTCAAATTTTGAATGCCCTGAGAACTGTGGCGCTTGATTCTCCTCCTTTTATGTTGCTTCCCGGTACATCATGTTGGTTGGCAGGGGAACAACATGGAATCTCGACGTCTTGATTGACTGCGCCGATCAGCACGAGCCTGTGCCAATCGACGCGCCGTTTCTTTTTCAGCTTTTGGTTAATTCCATGTCTCCTCTGTATCGCACACCTATGTCGGTCGGCGCAGTAGGGCGCCGATTGGCGCAAGTCGCTTGCACCTCGTCTTTTGGTCTGGCGCTGATCCTGATGCCTTATGTTCATCTCATTCACCTAATTTTCCACTTTTTCCAATGTTCCTGTAGCATTGGCATACATAGAGGGGCCCATCTGGTGACCGCGCCGAATGGCGTTGACGCGCGTCGATTGGCGCAATGTCAATTCTTGCTCCCGGCTCCTCGCTTGTTCGCTAGATGTTGCTCTTCATCCTTTCCTGCGTCATTTAGCAACCAATATGCACACAAAACTGCTGTGCTGGTTGATTCTTAGCACCCCTTCAATTTTGGGTGTCGTCAGCCTTCTGTCCTGACCTAGGCAATAACATGCCGATCGGCGTAGAAGTGCGTCGATCGGCGCAAGCACTGTTCCTTCCTGTTTTTTGTCCTTTTTTGTTTTATTCCTGCATTGTTAGTCTACAGTATGTATATATATAGTTTTGCATAAATAAATAGGCAACACAAGAGCACACAAGAATTAAGCACACACTTTTTCTATTTCTTTTATTCGGTAGATTGTTTTTATTATAAGCAAGCAAATTTAAAACACCACGTTGCCCTCTCGGCCATCACTAATTAACCAAATGAAACTGGTTGCCCTCCCTCAAGCACTAGACAACTTCTAAATCCCCCAATCATTGGGTTGCCTCCCAAGAGCGCTCTAGTTATTTAGAGGTCAAAGAGCTTGACCTCCCCGCAAACAATCAATCCTTAGTGTCGCGGTGCGGGATGTGAGGCCGCGACACTACAAGGTTCTCTTATCTCCATGGTTCATATAGCTCGAACGACCTATCCATACATCCCCTCCAATTACTCTGAATGCCACGTTGCCACTGTGTCTTGTATCTCTTCACTTCATCAACAGTATGACACTCTTCTACCTTTGGGTGAAACTTGAAAGAGTAGGGAGTTCCACTTATATCGAAGCTTATCTCACCACTCCCAACATCAATACTTGCTTTTGTTGTCCTCAAGAAGGGTCTACCTAAGATCAACGAGGTCCTCATCCTGTTATCCATATCAAGCACAATAAAATCAACTGGGACAATGTGATCTCCAATTTGAACAGGCACATTCTTAGCAATTCCATTAGGGAAGCATACCGATTGATCGGCTAACTCCAAACACATATCCGTAGGCTCTAATTCAGGCAAATTGAGACTTGTGAATATATTACAGGGCATAACACTTACGCTTTCTCCAAGATCGCACAAGCACCTATCAAATATCCTTGTTCCAATCATGCATTTGATGCTTGGTGATCCAGGGTCGGGTTTCTTCTCAAGTGCAACATCATTGATTGCCACCGTAAGCTCCTTAGTAACCTTCACAACCTCCTCAGAAACTAGAGACTTCTTATTTTGCATCATGTCCTTAATGTCCTTGGCATAGGTGGGTACTTGAATAGCATCAACAAAAGGGACATTGATGCAAAGCTTCTTTATAATATCGACAAACCTTGTAAATTGCTCATCTTGTTGTCGCGCTCTTTCTATCTTCATCAGTAGTTGAGTATCCAGGAACGTGGCAGGGCCATGCTCCTCTGTCTCCATGCCCATTTAGACCAGAGAGGTCAACATTCTCCTCGCGCCGATTAGCGCTTTCAGGGAGCCGATCGGTACCATCAGGATCGTCGCGCCGATCGGCGCCAGTTGTGCGTCGATCGGTGCGTTGCCTCTTTGCTCCTGCAGGGTGCTTTGGATCTTCTGTTTGCTTTCCTGACCGTGTAGCTATTGCCTTCAACTGTTCTGCAGACTTCATATTGTCAGGAATAGCCCCTTTGTTGCCTTGAATGGCTTGCGATAACTGTCCCATCTGTTGCTCCATAATCTTGGTATGCTTCAAAATCTGCTCATTGGAGCCCACAATTTCTATCACCTTGTCATTAATTCCCTCAAGGACACGATCAATCTCCTTGAATTTAGCTTGATTGTCCTTGTTGATCTTCTCTTGAGCTTGGAAGAACTCATGACATTGGAGACAAAGTGGGATAGAATTTTGCATGGATGAACTAGGAGAGAAAGAACTCCTTTGCTGCTAATATTAGGGCTTCCATCCACTATTATTCATATATTCTAGCATCTTCATCTCTTCAGGGCAATCTTTCTGTGCATGACCGAATTCTACACACTCACTCCTCTTCTTCTTGATCTTGAACTGGATCTTCTATTGTGAATAATGCTCGAGGGGTGGCACGGACTGCTTCTCTAACTAAATCTCCAAGTGACTTGCTTTTCTTCTCGCTGTTCTCTTCTTGTGAAAGAGTCTTTCTGGATCATCGGTGTAATTAAAGGGTTTGTTTGACTTAGTACTGTCCATACCTGTTAGTTTCACTTAATAGAATATATGTACTAAAGAGGCAAGTAAAGCACAATGACTAAACACTAATACATCAGACAATGTTTAAAAACCTGCTACGGTCCTCGGCAACGGCGCCAGAAAAAGGGCTTGTTGGTCGTGATTACGCACCCACTTATATACCACAAGAGGATGGTGTACGATTCTAGCACTTTTTCCCTTTAATTGAGTATTCCAAGGTTTATCGAATCCACAGGGACCTTAGGGGTAATTAAAATAAAGATAACAGTAAAAGGTTTAATCAAAGCTACTGTCGAATTCAGGTTGCATGAGGGAAGACTGGCCAGCGCAAAGGTGCGCCAGATAGTAAATTTGTCCTTTGCACCGATCGGCGCAGAGGTTGAGCCAATCTGCACACTGGTGAATCTATCGTCACATCGATCAGTGTAGGCGTTGAGCCGATCGGCACACTGATGAATCTAAGCCAAAGTGCGCCAGATACCTTGTAATCCTAAGCTGTTAAGTGAGTAGCCAAGTATCTACTAGTGAGATCATAACCAGAAAGTCTTTTCAAATTGCATCATAATGGGTAATTACATGGATCAGTGAAAACCTATTATGAATAAGACCACCCTGCTTTCTGAGTGGCTCCCAATTTATCGCTGCCGAGAGAAAACCCTTAATCGCACAAGTATCTTACCCTTAATTGCGAGAGCAAATTTGTGCTGATGTTGTTGGTAAGATCACATACCAACTTTCATTTTCTTTTTGCTCACTCTATGATGTGAACAAGGGTTCCCAATCTTCTGAAAGGTTCTGGATACATTGATTTGGTCGAAGGCGACACACAAATCGATCCGGGTTCAGAACAACACGTTCTAAACCCCGTAATCGCAGCACGACGTCTCCTCTGGTTATCAACCGTCCTAAAACAATTGACCTCGCTGAGAAGGCTAATCCCTGCCTACGAATCAAGAACACAAGCAAGAACAAAGAAGAAGGCAACACAATTGTAGATGTATTATGAATCTCACGAAGTTGGGGTCTCACAAACCATGATGACGGCAAAACTGTTATGAACAGAATAATCTAAGCAAAACCTGAACCCTAATGGTGCGGTGGCGGCTGTATATGAAGACCCTAGGGTTGTGCAAGACCCTCTGTACACGCCCCTAATTGGGCTCAACTAGATACAAAGCCCAAAGGCCAAAAACAGGCGACGCAGCACCGAAATAGATTCTAGACCCTATATTGTTTCGACGATTCCTGATGACTCCGGATGAATTTTGATATGAGACCGATGGCATTGGAAAGGTCTTCTTCTTATCTTTCCGTGCATATATAGAACATCCGAATCCGAGTCCATATGCGTCCTGGGCTTCCGTTTTAGTGCAGACTGGTCCTGAGCCCCGAAACAGACTCGAAGTTAACAGTAAAAGATCTAATCAAAGCTAATGTTGAATTCAGGTTGTGATGTGGACAAGGGTTCCCAATCTTCCGAAAGGTTCTGGATACGTTGATTTGGTCGGAGGTGATACACAAATCGTTCCGACTTCAGAACAACACGTTGTAAACCCCACAATCGCAGCACGACGTCTCCTCTGGTTATCAACTGTCCTAAAACGATTGACCTCACCGAGAAGGCTAATCCCTGCCTACGAATCAAGAACACAAGCAAGAACAAAGAAGAAGGCAACACAATTGCAGATGTATTATGAATCTCACAAAGTTGGGGTCTCACAAACCGTGATGATGGCGAAACTGTTATGAACAGAATAATCTAAGCAAAACCCGAACCCTAACGGTGTGGCGGCGGCTGTATATGAAGACCCTAGGGTCGTGCAAGACCCTCTGGACGCGCCCCTAATTAGGCTCAACTAGATACAAAGCCCAAAGGCCAAAAATAGGCGATGCAGCACCGAAATAGATTCTAGACCCTCTATTGTTTCAACGATTCCTGATGACTCCTGATGAATTTTGATATGAGACCAGTGGCATTGGAAAGGTCTTCTTCTTATCTTTTCGTGCATATGTAGAACATCCAAATCTGAGTCCGTATGCATCCTGGGCTTCTGTTTTAGTGCAGACTGGTCCTGAGCCCCAAAACAGACTCGAAGTCGGTTTTGGTTGGGCCTCCACCTTGGCTTCCACGTCCTTGCTGGTCCTCCACGTCTCCAAATCCTTCTCCCATCATCTTCTGGTCCTCTCCATGGTTCCTAATTATAATATAATCATTAGGTAGCAAACCATTCTCAAAAGTGACATATAATGAAGAATGTAGGAACGAGCTCACCTCTAAATTTAGTCGTCGTGCACGAGCTCTAGTCATTAGACCTTGCAAGTCCAGAATTGGAGGAGTGTTGCATGTATCCTTAGGAGTGATGTCCTCATCACTCTATCGCTAAACATTTTATATGTGTCTTTAGCTCGCGATCAAAAAGTCATCGACCGGGAGAAGTTGACTTCAAATCAGCAAAGATTCTTGGATGCTCTGAATGCTAAGAAGGATGACCTCTCCAAGTCGGTCGGCGAACAAAACTCTGAAATCACTCGGCTAAAGAAGAAACTAGAGGAGGCCGAAGAGAAGATAGAGGAGGCTAAAAGCATCTCCAAATCTTTAAAATGTAACCTTGCTAGTAAGCTCTCCATTGTATCTTCATTATTTCTCTTGCTGACTTCAGATTTTGACGCTTTAAAAATCTTTTGAAGCCTTGTCTTACGACGCTTGAAAGTCATTGGATTATATCCATGCTAACCAAGTGGAGAAGACTGGTCACTCCTTGGAGTATTTGCTGGAGCATGGTTCAGAAGCAATTGGTAACAATACCCGGAGGGTGGCGACCGAGGCCGGGAGCCAAGTGCTGGCTATTTGCTAGTCTTGGTCTCTTGCATTGCCATTGGATAATATCAAGGAGGGCTTCAACCCAGACTTGACAATAGACCAATGCCAATTGCTTATGGACTCTATGCTAGAGACCTCCTGTGCCTTGGTTGACAATGTGAGTAGTACTTATGTAGGAAGACAATATTGTCTTCATGTAAATAATAATTCTTATGCTTGCTTAGTTCATAAACAAGTTAAAAGATCGACAAAGTAGTCATAAGGCAATCTCCTGTTACTTAAAGCAAAATGACCAGTACTTAGCTGCATTACTCGTGCTTTAGCACTTAGATCTTTTTACCATAAGTTTTTCAAAGATAAATACAGAAGTTGCATTGGTCTGCCTTAGCATATTAGATTGTAACTCATAGCTGTGTAACAAACAGAGTCGACCAGTCGACACATGACCTCTCTCTCTCTCTTTGGCTCTGGATTTAGTGTAGTGGCAGTATGTTGTGCAGTACGAATTGTATAACTATGATGTTAGGTGTTAGACCAAAAAACTTAAGACCGTATCAAGATATGAGAAATCGGTCGAACAAAATCCCAAAACCAGAACTTATCAAGGTTAAAGGAGTAGTGGGACATTATTACCAACCCCTGGCTCGATTGCTTAATATGATAGATTAAGAAATCAAGACAAATAAGAATGAAAATCATCAATAAATATTTCATCAAAAGACTGAAGTTTCATTCACTAATATTGTATGAGAATACAAAAGAGAGACTAAGTATAAAAGCGACGTAGCTGATTTATGTTCCATGAGTTTGGTATATCGTCGCCATCTTCATACATCAGTGGGTAAACCCCCGGCAGAGTGACTTCTTTGACCACATAAGGTCCTTCCCATTTAAGGGAAAGTTTGTGCTGATTTTTGGTTGATTGCACTCGGCGTAGCACTAAATCCCCAACATGAAACTGGTGACTGCGTATGTTCTTATCATAGTAACATCGCAAGCCTTGCTGGTATAGCACCGACTAAAACAGAGCGCGATCACACAACTCCTCTGCCACAATCAATTCAATCTCTCGATTTTATTCAGAAAGCTTCTCGTCGAATCCCTTATCTCACGCTGACACAAGGTTTATTTCGGTCGGCAGCATAGCCTCGGAGCCATAGACCAACAAGAAAGACGACTCACCAGTAGCCCGACTGATGTTAGTATGCAGCCCCCAGAGAACTAAAGGAAATTCTCGAACTCACCGACCCGCATAAGGTTTGAGCCTGTCAAATATCGGAGGCTTCAACCCTTGAAGAATCATATCATTGGCCCATTCGACCTGCCCATTGCTTTGAGGATGAGCCACTGATGCAAAGTAGATTTTTATTCCCATCTCATTGGCAAAGTCACGGAATTCCTCAGATGTAAACTGAGTACCATTATCGGTGATGATATCATGAGGGACCCCAAACCGAGTGAACACATCTCTGACAAACTCGATTGCTTTCTTCGAAGTTATCTTGCCGACCGGCTTCGCTTCAATCCACTTGGTGAATTTGTCAATAGTAACAAACAAATGAGTGAACCTGCCTGGTGCTTTCTTGAAGGGACCGACAATATCAAGCCCCCAGATTGCAAAAGGCCAAGTCATAGGTATCATCTGAAGTTGTTGCAAAGTCACATGTGTCTATTGAGCAAAGAATTGACACCCTTCACACTTCCAAACGACCTGGTGTGCATCTTCGACCGCCGTAGGCCAATAAAACCCTTGCTGGAAAGCTTTGCCGACCAAAGTCTTGGAAGCTGCATGATTGCCACATATTACTGAATGGATTTCTTCGATCAACACTTCACCTTCTACAATTGAGATGCATCACATCAAGATGTTCAATCCTCCTCTTCTATAAAGCAAATCGTCCACCATTAAGTATCCTTAACATTTAGCCTTCAACCTCTATTGCTCATTAGGATCCATTGGCAGCATACCCTTGCTCAAAAATTGGACAATCGGTCACGCCAGTCGATCTCTATATTGTCATCGCTTACGGGCTCAGCAACATCAGTCGCCAAGACATCAGACAGAGGAGAAATAGTGGGGGAATCTAGGGTGTGTAAGAAAACACCAGGTGGGACAATCGATCGAGACGATCCCATCTTGGTTAATTCATCAGTCGCTTGATTGCTATCCTAAAGAACATGCGTGAACATCACTCCATCGAATTTGTCTTCAAGCTTCCTTACTTCTTGGCAGTAAGCACCCATATTTTCATCTACATAGTTGCAATCCTTAGTGACCTGGTTAATGACCAAAGCTGAGTCACCAAAGATGTCAAGACGCTGAATGCCGAGCGAGACAGCAATGCGTAGACCATGCAGAAGAGCTTCATATTCTCGTTATTAGATGCGCGAAACATAATCCTGAGAACATATCATAATTTCTCTCATGTGGGTGATATGAACACAATTCCTGCACCAGCTCCAGGTAACTGGAGGTATCCATCGAAGTACATTTTTTAGTATTCGATATCTTGCAATGCAAGTGGCATTTGAATCTCTGCCCACCCGGAAATGAAGTCGACCAATGCTTGTCCTTTGATTGCCGAGCAAGGTGCGAACATGATGGTATACTGACCAAGTTTGACCGCCCACTTAGATATCTTTTCCTCGACTTCTTGGTTGTGAAGGACTGCGCCGAGTGCGAAGCATGTTTGAACTTCGATTGGATAAGCTTGAAAGTAATGCTTCAACTTCCTTGAGGTGATTAGGAGCACCTATAGTAGCTTCAAGATCTAGTGATATCGTGTTTTGGAGGCACTGAGAACCTCACTAATGAAGTAAACCAGGTGTTGTACTTTTTGTATATGACCCTCTTCCTCTCGGTTGATCGTTAAACGGTACTCACAACTTGAGCTGTGGCCGATATGTAGAGTTGAAGCTTTTCTTGTGGCTCCAGAGGCACCAAGACTGGAATATTGCTGAGGTGGACCTTCAACTCATCCAATGCCAATTGCGCTTCCACTGTCCATACAAAGTCATCCTGCTTCTTGAGCAGTTTAAAGAGCGGCAGACCCATGACCCCTAGTCGGGAAATAAAACGACTCAGGAATGCCATACATCCAGTCAGCTTCTGAACATCCCTTTGAAAATTAGGTGGCCCCATATCAAGGATCACCTTGATTTTATCCGGGTTAGCCTCTATACCTCATTTTGAAACGATGTAACCGAGTAGCTTACCCGAAGGAGCCCCAAAAATGCACTTTTTATGATTCAACTTCATCGAGTAATGTCTCAAATTGTCGAAAGTTTCTACCAGGTCAGAGAGAAGTTCATCGACGCTCCGAGTTTTTACACGATGTCATCTACATATGCTTCAGCATTCCGATTGATCTGAGCTTCAAAGCAGCGTTGAATACCACGTTGGTATGTCACGCCAACGTTTTTCAGACCGAACAGCATGGTAATGTAGTTGTAGGCGCCAAAGGGAGTTCTAAAGCTTAAAAGCTCACACCAGGCTGTTGAGTCTACAATCTGATCGATACATGGCAGAGAGAAAGGGTCTTTTGGACAGACCTTGTTCAAGTTGGTATAATCCACACACATCCACCACTCTTTATTCTTCTTGGGTACAAGGACTAGAATTTGCCAGCCAATCTGTATGCCACACTTCCTTTATAAACTTAGCATCTAATAACCTAGCTATCTCCTTCTTCGTGGTGTCCTTACAGTCTTGCGCAAACCTTCTAAGCCATCACCTGACAGAAGGTTTCCATGCAAAGATGTCCCTATTTTTCTGGAGGAAAAGAGTGAGCGTGAGTTCCTATTTCTCGTCGAGGTTGACCCCTATATCTTAGCAGGGTCTTTTGGGTCAAGCGCACTCTCCTTAGTAGGGACATCGTCCATCTGTATCTTGTCCCTGGTGTGCTTCTTCATGGGGATTTCCACATCGGTCTACTCCTCATTGCCGACTGCCTTCTGAATCTCCATCCGATCAAACAACATCAACTATTGATCGACCATCTTGCAACTCCGCACATCGCAATCAAAAGAATTCCAAAGATCAGAGTAGAGGGAGATTATTCCTTTGGGGTCTGGCATCTTGAGAGTGAGGTATGGGTAGTGCGGGACCGCCATGAACTTTGCCATCGCCAGTCTCTCGAGGATAGCATGGTGTGCTGACTCAAAGTCTGCCACCTGGAAAAGAATACGCTCGATCCTGAAGTTCTCACGGGTTCCAAGGTGATAGGCAGAATGATCTATCCAATAGGAACTGAGATCTTGCCGAGCACGATCCTGTGGAAGGGTGAAGAACTCGGCTAGAGGTCATTGATTGATAAGCCTAGCTCCATGAGGGTCTTGGTGAAGATCAAGTCCAGGCTGCTTCCTCTGTCGATGAGTACTTTGTTGAACTTGACCTCCTTCATCGTGGCTGTGAGTACCAACGGGTAGTGATCTGGCTTGGGCAGGTGCCTAGGGTGATCCGACCGATCAAATGTGATTGGTACCTTAGACCACTTCATGTATTTGGGCGTAGCAGGCTCTATGGAGTTGATCTCATGTAGTTCCAGCTTTTGCTTGCGCTTGGACACGTAGGCATCCGGGCCTCCTTAGATGAAGCTGAATCCCTTCTGGGGCTCCAGCAACTCTCCTTCTTTGTCCTTGTTGTCACCGTCTTTAGCCTTGTCCTTGCCCTTACGCCTTGTTGCATCCTTGGCCACCTCAAGTGCGGCGGTCACGAAGCCCTTCAGTCGATAACAGTCCTTTGCTTTGTGGTTCCCCTTTGGGTGCCATAGGCACGTGCCACTTAGCAAGTCATCCATGGTCTACTGGTTCATCTGAGGGTTTATATGGGATCGATCTACTACAGCGACCATGTTGTCACACTTCTTTATCTTGTCCTTCTTGGAGGACTATGGCTTGTCTGAGCACTTCTCCTTTCCTTTGCCGTAGATGTCATCCAGCGTCGTCTCGCTTGACATGAACTTGTCAGCGATCTCCAAGCATTCTCGAACGGTCAACTTGAGATCATGATTCCTCTGATTGATCTCCTGGACCAGCTCATCACTGTGTATGCCTCCTTGGAAGGCAGCAGTGATTTGCTGATCTGGGACATTAGGGATAGCGGTCTTCTCGCGCAGAACTGCTTGATGTAGTCACAGGGGCTCGTCAGAGTTCTGCTTGATCCAAGTGAGGTCAAAGTGATTGCCGGACAATTGCATGTAGCTTAGAAACTTTCTATGAGCTTCCTATTGAGGTCTCTCCAAGAGGTGACCGATTTCTCCAGAAGAGACGTGAGCCAAATACAAACGGTCGGATCAAGGCAGACCAGTAGCTAATTGGCCATCGTGAAGGTATCACCCCCGGCTGACCGAATCGCCATAATTTACAGTTGAAGCCACTCTCGGGTGTTGGTCTGACCATTGTATTTTTTTATGGGAACCGGTTTCAATCCTTTCGGCCACCAAGCTATGTGAAGCTCAAGTACGTAGGCCTTGATGCCATCGAATTCTTTCATCACTTGGAGTAGTTGACCTTCTATATCAGTCAAGAGATGGAGATGAGCGATGACTATAACGTGGGCCAACATTGTCATCATGGTGACAACGCCGATTGTCTCCATCATGATTCTTGCGCCGGTCCTGATCGTCGTGGTTGTTTCTTGGAAGTGGATCGCGTTGGTCTTCCTGTCGGTCGTCGGTCCTCCAATCGTGGCGCTCCTCCTCATGGCATCGGTTGTCCTGAGCCCGCTCCTCATAATGGGAGTTGATGGTGTCCCGGCCATCGCTGGTGCTGAGTGAATTTCTTAGATCCTCACACCTTTGTTGACCGCGGGAGGTCACATGACTGGAACTTACCACCGACTGTGATTTTTCCCTAACCACATCTTGGGTTGCTGTAGCCTTGAGCATAGCCACCGCCTTATGCATCACGGGGGTTTGATATGCTGTGCCAGCCATCAAGCTGTCAAGCAATGTTTTAGCCCCGGTGATGTTGTTCTATGGGGTGTCATGACCCTTGACGCCATCCACTTCGATCTCAGGTCCAAGGTCCAGTAGGCGTGCGAGGCAGGATCCACATGTTCCTCTCAGCCGACGACGATGTCCTGTTGACGAGTTGTTGTCTGGAGGGTTTTCTTCCCTATGGTCTTCTTCTGCGTGTTTTTCTTCGCGACCATCTTCTTCATAACCGTCTTCACGATCACCCTCCTCATCATTGTCTCTTGATGGATTTTCTTCTATATCGACCATGTTTACAGTCAGAGGGTATAAGCATGGAGATCTGACCGAGTCCTCATCAAAGGAACGGTCCGACTTTGAGTCGTACCCGAAGGGTAGGTCTGTTTCATCGAATCGGAGTGGAGCCAACACTAGGATCTGACAAGATCGGTGATCACGCCGTAGAACTGGCTGTGGCTGAGTCGGATAGGTGGTTCTATAGACCTAGCTCTCCATTGGTGTCGATGGTGAGGCCGAGCAATCTAAAGGAGATCTTGAAGTCCGGCGAGTACTGGATGTTGGGGGTTTCGATCATCATAGTCGAAGGAGAATCCAAGCGAGCCTTGTCCCCTTCCTGGCGTGCCAACTATTGAGACTTGATCTCAGCAATATATTTATAGGGCTACATCGAGACTAAGAACTATGATAGTTGCAAAAGACGTCGAGTTATACAAGTTCGGGGCCTCTCGATGAGAGTAAAAAACTCTATGTCCTATCTTCTGTGGATTGTATTATATTTAATTTCGTGTGCCTGATGGAGGGTTCCCTATCGCCCTATATATCCTGTCGGCAGGGGGTCATAAAGAGTCCTACTCATAGTCTACAAAGATTTACATAGAAAGTCTATCTCTAATTGCCTTATGCTCCAAGCCGACTCGGTCGGTTCCCTTATTGATGAGGTACCTGATCGGTTGTCGAGTTAAGCATATCTATGGATACCCAGAAGGTAAGTATTCGACAGATAAGAACGGGGATAAAGTGGAAAATCTCCTTTTTCACGTGGACAGAAGGATCGGCTTGTCCTTTCTATATCTAGACGCCATGGTTGGGCCTGGGGAGCTCAGTCTCGCGCGGGGAGAAGGGAAGGGCAGTCGGGTTGAGGAGGAAAAGGTGCATGAGCTAGCCGCTCGTCCGTCGGCGGTGGAAGCTGAGGTGGCTGTCAAGATGCGGCGTATTTAGCAGGGAAGGTGCGGCGGCAATGGAGCTTGAGAGGAAGGGGAAACCGGCAATTGAAGCTGCTCAGATCGAGAGAGGAGGCAGCAATGGCGTTGTTGTGGAGTGGGGAGCATGATGTGTCCATTTATAGATGGAGAGAGGGAGTAGAGGGCGGTGATCCAAGCTCTAGCTCGTCATTAATGGCAGCGCTGTGCTCCGCACATGTGTTGGTAGTCGTAAATTCCCTTTCTCGACTACCAACTTACCATTAAAAGATGGATCTTAACTAATAATATAATGAAAATAATCTTTATACTCATGAGTTCCACAAGTTTTGGTGAAACATGTGGTTGTAGGTGCTACAGAGTCAAAATATGCAAAAACATGTGAAAATACCCCATCGGCGGATCACAGCTTTTAAACAGCGGTTTCCTGACAGCCAACATAGTCGTTAACAGACAGAATCAGCACCCGGACAGGTTAGCACCAAGTAAAATTGTCAATTGGTTGGATGATAAGCTATCATCACCTGGCAGGGTGAATCAAGTATTCAATCAATTCCTAGTAATACAACAACACGACCTACGACCACCAACTGATTTGGAACTTCACCCCTCACCCACCGATTTGGAACTTCACCCCTCACCCGGCCGACATGCAAACACCATCGCCATGAAGCCATTTCCTAATTCCGGTCCAAAAGATTTTCAAAGAGACAAAGGAAGGCGGTTGACAAATGACCCAACCGGGAGAGGGGAAGGACAACTAGGCCACTTGGCCAAAGGGTTGCTGCATAAAAATGGGCCACCACTCGGCGAACCTTGCTGCCCGACGGGCCTTGCCATCCGGCGAGCCATGCAGCCCGGCGGACCTTGCCACCCGGCCTACCAGGTCACTCGGCCCGTTAAGTCTACCGCCCGTCCTGCCATACCTACTGACATAAAACCAAAAGAACATGGCCAACCGACCCTCAAAACTGACCTCAGAACATCATTATGGCCGTCCATAATGAGTCGGTTGGAAAACAGACCAAATCGGGTGGCCGCTCGGCCTTCCTGGCCGCCCGACGGACCCTACCTCCCGACCAATGATTTTTCATTATTTTTGACCATCGACTTCCCACCGGCCTACAAGTACTCACCCTCCATCATTTGGATATAAAGATCAGTGTTTGGCCACTGGTTTGGACAACAATTGAAGAGGAGAACAATAAGCACCACGCTGTAGAAATGTATGAGAATAGGGAGTGAGAGTGAGAGGTAGAAGTCTGGGAGGGAGCCAGGAATGTCGGCTCCTTCTCCATCTCGTGCCTCGGGGATGAAGGTCCACCAAGAATAGATTCCTCGTCCTTCCGTCGGGTAACATGTAGTTAAACTCTTGTCCAAATAATAAAGTGAGTATTTCTATCATTTTTATCCGCAGGATCCTTGTGCACAACCTTTTATTGCTTTATAACATTAATTTTTTGTGCTTACCAATTCTAAAGCTGGTATGAAAGTCTAAGTGTAAATGCGGTGTTTATACTTACTTTTCCTGGGATTGCATTCATCCCCATGTGTTGTGTGGTAGGCGGCAGGTGGTGATAGTCCTGTCCATCCAATATTGTAATCCACCACGTTCAGGAAGTCTCAACCTGTCTAGCGATAGCGTACCTACTAGTACATGAGGTTAGTTACCGACCCTTATTAGTGGACCATTTTCATGCCTCAAAATAGATAAATTGAAATAGGATCTCATTAAATTACTTAGCGAGAGTTTACTACATTAGATTACCTAGCCCAAGGACCTCTTCTCTCTATAGAACCTATTCTCCTCTCAACCATTGTTGTTCCTCTCCTTTGTTCACTAGAGTTGGATTAGGATAGAATTGACTTCTCATTCCTCGTGGATTCAATACCTTGGAATACTCCTAGGTGAAAGCTACATCAGCATCCGCACGCTTACGGATTTCTTTCGTAGGCTTAAGGATCGCCAACAGCGTGGAACGCGTGCGTGCGTTGGGTAGCGAGGGCGGCGTGTCACGAGGCGGGGGAGGCACGACGGAGGGCTGTAGGGGTGACTTTGGTGGCGCGCCGACGAGGTGGAGCTGATGGCTTGGTGCTTGTTAATGGAGGCACAGTGGCATGGTGGCGTGTCGCGCGTAATGGCGGCGTCCGGCGGTGTTGTGTGGGACATGACTTCTCGGGCAGGGCGCACATTTTGAAGCGGTAGGCGGGGTGGGTTTGTTTGGTCAGAGCGGCATGTTGCGAGTAACGGCGACCATGGCGGCCTAAACATGAGTAATGGTGCGGCGTGCGTCTTCGTGAGGAAGAAGACAATGCATGCTCAACCGGGTGCACGCGGGTGGGCCGCATGGGGAGAACAGACCGCATGGGAGAGAGGGGAGCATGGTCGCACGGCCCAGGCAAGGTTGGAGGCGGCAGCTTGGCCGGGGAAGGCGCGGACTAGGAGGGAGGAAAGCGGCCAGGGTGAGGCACGTGGCTAGGCCGAGACGCAGCATGTGGCCCAGGCGGAAGGAGGGACGCAGGCTAGCTCGGGCTGAGAGGAAAGGTAGGGAATGGGGGATTCTGGTCCGGAGGAAGGGGGGATACTTAATCTTTTCTAGGTTTTGGGCATGTGACATTTGAATAGGTTCAAAGGGAGTTGGGGTTTTAAAATGGAGCGAGAGCACTCAAAATAAACAAGGGCAAAAGCAAAATAAACAACCACTTTTGCAAGGTTAGTTTTAATTATTCAAAAAAAAATTATCCTCTTTTTCCAGTTTTAATTATTTAGTATGGACTTTGCTTTTAAAAAATCATGAGGGAAATTAACTTTGAAAAATTAAATTTCGCATGGCTTTTCTCTAACTATTTTAATATTAAAATTTTGGGGTGTTACAGATCTACCCTAATTAAAAGAATCTCGTCCTAGAGATTGGAGGGTGCTAAGGGATTGGGATTTGCCGAACGAGATCGAGAGGGTGGTAAAAGGCACAAAACAACTTGATTATTCTACTGGCCTGTCACAAATACACATTGAGACTACATCCCCACTCAGGAGAGGAATCATGGAGTGGGCTTCACCCGGGGCTGGGAGAAGACCTTTCGCACAAGGTAGGCCATCAACAGCAGGTATGCGATGATAACCCAAAATCAGCACATACAGGCTGAGGGACATGGTGGTTGCAACTTGATGCAAGCTGCAATCTGTCGGCGGCTAGAAACTGCAGATTGAGGTTTGCCGGGAAGGAGCAGTTGGTGTTTTTTTTTGGCTAGTGGTGGAGATCTGTCAATGCCGGTGCTCTTTTATTTGTCGCCCGCGATGTGCGGTGTGGTTGCAGGGGAGACGGTGATTCTGACAAGAACAGACATGCGTGTGGGTGCACAAGGTAGTGGGGCAAACTATTGAGGTTGTTACTGGCGAAGGAGATGGGCTTTATCCAAATAGAGAGGAGAGCTCTGGGCTCGACTCTGTATGGGTTGGATGGTTTTTTGTATATGCATTTGTCTTTGATGAAATCCTTGATAAGTAGGGAGGGATCTACCCTACTTAAAAGAGTTTCGCTGGGGTCAATGCTTTGGTTTTGGGTCAACACAATTTAGTAGGGTACTACCCTACTTTAGCATCTTGTCTAGGGTGGTATGCTGACAAATTTCTAGCGTTTACGGTTGGTACTCATTAGGTTCAGCTATATCCGCATGGCTATTTTCTTGAAAGAATATCTGGTTTAGGGTCTAGTACGGTCAAGGCTGTTGGGCAGGCGGTGGAGAATATGCTCGATGAGCTTTAGTGACTGGTATAGGGATTTGCCGGAGGTGAGAGTTCCTAATCTCGCCAAGGTTGTGATTGCGGTAGCTAAGTTGCTTTCTACCTTAATGGCACGGATTTTGGCTTCTTCAAGTTTGTGACGCAGGGCTAGGTAGTGTGCATCGGTTTCTCTTTCATGCTGGATGCGCGTTTCAAGGTGTTGGGTTTGCTGGTCGCAAAGGTCGTCTAGCACATGGAGATATTTGGTGGTGATAACAAGGGTAGGGTATTGCCCAATAGAGTTTGACTCTATCAGGGATTCATCACGGGATTTCCACTAGGGTAGGTCCTATTTTTTTATAGGGAGGTATCTCATGCTAGAGTACACCAAAGGGGGCTTGTAGAGCTGGCACAAGAGTTTCAAGGCTTTTCGGGCAACAAATTGGTAGGTGTCTGGGAGACATGATCCGATAGTGGTTACACTGAAAGGTTGTATAGTGCGGTAGTCTGGGCTGGTGTCAACATGAGCGGAGATGACACAACTCAGGGTGTCGGATTTGTTGTATTCTCTACCAACATATTTGGGGATGGAGTTTGAAGCCTAGGGCAACCATAGTGGTATAAAGGAGTTGTGAGAAGCCAGGCTCTTCTTAGCAGTCGGTGATAACCCAAGGTTGGTCTTCGGTGGATGGAATTGATGCTGGTGCGTTTGGGTTGGAGGAGGGGAAAGTGTTGGCTTAGTGAGAATCCATGAGTATCGGGGGATGTGGAAGGTAGTATTCACGAGGAGGGCTGTTGGCGATAGGGTTGATGGATACGGGTGGTGTTTGTAGGCTTTATTTGTAGGTGGGGAGGATAGGTACATGAGGCTTATGAGAGAATCATGGGTTCTATGGGTTAGGGCTCACTTTTAAAGTAAGGGGGAAGAAGGTGTTGTGTATGGGACACCAATATGTGACTTGGGCTAGTGCTGTTGACTTGATGCACGGGGTACGATGCCATTATCTCGATTTCTTTCATTTTATGGTCAAGGTAAGACTTGGCATGAAATGCAGAAGCATTGGGTCAAAGGTGGGTTGGAAAGGAGGCATGCAACTTTTGGTGTTTTTGGTGGCGTAAATGGGGTTGAGGCTTTGATTAAACATGTTGTGGGATTTGGCGACACGTTATTAGAGGATGGCTGGGGAAAAAAAGGCAATGTGACTTTGGTGCTTCTGGTGAAAGGAGGGGTATCCAAGGCTAGCCAGAAGCAAGGGGATACAAGATATGAGACTAAAAGTAGATCTGGAGATCCATTTTTCTTTACTCCTGTATATTATTTACTTGTTTAGAATTCGTAGCTATTTTGCGACTTCCAGTTGTGTTTGTGGTCTTTGTTGGTCTAAGCACACAACATCACTCAATTAAAAATCCAAATGAGCAAACAAGGATTCACACAATTATGGTTGAATTACACACTTAGGCGCACTAGGCAAAGTACTACTGGCAATAAACACGGAGTGCAAACAAATTTGCACTAAACGAGTCAGATACTATTCGTTTAGCGTGACTAGGGGTACACAGTTCATGATGCTAGTACTAGTGCAATTCGGACTAAGACAACTTCGTTCCCATGTTGGTGCTGTTGGTTCCTTGTCGAGCTTCATTCGACAGTGTCTTCGAGCTTCTCGGTTGGTGAATGGTACGGAGTGGAAATTCCTTCTTCCTGGGGACTGGCCAAGTCAAGGGGACTGAATCAAAAGTTCCTTCATTGAGAGGGCCTTGGAAAGATTCCTCTCTTTTGGCTTCAATCGACAAGGAGCTGAGTGGGAATCTTTGCTTCAAAGTGAGGGAGGAACTGATGGGGATTCCTTCAAGGATCATGTCTTTCACTTCTCCGGTGAGGTGTAGAGTCTTGCAGGCTGCACGGCCGGTGAGGTAGGCCTGGTTGAGGGCACGGGTGAGGCGATTCTCCATGCTTCTAAGGGCTGCTTCGGCTATAGTAGCACGATGGTGACGTTCTGGTGCTTGAGCTTCTGCTTCTGCGAGGTCGACTTACTATCTTCCATACTGCTCTTTGGCTTCTTTGTCTTGCTAGATGCAAGCTCGCAGTTGTCCTGCTTGTTGGTCAAACAACTTGTCAAGAGCGAGGAGGTACAACGTCGTGGTGACAACAGTGGAGTCTCCATCCTGTCTTTCCAAGCTATCAATGCGGGTTTTCCAAGTTGGTCACTCTATGTCCAAAGGCGGGAAGTATCACATGCTGGTGCAACTGATGGGCTTCTCGAGTAACTAGCATAGGTATCGCAGGGCCTTACGAGCGATTAACTGGTAGGTATCCAAAAAGCGGTACCCAATAGTCGTCACACTCCATGGTTTCATGCTGAGAGCTTCCGGGCTGGCGGTGATCTAGACTGTGATGGTGCAATGCTCGGTTCTAGATTCTTCATACTTCGTCCTACGTACTCGAGGCACTCTAGGATGCCTAGCTTGGTTGTGGTAACGAGTAGGATTTTGGGAAAACCAGGTTCTTCTAGGCAATAGCTAGTGGTCCAGGTGATGTCTTCCATGGATAAAGTGGGGATTGTTTTAGTTTGGTCAATGGGGTAGGATTGCGATTTTGATTTCAAAGGATGGTTGAGGGGAATGATGAATGGTTGGGCGGGGCTAGGGTCCTTTTATAGGCTACAATAGGTGATACATCCGGGCCAGGTGGGATGGAACGAAGCCCGACACACCAATCCGGATTCCCTGAATCCCGCAATCTTAGCACCACAACTCCTGCCGAAAGCCCGACACACCGATCCGGGTTCCCTGAATCCCGCAATCTTAACACCGCAACTCCGGCGCCCCCACTCAGGGAAATGCCCAATCTCCCTAAAAGACTAGTCTGATAGGGGAAGGGTGGCTCTCCCTTTTAAGGTGGCTTCCACCTCCCAAGCTAAGCAAGGTGGGCTTATTCAGAGGCTCACACGATCGCCGCCCCAGCGGGTAATAGTGGAGGACGTCCTCATCATTCTCCCCTTCTTAACAAGGGCCCAGCTCTGATACCAAATGATACATCCGGCCCAGGTAGGATGGAACGAAGCCCGACACACCGATTCGGATTCCCTGAATCCCGCAATTTTAGCACCGCAACTCCTGTCGAAAGCCCGACACACCGATTCGGATTCCCTGAATCCCGCAATCTTAGCACCGCAACTCCGGCGCCCCCACTCAGGGAAAGGCCCAATCTCCCTAAAAGACTAGTCTGATAGGGGAAGGGTGGCTCTCCCTTTTAAGGTGGCTAGTGATACATCCGGTCCAGGTGGGATGGAACGAAGCCCGACACACCGATCCGGATTCCCTGAATCCCATAATTTTAGCACCGCAACTCCTGCCGAAAGCTCGACACACTGATCCGGATTCCCTGAATCGCGTAATCTTAGCACCGCAACTCCGGCGCCCCCACTCAGGGAAAGGCCCAATCTCCCTAAAAGACTAGTCTGATAGGGCAAGGGTGGCTCTCCCTTTTAAGGTGGCTTCCACCTCCCAAGCTAAGCAAGGTGAGATTATTCAGAGGTTCACACGGTCGCCGCCCCAGCGGGTAATAGTGGAGGATGTCCTCATCATTCTCCCCTTCTTAACAAGGGCCCAGCTCTGATACCAAATGATACATTCGGCCCAGGTGGGATGGAATGAAGCCCGACACACCGATCCGGATTCCCTGAATCCCGCAATCTTAGCACCGTAACTCCTGCCAAAAGCCCGACACACCGATCTGGATTCCCTGAATCCCGCAATCTTAGCACTGCAACTCCGGCGCCCCCACTCAGGAAAAGGCCCAATCTCCCTAAAAGACTAGTCTGATAGGCGAAGGGTGGCTCTCCCTTTTAAGGTGGCTTCCACCTCCCAAGCTAAGCAAGGTGGGATTATTCAGAAGCTCACACGGTCGCCGCCCCAGCGGGTAATAGTGGAGGATGTCCTCATCAATAGGTTTGGTTGAGAGGGCTCGCGATAGAGGGGGTATTGTGCAAGTTAGCTTCTCGGGGAAGCTTTCAAGTACGCTAGCTCACCATAACTATTGTTTGACACGGGTCATAGGCGGCAAATTGAGGATGGTGCCATGATGGTGTCAGTGACTTGCACGCTTTGACCGGTCAAAGAGACAGTCATCAGCGTGCAAGAGACAACACGTGGCAGGCAGTGTGTGTACTAGGGGCAACACACAGGCAACATGATCAGGGCGCCGGAGATCCTTTGAATGAGTCAAAAGGTACTAGGTCATGGTGATGTCTTCTCTCCATGACTGCTTGCATGCTTCGAGGAACACGCTTCGGGAAAAGGTTCTCGAGACGCAGATAGGCGTGCTTAACGCAAGGCCGACATGGCTTGGAGGGCTTCTAGGTTATGTGGGTAAGGCTTTTGGATTGCAATGCAGGTTTGGTTTCAAATGGTACAAGAAATATGAGGTAAGGGTCTCTATATATGGTATACGTACGACGCTAGGTTTCGTCCTATAGTCAAGTATGGCTCTGATACCAATTTGTGACACCCCACTCTCTGGGGTGTCATGTACATCCTGTACCAATCCTCGGATCAATAGTTGGTATGAACAATTAGATTATCTTATATCGATACAACACTAAAATATGAGAATATACAGATGACTTACCAAACATGGCTAGGTTACAATGCAGTGGAATTTGGGCACGGAAGACTGGTTCACTTCTCGTCCATCACATGACAACATATCCACAGGCAAACTTGAGCATATGATGAAACCCTACTACTTTTATTCTTTGGGAGTTCGTTCACTAAAAACCACAATTAACAAACCATGAGTACATAAGGTACTCAGCAAGCCCTAACACTACTCAAGGGTAAAGTTTATGCATTGAGGTTGTAGCAAAGATGTAGGCAAGGGGTTTAATACTAGTGCTAGTGGCTAAGCATGCGGGGTTCACTAAGAATAGATATCAAAGGAAAGAGGGGACCTGTCAATATTTTAGTAGGTTGGCCCTGGAGGGAGTACAAACCATTCCCACTAGTTCCCGTAGTTTTAAAAGAATGGATCTCCATATCCAAACCTTGCACTTCCAAAATACGGGTATCACATCACCCACTCACACATCAAGGAGGTTGATTTGTGGCTAATCAATGAGAGCCCAATGATTGGTGTGTCATGACCAGTGACAACAGACATCCGAATGATTTAGGGGTTAACTCTGGAGAGCTTAGTACGTTGTACCCAAAGGCTATGTGCTCTTAGCGACGGATCACATAACACTCCCACTTTAACTAGGCATGCTCACAAGTCCACCACGGAGCTCAGAGGTTCCACCATTACAGCGCACTGTCATATCGCCGCACTTTGACACACAGTCATATAATCTTGCCGAGTACCGGACATATCACCACTGCACCAAAACCAACCCCTCAGTCCGTTCCTACTTCATCGGGTGATACTTCCTTGCTGCGTAACCTAGGTTCCACGTTAGTCCTGTTCATACAAGTTCTATGGTCATACTGAAAATATCACCAAGTTGAGGTCTCACTATCGTTCCTGAGCGGTCGGGCAAGCACTCATCCACAACAGGTGGATCTACACCGAAGACACCATCACCAAGTACTCTGCTCTAGTACTAAGGAGTCTCGCCCTCGACCAAGTCTCTCCCACCCTTCTTCAACTACACACAATTGATTTCACACCCACCCACATCATACATACACGCACACCACCAAACATGTATTCCCATTTTTTTTCACCCATTTTTTAAATAGAAGTATGTAATATGGTGTTGCGATGAACCTTATCGCGGGGTTCCTAAGCATTTCTAAGCATAGCAACATTCTAGATCTTGGGCATTTAATGTCAGTGTATATAGAGCTTACCGGGTGGTAGGGTAAGACATACAAGGAGGGGTTGCGGTAATAATAATGGATACCAATACTCAAGTAGGTAGCAATCATGCAAACAAGTCACAACAATAGCACTCAAGAGAGTATGCAATATAGAATAGGCTCTAAGTTGATTTCTGAACTACTGTGATAGGATCAATATGATCAAGGGGATGTTAGATCTTGCCTGGTAACGCTAAATCCTTAAACGTCATGGTTTACGTCGCTTCGTGCAATGGTGGCATAGTCTGTCTCGAGACTGGGGCCTTCAAGCTTCGTCTCTAGCGTCCGGCTCCTCAGGTTCTTCATGTGCTATGGTACGTGACACTAGTGCGAAGAAAATAAAATAAATAAGAAACAATCAAAACTGTAATTAAAACTCCAGATATGATATTTGGAGGGTTCGGTGTATACCAGTGGGATTGGGTCTTAGAAGGCTGACGGCGAAAGAATCAGTGGAAATGGAGGTCGGGCAATGAAGATATGGTGATTAGGGGGACAAGGGGAAAATGTTATGATGGGAGTGGAAATATGGTGGGTGTTAAATGCTTCCTCGTGTCGGTATGATCGCGTGAACGCGAGAATTGCACGAAACGGAGCTACGGATGAAAAATGTGCTTTTTGGAATGTTTAGGGGCTTATTTGCAATTATCATAAGGTCGTGGGTACCTATTTGTAATTACAAAAATATCAGGGGCTTGGTTGTAAAAATGGCAGGGGCTAAAGGGTAATTTACAGAAAGTATGGGGGTCTTTCTATAAATGGCAGAGCTTAAATAGAATTAAAATAAAAGTCAAGGACCAATCTGCAAAAAGACAAGGGTCTGGGATTTTCTGAAATTATTGGATTTGTTTTTGTGTAGGAGATATATGGACCGGGTGCATGGTGCCGTGGAGTCGGTCTATGGGTGTGATCTACGGGTTTATGTGTACTGGGGGGCTAAACTGTAATTGTGTACAACTAAATAGGAAGGGGGTTTGATTAGTGATAAGAATGGGGCTAAAGTGCAAAATCTCCTTTTCCCACGTGGACAAAAGGATTGGCTTCTCCTTTTTGTGTCTAGATACCATGGCTGGGCCTGAGGAGCTCGGTCTCACGCTGGGAGAAGTGAAGGGCGGCCGGGGTGAGGGGGAAAAGGTGCGTGAGATAGCCTCGCGTCCACGGTGGAAGCCAAGGAGGAGACTGCCGGGATGTGGTGTATTTGGCAGGGAAGGTGCGGTGGCAATGGAGCTCGGGAGGAAGGGGAACCGGCAATTGGAGCTGCTCGGATCTAGAGAGAAGGCGGCATTGGCGTTGTTGCGGAGTGGGAGCACGGCGTGTCCATTTATATGTGGAGGGAGGGAGTAGAGAGCGGCGAGCCACCGAGCGGTGAGCCGAGCTCTAGCTCGTCATTAATGGCGGAGCTGTGCTCCGCGCGTGGAACGCGTGCGTGCGTCTGGTAGTGAGGGTGGCGTGTCACGAGGCAGAGGAGGCGCGATGCAGGGCTGTAGGAGGAGGCGACTGCTCGGGGTGACTTCAATGGCGCGGCGACAGGGTGGAGGTGACAGCTCGGTGCTTGTTAATGGAGGCACAGTGGTGGGGTGGCATGTCGCGCTAATGGCGGCGTCCGGCGGCGCTGTGCGGGACGTGACTGCTCGGGCAGGGCGCACGTCGTGAAGCGGCAAACGAGTGGGGTTGGCTGGTCAGAGCGGCATGATGCGAGTAATGGCGACAGTGGCGGCCTGAACGCGAGTATGGGCACGGCGTGCGTATTCGCGATGAAGAAAACAACGCGTGCTCAGTCGGGTGCACGTGGGTGGGCTGCGTGGGGAGAACAGGCCGCACGGGAGAGAGGGGAGCGTGCTGGGCTGGAGCGTGGTCGCGCGGTCCGGGTGGGGCTGGAGGCGACGGCTTGGCCGGGGAAGTGTGGCCCAGGAGGGAGGAAAGCGGCCGGGCGAGGCACGTGGCTAGGCCGAGGCGTGGCATGTGGCCTAGGCGGAAGGAGGGAGGTAGGCCGGTTCGGATTGAGAGGAAAGGTAGGAAATAAGGGAATCTGGTTCAGAGTAAGGGGAAAATACTTAATTTTTTTCTAGATTTTGAGCATGTGATATTTGAATAAGTTTAAAGGGAGTTGGAGTTTTAAAATAGAGCGAGAGCACTCAAAATAAACAAGGGTAAAATCAAGACAAACAACTACTTTTGCAAGGTTAGTTTTAGTTATTCAAATATTTCTTGTATCCTTTTTTTCTTGCTTTAATTATTTAGTATGGATTTTGCTTTTAGAAAATCATGAGACGAAATTAACTTTGAAAAATTAAATTTCACACGGGTTTTCTCTAATTATTTTAATAATAAAATTTTGGGGTGTTACACTGCAGCAGGGGACTTCGAAGCCACGCTCAAAGAAAGAGCAGAAGACTACAATCTGATTACAGATTGGGAGGGGAAGAGGTTTCAAACAAGGTACCATCCAGTTTAGATGCGCCTGCTCTAGAGGGATGCCGTCGACGACCATGTTGGTCAACATGTTGGTCCTGATGGTGGTCTCGGAGAACTCCAGGAGTTGCTCTGAGATGTCAAGCTCAGATAAGGAAGACTTGACGGTGGCGGCGCCCTTCGACTTCTTCACCAACTTGCATGGCATCTTGGCGATGGCGAGAAATGTGGTGGATCTTAAGGCAGAACCTGACCCTAGTAGAGTCTCAGGGGCTTGGATGCGTCGAGGATCTACGGCGATTACGGCGATGAGCTAGAACCCTAGAACAGGGGAGCAGAGAAGCAGAGGAGACGCGTGGAAGATGAAAGGTTTAAGCAAAATGATGGTGAGGACTCGTCATTATTCCGCCCTTGCTTTTTGTACTTCTACGTTGACCTAGTCACGGGGGACCATGTATGCCATTTTGAGCTATACAGTAACACATTACCTTTTTGGTTAATTAAGCAATGATCGTTAGAATGATTTTTGGCTGATTCTAAATAAACCTGAGTATTTACACTCGGAGGCTTCTTTGATGAGAAGTTGTGATAAGGAATCCTTATCAAAATATCCCATATTAGTGTGATTTGACGATCATATAGCAGAGGGCTTGATGGCCGTATGGCAACAAATCTAAAACTTATGCTGCTGATTGAAGTCAGTCATATAAGCTAAAAGTCTAATTTGTGATGTCCGAGTGATAATTATTAGGGGAAAGACTAGATAATGATTGATAAATTACAATTTAGTACTCAATTAAGATTGATGTCATAACCTTTCTTTGATTCTTAACATGATTGATGTCATTATATTGGAATCAAAGGTCACTCGGCAAATGGTGTGTAACACTTTGCTTTTTGTAGTCGGTCGGCTCAGTTGATGTTATGCAGACCGATTGCTTGGTTTGATGACCAAGTATTAACTGCTCAAATTTGATGATTTAAGTTCATCTTTTTGTAACAAAATGTGAAGAGCTCAAATTATTAGACTCTTGTATTATTTGTTAGTCTCTAAATTATATAAGAGTCGGAGGCTACACCTGATTAGGTGCACCTAGTTGGTGCACCAGATCTATCAGAAACTTCAATCAAGAGGTCTTCCTAATTTATGACATGTTCACATCAAGCATTGAAGAAGAATTACTCGGCAAGCCACAGCTCCAAATCCGAAAGCACTCGGGGGCTATTGTGGAATACTTACCTTACCGATGTCCATAGCTATGCTAAAGTCGGTAGACGACCGGGTATCCACTAATAAGGGAACCGACCGAGTCGGCTTGGATTATAAGGCAATTAGAGATAGGTTATTTACCCATGTAATTAAGATAAAATTCATGTCATCAAGGGAGAAAGCATACTTCCGGCCAATCAGAGCGCAACACAAGGATCCTCGGGCCCATAGACAGAGCAAACCGACGTTGCATAGGGATAACTGACAAAGGGACCCACCTATCAATGCCCCAGAGGAAGGGGGTATGAAAGGAGCTGATCTATGTTCGGCCGAGCACCCCTATTCGGTCAAACATAGGGTGACCCCCTCGTCCCCCAATTCCACGTGTCGCCCGTTACAGCCTTTCTAAGGTCGGTTGGCCCGGTTAGGGAAGTAGTTACCGCCTCAGAAATCGCCTTTGGGCCCTATATAAGGAGGGGAGTGCCTCCACTCTCCACACACCTCAAGACTAGAATTTAGCGCTTCACTCAAAAGGCTTTAGCACTGCCAAAGTGCTTAGAAAATAGGGAGAAAGTGACGGGAAGTCCAGAGAAGGAGTGTGTCTGTACACCTCTCCTCCATGCTTGTACCTCGACAGATGGTTGCCATATTTAGTAAGTCTTCGGATTCCTCTCTTGGTATTTAAGTTTCTTTTTAAAGTAAGTTTTATACTTAGTTGCATTGCTCGCTCAATGCTCTATTTAGTTAGAGACCTTAGTCCTATATCGTCGCAATTGGACATGAAGGAAGTAATCGAAAGCGTAGACTTGGTGTCTAGGCCGTAGGTTGCCTTTGTTTATTGCATGGTCCACGGATTGTATTGAGGTAGGCAGTAAATGGTGACAGGTCTATCTGTCCTTTGAAATCCTCAATGTTCGGCTGCGTAGTAGGCTCTTGGCCAGAATCATACTATGCATGTAGGAAAAAACTAGATGCCCAATGCAAGCAACCTAGTAGTACTCTTACCTTGACTAGGACCTTATAACCATTAGGAATCATCTCTACCCAATGCTACATTTATCTTGGTGTCCTTGGACAAACTAGAACTGAAGATTAGGCACACATATTCCCTGTGAATTTGATACCTTGAATACTCTTACGTGAAAGATACTTCAGTATCCGTACACTTGTAGGTTTATTCCATGGTCGTTAAATACCCAACAGAGGACATCCTTGCGGAGGAGCATCAACAAAGGGATGGACTTTGGTGGAAGGATTTTATCATTTAAACCATGGAGGGTGTGCGTCACTTTATGTCATAGGTGTTTGCACTAGAGAAACAATGGCGACAGCCTGTGAAAAGCTTAGTAGCAAAGAAATGTTGTCAGATCCAGATGCTCAAATAGCAGGTTGCTGACTCGGATGTGTAAGTGCAATAATGTAATCAGACCATTGCTGCACTTTAGGCTCAAGTTCATCAGCTGGAGGAACTACATGCTGCACAGGAGTCGCTACTCCCAAATGCACAACTAGACAAAATCGTTGTAGAGGAGCCACCTGAAGGCAACGCTAGAAGCAGTGTAGATGGTCCAAATATTTAGATAAAATTGATGTTAGCCAATGCACGAACAAGAGTCACAAAGATTTAATAAATTTTTTTATTGTTTATGTACTACTGATGCATGACACATATGAATAAAAGAGAATTTTCAGTTACTTCTGGCCAATTAAACCCTTGTCAGTACACTACATTTCTTTCTCATATTTATCAACATCATTATGATAGATGGAGAATGACAACGGTAGTGATAACATAAAAATAAATTGGCAATAATGAAGATGGATTATACAATAACATTAACTTCCACCATGAAGCACCACCCCCTTCATCATATCAATTTTCTCCTGGTGGCATGAATTTTGTTGCTTTTAGGGCAATGATGATTTAGTGGTTTGATCTCTCTCAAAGACAGGTACTAGAACCTCAAACTGTACTACTTGACCATGTGTTGGGTGCAAATCATGTACTAAACTAGAGACCCGAGCATAATCCTAGGGGCAAGGTTACCTGAATTTCAGAAGACACACCCACCCACATTTGCAACAACAACATAACCTCTGGATGCTGATGACTGGCTGTTCGAAATAGAATGAAAGCTAGAGGTTGTTCAATGCACTGATGAAGAAAAAGTATTATATGCATCTAATCAACTCACAGGGCGAACAGCTGCATGGTGGGTTAATTTGCGCTAGAGCTCACCAAATGATTGACAAATGACGTGGCTGGAGTTTAAGGAGTGGTTTCATAGGAACCACAAACCTGATAACATAGTTGATAAAAAGGAAGAATGAGTTTAGAGATATGTGCCAAAGCAACCTATCAGTACAAGATTATCTTCATAAATTTACTCGGTATCACGTTACACTGGTGAAGTTGTGAACACTGAAGCAAAGAAGGTTGAACGATTCTAGCATGGTCTATGTCCAGAGATCCATGTACTGACTAAACCAGTGAGAGTTATAGAGTTTTAGGATTTGGTTGATAGAGCAATAAGCATCGAGGAGGAGCGCGATGCTTATGAAGAAGTTTGCCCCAAGAGAGCTAGGATTGACCCAAGAATCATAGTAAGAGGAAAGGAACCCATGAGTATGCCATAGCGAGTTGGAAAACTTGTCCTGCACCCAGTTAGTATGGGAAATAAATTCAGTCGGCCAGTGAACTCAAATGTTCCAAATCCTGAGTTCAGGAAGTGCATATTTTGTGAGGCAAACCATCACCCACGTGACTGCCCTAATGGTAAAGGATATTGCCATGGTTGTGGAGAAGCTACACATATAATTAATCAATGTCCAAAGCGGGTCCAACTAGGAACTAATCAGCAACTGAACTTAGTAGCACGTCCACAAGCCAATGTAGGAAACAAAGCAGTGACCAGCAACTAAGCATTAAAAGGAGGATGTGAGAGGCCACAGGGAGTTTGACGTGTACGTCTGTTTCATGTCATACTACAGGATGCCCAAGCTCCAAACGATGTGGTGATCGGTAAATGCCTCATCTCATTTGCTGTTGGATTAATTTTATTTGATTCAGGTGCCACACTCTCATTTATTTCAAAGAGATTTTGTAAAGAAAAATAATATACCCATTGAACCTATGGCCAAGCACATGAATATCGAAATACCAGGACACTTCACCCTTTGTAGATACGCATGCAACAATTGTCCTTCACTAATTGAAAGAGTCGATCTTAGAGAAAATATGATAATAATAGAGTTAACAGCAATTAGTTGTGGTTTTGGGCATGGACAGGTTAGGACCACATGGTGTTGTGATTGACTGCCAAAAGAAATTGGTTACTCTAAACCAGCCCAGGAGGTTGTCTATTATAGTCAAAAGTTTAGGAATTTTTATTCTTGTACCGAGAATAACATAGATGACAGCTAAGGAAATAGAGACAATTCTAGTGGTCAAGCAATTTTCTAAAGAGATAGAGACAATTCCAGTAGTCAAGCAATTTTCTGATGTATTTCTACATGAGGTAAAAGATTTACCTCCAGAAAGAGATATAGAGTTTACGATTGACATCATACCAAGAGCAGCTCCTATCGCAAAGGCACCTTATCGGATTCTGAACAGTGAGTTAGAAGAACTAAGAAGGCATATAAATGAATTAGATGAGAATGGTGCAGTCGCCTTAGCAAGTCACCATGGAGAGCACCAACTTTTTTTTTTGTTGAAAAGAAAGACTGAAGTCTGAGGCTTTGTATTGATTATAGAGCCTTAAACAGGTCATGATAAAGAACAAATATCCTCTACCTTGAATAGATGACCTTTTTGACCAACTCAAGAATTCACCAATATTTTCTAAGATTGGCTTGCAATAAGGGTACCATCAACTAAGGATTAGAGATGCGAATATTGAGAAGACCCCATTTGTGACAAAATTTGGTCATGCCCTTTGGACTAACTAATGCTCCAACCCAAGTTTGTACTGGTATTTATCCATGGCATACTAATTTACTCAAGGAATGAAGATGAACACGCAGAGCATATTCGCCTAGTGATGCATAAATTGAGGGAAAATAAATTATTTGCAAAATTAAAGAAATGTGAATTTTGGATGGATAAAGTATCATTTCTTGGACATTGTTGGTAGTCATAGATTCCCAGTTTTGACTACCCATTTACCATAAAAAAGTGGATCTTAACTAATAATGCAATGAAAATAACCTTTGTACTAATGAGTTACACAAGTTTTTGTTAAATATGTGGTTGCAGGTGCTACAGGGTCAAAATATGCAAAAACATGTGAAAATACCCCGTCGGCCGATCACGGCTGTGAAAAAACTGTTTCCTGACAGCCGATATGATAGTTTATAGCTGAAATCAGAACCCGGTCGACAGGGTCATTTACGGCAGAAATCAGGACCCGACCCACCCGGCCGACAGGGTCATTTATGGCTGAAATCAGGACCCGACCGACAGGGTCGTTTACGGTTGAAATCAGCACCTAGTTGACTCTGCAAATATTCAACCGAGAAGCCGTTTACTCCTCCTGGACTAGGACACGTAAAATATGGTGAAGAAGACAAGGTTATAAAGTGGCCTAACCAGGAGAAGTCACGGGGCAACCCGGCAAGGGTCGACACCTGGCCAAGGCCGCCGCCCGGCATGGGCTGCCGCTAGGCCCCCCTTGCTGCCCGGCCTGGCCTACCGCCTGGCCTCGGGTTGCCACCCGCGGTTGCCAGCCCATGAGGCCCATGAAGCCTACCAGCCCCAAAATGAAGAGTCGGCAGAAACCAACCCAACAACCGCCTTCGATACACGAACCTAGCCATCGGGAGAAGGTCATCGAGAAACCGACACAATCCAAGGGCCCACCTGGCCTTGCCCGCCGCCCAATGGTGCATGCCGCCTGGCACACCTGGCCGCCCGGCACACGTGGCCGCCTGGCCTTGCCCCCTGCCCAGCGGACCGACTTCGGCCTACCGACTCTACTCCACCTACAAATGCCTCTTGGCCCATCGCCACCTATAAATAGAGAAGAATTTGGCAGAAGAGATCAATAATTGAAGAGGAGAACATCAAGCACCATGCTGCAGAAATATATTAGATTAGGGAGTGAGAGTGAGTGGTAGAAGTTCAGGAGGGAGCCGGGGATGTTGGCTCCTTCTCCACCTTGTGCCTCGGGGATGGTCTCCACCAAGAAAAGAGTCCCCGTCCTTCGGTCGAGTAACATGTAGACATTATTTTGTTCATTTAACCATTGAAGCTTTCTTTATTGATATCTTGTTTATGGATTCTTAGTCCATGATAGATAAAATCTTTTACTTTATTTGACTATGGTTACTCTGCCTTTAGTTAACAAGGTTAGAGTAGTAATTGTAAGTGTATACGTGGTGTATAGACTTAGAATTATCTAAGTTTGCTTCCAACCCCATGGGCTGTGGGGTCGGTAGTTAGGTGGTGACAGCACTGAGCTATCCTCTGTATTTCACCACGTTCGGGTTGGGCTCGTAGGCGTTGATGGTAGTTTTAGCCAAGGTCCCTTCTCATCCCTTTCCGTACTTTGCACGACTTTGCCCCCAAAGTAAACAAAAGTAAATATTGGAGTCTGATGATTATTTGGATATAAGTTGTCACATGAAGCCAAGACTGGAGGATCCTCTCAAACCCGTTGTTATCCATCTCTTTTGTTCACTAGAATTGGATTAGGATAGAATTTCACTTCTTGTTCCCCGTGTATTAGATACCTTGGAATACTCCTTGGTGAAGGCTATATCGGCATCCGTACACTTGTGGATTTCTCTGTTAAGCAGAAGGATCACCAACAAGCTTTCTGGCACCATTGCCGGGGAACGGTAGCTAACATTTATCCGAACACGATTCTTTTTACCTTTCCTTTTTTATTTTCTTCTCTTATTTTCTTTCCTTCAATGAATCCCTCATCCATCCGGGACTTCTCAGGCCCTAGGAGCGAATTCCTAGAACCCATACCCTCATCACTCTCAATCACACCCCCAAGCTATGAGATTCATCCAGATCATATACTTTTGATTCAGAAGACACCATTCATAGGGGCAGGAAATGAAAATCCATATACTCACCTACAACAGTTTGAGCTTTTTTGCTCCACTCTTTCCATTGAAGGGTTTCCTGAAGAAACCATGAAATGGAAGTTGTTCCCTTTTTCATTAGGCGGGGAAGCGAAAACAAGGTATTTTAACCATGTAGGTGAAGTAGATGGAGTTTGGTCCACCTTAAGATAGTATTTTTTGCGCATATTTTCCTCTCTATAAGGTAGTTGCTCTAAGGAAAAAGGTTATCAATTTTGAGCAACAAGACCACGAATCACTAGGAGCATCATGGGAAAGGTTCCTATCCTACACCAAAACAGGGGTATGTTTAGGTATAGAGGAGCCTATAAGGCTGCAACACTTTTTCTTTGGTCTAAGGCCTGACAGTCCAAATTATTTAAATGTTGCAGCCAGAGGTACTTTCACTTGCGCAACACCATCAGAGGGAATGGAGATCCTAAGAAAAATCATCCAAAATCTTGCAAATGAGTCATCCATATCCCCAGAAACTACCAACCAAAGCACCCAAACTTCTAGCCAATCCAATGAAATAGAAGACAAGTGTCTCCCACAAAAGGCCGAAGCTCCTATGATAGCCTCACTCCACTCACCACCACTAATGTTGTAGAAGAAGACACACAATTTCTCCCACCTCAATCCTTTGAACTCAACGACGAACCTTTTCTGGATTTTGGAAACACTCGTAACATGGAATGGGTGAAGAAAACCAATGTTAATCAAGAAGAGTCTAGTGGACAGGACTACAATGGGAAAAAAGGTGATCCATTGCTAAATCCTTCTACTGCAAAGAGGCAAGAACAGTTCAAGGAGACATCCCAATTCCCCATAATGGCTGCCAAGGAACTTTCCCAGAATTCCCCTTCTATTAATGGTCCAATTATCCTTGATCTCCCTAATGCACCATGGACTAAAATCATAGAAAGGCGTCTTTTAAACAAAAATGGTGCTCCATTTTTGTATTTATACCCAAATCTCATGGCTAAGGTTCGGGCGGTCCTCTTCACTGGAAAAAGTCATGAAGACCTCTATGCCCATCTTTGTAATTTTGAGGAGACTTGCTCCACCTTCCTAAATAATGGGTTGTTATGTGAAGGGCTCATGTAGAGACTCCTTTTCTACTCATTAGATGGTCGTGCCAAGGACTGGTATCTAAGGTTCATCAATGATAGGGAGTGGTATATCATTGAAACACCATGTCCCTTGAAAAGTCTATGAGAACTACTAAAGTACCATTTCTATGAGAGTCTTTTTCCTCATGAAAAGCTTTGTGGTATAATGAAAAGTATCAAAAACATTAAGCAAGAGGATGAAGAATCCATAAAAGCTTGTTGGGGTCGGTTTATTTCCCTTGTCTTTAGTGGTCCTAGCCTTGATACTCCACTAGAAAGGCTCTTGTTCTATTTTGTTCATGGTCTTCACAAAAGGAGTGCCAAGCTATTGAACAAATGCTCTCAAGGTCCCTTTCATAGAAAAAGCATAGAAGACGCATCAGCTGTTATCAACCATATTACCCAACTCATCCATCGCAAAATACCTTCAATTGCTACTAAAAAGCCAGTTTTGAACCATGTAGCAAAAGTTGAGAGAAAAGACCATGAGCCATACTTTGCTTCATCGGCCAAAACTACAGCAATCCATGAACCACATAGGCCTTGACATCCTGCACCAATCCTCCCAAATTCCCCAAGGATCCATTTTCTACCAAATGGAGGCGCCGCAAGGCTATCATCTACCAATGGAAAAGAGGTACCAAAGCAACTAAAGGATGATCTACATAATGAAAATTTTGAATAGGATCAATCCATGAAGAATGAAGGGCAATACAAAGTTTGGTCCATAGAAATTCATGAGGCTTCAAATTTAGACTTAAAAGGGAATTCTCCCACCATACCAAGGAGTCATACTTTAGAAAATTCACTTACTCCTCACTCACACAAAAGTTTTCCCACCACAACAAAGATTTATGATGGTGGTACACAAGAGGCCTACAACCGCTCTACCCCTTGTGGACATAGTAATTTCGAAGGGGTGGTTGTAGATACATTTGTTTATCACAAACATTGCAAATTTTGGTATTCATGTCATATGCCTTAGTTGTGCAATGATTAATTAATGTTTGGTGATGGCGGGAGCCACATTGCCAACCCAAGCTAGAATATGAACTAGTGCTTCTATGGTCAAACTTATGACCTTCAATAAGTACCAATGGGAGGTAACCTGTTCTGTTTTCTTTTACTAGGATTTATTAGTTTCTCATTTGAATAAAAAATACTTTGTTCCTTCTCAACAATAAAATTTACTCGACAATAATAGTGACACAACTTCCGTCTTGTTCCTTCGGGTATTTTGGTTAGCTAACCTTTGTAGGTTAAAGATCAAAAGGAACAAGAGGCCAAGGTACGAACGAACAACAACTATTTCATTATTCCTCGTATCACCTACCCCTTGTTGTTTTGATGTCTTTCTATGAACTGAATTTTTTTGGCAAGCATGATAAATGGCAACTAAAATATAACTTCCTTCTCATTCATGCTTGATATATAAAGATTGTTCCCTGCTTTCTTTCATCGCCCTTGGGAAATCCTCATTACATAGGAAAACCTTGTCTAAATTGTTGGTAGATGCGATATGACCGTAGAGAGCTTAACATTTCTTGGAACCAAGTGAACTTCCTTGATTTTTAGTTTTCAAAAGCTTATAAATCAGAACTCTAGATTCACAATCTTTTCAATGATGAGTTTATTCCTACCAAAGCCAGATGATGATCTTGCTAAAAACCTGTTGCATTTGCTACTTCTATTTTCATTGAACTTTGTCCAATTGTTGTGACCCTTGAGAGATGCTTGTTTTGTGTTATTGATCAAGTTCATGTGCACACCCCAACCGCTCCATATGTTGAAGCTTCTACACTGGAAATTCTCATCCACCATCCCCACAATCCACTCATTGAATAAAGTGCTCCACTATATTTGTTGATCTCTCTCCAACAATCATTCCAAAAGAAATATGGGCTATATAGGTATTTGAAAAGAAAAAAATAATAAGAAAGAAGAAGAAAATGAATCATGAATGCTAAAATAGCCCAAGTAAACAAATATAAATCAAAGGGAAGAGAGAGATATCACTTCAAAAGGAGCACCCGTCGTCCATCATCCATCCATACATATCATAATTATGCACATGGCTTGATCATAATTCATGACTTGTTTCCTCCTTGGGTTCGGTTTTTGACTTAGTGATATATGAAATACAAGTATGCGACCTCAATATTCCCTACCTTGAGCTCCCCATAAGCCTTAGTATATAGGGAAATTTTGGCCACTGGCCTAAGTGAGGAATCAAAACCACATTAAGCGATTTGAGAGCATCAATTGAGAATAACTTGTGACCTGGAGCTCTGTTTTTATTGAAAAGAGCAAACAAAATTGAAATTCCTTTAGAAAAGGAAAGGTAAGACTTCTCTATGTTGTTCCATCTCTCAACTTTTCAAGACAAGGTACCACCTAAAACCCTATGGCAAGAGGAGTCATGGAGTAGTCTTTCTATATGCAAAGCATGATGAGAATTACCTTAGATCTTGCCCATTCATAGTCTTCATTTCTTACTTTGCTCAGGACGAACAAAGTCCTAAGCGTGGGGGATGTTGGTAGTCGTAAATTCCCTGTTTCAACTACCCATTTACCATAAAAAGGTGGATCTTAACTAATAATGCTATGAAAATAACCTTTGTACTAATGAGTTCCACTAGTTTTGTGAAATATGTGGTTGCAGGTGCTATAGGGTCAAAATATGCAAAAACATGTTAAAATACCCCATCGGCCAATCACGGCTTTGAAACAGCCATTTCCTACCGATTGGCTCGTTTATAGCTGAAATCAGGACCCGGCCAACAGGGTCATTTACGACTGAAATCAGGACCCGGCCGACCCGGCCGACAGGGTCGTTTATAGCTGAAATCAGGACCTGGCCGACAGGGTCGTTTATGGCTAAAATTAGGACCCGGTCGGCAGCGTCATTTACGGCAGAAATCAGCACCTGGTTGACTCTGCAAATATTCCACCGAGAAGCCGTTTTCTCCTCCCGGACTAAAACACGTAAAATATGGTGAAGATGACAAGGCTATCAAGTGGGCTAACCGGGAGAAGTCAAGGGGCAACCCGGCAAGGGTCGGCACCCGACCAAGGCCGCCGCCCGGCATGGGTTGCTGCCTAGCCCTCCTTGCCGCCTGGCCTGGCCTGCCTCCCGGCCTCGGGTTGCCACCCAGGGTTGCCAGCCCATGAGGCCCATGAAGCCTACCAGCCCCAAAATGAAGAGTCAGTGGAAACTTACCCAACAACCGCCTTCAGGATGCGATCCTAGCCATCAGGAGATGGTCGATCGGGAAACTGACACAGTCTAAGGGCCACCCGGCGGTGCATGCCGCTCGGCACACGTGGTCGCCCGGCCTTGCCCGCCGCCCGACGGACCGACTTCGGCCTACCAACTCCACTCCACCTACAAATGCCTCCCGACCCATCGCCACCTATTAATAGAGGGGAATTTGACAGAAAAGATCAATAATTGAAGAGGAGAACAACAAGTGTCACGCTGCAAAAATGTATTAGATTAGGGAGTGAGGGTGAGTGGTAGAAGTTTAGGAGGGAGCCGGGAATGTCGGCTCCTTCTCCACCTTGTGCTTCGGGGATGATTCTCCACCAAGAGTAGAGTCCCCGTCCTTCGGCTAGGTAACATATAGACATTCTTTTGTTCATTTAATCATTAAAGCTTTCTTTATTTATATCTTGTTTATGGGTTCTTAGTCCATGTTAGATAAAGTCTTTTACTTTATTTGACTATGGTTACTCTGCCTTTAGTTAACAAGGTTAGAGTAGTAATTGTAAGTGTATATGTGGTGTATAGACTTAGAATTATCTAACTTTGCTCCCAACCCCACGGGTTGTGTAGTCGGTAGTTAGGTGGTGAAAGAACCGAGCTATCCTATGTATTCCACCACGTTCGGGTTGGGCTCGTAGGTATTGATGGTAGTTTTAGCCGAGGTCCCTTCTCATCTCTTTCCGTACCTCGGACGACTATGCCCCGAAGTAAACAAGAGTAAATATTGGAGTCTAAAGATTATTTGGATATAAGTTGTCATATGAAGCCAAGGCTGGAGGACCCTCTCAATCCGTTGTTATCCTTCTCTTTTGTTCACTAGAATTGGATTAGGATAGAATTTCACTTCTCGCTCCCCATGGATTCGATACCTTGGAATATTCCCAGGTGAAGGCTACATCGGCATCTGTACACTTGCGGATTTCTTTGTTAGGCATAAGGATCCCCAACAGACATATTGTGTGAGGGGAAGGAATTTCAGTGGATCCTGCTAAAGTTCAGGCAGTAGTGGAGTGGAAACAACCATGAAATGTTTCAAAAGTTAGAAGCTTTCTCGGATTGGCCGGCTACCAACGCCGATTTATCGAGGGGTTCTCTAAATTGGCAGGTCCATTGACAAAACTCTTAAAGAAGGATAGTAAGTTTGACTGGACCACTAGTTGTGAGGAGAGCTTTCGAGATCTAAAGAATTGGCTAGTTACGACACCAGTTTTGGTAGTACCCGAATATGGCAAAGGATACACAATGTACTGCTGATACGTCTAGACAAGGTCTTGGTTGTGTTTTGATGCAAAGTGGAATGGTAATTGCCTATGCTTCTAGACAATTAAAGACACATGAGAGCCATTTTCTGACACACGATTTGCAACATGCGGCAGTAGTTTTTACCCTAAAGTTGTCTAGACACCACATGTATGGAGAGAAATATGAAATTTATACATATCATAAGAGTTTGAAATATATTTTTTTTACACAAATGGATTTGAATTTGAGACCAAGACAATGGTTGGAGCTAATAAAAGACTATGACTTAACCATCAATTATCACCCGGGAAAGGCTAATCTAGTGGTCAATGCTCTTAGTCGTAGAACCATGTGCAATCAGGAGACAAAAAGGTCATCACATGAAAAAGGATATAGCTCATTTTGTCTCTGAATATGACACTTGCCAAAGACTGAAAGTAGATAATTTTATGGCAGCGGGTCTATTACAACCCTTGAGTATACCAGAGTGGAAATGGGAGGAAATAGGGATGAATTTTATCACAGGTTTGCCAAGGACCAAGGGAGGTCATGACTCCATATGGGTTATAGTCGACCGTTTAACAAAAACAACTCGTTTTATGCCAGTCAAGATAAAATACATAAATAGTAAGTTAGCTAAAGTTTATATAGAGAAAGTGGTGACATTATACGAAGTACCAAATTAAACGTATTGTCTCAGACTGCAGAACCACTACTAGAAAATCAGGATATTGGCATCATGAAATTTGGTGGCAATAGGACCATAATAGTTGCAATATCTTACTATTGCCATCAAAGTCATTTCGTGGGCTGTCATGGAAAGTAGTAGGGTGGCAATAGGCTTTCACTGCCACATCTATGCTTGGTTGCAATACATATGATAATTACAACCAAATGAAATGTTGTGATCAATAGTAGACACAACAATAGATTAGAGGTAATAAATGGTTGTTGCAACTTATTTAACAAAATATAAATATAAAATTATTATTACATGTTTTGATTGCTTGGAACACGAGTTGATCCATAGACCTATATTTTTATTGGGAAATGCTTTACCACCATGTCACTATTGTTATTTGCACATAGGATATAAATAATACTACTTTATCCTATCTTGTAAAATGATAAATTGTAATAAAAATCATTGCAATAGCAAAAAACCGTGGCAATAGACTATGCATATTGCAATGATTCTTTCCTCGTGGCTATTAACTCCTCTCTATTGCAACCATTGAGTTTTTTCATTGCAACATAGAGACCAAGATTTAGCAATGAAATTTAGTATCATGACAACACCAAACTTTAGTTGCAATAATATTAATTAGTCACAACCATTTTGTCAATGGTGGCAATAATATCTAACTATTGCAACAAAATTTATGAATATTGTCACATAAGTTCTTCATGGCAATATTGTCCACATATCACAACCATTTATAAATATGATGGCAATAATCTGTGTCAGTTGCAACAATGTTTTTATTTTTGCAATATGACTCATGACAATACCCCAATTTCTTTGTAGTGAACACAATTTGTTGTCAACTTTTGAAAGCAATTACACAGACTACTAGGAATGATAATTGTTTTCAACATGACTTTTCACCCATAAACCAACGGGCAAACAGAACGAGTAAATCAAGTAGTTGAAGACAAGCTTCGGGCTTGTGTACTTGACTTCAGACCATCTCGGTGTAAATATTTGGCCTTAGCCGAGTTTGCCTATAACAACAACTATTGGTCAAGCATAAAGATGGCACCATATGAAGCATCATATGGGCACAAATGTTGATCACCAATTTGTTAGGATTAGGTCAGGAACGGTCAGTTTTAGACCCTAAGCTGTTATCAGATTCTGAAGAGAAAATAAAGATTATATAGGAAAGGCTTAGGGTAGCACAAAGTCGACAAAAAAGCTATGTAGATAAACGACGCCGTGAGTTGTTCAGTGAAGGAGATATTGTTTATCTCAAAGTCTCTCCTATGAGAGGAGTACATAGATTTGGCATACAAGAGAAGTTGAGCCCAAGATATGCCGGACCATACCAAATCATTCAGAAAAGAGGACCACTAGCGTATTAGTTAAAGTTGCCAAGATCCCTGTCAAGAGTTCATAGCGTTTTTCACGTCTCTCAATTGAAGAGGTGTTTAGGGGAGCCAGCTGAGCAAGTGGTATTACCACAAGTTGAGTTAAGTAAAGATTGGACTTACGAGGAGCAGCCAAAATGCATTCTCCATGTACAAGATTGAGTCATGTGAAAGACAATAATAAGATTTGGTAAAGTTTTATAGATAAACCAAAGAAGATGATCTACGTCGATATTATCCGTATTTGTTCACAGACAATGCCAAAAATTTCGAGGACAAAATTTCTTAAAGGAGGGGTGTATGTCATACTCCTGCCCAGTAGCGACCTAGCCCATGGTGAGAATTAGCCCTTCTGAATCCATACGTACAACTTGTTTAAAATTTGAGCATGTAGTTTAATTTCTTTTCGATTTTTGAAATAGGGATTTAGAACCAATGTTTCATACACCAACTTGCTATTTTCAAAAGTTTCACAAAAAAAACTTGCTATTCTCAATGCCAGTACTAATGGAGTTATTTGGCAACTGATGTCATTTAAGTCTTAGTGCACCACCAGTTTAATCACCTACTCACATTGAGGTCAATCACCAAATAATTACACTACGACGGCAAGCAACGTTTCAGCTATGATGGTAGAACTAGCTCCCCACACCGTAACTTTGACCTTGCACCTGGCAGCTCCATGGAGCATAGGATAAAAGAAGGAGAGCTCGCAGAGGCTGGAGCACTGCCGAAGCGCAGCGTAGTCTAGTCGGAAGGCGAGGCGCGTAGACGGGCAACTAGTCCTGACATTCGAAGCTCCTTAGTTCTGTATTTTCAAGTCAAGCTGTGTGCACACCTTGGTGCCTTTCGATCCTATACCAGCTTGATTTATTTAAATGCATTTTAAATTATTTTTTCACATAAGTTCTTCTTAACTCAATTGATGTATTGGCCTATGCATGGGATTCTGGTATTTTGGGTTTGTGGTGCGAGGCACCTCAGTGGTTGTTAGTATGGCAGTGATAATTTTCAGTAAAGGAACGACAAATTTAGTGTCTCATTAGTTTATAATGTTTTGGTGGCTCATTAATTTATAATGTACTAGTACCGTCATGGCTTGTATGGCTGAGTATAAGCTATTACCTGCATAGAAGACAATATAATCCACACACAAAGATAGGAAGCGGGAGAGGCCATATATGGGTCGGTTGCGGACCGAGTTGGACACGTCGGGTGGGCTCTTCATCGTAGCTCGTGTATGGGCAAACTTATACTTTCCTCAGCTCTGCCACGCATAAAATAAATCGTGTAAATGGTCTCGCTGAGAGTATTTAAGGAAATCCATGGTCAAGGATATACCTCTGCAGGACATATAAATGTGAATATTCACTTTTGTTGCACCCGAGTTATAAATGGGTTGGCCGCATGTACTATCAGTCCCACCAAATAGTTTTTATAATACTAAAATATGCTTTTCTTTTTACAAAAACTCGTTTGCACTTTGGAGCCTTGGCTCATTTTGAAAGAGCAGAATCCCGTGGAAAAATGAAATAGTATAAATCCTTTATTTTATTTTCTTCTCTTGTTGAGTTTTATACTCACTAGGATTAGTTGCATGTGGTGTATGTAGTGTGTCAGTCTCATTTACCTTATGAGGCATTAAAGGCTACTGCATGATCTTTGAGGAAGTAGACTTGGATAATAGTTTGGTGATGGAATATGGAGAAGCGAATGGAAATGCTAATCTGTTGATGGAACCGACTTCTACTAAATTTAGAGCGTTGAGTTGTGATCAAATAACTGGAAACTTTGGAATTTCTAATAATATGATGCTCAGTAAATAAATCTATGCATATTCTGTTAATGTGAATGTAATTTTTGTTTATATTTCATCTTGGCCTTTGACTGGGTAACGGTTACAGCTAGATCAATTTTCAGGGGAGGGAGCAATCCACTCATGGATGTCGTCTAAGACACATCGTGTTGGAGGACCCTTCCTGGGGGTGATAGGATCCGGACCAATGTTGCGATGTCGAAGCGAAAAGTTCCTTCATATGGCTTCTGGGAAGCGAGTATGTGGCGTGCAATTAGGTTTCTTCATAGGAATGATAATCAATTCATATCGCTGCCCCTCATAATAATGAGTACCACTTGATCGCTGCTCTAGAACATTGTAACAAGAGAAACTTGATGAAGAGATTTTAATACTGATATATTAATTAAATTATGTCGTATTGTAATCATGTTTATTGTACATATAGCATAAACTAAATTTATTTTATTATATGATAATTTAACTTGATGCTAAAATTTGAAAAATAAAGATTTATTCATAGACTGTTTTTTTAGCAACTTGCACCCTACCCATTTTGATGTTCCTCGTATCCAACTTTCGTGACAAGCTAATGGGTAGGGATCCAAATTGTCAAAAAGAAAAAAAACACAGGGTTGAGCGCTTGTCACGGACAGTTGGATGCGAAGAACATTAAAACGAACACCAAAATAACATGAGAAAAATAGAGATTATATCAAAAAGTAGAGATAATCAGGGTGCATTTGGTTGGTTTAATCAGGATGCATTTGGTTGGTTGTTGTTTATAAAAAGGCTGTTGTGGGTTGTGAACTGTGGAAAAGCAGTTGTGGGAGGTGCTGTCAAACTGTAGGCTATATTAGAATTGTCTATAATACCCATGAAAGCCGCAGGGCAAGGAAATTGCTTCTAATAAAATAATTTATTCACTAATTCATATATAAATGACTATTTAAGCAAGGTAAAAATCATTTCATAATATTTTCATCCTTAACAAAGCGATTGATCCGTAGGTATAAACTAGCAAGTCATGAAATGCCTCAAAACTCTCAGGACTCATCCGAAACATGTTATAAAAATACCTTGGACGAGACATACACCTCAACACCCATTAAATTCTCGTTTCTTGTGTTTTCCTATATTTTCCTTTGTGCAAGTACCGCTCAGTATACAAGTTCCCCATTTCTCCAATAGTACCCGTGCAGGTGGGCGACCGGCCAGAGGGAAGCCGCAGGCGGGTGTGCAGATCCAGGGGGAGAAGAAGCAGTTGCGCGAGCAGGAGGCTGGAGGGAGAAGCGGCCGGACCAGCGGCGGCCTTGGCGTTAGGGAGGTGGTGGCCCCCAACTCTAGCTCTGGCACAAGTGTTTTTTTTTTATGGGTGGTTGGGAATGGAGAATATAGATGAGGACCGGCAGGTGAGGAAGAAAAGAAGACAATGAATCATTTTTTTCTCGTAACCAGTGGTAGGCGGGTAAATAATTCAAACTTACCCACCTCAAAAGCTGGTGAAAGCAAGGAGATGGGTCTTTTGGATTTGTACAAAGCTGCTTTCAGGCAAAAGCCGGTGAGGAGAAAAGAAAAAATAGAGAACCTTCAACGGTTGCCGCCGCCACCGCCCAAGATTTAATTGGTCGATCTCAATCTTGCCCAATCACCAAAACACGTTGCCTGTGGCCGATCGTCGTTTGCCGGCAGCAGCACAACAAAGCAACGCGCCTCACGCCATTGCGTCCATGTATTTTTGTTTTAATTTCATCAGCTCTTATTCTTGATTTTTATTTTTCTTAAGAACGTGTGGTAGTGACTAGTAATAGTAATATCGGTTGTGATTATAGTTTGAACATAAACTTGATTCAACTATTCAAGGAAAGGAACAATAATGCTCGTATTTATTTAATTTTAATACTAGGTCTAAAACATGAAGAGGAAGAATAGTGCCACTACTGATTTGAGGGCTTTCTTGACAAGAACTGCTGCAAAGAAGCAACAATCTAAACCAGCAAGTGTTAGAGTTACTCCATGTTCCAATGAAAACCAAATGCAGATGGTGGTATTTCAAGAAAAAAAATGGCAGCAATATGAACCGGCAAGTGTTAGAGTTACTCCATGTTCCAACGAAAAGTTATCCTATAATTTGTAAGTTTTCTTATTATTTTGCTATTTTGCCCTCTATTTATTTCACATGTTGCCATTTTTTTATATTGATCATTTAGTACATCTACGTGTTAGCTATTTCGAGGTGTAATTAATTTTATTAATTAATGATATTGACACTAAATTATGTGTCATAGATCCATAATTTCAGGTATCATAATTTTTTTACAGTTATAAATTTTGAATATCCAAGGTTCCTGAGCCACTGCTTTGGTTGGTTTTTGGCTGTTGCAAAAGCAAAAGCAGGTTGGACTCAACTAAATTAAGACAAAGTTTTTAAATTGCATGTAAATTTGAATGAATAAGATATTCGTATTTTATAGTTATCAGCTCACAGTCGTTCTCACCAAACGAGTTTCAGCTTTTTCACACCTCATATCTCACAGCAGCTTTTTTCACAGTCACAGTCAAACCAAACACACCCAGTCGAAGGCTTTCTCTTCGTGTTCATTTCAAGAAAACATATCATGTTGTTCGTAGGACGGTGTCTGCACGTACAAGATAGTGTATACATTATTTCGGTTGTGTTAAAGAAAACTCGAAAACCATAAAAAAGTATTGCATCTGGGCAATCATGCATCCGAAAGTAAATGACAAAGTATATATAGTCTCTCAAACTTTGTTGATCAAGCGGCAAACATACGGCTAGGTTCTCCCCAAATCTGAGGGCTGATCAGGCCGACCCTACAGGCAGCCGCAAGCAGCAGGCATCCATTAAGCTAATCAGTTTGGAGCAGTTTGAATCTCACTCGACTTATATTTTGCTCTAGCGTGCACAGGGCCAGCTTCAGGGGTAAAAGATAAGAGTCTGCTAAAAATTTTGGATGAGCATTGAATTAATCAAGAGGCCTTGTGTCGTGTCAATTAATACTGAATAGCGCGGCAGTTAATATGCTGCGCAGACAAGTCGAGAAGATAAGTTAGGAGGATAAGTAATCCAAAAGAGAGCACACAGATTTGCATTTGCCTAATGACCTAAACGCGATATAGGATCAGTTACGTGCAGTCCATGCACTAAGCCATATGCTGCTTTTGTTTGGCATCCATCTGCCAACCCTCGTTGGCCCGAGCGGTGGTCAGAGCCTCTAGCTCTGGGAGCGTTGCTCCCGTCGATCCGAGTTCGAGCTGCGGCACCCATGGCTTGCTACAAATGTCACAGTACACTGTGATGACCGTAGGTAGCTATGGTTCAAAAAAAAATCCCCTCGCTTTCTCCGGATCAAAGCACATGGTAAAGACTCGTGTCGTAGCTGATAACGATCAGCTGAGTTCCTGTATAAAATTAAGGAAGAGATTCGAGAGTTTTTTTGACCTACGTGAGAAGCTCTTACGTGAGGAGCTCTTCTCCTTAGTATAATGCCGTCAGGAGAACCACAGGAGCAAAACACGATACTTTAGCTTGGGTTGAGGAGGCTGTCAAACGAGTCATCAAAGGAGATAGATCGATTATATTCGGATTTGTATTTTTCTTTTGTGAGAAGTCGAGTCCACAGCTAGAGAAGAGTCTGGCCTTTGTTATAGTAAGTTACCTAGGGTTAGTGCTCCAGAACAAGTAGAGTAGGGGGATTAAAATGCTAAGTTAAATGGGCTGCATTGCTGAAATTTAAAAGGAGTGGCTTAGCAATCCTCTCAGCTGGGCTCCAAATTTTAGTACTGTTATATCAATTCTTTAAATGTTTAATAAAGTGATTAAATATAAATTAAATATAACTAATTATATAGTTGGAGGTTAATTTATGAGTAATTTTATTAAATTTAATTAAGTCATTATTATAAGATATTTAATATAGTATCATCTTGTCTAATCATAATTTTATTAGATTTAATAGATTTGTCTCATCATTTAATCTAGGGGTTTGGAATTGGTTTTACTATTAATCTATATTTATTATTTTTATTTAGTATCCTAATATTTTATCGAACAAGACTAAAATTTAGTGGACAGAAAATGAACCAAGAAATATGAATCGGAACACGTCCGCCGGGCCGCGCCGCGATATATTAGCAGGTTCGGTCGTTCTTCCACAAGGTCCTTGCCTCCGTGAACATAATCTCACCTTCTTTTTTTACCGAAACAGAATTTGGCTTTCGTTAGACGGCTACAGTCCATCTTCTACTATCTATTTTACAAAAATCTGTGGGCTCTTGTCGTCTAGTATGTACAATCCTTTTCATAAATTTCATAAAAGTAGGACTACTTGCGATGTTGTATCATAATTATAATTTTTTAATATTAATCTTTAACATTATAACAAATACTCTCTCTAGTTTCAAAATGATGTAGCTGGTTAATGTATATTTGCACTAGCTGTCGACATTATTTTAAAACCAGAGGGAATATATATTTCTTTATGATTGATCTCCCTTTGTCAGTCTCATTCTTTTATGGCGAGGATAACTTGCTAGTTGGAACATTGCATAAAAGTTAATGTCGTTAAACATTATGTTAACATGTAGTTTTCTAACTTAACATTGCAACAATACCATGATTAAACGTGAACGATATCTAGATATATTTCAGTGACATAGACTAGTCGGAAGCTGAAAGGAATTCCACATACACAGATCTAGTCATGTAGAGTTGTAGACTACGCCAAACGCTTTGCTCAGAAAGGCATGCAAGTCGGATAGCCACCTGACACCCCTACGTGGCTACATTGTGCAATGCACCGAGACTGGTTGCCTGCAATCATTAGAATCTTGTAACCTTAGCTGACTCTAGATTCATGTGGGCTCTAGCTAAAGACCGAGATAGAGGGTTTACTTAAGAACAGTTATTACTTGGACATTTGTTTCTTGTAAGTAAATAATTAAATAGTTGTTCTCTACCTTAGAGGGGCAGTTTGTTTTCAAGCGAATTATTTAATCTAGATTATTGGTGTTAGATTAAATAATTTAGATTATATAATATGAAAAGTGTTTGTTTACCCAGCTAATTGTTATCTAGATTATTAGTTGTAGATGCGAGAAGACAACAATGTCCTACATTTAATCACACGGTAGGTGGGTCCGCTGTTGGCAATGTAGGTAAAAAATTATTTTATTTAATAAAGGTAGTAGATCTTTTATCAAATAAACTGAAAATAAGCATCTCTTAAGGTGCTTATTGTATTATGATAATCTGACATCTAGATTATATAATTTATCAAATAAGTTAGCCTGTTTGTTTGCTCCCTTAGATTATTTTGATCTAGATTATATAATCTAGACATAAATAAGCTGAAACAAACAGTTGTATGAGGATTTGCATATCCATCGGTCACTTTTTTAAAAAAAACTAGCGATAAGAGATTAGCATATCCATTAGTCTGGGAAGAAGACGTGTGCAGGAATAGATAGAATCGGAGGCTGGATCTAACGGAGATCGAACGGCACACGTCTAGATTAAGCATCTTCATCTCACATCAATTTCGTCTGATAAATTATTGCATGTAAACTTGCACCTCAACTACAGAATTCGATCAGAGAAGTCATACCGCAGGTAATGATGGTGATTGCTTCTGAACACCTCGAAGCCAGTCTACTAGATAGGTGAATTCCCCACGCGTTACAGCGGGTATGTTGAGAATAATTTTGCTATCGAATTTTCGTTTGGATGTTAAAGTTAAAAGATTGCAGTAGTATTTGTAATTCTTAAGAACTTTGCATCAAAACTAAACCCATGATAATTGTTGCAAAAAGAGAAAAAATTGTCACTAAATTGAGTATGGACTATAAATGATGAAAATAATATAACAAAATATAATTACAAAAAAGGCAGATAATGATGAATTGTATATTACTATTCATTCATTGTTAGTTTGAAATTTTTTGCTGATAACGGTTTGATGAAGCTTGTGACCACCAACAATTACATATAAGTTTGAATAGAAACCAATTACTTGTGGCATGAGATAAAAATAGACATATTTGTGTACAACTCTTACCTTCTGTTACTGGTCAATGGATACAGAAGCAGGAAACAGAGTTTCCACCTTGAAAAGCTACAACGATGGAATCGTCAGCATGTCCTTTTTTGAATTAATATTAAAGTTGTACTTCTTTAAAACAGAGGCAAAATTAAAGTTCAAGCTAGGAAAAAAATAAACATGCAAGTATTTGTTGTTTATCTTTCATTGGCAGGGCACTATCTTCCATTGAGAGTTTTGTGAAAGAATCTTTGGACCCATAAAAAGTGGAATTTGTGCTTGTGGAAATTCTTGAGCAAGCATAGCTAAAAATGAAGAGGTATGTATTTGTCAGGGGTAAAAACCGGTGGTGCCACGTGGCACTTATTAGACTCATTTATTCAACATCAGTACGGGGTAAGATGGTGAAACTTGGCGCAATATAGGTTGTGCAGGACCATCCCTCGCCTCGTTCGACCCACCGAGGGTCGAGCACCGTCCCTGCCTTACTCGACCCATCGAGGGTCGAGGAAGCACCAACTCTGGAGGGACCGGAGTCATACCGCTCCGCTCGACTACGCCAGAGATCGAGTGGGCCGGTCCCACCCCACAGCCAAGCCGGGTGCCATGGGGACAAGGACGTCCACTCTATCACCATAGTAACTAAGACCACGCTGCCCCTGCCAACTCTCACCAGCGGGCCCCCACCACAGTGGCAGGACAACGCCCTGAATCACTGACCAGGCGGGAATGACGGGTGAAGAAACTCGATTGCACCGTCAAGTTGAGACGGATTCCTGCTCGAGGTGGGCCCGAACAAACACAACTAGACATCTCGACCCATGACGGGAGGGTTGAGCAAAGATCAACAACTTCCCACCGCCCTGCCTTAAATATCGTACTGATCATACCTCAACAGTATCAGGGGGTCAAATCCTCCAACAATCTACTCCTGCTGTCATCCCCTGATCGATGGGACGGAGCCTGACGTCTCCAAGAAACCCGTGCTGCGTTCCTGAGGCTTCGGTTCAATGACGCCCTCAGCAGTGGCAGCAAGGGACAGCTCGATGGACAGCAGCGACCTGGCCGAGCTTAAGCGCCATGATGCCGCCCATGCTGCACCATCCTTTTTAGCAAAACACGTTTTCTATAGGGACATGTGCTCAACCTATCAACGGATTACGGGGGCACGCCTCAACACAGTGTCATCTGGCACAAGGACCAGGACAGCGGGACCTATAAGGATCAAAGACCACGCCACCGACCAACACCTCCCCCTCGCCAACCCCGCCTTGTGAAGATTGCACGTGTAGATCTCACCCCTCTATCTCTCTGTAATATGGGCCCGATCCCTTGAAATATAAAAGGGTGTCCTTCTTGTTCCTTTGAACACGAGACAATCCACTCACGCACAACCAACACACGCATACCGAGACCTAGAGCTCCCTCCTCTCTCACAATCAATGTACAACTCCGGTGTAAGTAACACGAGCATCCTCTCGAACTGGATGTAGGGGATTTCTCCGAACTAGTATAACCCCGTGTCCTCTCACATAGCCATCATTGAGCCCAAGCGCGCATCTCCCTTAAACAAATTCTACTAGCCGGTGATCTAAACACCGACAATATTTTTTTCTATAGAAAACAGATGTTTATATCTGTGTGGAAACAGAACTATTGCACAAAAATTAAGATGACCATAGTATGTGTTCAATATTCATGAACAAACTGATTAACTATTATTGGAATCTAGAAGTTCTTGCGATTTAAACAAGCCGCTACTGCAAATTTCCACTACCAATTTGAACCAAAGTCTTGGGTATTATTATACTTTTGTTTAGGCAATACCTTGGCTATTACTAGTAAGCACATCATTTAGCTATGATTTTACTTATTGGCCCTCTTTGTCTCCTGGCTGGCTCCACCAGTGCATTTATCTCCCTCATCTTCTCCTAAGGCAAATTGTTAAGCAAACTATTGTCTGAAACATGAGAATATGCAAAACCATTTTGGAATCCAAGCAACTGCATCAGCTTTACCAAGGTCATCAACAAATATAGTTAGATAGTAGACATGCATACATAAACTATTTTTTGAAAGATGACACCATACAGCAAAACCAAAATTGGAAGTAAAATCCAATAACGATTAAAGGATGGGTTTAATTTGAAGAGCAGTTTTACTATGCATATTACCACCAGTAATTACCAGTGGTAATATTTAGGGATAAAAATGTAATTTACTCATATATTTATTTATTTAACCGCATTGCCATTAGGGGTAAAGAGGTCATTTCTAAGTATCTTGAACCCATCCGCCGATCCGAAATTTAGTTTCATCAGAGTATAAATAAAACAAGACACTTAGACTTAATTAACATAATAAATTATAAGTCTATTATTTTCATCTTTCCAATAATGCCCCATTAAAATCATTACTGCTACTAGTAATTATTGCTTTACCACCAGTAATTACTGCATTACCATCAATAATTAATGCATTATCACTAGTAATTACTAGAGGTAATATGCATAATAAAACTGCTCTAATTTGAAAACTGACCATACTATATATATATATATATATATATATATATATATATATATATATATATATATATATATATATATATATATATATATATATTCTTTAAAGGATGCAACCCACTAAACACCATTAACTCCTATTTCTTTGCAATTATATTGAGTCATATCACCTTAATTGTTTATAAACATTATATCTCATCATCGTATCTTCACAGCTACACGTTCATTTGGGGTTTTGATGTTCAATCCAACTTCAGTTTCTTCTTCTACTCTTACATGAAACTCCAAAATAAAAACACTCTACATCAGGCTCTGTTTATAACACTCCACAGAAGCGCCACTTTTTATTTATGTGTGCCAATATCACTTCATCGGCCTCTATTGATCCCATCCACCACAGTGAACTTTTATAAGTAATGTGTATGGTCCGTTCTTAAACTTGTCTAGTCGTATCAGTTAGGTTCTCATGCTCTCAAAATGTCTTTTTGACTCCCTAAACTTAAGTTCGGATGTCATTTAGATTTCTATACTCTAAAAATTCAATTTGAACTCCCTAAACTTGGCTTCGGGTATCATAGGTCTCTCCACACTATTTATGGAAAACATGCTCACTTTCCTTGGTGGGTTTCTTCTTAATACAATGTTAAGTGAGATGTCTCTCTCACCGAATCATTTTTATTAATATATATATTTGAGAATTAGATTTGCATTTTCATAGTATAGGGATCTAAATGAGATTCGAGCCTAAATTTAGTCGAAACTATATTTTGAGAATACGAGAACAGAAGTGACATAACTAGTTATGTTTAAGCGGGTATGAGATATGCTTGTCATAGAGGGTTTAGGGGCTGACCTTCCATGCTTTCATGGGCATTCAAATTCAAGTTGAATGCCCAAAATTCTATTCAAAGATATAAAATATAAGAAACCATGTGGATATGTGTCATGGTTTGCAATATATGTGATGAGTAATTGACTTGAGCAGACCTTGTGTTTGAGTTAAAATGCGGGAATCTTGGGATTGCATGAGTTTGTGCATGTCATGGTCTTGACTAACTGAAGTTGGTGGAAGTATTGGTGAAGTTGCAGCAGTTGGGAAATGTGTTTGCTTGTCTCATGATGTGTAGGTCACTGGAGTCGACTTGACGGTCAACAATGAAAGGATCGGGCACAAGTAGGAGACTTGGGGCCGGACGATCAGGATGCCGGGTGGAGTCAAGGGGGATCCACTCCGTACACATGGAGAGGCGAGAAGCAAGGACGGTTTCGCGGTTGAGCCTCAAAACCGTGGTGTGATGAATATGGCATGTTGACCAAGTCAAGGCGAGTGGAATGCCGATGCAAGTGACAAGAGGGCCCGATGGACAGGGACTGGGAGAGACTTGCTGGTGGTCAGGATCACGGAACAAGGTGACACACGTCAACATCGAGAAGTCGCGCTTTGAGAAGCATGCGAGGCGGTTTCCCGGTTTGGGCCTCAAAATCGGTGGCAGTGGTTAATGGTGCCTGTGGCACGGTGGCAGTGGTTAATGGTGCATGTGGCACCATCACGGAGCTTGCTTCGAGGCGAAGCAAAGTCATGAAGGGCTCGATGGCATTCGGGCGATGAAGCAAAAGATGGATGATTATATCCCCGGTGGTAGGTGGGTGTGTTATATAGATCAAGGATAGAGTGGTCATGTGGACAATAGACCATAGGCCTATATAAGGAGAGGTGAGGCTAGTGGAAGAGGTGTATCTCTCTCCATTAGCCTTGTGTTAGGACTTCATTCAAGTGGCTTCCTAGTCTTGTATCTATGGATCTTGTAAGCATGTTTCTATGACATGAGATTTAATTTCGTGCTCAAGATTTTTCTCTCTCCCTAAATCCCAAATTTCTCTTTTTTCCTATTTTTGGAGCTATTTTTGTGGGAATTTTCGATCTCCTTTTTGGATGAGTTTTTGGGGTAGATTTCTTGGGAAACTTCGTGCTATGATGAGCTAGATCAATCCTACATAGGTCTATGACCAAATCAAGAGTTCTAACACCTTCGATTTGAAGGATTTCTCATGTTTTCCCTTTTTAGTGTTCTTGGCACAAGATCTAAAATTCGTGATGATTCCTTGAGCCAATTGAGTTGATCTTCTAGGATTAGGGTCGTGATGTGTTGAGGATTCACTTATCCAAAAATCGCATCATTTGGAGTTCGTTTGATTAGGTTTTGACCAAGCTTTTACTTCATCCTGAAACTTTTTCTTGTTCTATCGGGGTCGATCGGCACTGCCGACGACAGGACCGGCACTGCTAGTGGATCCCAGTACCCCGCACCGGCACTGCTGATGGGTCAAATCGGCACTGCCGATGGGGCCAACTCGCACTACCGATGGCCCTGATTGGCACTGCCGATAGTGATCCAGTAAGGTCTGGTTTTTGGTGAATCTCTTGACTAGTTTGAGTCGTTGCTGTTTCTTGTTGTTTCCGCTGTGTTTGTTTGCTGTGCTTGATCACTCCTAGGGCTAGTACACCACGAGTTGGTGTGTGTAGTCTTGGTGATCGGTTCGGAGGTTGGCTTGGGTTGTTTTTGGGATATAGGCCAAGTTCTCTTAGAGAATTTTGATTGGCTCCCATTGACACCCCCCCTCTGGTCGCCTTCTCGGTTCTTCAATTGGTATCAGAGCCGGTTTGATCACTAGTTGACCTTCACCAGCTTTGTGACCCGAAGGTGACATAGAGAAGCGTGCGGTCAAGCTCTGGATGTTCGATGGAGATGACTTCCCCTACTGGAAGTCGTGGACCAAGGCTTATCTCCTGAGTCAAGGACGTGCTATCTGGGACATCGTCGAGCAAGAATACAACATACTTGCCGACCTCAACACCGCTCCTATAGATGAGTTGAACAGGTAAGAACACAATTCCAAAGCTATCAACATTCTGCTCTCTGCACTTGGTAGGAGTGAACATGATCGCGTTGCACACCTTGACACTACTCATGCTATTTGGGTTAAGCTTTGCACATACCATGAGGGTACTAATCAAGTAAAGTATATATGTAAGGATTCTTACAATAGACAGTACCAAACCTTTGCACAAAAACCTGGTGAGTCACTAGATGACACCTTTTGTAGGTTTGAGGCAATTGTGTGCAACTTGCGTGCTTGTGGCAACCTTGTGTACAGTGATAATGATAGAGCTAAGCAACTGTTGTACTCACTTGATGAAAATGTTTGGGGGGTTAAAATTGTTGCTCTAGAAGAAACTACTGACTTCAATACCTTGAACTATGAACAACTATATAGCAAGCTAAAATCTCATGAACTGTCTAGGAAATCTCGTCCTAATCGTATTAATCCTGCTTCTAGCATGGCTTTGCTTTCTAGCTCTCAGAAGGGTGATCACAGTGGTGCTTCTTATGGAACTAACCCCTCACTTGACAAGTCTTCTTTGGAGTTTGCTCTATCTTCTCTTGTTGCAGGTTTCGATGAACAGATGGAGTGCATCCCTGATGAGGAGCTATCCTTGCTCATAAGGAAGTTCAGGAAGTTCTACAATAACCGGAAGGAGAGAAGAGGAGGTGGTTCAAGAACCTACTTCGAGCGCGGTGACCCAGGACACTTCATTGCTGATTGTCCCAAAAAGAAGAAGAAGGTCGGGTACCGTGACAATAACACTGAAGACTTCAAGCAGAAGAAGAACCGCTTCTACAAGAAGGGCAAGAACTCCAAGAAGTTCGCCAAGGCCATTGCATGCACCTGCGTTGCCGCCTTGAGCGATGTCGACCTCACATCAAGCGAAGGCCTTACAAGCTCGGAGGAGGAGGTTGAAAAGCAATGAGTCAAGAGGAAGGATGACTTCACCAGGATTTGCTTCATGGCAAAGAATGATCACGACACCGACTCTGGATCCGACTCCGACACAAGTGAGGTACCTCCCACTGTTGATGAGCTCTCTTCTGAACTTGATCATTTGCGCGATGTTCTGCTCTCGCAAGATGATAAGCTTCATAGTGCTGTTCATGAGAGTAGAGAGCTTAAGTCTAAGTTGGAGAGTGCTAATTTTGAAATTGCTTCGCTTAGGTCTAAGCTTGCTTGTGATGTCACTATTGTAGAGTGTGAGTCATGTCAAGATGTGATGAATGATCTGAGTCAGAGGGAGAGTGTACATGCTCAAGTTGTCAGTCAGCTTAAAAGTGCCCTCAAGGAGCTTGATGAAGTCAAGGCTAGACCAACTCTTTTGGGTGCATGTAAAAAATGCCCCAAGCTCACAAATGAGTTGGAAGGTCAAACCCTCAAAGTCAAAGAGCTTGAGTCCAAGCTACTAAATGAGACTCGCTCTAAGGTCTTTCCACCACCGTGTGAGGTGTGTGTGTCTCTTAAGGACAAGCTTGTAATCACTAGGGAGGAAAACAAAGTCCTAGTCCAATAAAATGACTATCTAATTTCTAGGCTCCAAAGAACCTTAGTGAGTGAGGAGAAAATTGAGAGTGACCTAGCAAGAGTCAAAGAGAGTGCTAGTAGGTCAACCTACAACTTGGGTTTGGGTTTTGAGAGGGTTGACAAAGAGAGCAAAAATATGGGTAAGTTTGTGCCTAGCTGTAGCTACAAGGATGAGAAACAATCCATCAAACCCATTGACACAAACTATCCACCAAAACCTTCCTTCAACCCAAAGCAAACAGAGAAGCCAAAACTCAAACCTCCTGTGCAAACAAAGCCTAAACATGAGAGTGTCTACATTTGCATGTTCTGTGATCGTAAGGGTCACTTGGATGAGTACTGTTATAGGCGTAAGAGGATTGAAAGGATGCAAGCTGAATTAACTAGAAATGTGCATCATGATGATTTTGATGGTTTTCAGCCTCGCTCTTTTTCTCGTGCCTATCGTGGACAGGGTCATCCCTCATATGGCTTTGATTCATGAAACAGAGGCATTGCGCAGCAGCGCTTTGGCACCTCACGTTTTCCCCCATTGTGGTGAGCGTCACTTGCGTGGATTTGGTTTTCACACAGATGATTTCTATCCTCACAACTCAAGATTTGAGTCGAGACGCTTTGACAGGCCACGCTTTCCCCCATCATGGTTCTCGTCCCATGCGTTCAAATGATATTGTACAAAGAACTGTGATGACTACTACCGATTGTATGGTTAAGTGCTAGATTCCCAAGTGCTTTTTGACTAACCCCAGCACTAAGCCATTTACTTTTCCTTCTCGTTCTTTGTAGGCAGCAGGTGGAGGCTTGGAGAACAAATGGTTGATGGACTCCGAGTGTTTGCGCCACATGATTGGAGATGCAAAGTGGTTCTCTAGCCTCACTCCCTTAAAGCGGTGGGAGTATGTGACCTTTGGAGATGACAAGAGAGGGAGAGTGAAGGCAAGAGGAGCGGTAAAGGTAAATGAAAAATTCACTCTCAAGGATGTTGGTTTCGTTAAGCATCTCAAGTACAATCTCCTCTCTATTTCTCAGCTGCTTGATGTTGGTTTGGAAGTGCGCTTTAAGAAAAATGCTTCTTGTATTCTTGATTCAAGTGGCTCTTTGGTTTATGGGATTTCTAGCATTAGAAAAGTTTTTCAGGCAGATTTTGTTAGTTCTCCTGGTTCTCACAAGTGTTTGTTTGCCCAATCTTCTTCTGAGCTCTGGAAATGGCATAGGAGACTAGGTCACATGAGCTTTGACTTGTCATGTCGCTTGAGTGGTCTAGGTTTGATCCGAGGATTGCCTAAGCTCAAATTTGATAAGGATTTGGTTTGTGCTCCTTGTCATCATGGTAAAATGATTGCCGCTTCTCATCCACCAATCAATTTGGTGATGACTGAACGCCCTAGAGAGTTGCTTCATATGGATACTGTTGGTCCTTCTCGGGTTCGTTCGGTGGGTGGGAAGTGGTATGTTCTTGTGATTGTTGACGACTACTCTCGCTACTCTTGGGTTTACTTTCTTGAGAGCAAGGATGAAGTGTTTCATCACTTTCAGAGCTTAGCTTTGAGGTTGTTCAAGGAACTCCCTAGTGCATTACGAGCAATTCACTGTGATAATGGCACCGAGTTCAAGAACTCCTCCTTTGATGCTTTCTGTCTTAGCATGGTATTGAGCATCAGTTTTCAGCACCTCGTGTTCCCCAGCAGAATGGTGTGGTCGAAAGAAAGAATAGAACCTTGGTGGAGATGGCCCGGACGATGCTCGATGAGCATAGGACTCCGAGGTGGTTCTGGGCTGAGGCCATTAGCACTGCTTGCTCTATTTCTAATCGGATTTTCTTGTGCTCAATTCTTAATGTGACTTCTTATGAGCTGCATTTGGGAGAAAGCCCTCGTTTCTCATTTGCGTGCCTTTAGTTGCAAGTGCTTTATTCTAAAACGTGGCAATCTTGATAGGTTTGAGTCAAGATCTTCCGACGGCATCTTTCTTGGTTACTCTCTTCATGATCATTCCTATAGAGTGTTGAATTTGGAAACTAACACCATCGTAGAATCCTGCGATGTAACCTTTGATGAATCAAACTCTTGTGCAAGAAATGTGATTGAGTCTGCAGGTGATAAGGAGCTGAAGGAAAGCATCTTTGTAGAAGAGGACCTACAGGGCTTGGATGATGATGACGATGATTCACTTTATCTCTCATTTGAGCTTGTTCCTGCTGTGACAACCCTATTCCAAAAAATAGAGTTGTGCCATACAGGATCGCCTCGGGAGATGGTTAACGAAGTAACCATACATAGCATTCACACATGAATATTCATCATTTACAAAGATACATTACTGAATGCATAATATTACAAGTTTGAGAGTTTAAGCGGAAGCAAGTTTAGATTATATTACAATACATATGTCCTTGGTTTATATTACATAAAAGGCGGAAGCGAAAAGATGACCAAACATGATACGAAGATCCTAAGCAAACCATGCCGGTCCTATGGCAATGGCTCACTCATCTTGGTTAGGAGAGCTAGGGACCCATTCAATGGTCCAATTATGAGGCTCCTCACCTTCCCAAAAAACTTTGTTACAACAATCACAGTAAGTAGCTTGAGGGAAACCTGAAAAAATAACATAATCGCAAACCCTGAGTATCTAACATACTCCGCAAGACTTACCCGTCAAAAGGGTTTACTAAAACCGACTCCTAATATGCAGGGGGCTGACCGGGTTTATTTGTCAATTGCATAAAAGCTCCTATTAGTTCTATGCTTCACTTTCATTCTTTAACCAAGATTTTACTTTGCTTATCGCAGAAGAATCACTATGATGAATCTAGCTAGCTGCTAAGAGTTGAACATAAGTAAGGAACAATACATCATAGCAATATGTATCCATAGCATAAATAAATTTCAGAATCATAACCACATCTTCTCTAATTAAAGTATCATTGCCCCTGCTCGAACAAGAGGTACTCATAACCGCGAGGGACGGCAATTCGAGTCGATTTACATCCTGCAGGAGAAAACCCAAGTACGCGACAAACGCATCATTTAGGAACACGTATGACCATCTTTCACGAGATTGCTATAAAGTCGATCCGGGGCCATCGATCCCGAGTACACATCCTCCCCACGATACAGTACTTCGTATATGAGGCTTAACCTGTGCACTCTCCAGCGGTCCTCAAACCCGTGCATCCACCATGCCATTCACATCACCTCTGGATCGATGAGTAGGGCCATCCAACAATATGGCGCCTAAGTTACTAGGTTTACCAATTCTCATATAAAGGTATGTACTTGGTACTGTTCAATTCTTATCTGCGGAGTTGCAACGATAGGTGCTCCATTTTATCAAGTTCATCATTCATGTGAACCATAGTTGAATCAAGTGATTCCATAACCTACCGTTGACTCCACTAGTTTAAGCATAGCATTTGCTAACGGAAAGGCTTACTAACATAAACTAATTATAGGTCATTTGCTGGAGTATGCAAGTGGGTTCCATCCAAGTCCTATACATAATGCACAGTACAATATTCCTAGCTTGTGACAAAGTAAAAAGGACTCATAAAATAATTAGGTATGCACCGGGGTTTGCCTTGGGAGTGATCATAGTTAGAGTCTTCGCCAAAGTTCACTTCAGCTCCGGGTTGCTCCGGTGTGATCTCCTCGACCCCAGGCCCTATATGAAATGAACATGCATAAATAAAGAGGAATACACAAGGATTCATGGAGTTCCCTAATCAAATATTAAATGTATGGCATGATGATTCATGGCACTTCCTCGATAAACAAAGTTAAGGAGATGATGCTCATGCATGAATGGTGATGCCCTCATATGCATGGGATGACAAACACTTAGTTTGAAGGGGACAAACTTCTAATTAGAAGAAATGTGGGTTTTATTCATCAAAAACCTAGTTTATGCCTACCCTAAATAGGGGCATGGCATCATTGAGAACTACACTGCATTACATGATGAAGATGACAACAAAATGTAGTATGAGGGCCTAAACATCAGAAAGATCATTTTGAGTAAAAAGCTAAAGTGACAATTATGCATTTATTCATAGCAATATATGAGGTTAACAAGGATGAATTAAATAAATTATCTCTGGATGGAATTTAATTACATGAATTTTTTCTAGCAACACATAAGAGCATAATGGACATGCATGCAATTTTTCAGAATTAATTTCCAGGCCATTTATTAATACAATTTCCTACACTAAACATGCAAGAAATGCACTTAACCATGAAATTAAGACTAAATTAAATATGGCCACTTGTCAGTGGGTCACATATGCTATGAGGAGTATTCATGCCAATTTTGGTGATTTAGTCATCCTTGTAGAATAAATTATGGATTTATTTGCTTTACAAAGGTTTGTTTGTTTCGATTTAAATTCTCCAAATTTCATCCCAAAACCATGAACTTTATGTTAACCATTACAATGTACAAGTTACAAGGATTCCAGAACATATTTATTTGCAATTTTTGGCCTTATGAATTGGGAGATATGGATTTTTCAATTTAATCAAAAGTTCAGCAGTATTTACAAAATCGCTACTGGCAATTTGAATTCAGAGCATAGCGCACGCGCTCGCTCGACGGCGCGCGATGGCCAGCGCCGTTGAACCCGGGCCAGTGGCCGGGTCCAACACGTACCCCAAAATGATCAGCACACCGCTAGGGTCCCGTGGCTTCAGTCGGAGAGGACAGGTGCTCACCGGAGACTTTCGGTGATGAGGGGCGGCGGCAGGGGGAACTTTGGCGGTGTTGCACGATGTGTGCCGAGGGAGAGGGAGGCCGGGGATTGGTTGGAGAGCTCCGTCGTGGTATGGTGGTCGACGGCGTGGAGGAGAAGTTCGCTGGAGATGGCTGGAGCAGAGTTTCTATCGGTGAGGTGGTCGGCTCCGACGGCGGCGACTCCGGTTCTTCGCGAATTCCGGCGACGGCTCTGCAAATCAGACGGCGAGCATCAGGGCGAAGCTAGGAGGATGGTTGGTGTGTCGATTTGCGAAGCAAGGGAGGAACAAGACGCTGTCTAGGTCCGACTGGAGACGGCGGCGGCAATGGCGGTCGGAATAGAGCTTCTGTGCTCGAGGTCGCCGGAGAGGAAACGTGGCGCTGTGCCTGGTCTTGTGGTCACGCTGGGAGGTGTGTGGAGTGCTGGCGAGTAGAGAGGGAGAGAAGTGGTGCACAGTGCGAGCTGCTGCGCTTTTGTACTGATCGAGAGGAAGGGAGAGTAGAGAGAGGGAGAGCGGCGATGTGGCGGCTAGAGAATGGAGGGACGGTGCAGCTTCAATTCCGGCCGGTGGCACAAAGAAGTTGGGCATGCAGTGGCTGGGAAGGTGAGCTGCAGTGGCCGGGATGGAGGTGCAGTGGCCGGCGGTGGCGGGTACAGCGGTGTCGGTTTGGGAGTGGAGCAAAAAAAAGAGAAGTTGACCCCCCCCCCCCTTGACCTAGAATAGTGATCGGTACTCGATTCAATTCACCAAGTTCCAGTGCTCAATTTTAAATGCCAATTTTTGTGAAAGTCCAGGAAACTATCTTCTACAACGTTTATTTCAGGGTCAAGTTGAGATTCTTGCTGGAGAATTACTAAAAAATCCTAGAACAGAGGTGCTTTTATCTACCTTTAGGGAATTTTTAAGGGTATTAAATGATCACCAAAATTTTGATAAAATCCTAAAAATTCTCCTTCAACATGGCCAACATGAATATGCGAAAAAATTAGTGCACTTTCATGGGATTTTGTGATGTTTGTGAATTGCTCTCATTTGGCTACTTTTGAGGATTTAATGAATTAAATTTTTATTCCCTCTTTCTTTGGCATTTTAATTATTTATTTTTTTAATTAGCCCTCAATTAGTATTAGGGTTATCTTAATTAACCTTTTGTGACATGGGATGTCACACCTACTGCTACCACTACTCCAGCAGAGGGTCCAGAACCTTCTACATCGACTTCAGCGGCTATCGAGCGAGCTCCAGCTGTGGTTGAGGGGGAGGTACACCCTAAGAGAAAAGCCCCCAGCCACATTCAGCGTCAACATCCACCTCAACAAATGATCGTTAATCTCTATGAGAGGACAACAAGGTCAAGGTCTACACATCTCGCCTGCTTTACCAATTCTCTCTTTGTTGCAACCTTTGAACCCCGGGATGTTGGACACACACTATGTGACGAATATTGGGTTAATGCCATGCATAAGGAGTTGGAGAACTTTGAGAGAAACAAAGTATGGACTCTAGTAAAGCCTCCTGTTGGTGTCAATGTCATAGGAACCAAATGGATCTTTAAAAACAAGCATGGGGAAGATGGTGAGGTTGTTAGAAACAAGGCTAGGCTTGTTGCTCATGGTTCAGTCAAGTGGAGGGCTTAGACTATGGGGAAACCTTTGCTCCTGTTGTACGCATAGAAGCCATTAGGATCTTGCTTGCATTTGCTTCCTCTAAGGGCATTAGACTCTATCAAACGGAAGTCAAGAGTGCTTTCCTACATGGCTTCATAGAAGAAGAGATTTATGCAAAACAACCACCTGGCTTTGAGCACCACAAATACCCAAACCATGTGTACAAGTTTCAGAAGGCTTTGTACGGGCTAAAGCAAGCACCTAGGGCATGGTATGCTAGGCTTAAGAATTTCTTGCTAGAGCGTGGGTATGTCATGGGGTGTGTTGACAAAACCTTGTTCACTCTCAGACATGACAATGACTTTCTAATGGTTCAGATTTACGTGGATGATATCATCTTTGGTGGTTCCTCTCATGTTCTTGTGTCCAGATTTCAGGAAGCCATAGAAAGTGAATTTAAGATGTCAATGATGGGCGGGCTCACCTTCTTTCTTGGCTTCAAATCAAGTAATGCAAGCAAGGCACGTTCATACATCAAGCCAAGTACACGAAGGATCTCCTGAAGAAGTTTGACATGGTCAATGTGAAGTCGTTGTCTACACCAATGTCCACTACAACAGCACTTGATCCTGATGAAGACTGTGAAGCGGTGAACCAAAGGGAGTACAGGAGCATGATTGGCTCCCTCTTGTACCTAACAGCGACAAGACCCGACATACACTTTGCGGTGTGTCTTCGTGCTCGCTTTCAAGCTTCCCCAAGGGTGACTCATCGCAAGGTTGTCAAGCGCGTCTTTAGGTATCTCAAATACACCCTTGAGTTTGGTCTTTGGTACTCTGCATCTTCATGTCTTGATCTCATTGGGTATTCAGATGCGGACTTTGTTGGGTGTAGAATTGATAGGAAGAGCACTTCTGATACATGTCATTTCTTGGGTACTTCTTTGATCTATTGGTCTTCTCGTAAGCAGTCGAGTGTAGCCCAATCCACCACAGAGGCTGAGTATGTAGCTGCCGCTAGCTGCTGCTCACAAATCCTATGGGTTGTATCTACCATGAGGGACTATGGGTTAACCCTTAAGAGTGTTCCACTCATGTGTGATAACTCCAGTGCCATATGCTTAACCAAAAACCCAATCCAACATGGTAGGGTTAAACACATCAATGTGCAATTCCACTTCTTGAGAGACAATGTTGAGAAGGAGGATGTTGAGCTCAAATACATCGACACCAGAAACCAACTAGCTGATATCCTCATCAAGCCCCTAGATGCTACTAGACATGCTTTTCTTCGGGGGAGAACTTGGTGTGTGTCATCCTTATGGCATCATTTGAGGAGGAGTTGATGTTCACTTGTATATATGTATCTTACCTTTATGCATTGCATCTCATATGTAATATATGCATTGATAGATGAGCTTTGGTTCTTATGCTTTCTTGTATTTCTCTTTGCTATGATTGAGCTTTAGCTAAGTTGTGTGGATGTGATGGTAATGTCTCATGCTTAGATTTTCTAGATGGCCTGTTATAGACTCATGTGAGCAACTTGCTAATATTAAAGGTAAACTTAGCTTTTTGTGAACCTTATGAACTAATCTTGCTAAAACTTGCTCACCATGTGTATAATTGCTTTTATCTTTGTTGAAACTTGCATTGAGGCTAGTCTAGAGGATATCTTGGCCTTGGCACCTTGTGTTTGTGAAATGGAAGGCTTTGCAAATGTTTAGCTCATGATGGGACATTGTGGAACGTGCGTTCCTTTTGCCGCAAAGGCATGCTCTTTTGTCTTGTGAATAAACCTTGCATAATCTGCTAAGTACTTTTGATCAAGAATAATTCTAAAATGCTAAATCTAAACATTATGACTTGATGCCTCGGAGTGTTTGTCGTACCCAGTCGTGTGACCCTCCATATTGATAAGAGGGCACATGAGGATAAACAATAAACACTTGATCAAATGAGTCTCTGTTGCATATGTGAGCATTTGTAAAGCTCATTTTCTGCGAATACTTGTTGCCCTAGTTGAGATTGAAACTAGCTAGATTCTTATGATTCACTTAATGCTTGTTTTGCCTTGGATAGGAGTACTTACACATGTGGTGGCAGATTTTCTCATGATAAGCAAAATTTGATTCTCTCTAAGCTAGTCAATCTTTTTGCTTAGCTTGTATAGCTCTTGGTGTTTATACCTTGCTATCTATTTTTGGTCTTTGTATGATTGTGATCTATTGCTTTTACACTTCATGGCTCTATGTTTATGGGTAGCAAAGTTAAATGCTTGTTTGCATAATTGTTGAAGCTCCTTAGGTTTGCATTTTTCATGTTTTGCATGTTTGCTTGTTCTTTGATGAGTTCATTGCCAAAGGGGGAGAAAATATTGGGTCATGCATAAATTATGCTAAGAAATTCAAATGATCCAATTTGCACTACATGAAACCTACCACAAGTTGAGGGGGAGCATATCATGATCTTGAGCGTGAGCATATCATGATCTTGAGCGTTTTCTTGCACTTTTCACTTCTTTGCGTCTCAAGTCGCTTTCTTCGCCAACTCTTGGTTTTATGATCCCTACTTTGCTAGATGGCTTGTTTTTACCTTTTCTTTGGGTTTGGCCATTTGGATGAGTTTATTCGGTTTCGGATTTCACGCTCTAATCTTATGCATTTGAGATTGTCAATGTACTCATCAAGGAGGAGATTGAGAAACCATATGGATATGTGCCATGGTTTGCAATATATGTGATGAGTAATTGACTTGAGCAGACCTTGTGTTTGAGTTGAAATGCGGGAATCTTAGGATTGCATGAATTTGTGCATGTCATGGTCTTGACTAATCAAAGTTGGTGGAAGTATTGGTGAAGTTGCAGGAGTTGGGAAATGTGTTTGCTTGTCTTATGATGTGTAGCTCACTGGAGTCGACTTGACGGTCAACGGCGAGAGGATCGGGCATAAGTAGGGGACTTGGGGCCGGACAATCGGGATGCCGGGTGAAGTCAAGGGTGATCCACAGCGTACACGTGGAGAGGCAAGAAGCATGGATGGTTTCACGGTTGAGCCTTAAAACCGTGGTGTGATGAAGACGGCGTGTTGACCGAGTCCACCGGTGCAAGTGATAAGGGGGCCCGATGGACATGGACTGGGAGAGACTTGTTGGTTATCTGGATCGCGGGACAAGGTGACACGCGTCAACATCGAGAAGACGCGCTTTGAGAAGCATGCGAGAAGGCTTCCCGGTTTGGGCCTCAAAACTGGTGGCGGTGGTTGGTGGTGCACGTGGCACCATCACGGAGCTTGCTTCGAGGCGAAGCAAAGTCGTGAAGGGCTCGATGACATTCAGGCAATGAAGCAAAAAATGGACGATTATACCCTCGATGGTAGGTGGGTGTGTTATGTAGGTCAAGGGTAAAGTGGTCATATGGACAATAGACCCTAGGCCTATATAAGGAGAGGTAAGGCTAGTGGAAGAGGTGTCTCTCTCCCCATTAGCCTTGTGTTAGGACTTCATTCAAGTGACTTCCTAGCCTTATATCTATGGATCTTGTAAGCATGTTTCCATGACATGAGATTTAATTTCGTGCTCAAGATTTTCCTCTCTCCCTAAATCCTGAATTTCTCTTTTTCCCTATTTTTGGAGCTATTTTCGTGGGAATTTTCGATCTCCTTTTTGGCTGAGTTTTTGGGACGGATTTCTTGGGAAACTTCGTGCTATGATGAGCTAGATCAATCCTACATAGGTCTATGACAAAATCAAGAGCTTTAGCACCTTCGATTTGAAGGATTTCTCAAGTTTTCCCTTTTTGGTGTTTTTGGTACAAGATCCGAAATTTGTGATGATTCCTTGAGCCAATTGAGTTGATCTTCTAGGATTAGGGTCGTGATATGTTGAGGATTCACTGGTCCAAAAATCACATCATTTAGAGTTCGTTTGATTGGGTTTTGACCAAGTTTTTGCTTTATTCCGAAACTTTTTCCTGTTCTGTCGGGGTCGATCGGCACTGTCGACGACTAGGACCGGCACTGCCGGTGGGTCTCAGTACCCCGCACCAGCACTGCCGATGGTCCTGATCGGCACTGCCGGTAGTGATCCAGTAAGGTCTGGTTTTTTGTGAGTCTCTTGACTAGTTCGAGTCCTTGCTGTTTTTTGTTATTTTTGCTGTGTTTGTTTGCTGTGGTTGATCACTCCTAGGACTAGTACACCACGAGTTGGTGTGTATAGTCTTGGTGATTGGTTCGGAGGTTGGCTTCGATTGGTTTTGGGATATAGGTCAAGTTCTCTTAGAAAATTTTGATTCCATTCACCCCCTCTGATCGCGTTTTTGATCCTTTAAAATATATGAATATGTGAACTTATATGTAAAGGAATTAGGGTCAAAATCCAGCCCGATTAGAATCTAAGAAACTTGAAAAATGAAGACCAAAAATACACATTTCATCTTCTCTTTTGGAAAAATGTCTCGACTGAGAAATTTTGACATTGAATTTCTTTTGCTACGATGCATGTGTCTTTTTGAATGCCCAGCTCATTGAACCTGGTTCCGCCACTGAGACTGAGACAGTTCATGACAATCTGTACTGTACCTAAATTCCATATTGTATATAGAACCACTTCGGCGCAAATGTTGTTTGATTTGGATGTCCCACTCCCATGTTCTACACCTGAGTATGTTGAACTGCTGTTTCTTATGTGTGTGTGTGTGTGTAAAATTATATTGTTGCAAAGAGACCTAAGAAACCTCTGCATATATATACGATGAAAAGGAACTGAAACAGGCGTTAGAAGTACTGAAACATGTACATGGGGAGGAAAAATCATCGCACGAAGTTACTAAAGCCGGCTTTTTGTTGCGCGTGGAAGTCGCGGCCGTGTTTATATATCGTGGATGCCGGCGAGGAGGCCGTCGAGCACGTCGTCCGCGCAGCGCTCCAGCTCCAGCGGCGCTGCGCTCGTGGTAGACGATGATGCCGACGATGAGGCTGATGAGGCCTCGGCAGTAGAAGCAGGGAAGTTGGTCCTGGCCCTGGCGCCATGGATGCGCCGCGCCTCGGCGTCGTATGCCCGCGCGGCGTCGGCGGCCGTGTCGAAGGTGCCGATCCAGAGGCGGACGCCCTTCACGGGGTCGCGGATCTCCGACGCCCACTTCCCCCACGGCCGCTGCCTCACGCCGCGGTACGGGCCCCTCCGACGCCTCGCCTTCGTCGTCCGCCTGACGGGCCGGGCCGGCAGCGCCGACGTTGGGCTCGGGCCCGCCTTGACGGACGCCTCCGTCGGCGTCTCTGCTGTGCACTGACTGATGAACTCACCGTCGCTGTCGCTCTCACAGTCGATGAACTCACGGAAGGCCGCCTCCCATTCTTGCTCGCTGCCATCGTCTGATGAGAGTAGCGTGCCGATGATGGGCTTCTCCGAGGACAGACCGCGGCGCCATGCAGCGGGGACTGGGACGGAGTGGTCGCTGGGCGTCATCGCTCGCCCGCGCATCGTTTCGTTGGGCGATCTTGTGCAAACTGCTTGTTTGGCTTGGTGGTGTTTTGGGCGTCTCGGATTCTTGTCGCTGTTGTCTCACGCACGGCTTCCAAGTGCTCTGTTTTTTTTTTTTAACCTCCAAGTGCTCTGTTTTACATTGGAACTGAACTGCGACGAGCAGAGAGAGGCAAGCCTCGCTTTATATTAAGTGCCCAGTATGACAGATGAATGAGTTGTATGGAGCGTCATTGGTTGTAGGCTCTGTCTATTTTTATTTGTTTCTTGGCTCTGTTTAATTTAGCTTTGCCGGGTTTTTTTTTTTGCGGGATAGCTTTACCGTTAATTAAACAGAGGAAATAATCTAGACACACGCTGCACAAAAAAAGATTCCACAAATTGGACAAGATTAATACAACTTGATCGTTTGGAAATAACGAGTTCAATTACAAAACTTATGCCCAAAAAGATTGACTTGAAGGAGAATCTTCTAAGTTTCAAAAACATCAAATATCTATCTACATAACAGCTAGGCCTGGATGCTGAACCAATTCGACTCGGCTCGGTCTAGCTTGCAAGTGAATCGAGCTGGCTCGCCTCTGACTTGTAATCTAAATAAGATATAGGGTCCGTTTGGCTGAGTGAAACATTTCAGATTCAGGGCTGAATCACCTAATTCATTTCCAAACAGCAAAAAGATGAAACGTTTCAGGGATAAATCACTTAAAATGTTTCAAGTTTTTTACACTAACATCCTGAATCACCCAAAATGGTGTTTCATCTGATTCATGAATCACTTAGTTCATTTTGCTTTAAGAATCCGAATCCAGGATTTTTGTCAAACGTTTTCAGAAAATTGGAGTGATTCACTAGAGAAACGTTCAGAGAATTTGAAATGTTTCTGATTCATGGTGAATCTGGAGCTATACCAAACGCACCCATAATACTAGCTCAGCTTGTAATCTAAATGACTTGTAATCGTTTAGCTCGCAAGCTCAACATATAATAAATAAATAATAGCTGAAATATTCAAAATAATTAAGATTTATGTTATATTCATATTTAATATCAAGATTATATAAGATCACAACTAGATATTCAAAAATTAAATAATAACTAAGTTATACTAGGTTTTAAATCTTTATCACTCGAACTCAGGATCATCAAGCTTATCAGTATGCCACCACCACTATCCTCAAGTAGAGTTATGAGAAGATAAACTAGACTAAAACAATACATGAGCATGTAAACTGAATTATACACTCTCTGCTAGAGTTTTTGTTTAGACATTACATCTCTTATAGTTTATATATATGGCTCGCGAATCAACTCGCAAGCCAGCTCGAGCTAGCTTGATAACATTCTGAGCTAAAACATGGGTCTACCTCGGCTTGAAAATCTATTAAGCCGAGCCAGGAGCTGCTGAGGCAGCTCGCTAGTTTTAAGCAAACGTCCAGGCCTAACAGCAGCTAGCATGTTTTGAAACAATTTATCAGAATATCTTAAATGAAATATATTCTACTTAGATGAGAAAATTCTTAGTTTAATAGTTTGATAAAAAAATCAACTTCAAAGCATTAACAGAACGTGTTGGAAACACTATTTGTTTCAAACTTCATTTGGACCACAATATCATAAACAATGAAAAGTCTAAGTACACACAAGACCCTGCACGTAAGCTGTAATAATAATCAGTATGATGCGCGTGGTCGCTTTGATTTATATTATCAGTTTGGATAGAAGATTCTGGAACCTCATACAAGAAGCAGATAAGAACCGCGCCAGATAGTGAAGCGACAGATGTGGATGAGGCGCCTGCAGCTTGCCAAGTTGGCGGTCCTAGGTTCATGCACGATCCTTTCTTCGAGGTCTCGGTCTGCTTTGAACCAGAAATTCTGATAGGTTGGTCTTCCGGTTGCAGCATGTGCTCCACTACTCCGGTAGACATAGGTGGCCCGCAACTTTGTAAACTGCTTCTCACATCTTGATGCACGACAAATTCCGTACACCTCCTGACGCCTTCAGCAAGAGATGAATGTTTTATTATATTTACTATTTTCAATTGATTAAAAAATTTTAGTCAATGTTATTTTGTGTTTTGATTTTTTTTATAAAATTATTAAAGTTACCAAACTTTCAATCAATTGAAAAATAGCAAATCTCACGTTAATATCCTACAAAGGTATAATTAAAGAAGACTACTACAGTCAAATTAAATTTAGCTTCATTCAACACAGCGCAAACACTAACATACTCATAGGAACGGTGTTCATCTCGGCATGTGACCCACGGAGTCCTCTTGCTGACCAGTTATTGTGACCTACATACTGCATCACTATTCATGAAATTTGGAGAGCGTGCTTTAGCTTAGATTGTTAGATAATTGTGGGTTACCATATAAGTTTTACTTAGAGTAGATTTAGTGAGCAGAGATTTCTTCTTCCTTTCCTCATACAAAAGTTTTTTTGAAAAATGGAAGGGACTTCCCAACTATGTGTATCCGCATACAGTATTAACATTATTACATAACTTTAGCAACATTTCTGTTGAACTATGCAATAGTTTTGTAGTGTACTTATAGACACCAATATATACTAGTTGAAGTTCCATTGGTTGCTGTAAGAGAAAGAGTATAGGAATGCTATTTCAGAGACTGGATGTGCTGGCAATGCAAATCATCACTAGTAATTGGTGGCCGGGTATGTTTTAGTTTGTATATTTTGCTTCCTGAGTCTCGTATTAGCAAAGGATCCATAAATTCAGTTGTGTATATTGGATCAAGCAAAAGGTTATATTCTCCTTGTTTTCTAAAAGGTAACAACTACCATGGAATGTACTCAACCATGATGCATTTGGTAAGCAGCAATGAAAAGAGGAACGCGAGTTGAAGGAGGGGGGAATTAGAGGAAGGGTTAAAAATGAAAATTAGGATCTTTTTTTTTAGTTATGAAAATCAGCAGTTTTAAGAGTAGGAAGGACTGATGAAACAGAAAATATCACTATAAATGATGGAATATTAGTGGTTCAAGGAAGATATTGGTTGCAACTTGTCCGTCTCTGTATTTCTAATTCCTGCTCTCAACATAACTTCTACTTCCTCCGGTCCGTAATATAAGGATTCGAAGGGTTCAAATTTTTATCCGAAATCTAAGCATTTGGAGCCTGTTGTAGACCCATCATATTTAATTTTGATACACCGCTCCTGTAACCTTATCTTCTGTCTCATTTGCATGGCAGCTTGGAGTTCGTCAATTCCATCATGGACTGGGAGCATGCGTCTGGTTACAGTAAATATCACATGATTTCCATGCTACTGTTTAGGTGCACATACGTCTTTTGTTGCTGCTACTGATGGAGGAAGTACTTCGGTTGAAGGAACAGAAGGTTGAGGTCTGCCATCTCTAATTAATGACTATTCCTTGCATTTGTTTCCCTCCAACAAGATATATCTCCGCACGTGAAAAGACAGCACTATGTTGATACACGGCAACTACCAGGGGACCCAACTGGCGAATTGACTGTGCCAAGTGATACGACGCCTTCCAAATGCGCTGAATGCCAGCAAGTTGCACCAAACCCAGGGGCGCCAGGCAGCAGCTGTTTTCATGCAAGATGATGACCATCATTTACAGCTCGGTACAATGCACCGGGATTGGGTTGCAGTCAGCAGCTGCCATCAGATTCTTGGTTTTTTTTTTCCAGGTGAAAAAAGACGGGGGAGGAGAGGGACTATTATGCCTAGGTAAGAGAAGAATTACATTCAGAATTGACGAGATCATGAGTCCAGCGGGCCAATGGACCGTGCCAGGCTGAGCCATTTCTTTAACGGGCCGATATGACCCGTCTAGTTAAACGGGTGTGTCATGTCAGTACAACGGGTCTATGTCTAAACCCAAACATAACAGGACTTGTCATACACGGGTTGTGTCGAGCCACTTGGCCTGATATTTTATATGTTTAATTTTTTCTTCTAAATTTAATATGTAAATATATCCGACCAACCCGGCACGAAGCCTAGTTATATTTTGTATGTTTGATTTTTCCTTCTAAATCTAATTTTATATGTAAATATATATTTTTTTTATAAATAAATTTGAATTAAAGAACATAATTTCTATATAAATATTAAAACATTAATAATTTTATAATATTTTGTGTGATGGGCGGGTCAGGTGTGCTTCACAGGCTAAACAGCCAAGTCTACGAGCCGACCGGGCCAGCTTAATCAGGCCATGTTTGGGCCGGCACATTGGGCTTGTGCCTGTCTGCCTGAGTCCAGGCACGGCCCAAGTAGCCTCCATGCTAAACCAGACCCGTGCTGGGCCAAAATGGCCGAGCCTCGGGCTGGCCCGTTTAACCCAGCCTGGATGGCCAGGTATAATCATGAGCATATGGAGCTGCGCACTATTTTTTCTAGAAAATAATTGTACGAGTTCATTGGCTACCGTGCTAATATTACTACCCCTATGACACGAACATGTGTCAAGTTTAATGACCACGACTCCACAATTCTTCTGGCAGTTCCATTTGGAGGGCACGAGAGTTCGGTGTCGAAGCACTCTTGTGGTGTAATGATGCGATGTGTCGTCTTCACCTTCACTGCGTGACAAGGAAATGACATTGTGGCAAGATGGCATCAAGAAGGACAGGTACAGACCTTAAATATGTTTCATGATCTGAATAGGCAGACGTGTAAAAAAAGGTGAAAAGGAAAAATGTATTACTCTCATCTATCTATCTGGTTGATATCTTCAGTAACATGTAAAACGCAGCTACATGGAGCAAAGAAAAAAACAAAGTAAACAGCTACAAAAAATGCAACTATGGTTTACATCAATCTATGGCTTTACAATTCCATGAAGCTTCCATCCCCCAAGACCAGCCAAAGAAAAAGCCTGCATGCCAAACAATCGAAGTTCAGTGATTTTTTCTTCTGCAGAAATCTTGTCATGAGATTGAATCAAACGAGAAAAATGGTGAGTTCATTGAATATATGTAAATATAATACCAACCTCAACCCATGATTTCCCTACTGCTTCTAGCAGTGCAGCATTACACGTCTTAAGGACAACTGAATTGCCAGAAAACATTGAAGCTGCTTCTTCCCATCCTTTGTTATGTCCCATGCACCTGTATTTTTGTTCTATAAAAGCTTAATGACAGGCACAACAATAAGAAATAAAAAGCATGGTGGTAGTAAATTTATTCGGACATAAATCATATATTTTGAAACAAAAGAGAATCCAACAGATTGACAAAAGACTCACATAACAGTTAGGATATCATCACTACAATATTCACAGATTGCCTTTTGCAAGTGTTCTGCAGTCTGACCATCCATTGCTGCAATTGAGTAGAAACTTGGGATAAAATGGACCACTGCTTCAGACAATCCCTGAACATGCTCTTGTAGGATCTTGAGAGTTTCCTTTGTACGAGTAGCATCACTACATTTTAAGGAAGATTAAATTTTATTACAATCACTGTAATGTTCAGTATTTCAATAAAAAGTATTTAGAAAGCATTCGCAGATCATCACATACAAAATCATCATAATAGGTAATGGCGGTAATATTAGGAAGTGCAAACAAATTAAACCTTCAAGCAAGATAGGTCTGTATAGCTCCCTCCTACAAGCTAGAAACGCACCTGCATAGAACAAGCTCAGGTATCCAACCCATTTCTTGAAGTTTATCAGAAACACTGATTGCATCAGCTCTTCCGGATTTGCTTAGTGGTCTGTCATGATCTGGTGCAAAAAAATCATGTAAATTGATGTTTCTTTGGCAAAAGGCAATATGAGACTATCAAACAAAGCAGAAGTCATAAAGAAATTGTACTTTCTAGAGCTAACTGAACTACATTTCATCTAAGAAAACTTTCTAGAGCTATATTTATTCAAGTACTTCACAAGGTGATTCCTGGATGGCTGGATGCACAAGCGTACCTTAATGGATGGACACCCTAGTTACTTAGCTACTTAGCATCATCGAGAGAAATTGAACGGTGAGTTTTCAAAAAATAAAAAATAAAAATTGAACGGTGATCATTGCAAATTTGTAATAAACCCAATGTATGTCCAATGCACACCCTAGTTACTTAGCAACTGCATAGCCGAGACCTAATTTTGTTCCTTAAATGACCAGTCGCTCCTATCAAATGTCAGGTACTGATACTGACACCATGAATTTCATGGTGGCCCTAGAAGTAGCTCAGCCAATTCTGGGCCGCACGAACGTACCTCTCGTGGAGCGACTCCCCGCTGCGCTCTCCCCGTGCCGGAGAAGGATGAGGCGGCGGCGCGGGGCCGTGGACGCCGTCGCGGATGCGGTCTCTGCGGCGGCTGCCGGCGCCTCGACGGAGACAGAGACGGAGCGAGCGACGACGGGCACCGGAGCCGCGCGGCAGGCGGCTGCAGCCGGCGCGCGGGGGCAGGGGAGCAGGAGGAGGCGCGGCGTGGAGGCGAGAGAAGAGGGGCAGCGCGAGAGCAGCGCGGTGGTAGCGGGAGGAGGCGCAGCTCTCATCTTTGTTGATTTGGTTGCTTACACATGGAGAAGAAGAGGCCCAAGAGGGGGAGAGGATATGGTGGAAGCAGGAGAGGAGGCTCTGCTCTGCTCTCCCGCCGCTTCTCGTTTCTACAAGCAGCTTCTGCATTCGTAAGTGATGCTGATATTGCATTATTTCTTATTTTTTTATTCCTTTTGTTGGGTTTTGTTTCTGTTCTGTGACGTTACGATGTCACCACTCACAGAGCTCTGCCAATTTATTGGAATAATTTGTTATTTTAGAGGCAAGTCAATATCCAAAATGAAGAACTATCTTAGGTAATTCGCATCTATAATCAAAACTCCACTATCTGAATGACTAGATCACAAAATTATCCACATACATCAATATTACATTACATTTATATTTATGATGGGCTGGACTATTTAACTGTTATAAAATTAAAATGAGAATGTGAAAAAGAATATCAAGATAATTATAGTACCCAACAATAAAGATGCATCCCAAAACTGGATTCGTGGACAAACTGTTATAAGGCTCGAGTCAGACTTCTTTCCCAAAAGAAATATACTCTCTCCATTCTGGTTTTGTTGTAGTTTATTAGCTAAAAAATGAGCTAGCCAACAACAACAAAAGGAAAATACGAGTGCAGCTGTCATGTATCTTGGTGTTATTGCGACATCAATATTTCATCAACGTTTCAATAGGTAGACATCAGAAGACGAGTGCCCGAACTCAGCTTCCCAGTTTAAAGGCATCAACGAAAAGGCCTAGACACACACCAGCTTTCCAGTAATTAATCATTAAAATCAAAGACTGAAATCTCCCAGGAGGCCTCGCAACAGGTTTTCTGTACATGAGCATGCCGATTCCCTCAATGGCAGCCACAACAATACCAGCAACAAGAACATCCCAATCACCTGTCTGGCCTAAGATCGTTGCCAAGGCATTGGCAGTGTAGAAGCCTAGAAACACAAGGAATATCTTAGTGGGGGACTTGGTTCTGGCAGAGTTCAGTTTTCCAAGTAACGCCCTAGCAGCAGCTTAGACGAATCTGCCCAACCTTGTTCTACCAAGAAAGCCAGTGTCCTCCTCAAAGTCTTGGCCATCAGGGCTAGGTGATCCACCAATCTCCAGAGCAAATACTGGCCTCCATCTAGTGCTTTTCATCTGGTAGCTACACAAAGCACAAATATCAAATAACGTTACTTAAGACTCCAAGGGGATAGAACTTGAAAAATCTCAAAGAACTTAAAAAAAAAGTAAATCTTCTAAACATGTTGCTATCTTATTTGCAGATGTGAACCTATGCTGCTAATAATAACTAGCCAAGAGTTCATTAACTACCACAAAATTTAAGGATCTGGATATTTGTCCATTGTTTCCATAGCTACAAAGATACTCTTCTAATAAATATTAGTTAGATACATTGAACCATGCAATTTTATACAGACATTAAAACTGATCAACAATGCAATTAAATCTTCAGTAGTACTTTCAAGCTCATTGAAAAGAAAATAGCACAAAATCAGAAAGAGTGTGGCAATAAGATTATAGTGGGTGCTTGAAGATAAGACCATTCTCATGCTTTGAACGATCAACCATAGGATAAGCATTGAAGCACCTCGTCTTTGAGCCAACATATTACTAATAAACTAATTACCATGTCTTGGGATGATTAATGGCCAAAACATAGCAAAATAATATATTATTTCTCCTGGTTTTCAACCCACAGTGCAACAAATATAAATTAAAAAATAATGCTGAGTAGGTCCAAAACAGGGCCGTTTATTATTGTAATTCATATTGTGTTGCTAACCTGCATGCTTACTATATTATTGTGAGTAAAGCCTAGAAACAGCAACAACAGCAGTTCGTTGTGTATAGATGGAAAAGGAATCAGTAGGCTATATTTATATCTCCAGGATGAAGAACACAAGAAGATCAACGCTACAGGCTTTGAACAAGTAGACAGACCTTTTGGATGGGAAGAAGATCAACGCTAAGGCATAGGTCATGAGGCTCATTGCTGGCCATTTTGTTTGGATAAGATTCGATTGAGTCATTTAGTTAGATAAGTTCAGAGTTAGGGGATAGGTTCAGAGTTGTTATTTAGTTTTGATAATAATTCGGCTGTAAGATTAAGTTTGTTAGATTCGTCTCTATATAAGGGAGATGAATTCATGAATAAAGGCATGCAAAATCCCTAAACCAATCTCTTCCTATGTTCCGAAGCTCTAGGGGAGCATAACACCACGCCAGGACAACAAATCCCCATCAACGAATAACAGGCCATGACATACTGATCCACCCTACATGCATTCAATAACAACTATAATCATACCTGAAGCTGGGGCAAAGTAGATGAGTAAAAATAATCATTTTAAGCATATACTCTCCTTAAATATAAACATAAAAACACCTACGAAAGGTCAGAGCTGGCAAAACGTATTTATCGAGGATGCCATTAAATGGATGTATCATCTGCTACAGGCTTTGAACAAGTAGACAGACCTTTTGGATGGGAAGAAGGTTTTATTTAGTTCTATGGCTTCCGTTATATTTGAAAATCAAAGTTACACTAATGCTAAATTTTAGCTGAAGAAGATAATAAAATTGCACTCACTTGGTACAGAAAAATTGAAGCTGTAGGGACTCAAAGTCTTTCCGGTTCGCCCACAACTCCTTTTAAACGCACCTATGATTAAGCACTATAATTGAGAAAAATGAACTTGGTTATTAGCACAAAATTATACATCTGATGAGTGATAACTGAAAGGACCTTGATGTCACCTAGAGGGGGGTGAATAGGCATTCTTGAAATTTATTCCAAAACTCGCAGCGGAATTAGTACTGCCAAAACCGGACACTTCGGTTTTTGTCAGGGAGACGAAATAAACTAAGCAAAAAGAAACTAGCGGGAACTATAAGTATGCATCCTACCACAAATACAACAAGGCTAGAGCAAGATGGTTTCACACAGAAATCAACAAGATAGAACATTGTCTGAAACCGGACACTCCGGTTTTCTCGGGACAGAAAACAGAGGCAAGGGAAAAACAGCTCGCAGAGGAGATCTAGCACAATCCAAGCTATCAGAGGTTGCACACAAGCAAGAGCAAGTTTATCCACTTAGAAAAACAAGAGCAACTACTCATGCAACCTATGAGAAATTAAAGCAAGCTAGAACTTAAACAACAATAAGGAACAAGGGAGCACACGGAGATTTATTTACCGGAGTTCAACAAACTTGCAACCAAGTTGTCTACCTCTCCGTTGAGGAGCTCAATCACACTTGAGCTGGGTCTCTTTCAACCCTTTTATCTCGCCAAGCAATCACCGAGATCAAGCTTGGATGAGCAAGCAATCACCAAGATCCAGCCTGGTACTCCACTAAGTTTGCTTCTTCCCTTGCGGAGGTGAAGCCGACCTTTACGAACTTTCCCAAGGCTCACCACAAACTTGGGATCTCTAGGGCGACGCCTAGCCGTCTAGGAATCTTCAATTCCCAGAGTAACAAATGTGTCACGGAATCTTGCTATGCAACAATGCTCAAGTGCTTAAACTTTCTCACAAAGAGTATCTCTCTCAACCCAATTGTCACAAAGAGATCAATCCTCACAAAGAGGAGTTGGGGAGAGTGCTAGAGGGCTTTGGATATGTTATTTTTGTGAATGATGTCAGCAGCTACCGAAGGAGGGGTTGAGTGAGTATAAATACTCACCCCTCCAAAAGTAGCCTTTGGGAACTAGCCAGTGAAAACCGGACACTCTGGTTTCCATTCGGTTTTGGCTGAACTAGCCATTGGAATTCAAACCAGCCCAAAACCGGACACTCCGATTTTCCTGGGACAGTGAGAGGATAGTGTGTGTTTGGCTATTGTGTGTCACTCTTCTCACTTGATTCTTTTGAGCATTGAGACTTAGCATATCATCCATGTAACATTCCTCTTGATAGAGCGGCATGCCTAAACTCAAGATTAAAAATAAAAGGAGACTTTTCTTCAACTTGAGCTTGCATAATTTGAATCTTTCCACTTCTTCATCTTTAGCTTTATGAGATATGCAACATGTGCTTTTCATATTGGCGTCATCACCTAGAGCTTGTGACTTAGAATATTTGAAACTATACAATCATCTTCTATAATTGATTCACAAGTCACTTCATTTCTTCACTTTCATCGTCAATTCATACTTGGCAACATATGACACCTTGTAGCTTGATCGGTCCATGATTATGCTATGCTAACCCTTCACCATTGCATTTGGTCCCTCGGCGCCAAGACTCATCTTGCCCTTCTCCTTGCATGGTCCATCGCGATCAAGTCAAGCCAATCACTTACCATCTTGCTAACTTGAGCCATACATTACTTTGCATCATCCACATGAATTCTTTTGTCATTGTGTAGACATTTTGATCACTTTGCTTTTGATAGAGTATCCAATTTTGAGTCCACAAGCAATTGATCATCATCTTTTATTCATACATTCTTTGATCCTTGTGAACAAGCCATTCAAATGAATACCGAATCATACAATGAAAATTTATGTCTCATAATTTGAGTTGGCGTACATTTCGAATAATAATACCCACGTTGAGACATACAATGTACATTTGTTAAATATGTCCTGCTAAAATACTCACAAGAATCATTAGTTCTTTAATCATGTTGTCATTCAATACATCAAAACCCACTAGGGGACTAGATGGACTTTCAATCTCCCCCTTTTTGGTGATTGATGACAACCTTGATTAAAGCTTACAAAAGATATTCAATAATGATTTTAAATGCAATCATATAGGTGAACTCCCCCTAAGTATGTGCATATTTGAATTGAATTCAGATCTTGGCCTCAAATGCCATTTGCACATTTTCAAGAAAGATATGAGAGCTCCCCCTATATGTGTGCATTCATGGGGTGCAACAAATGTATGACAGTTCAGTTCGTGATGCATATGTTAAGAAGATCATAAAGAACAAAAGGAGCATATGTGCTGTCTAGAAAAACCGGAGCATCCGGTTTTGAAAACCGAACCATCCAATTTTCCCAGATTTCACATAATCAGGAAAAACATTACACCAAAACATTATGCATCACATATTACCACAAATATAGTATTAAAACATAATTAAAACAAAGTTCACACACATAGCACACATTACAATTTGTTCTCAAGTCCACAATAGAAGAAAAGACAAAGAGGATACACTGGTCAGGCCGAAACCGGGCCATCTGGTTTTAAAAACTGGAGCATCCGGTTTTCCTACTAGAACTGAAAATATTAATCAAGTGAAGTGCCACCATCTTGAGCTTTAATCTTCTCTCCCCCTTTGCCATCTAGCACCAAAAGGGGTGATCAACTCCAAAGCTTACGCGTGAAATCCAATGCTTTTCTTCGTGATGATTTTTCCTTAGTTCTTAGGGGGATCAAATTGAGGTTGCTGCTGACCATATGCTACACCACTATCAAAGGCAGGTGGTGGACCAGAAGTGGAAGCTCATGTAAAACTGTAACCATAGCCATAGCCACCAAGGCTCATGTCACCATAGGTCTGAGTGGCATAGTCATCCTGCTGCTCAAAACTGCCCATCCTTTCTTCCCAAGTCTCCATAGGACTTGCTGCACCTTCTGACCCAATAGGAGAGCAAGGTAGCTGAATCTCTAGCTTGCTATGAATTTCTTTGACTCTCTTAGTAATCTTCTTCCTCTCTTGTCTCTCATGATGAGCTCTCACATCAGACTCATACTGCTTCTTGTTGAGGCAAAAGAGCATGTTCATTATTCTTCTCAAAGGTGAGGGTGGCTTGTCTACCTGCAGCCCACTACCACTAGCATCCATGGAAGGTGGTACACTGTGAGATGAAGGTGCTATGGGCTGAGTGGGGGCTGTTGGAGCTGCTGGTATGTCCTCCTGAGGGTGAGCCACTACCTTGATCTTGTACCTTGTGTGGATGCTATCACACACAAATGTGCCACCGGTGACTTTCTCAATCATATGCATGATATACGGCGCATACCCACAACTCTTCAAAGAGTGATTTGCAATGCCCTTTATCTCCTCCCATATGAAGTCAAAGACTGAGAAGGGAGTACCATGTGGAGGAGTGGGACACATAGCAGCCAAAATGTTTTTGTTGTAGGAGGAAATGGCTGTGGAGTCACCTTCCCTAGGTGTGAGAGTCCATCTGAACATCCTGTTGATGTAGTAGTAGAAGGGGAGCAAATCAGTGGTGTGCCCTCTGCTGCCTTGCTTGGTCCTTGGGTACATGAAACCCATTCTATCCGCCTTTAGAGCATGATGCAAGTGAAGTTTGGGGCGGTTAGCATCATTCCTCCCAAAACCAAGCAGCCTAGCAAACTAAGCATAGCTAATCTCATACCACTGTCCCTCAGTCAACCAGTGGAAGTTTCTCACATTCCCATGCTCCTCAATATACAAAGTGGCATAGAACTGAGCAATGGCCTTATTGTTCCAATTTTTCTGAAATGCCATGATATTGCTTACACTCTTGGCCTTACATTCTGCCACTACACTGTTGATGATAGCATCATCCTTAGCAATCAGGTAGCCCCAATCAACCCATTGAGCAGCTGAAATGGATTTGGTCTTTGGTATGATCACTGTCTCATAATAGTCCTGATGGAAGTGTGACCAAAACCTATAATCTATTCCATGCTGCTTTGGAGAAGCTCTATAGTTGATTGCTCTCATCTTTCTCACTTCATCCACATTTCCCTTGTAGTTGACTTTTTGCCTCCATGATGGAGTCTAAGGAATAGTAAATTTAGGATTACCAAAGTCAACATAATCCACTGGAATTGGCTCATCAACATCAAAGGTTTCCTCATCCTCCTGCATGATATCATCCTCTCCATCTGCTGTCCTAGAGGATTCGGCCTCCCTAGGGTGACTAGGCCTAGGAGGAGATGGTACCCAAGTCTCATCCTCAACATCATCATCAGAGGAAGTCCTACTGTCACTAGGCTCTGAAGCTGGGTCCTCCTGAATTGTCAGTGTGCCTCTAGGCATCTTTCTGACCACTTGTTTCCTTCTCTGATAGACTCTGTCATCATGCTTTGCCTTCACATTTCTCTCACCCTCGGGATCCAACATACTGTCCTTGTCATAAATAGGAGTGAACAACACTTAGGAAACAGCCTTGACATAGAGAGAGAGGGTTAGAACTTAGAATGAGTCAACATATTGTATATTGTACAACTCTAGGAAAACCGAACCCTCTAGTTTCAAAACCGGACCATCCGATTTTTATAGAGTACAACAACATGCATTCTGTCATCTCACCCTAGATTCTAATGCGATTGGAATATGATTTGAGCATGGTGCTGGCAAGAAATCTCCTATAAACTGAAATAACCAAGAATTAACAATTTAGGATTTGTCTGCCAAAACCGGACCATCTGATTTTCACAGTCAAACCCTAGGCACTTAATCTCGATTAATTTTGGCCATATGACTTCAAACGAATTGAAGGTAGCAACTCTATGGCATACTAGGAGACAATGTTCTGAAGGAAATTCAAATCTAACAAGGTACCTAAGAGATTGAACCAATGAAACCTAGGGTACCTTGAGAAGGAGTGATGATCCAAAAATCGGAGGAGAAATCCGGAGTATCCAGAGTTGAAGACCTTGATTTGACTAAGAAATCACTTTCCCAATGGTGGGAGCCTTCAAATCGCCAATGTGGAGGAGGAGACGGAGGAGGCGGCATCGGTTTGAGAGAGAAAAGAATGAAGAGACTCGAAGGGTAAGTTCTGGCAGGATTGGGTTAAACTCGAGAAAACCGAACTGTCCGGTTTGGAAACGGGACTGTCCGGTTTTGCCTGATCAGACAGACAAAACAAAGTTTTTGTCAGATTCTCTGCCATTCTTTTCCAATTCTTGATTCTTCTCCCTTTTTAACCTCCTTTCTTCATATGCAAATCTTTCTTTTGCACTACTCTCTGGTAATCTTTTCGAAAACTCACTTTCCTAGTATTTGCTCATTTCAAATTCTTATCCTTTGTAGTGCAGCTCTCTTTTCCAAGGAATTTTGTGAGAAAAGGCTCTGCTCTTTGCAACTTCTTGTTCCTTTGATGATGAGAAGATTTAGGTAGAGGGATTTGATCAAAGAGAGAGATAGATAGATTTGATTTTTGGACTTGAGATAGAAGATTTCACAAATTGTGGTTAGGCAGCAATCAATCAAGTTGAACTATAGCCACAGTTTGTTTGATGCGATCACAAAGATCATGAGTCAAATGTTTTTCAAAATGCACACATAGCAGGATTAAGGGTTTTCGAAAAACATCTATCCTATCTCACAAAGAGTATGTAGTGATAAGAGCCACACACATACCAAGGCAGGTTCTACCACAAGAGTTCTATATGCATAGGAAACAAAGAACCAAGACCATAAAGAAGAACTTACCTTGGCCTTACCTAGCTTTGTGCTCTATCAAATTTGGTAGTACTGCATCATCCTTGTTCTTGATGCACTTTCAATGGTGGATGATGACATTTATGGCTTAGGCTAGAATCACTTAAGGAATAATCATCTAGAGAGGGATAGATCACTGAAGATCTTTCCATGTAGTTGCTGCTCACATGATCACTTAGAGTGTAGACATTAGTTCTTCTTAACTAAAGACATATGATGAATCTCCCCCTTAATATATGCACCAAATTATTGAATAATTTTTGTATGTGCATTTTTGCTCGGTTAAGGAGTTGAGGAGATACAAACTATATCTTAGTTAAGGCATAGATAATTATAGCTAAGAAAGCAACAAAAACAAGGAATACTCATAGAGCATTGATTGTAAGGGTTTCATATGATTTCTGGTCAAAATCGGACCATCTGGTTTGGTAACCGGACCATCTGATTTTTTTAGAGTCTGGAATTTTACCCATGTCTCGGACATGTCCGATGATCATAGGACATGTCCGATGAATTCAAAGTGCCATGCTCTCTGGAGTCTGATAGAATTGTCCGACAAGTCCGATGCATCTAGTTATGTCAGGGAAACCGGACCGTCCGGTTTGTAATCCAGAGCATCCAGTTTTCCTGAGTTCTTGATTTTTCAATGTTCTTCACCAAGCTTTCTTAACTTCTTGCTTTGTGTTGCTTTCTTGGCTTCTTGTGTGTGTTCATCAATCCTGAGAGATATTCAAAAAGTTTCTCCAAGGGAGACATTAATTGCATCTCTTTATAAAAACATTCATGCTTGCATACTTGAGAGCACTTCTCAAGTAGTAAACATGAACGTGAGGATTCATTGCTGCAGGAATGTGGAACAAGAAAGGGATGTTTATTAATACTTATTCCTTTCCTAGATGTCATTGATGTTGATAGTATTGAAGTCTCTTCACACTTGGCAAGTTTTATGTTATTCCATTATTTTTGTGCATGTCAAGTCATCAATGCATCACCTGCAGCTCATGAACACTTTCAAGCATATTTTGGTACCCAACACTTGTTGGGTCGCAAGCTTTAGGCATCCAACTTGACTTTGCACTATCAATGGGTGAACTCATCACCTTGACAACACAAGAGTCAACATTTGCCTTAGCACAAGATACATGATTGTGGGCAAAATTTGAAGGGGTTTGAGACATAGGGCAATCCTTACTAATGTGGCCTTTTTCACGACAAATATAGCATTTGTGGTGCTTGATTTTATTTGCTTTCACCTTGAGTTGTCTTTTGGTACTCCCATTCTTATCCATGTATCGGTTAAGTGCTGACACAAAACCTTTCTCAAGCTTCTCTTGTGATCTCATCTTGCCTGTAGAAACCGGACCATCCGGTTTCAGAAACCGGACCATCCGGTTTTCACAGACTTGTTGTTTTCTTTATTTTGTTGTGCATTGAGAAATTTTGTGCCCTGCCTCATGGCAAACAAAACACCTTCTCTAAGATATCTTTCTTTGTCTTCTAGAAAGTGTTGGTTGAACCTTTTTCTTAGTTGGACACTTGGAGGCAAAGTGTCCCTTTGTTGAGCACTCGAAGCATATGACATGAGCACTTGTTTTGTTCTTCTTATTTCTCTTCATGTCATGGACTTTTTCAAGGTCAGTTGTGGAGCTTTGGGAGCATGTGACAGTTGATCCCTTCTCAAGCTTCTTCACCATGTTGCCACGGTTATCTTGAGATGGTTGGACAAGATCTTTGCCTTTCAACCGACTTATGTCCATCTTGAGCTTCTTATTTTCTTCTTTGAGAGCATCATTTTCACTTGCAATGAGATCATCACAAGTTTCTACAATTATATGCTCATCAAGAGATGGCTTTTCTTGAAGACAACATATGTTAGCACATGATAAATCAATGGATATAGGTGCACATGTGCAAGTGTGAGGTTGAAGGGATTTTACCACTGTTAGAGCAATCTCATGTGTTGTCTCTAGCATGACATAAGTATCAACTAGCTTTTCATGGGAGCTGAGAAGCATGCTATGTCTCTTTTGCAGATCAAGATGCTTTTTGGCTAGCTTTTGGTACTCCTTGAAGACCATTTGATTTGCCTTCTCTAATTGTGCTTCATAAGATAGAGAGTTAATAGTACATGCATCATTGCTACTCAAATCATCACCTTTAGCAAGCGTGGATGTTTTGGCTTCTCTTTGTCTCTTGGTCATGAGACGGAAAGAGTCCTCATCCTCTACCCATGAGCTTGTTGGTGAGGTAGACTCCTCACTTGGTTTGAACGTGGAGCAGTCAAGATCATTGACATCTTTTATTGAAGCTATTTCTGTCTTGCCAAAACCGGACACTCCAGTTTGGGAAACCGAACCATCCGGTTTTCCCAGGCAGATAGATTCAGCTCTGCTTTCTTGATCTTTTGATTGCTTATGTTGGTGTTGGTCTTTTGAGCTTGTCGAGGAGGAGATGTTCTCTGGCTCACACTCCAATGATGATTTTTGCTTATTGCTAGAGCCATACATCTCCTCAAGTGCCTTCCAAATGAGGTGAGCACTCTTACGGTGACCATACTTGTTAAGGATCATGCCAACCACTTCTGCACTCAAAGCACTAGATAAAGAACGAAATGCACGAGCTTCAAGATATAAGCATTTCTCTTGAGCTTTTGTTGGACGATGAACTCCAAAGTCATGAGAAAAGCCTATATCTACGATCCACCAAACTTGAGGGCTCATTTCATGTAAGTAAGAGGACATGAGATTTTTCCATGAAGCAAAGTTTGCTCCATTGAAGCATGTTTCCTCGAAGGATGACGAAGCAATGTGTGGAAGCGACATCATATTCTCCAAGCGGTGAAGCCTAATAAGGAGATTAGGCTCTGATACCAATTGAAAGGACCTTGATGTCGCCTAGACGGGGGGGGGGGGGTGAATAGGCATTCCTGAAATTTATTCCAAAACTCACAGCAGAATTAGTACTACCAAAAACCAGACCCTCCGGTTTGGCAAACCGGACACTCCGGTTTTTGTCAGGGAGACAGAATAAACTAAGCAAAAAGAAACTAGCGGGAACTATAAGCATGCACCCTACCACAAATACAACAAGGCTAGAGCAAGGTGGTTTCACACAGAAATCACCAAGATAGAACACTATCCAAAACCGGACACTCCGGTTTTCTCGGGATAGAAAACAGAGGCAAGGGAGAAATAGTTTGTAGAGGAGATCTAGCACAATCCAAGCTATTAGAGGTTGCACACAAGCAAGAGCAAGTTTATCCACTTAGGAAAACAAGAGCAACTACTCATGCAACCTATGAGAAATTAAAGCAAGCTAGAACTTAAAAAAAAACAAGGAACAAGGGAGCACATGGGGATTTATTTACCGGAGTTCGACCAACTTGCAACCAAGTTGTCTACTTCTCCGTTGAGGAGCTCGATCACACTTGAGCCGGGTCTCTTTCAACCCTTTTACCTCGCCAAGCAATCACCGAGATCAAGCTTGTATGACCAAGCATTCACCAAGATCCAGTCCGGTACTCCACTAAGCTTGCTTCTTCCCTTGTGGAGGTGAAGCCGACCTTTACAAACTTTCCCAAGGCTCACCACAAACTTGGGAGCTCTAGGGCGATGCCTAGCCGTCTAAAAATCTTCAATTCCAAGAGTAACAAATGTGTCATGGAATCTTGCTATGCAACAATGCTCAAGTGCTTAAACTTTCTCACAAAGAGTATCTCTCTCAACCCAATTGTCACAAAGAGATCAATCCTCACAAAGAGGAGTTGGGGAGAGTGCTAGAGGGCTTTGGATATGTTATTTTCATGAATGGAGTCAGCAGCTACCGAAGGAGGGGTTGAGTGAGTATAAATACTCACCCCTCCAAAAGTAGCCGTTGGAAACTAGCCATTGAAAACCGGACACTCCGATTTCCAAAACCGGACCATCCAGTTTTTGCTGAACTAGCCGTTGGAATTCAAACCAGCCCAAAATTAGACACTCCGGTTTTCCTGGGACAGTGAGAGGATAGTGTGTGTTTGGCTATTGTGTGTCACTCTTCTCACTTGATATTTTCTTTTGAGCATTGAGACTTAGCATATCATCCATGTAACATCCCTCTTGATAGAGCGGCATGCCTAAACTCAAGATTAAAAACAAAAGGAGACTTTTCTTCAACTTGAGCTTGCATAATTTGAATCTTGCCACTTCTTCATCTTTAGCTTTATGAGAGATGCAACATGTGCTTTCCATTTTTGTGTCATCACCTAGATCTTGTGACTTAGAATATTTGAAACTATACGATCATCTTCTATAATTGATTCAGAAGTCACTTTATTTTCTTCACTTTCATCGTCAATTCATACTTGGCAACATATGACACCTTGTAGCTTGATCGGTCCATGATTATGCTATGCTCACCCTTCACCATTGCATTTGGTCCCTCGGCGCCAAGACTCATCTTGCCCTTCTCCTTGCATGGTCCATCGCGGTCAAGTCAAGCCAGTCACTTACCATCTTACTAACTTGAGCCATACATTACTTTACATCATCCACATGAATTCTTTTGTCATTGTGTAGACATTTTGATCACTTTGCTTTTGATAGAGTATCCAATTTTGTGTCCGTAAGCAATTGATCATCATCTTTTATTCGTACATTCTTTGATCCTTGTGAACAAGCCATTCAAATGAATACCGAATCATACAATGAATATCCATGTCTTATAATTTGAGTTGGCGTACATTTCGAATAATAATACCCACGTTGAGACATACAATGTACATTTGTTAAATATGTCCTGCTAAAATACTCACAAGAATCATTAGTTCTTTAATCATGTTGTCATTCAATACACCAAAACCCACTAGGGGACTAGATGCACTTTCAATAACTGCCAACTTCAAGAAAATTAGATACGCTGGGATAGGATGCAAAAGTGACAAAAACTATACATCTAATAACCAACTTCAAGAAAATGAGACAGGAGACAAAAGTGAACCAAAAATAGCAACGTGAAATAGAAAACGAGATACTGAAGTTCAGGTGGGTCTGACAAGAGGAACCACCACCAAATCCTTGTCTTATACAAGGTTGCACATGAATCAACAGAGAAATATCTCTGGGGGGTTAACCTGTGGCCGCCTCCATTCTTCCTATCGGCAGACAGCGGGAAGCATGCTCGGTGGAGCGGGAGGGAGCACCGTGGCAGCGAGGAGCCTCCGCAGAAGCCGCCAGACAGTGCTCGTGGCGCACAGGGAATGGGCCCTGCGCAACAAAGGCATGGGCGGGCGCCAAGCCGGGCGGCTGCGGCGGCGGAAGGAAGATGAGATACCCGACAGCGACCATGGAGGTGAGACCGTGAGATTGTCCAGTGAATCATTGATAGTGTGGTACACGAAATGGCCCGGGCCATTGAATTTCGGGCTGGGCCGTGCAGCCCGTCGTGCCACCGCACGACACAAAATTAGTGAGCCGTGCCGGGCCATCCGACAGGCCCGTCAAGCACGGCGGCGCGGCCGTTCATCCATGGCGTGGGTTCGGCTGTTCGGGCGAGCAACTGCGGTGGGCTGCAGGCGAGCTAGAGCTCGAAGAGGCAGGTTGGCGTGGCCTCGAGCTCGAAACGGGGCGCTCTTATCCTCGACGACGACGGTGACAACAACGGCGAAGGTGGCGGCGTCGCGCTTGGACGCTGTGCGGGCGAGGAGGGACGAGGAGCAGCGGCGGCGAAGTGGCGTCGTGCTTTTTTTTTTGAACTTAGGTGGTGTCGTGCTTGGGCGAGGTGCGGGCAGCGAAAGTGCCTGGGCGATGTCTTGTTTTTTTTACACGGTGTTTGGGCGATGTCACCCGTGAGGACGAGCGGGACTGCGTGAGGATAGGGGGATGAGATCAGTTTCAAAAAGAGCATTTTTACTGTACCTTTACTCCGGTGGTACGGTAGGAGTATAAATGAAATCTGGCCATCTATTTTGCAGGGGTACAATGGTCATTTCATAAAGGCATAAATAGTAACATGTAAGGGTAATTTACCTGATCCCCGATCTCGATCTTCAAGGGGCTCAAGCGGCGATGAGGCGAGCGACGGCGCGAGGGGCTCCGGATGCGAGCCTCATCGGCGACGAAAGGCGGCTTCGGCGGCGACAGAAGGCGCTTCAACAAAAGCGCGTTGCGCTTTGGCTAACATTCCAACCGTCGAGCAACGCAACGAAGATTGGCGACCTCGATCTGTGAGGGACTCGAGCGGCGACAAGGTGAGTGCCAGCACGAGGGGACCGGGTCCGAGGCTCTGCGGCGATGGAACACGACCTCTGCCGCAACGTGCTTGGCATTGGCCGACGCCACCGATGGGGTCGCGGTGGCGGTTAGGGTTCCGGTGGGGTGACGGATGGTGGTAGTAGGAAGAGGAGGAAGGTTAGACTGGAGCACCCGAAGGTCGGCTTCCACCACGTCAAACTGGTCGCCATGTTGCCGCCGGCGTGTTGCCGTGGCCGCCGGCGCTGTCTGTGCCTCAGGCGCTGCCGTGAAGATACAGTAAAATTTCCGATAATTTATCTTGTACTATTACTTGATTACAAATTGTCAATCAAAGATTCCTAGAAAATGAACTGAATATTTAACTGATTATACAATGATATGTCAATGAATTTTCAGACTGTATTGATCTCTGAATGTTAAAGTGAACAGTTCTTTGAAATAATCTTTGAATGTCAATTCCTTTGTGTATTCAAGGAATGAGCTGTCTGGCTTCTTCTTTAGCTGGCATTAGCTGGCAATTTTCATAGATTAAACCATATTCAGTGACTTGATGGTATTTGCACTTAGAATAGAGTTGTGCTACATTATTTGGGGTCTGATCACATTCGTGAGAAGGATGGTATCAGGGCTGTGCTAGCATGGCTATCTATTCTTGCTTTCAAGAATAAGGACAACCTTCGAGGAGAGATTCTGGTGTATTCATTGTGCAGAAATTCTAGTATTATTACTTCTCCAGAAAGCTTTTCACTAATACTTTGGAATTATCCTAGAGCTAACTTAATAAGTATATATATTTATATGTATAGCTCTTACCAGTACCTGGATTTACACACTTGGAACTATTTCTTATATTATCTAAATTATCTTTTCATCAGGTTGATCAAGGAGATTCGGTCAGATGTTTCCGATATTGTTGCAGCTGATGAGTTTGAGTACAGGGATCCTGTTGATGGATCTGTCTCCAAGCATCTGGGTATCCGGTACCTCTTTAGAGATGGTTCAAGACTGGTACGTAGAATCAATAAGCCTGTGCTATCATTTACCTTTAGATACCCTCCACATTTATGTTCTTGAAGCAAAGAAAAAGAAGCACGATAAAACCTTACTCCACATGTATAGAGGACGAGTTCCTTGATCATATATGATATAGTCATTATGATGCTACTATTTTTGTGAACAAAGTTCTACATGAGTGGGGGTAACTTCATCAGGTAGTAGGAGTGTAGTGAGTAGTATTTGAGCTGTAATGGAAAATTGTCTAACTAGAAAAAATCCAATATTAAAGGAGCGACAAGATTGGTAAATAACTGTAAAAAGAATGGCTGTCAATGCATGCTCAGACTTACTCATAGCAACAAATTACTTTTGACACGAAAATATTTAACAGTTAATGTCAGTATTGTTTATATGGTTGTGCACTTTGTCAGTCAGATTGGTTTTTCCAATTACTGTTAGGATGTAGGGAACATTTTCTTGTTTACAGTTGAGAAGTATAGAGGCCATGGATCAGAATGATGTACTGAACTTACTAAGCAACGAAAACTTAGTCGCAGTTTCTTTCTTTAAGCAGAGTCTATTTGCTGTTAAAATGGATTACTGTTTGGGATTGACTTTCTTTAATATGAAGGTGTTGTGTTTTTTTTTGGCAGGTTGTAAAAGATCTGGTATTGGTCAGAGAAGCGTAGAATCAGGATGTTAGAAGGGAGAGCAGGATGAAAAGAAATGCGGGCTGGTTGTAGATATCAAAAGCTCTTGTTGTTTTTCTCCATTTTCTGCATTGTTTATGAAAAGATGGTAGCCCAGAGTGGCACAACTTGTAAATTCTGTTTGACATGCACTACGATGTATATAATCATATTGAGGAATGAAAATTGGCATACGACCTGGACTTGGATTGGAATTTAATTATCTGTTATAGTTATTATCTATGGTTGCCCTGTTGCTAGTAGTTGAAATTGGCATACAACCTAGACTTGAATTGAATTTGAAACAATACGATAATATATCATGATCAATGATTGATATTTAAATCAAGATCACAAAAGCATATAGAAATTGCTCTTTCAATGTAATTAACATCAGCAACGACTTTCACTATATTAATTTGCAAATGGAGAGCAGCAGGACGATAATTGTAAATGTCTCTAAGGAGGAGTTCTTGCTTTAGGTATCCATTATAATTACTTCAGGGTGCAGAAACAAAAAGATTTAATTTGAGATGACAAGTATATAATATGGAGGATTTCGAATGTAAAATCAAGGTCACAAAAGCACTGTAAAGTCAATGAACTTCAGTTTTCACTTTCTTCTTGAATTGTTCACTGTACTACCTAAATTACATAAATATCAAAATAGAGAATAAAGACACACTAAAAACAGGAAATAGTTATAGGCTTCAGAAAGCATCCCGCAATAAATGATTGTGACCTTCTGGATGCATAGGCACATGAGAATAGATGCAAACTTCATTAAGCATTGCTACAGGAGATCTATTGCCTCATGTAATGTAACCATCACCATTTCTTCAGGTGGGACGCCACAAGCAGCTCATCCATGCTTTCAAGTGTCAGCAGAAGGTGGCCTATATAAACAGAAAAGAAAAAGGAAAACAAACAATGTTATTTTGAGTGAGAACCTAGAACTTCATATGTTAAGATTCGGATGATGCAGTAAACAGTACTTTAGCTTAGGACATTTGCGGCGGTCATGGTTAGGATTCTTGCATATTGTGCACAATCTCTTTCTTGTTTTGGTCCTCATAATTTCTTGGAATGGTTTTCTTCTCTTATTAGATGGGGCTCCCTTTGTAATAATTGGCACTGGATCAAGTACATTTTCTTCAAAAGATTGGTTGGCTGCTGAGAAGTGTGCAGGCAAAGGGCCAAATGTTGTTGGGTCAATGTTGTTTCCATTGTTATCGATGTCTTCATCTAGTATACTCTGGAAAAAGTCCATTGCCATTTGCCATCGATCGGTGGTTTGTGAAGCCATGAATAAAGCTTCAGTACTCTTGTTGCGAAGTTGGCGGTAACAGACCATCTGATCTGACCGCAGATGTGTACTTGTATTCCTGTCAGAAATGTATGCAACTTTTGCATCCATTGTCCACCTATCATTGATACAACACCGTGGCATTGAGCTTAATCCAAGATACTTTAGGATAGAAAAAATGTGTGTGCATGGGATATCTTCACACTCCATCTTACGACATTCACAGCTCACACCATCCACTTCATTGCTGTCTAGAATGCAGCTCACATAAAAATTCTGAACATTGTTTCTCATTGTAGTTTTGTACATATAGATACCATCTTCCTCTGTCACCAGTTCAATTTCCCATGATGAGATTTCCCTAACCTGTTGCCTAACCTTCTTGAACATTACTGGTGTGTAAATAAGTGCAACACTTTTTTATAATGGTTCTGCATATGACGGAGTGAAGTTTTCGGACTGTGAAGCTTTTGCATCCAACTCCACCTCATTCCTACGGATTTAGGAAATGCAATGCTCATAATGCTCGAGCAAGTCAACCAAGGACATTTTCCGATCTAGATGCCTGTGTAACCTTGAGTTCAGACTTTCACTACGTTGATTACTAACCAAACTCAAGAAATGCATCCCCTTGGTATAAGTTGCAGACCATTTCTGACGTAGTTCATACATCATGGTAAACCATTGGTTGTCCTCATTGATTTCATATGTTTGCTTGAACTGATGCCAACGATTCTCAAATTGATCAATGTTCATGGGATGGTAAATAAATTCTCTGAATTACTTGAGCATTGGGTTGCGGAGGTTCCTTGTCATATTTTGTTCTATATGCCAGCTGCACAACCGATGGTCCGAGAGGGGCATGATTATTTGAATAGCTTTTCTCATTGCACTATCACCATCCGTGATCAAAGACTTTGGATGCTTCTGCCATGCTGCTTCCAGGAAAACTTGAAGTAGCCACTCATATAATGAGACAGTCTCACTAGAAAGAATACCACATCCAAAAACAACTGTACTACGATGATGGTTGACACCAACAAATGGAATAAAGGTCAAGTTGTAGCGGTTCACACGATATGTGCTATCAAATATTACTAAGTCTCTAAATGCCTCATAATCTAGCCTTGATTGAGAATCTGCCCAAAATATGTTTTTCAGGTGGCCCTTACTATCTACACAGTATCTGAAGAAGAAATCAGGATCGACCTGTTCTTGTGCTTTCATGTGGTTGAGTAGAAACTGTGCATCTTTGCTTCTAATCCTCTTGGTCTTGTATCTAGCAAAGAAGTTGTACAGGTCTCGCTTCATAAATCCCGACTTCTCATAGCCTCCATAGTGCTTCTCCATAATCTCCATTATCTGATAAGTACGAAGGCCACCAAGTGCATATTCAATGGCATCAGCTTGTTGTGCAGCTGTCATTTGTCAATGTGATCGTAACCGAGGAACTTGTTGACTGTTAGCTAGTTGGTGGTTATGTGCATCAATGAAATTCTTGACATACCAAACCCCAGTATTTTCATCCAGTTTAATATGAAGCTGCGCCAAGCATCCACATCGGGTTAGCCACGTGGCTCCCTTTTTGGATCAGTTTGGTCGTAGTACATCTGCAACCTATCTCCTTCTCTTGAGCAAAGAAACCGCCTTTCCACCAATACTCCAGTCTCCATATCACGTTTTATGTCATCCATTCTAACACTAAAACCTTTTCTCCATGCATAGTCGTTGTAATAACGGAAACCATCTTCCTCACTGGCAAATGTTTGACTAATGACCATGTGATACTCTTCAATTTCCTCCAAACTGGCAGCATTATCATTCATAGAAAGACCCTGTCATAAGATAAGTATTGTTATTGTTATTATATATAGGAACCAAGATATGTCATATATCTAATAGTGCAGGCAGATTTCAACTGCAAATTCAGTTGATAAAATTAGTTACCACAAATGACTGTCCTATCGAATTGTAACACCAAAGTCAGGATGCAACTTGGCTCATTCAAGTGTTGGATAAAGATTTATGTCTAGTTGAAAAACTCGGCCCGCGGGGGGTATGATAGCCCCCGGGCATACTAAGGAGAAGACCTTCTCACTCAGGCCGAGAAAACCCCCGAACCCCTCTCCCACCCTTACACGGGCTCGAACACTAGGTGAGACTGACCCGTCGCAAAGCGCATTGGTGCAGCCAAAGCGGCGCAAACAACGCAGCATCTGCGCCAGGACAAGCTGAGCGAGTTACCACGTGCTTTGGACATGGGAGAGGCGAGGGGAGTTTTTTGGTGCAAATCTCAGGCCGAGCAGCGCTCGAACCCGAGACTGGCGGCTCCTCAACGGGAAGCACTACCGCTGGGATGTTGACCCATTTGTGATTTATGTCTAGTTGAACATCTTATTGTGAATCTAAGCATGCAGCAACAACTAACGCTTATGTCAGTAACATCTGACAGTACAAAAACCAAAAATATAAACACAACCTGAATATACAGTATGTAGATGAATGTCACTACAATCCTGCAATTTTGCCACTTAAATGCGTTTTACTCTATCTAATTGAGATGACGATATTGTCACCTAATAACCCAAGAGGCACATTGCAATGCATCTGCCCAAATTGGACATGATATAGGCCTATTTGTCCAACGCTAAAGAATTCCAAAATGCACTAGTGGAATACCTCAGCATTCGTCTGAGACCCTAGTCCCCACTTTCTCAGAATCCATTGGCGGAGGATTGTGCTGCCCTTCGAGGCCGGTTGTGCTCCCTGCTTCCGAGAAGCCGCTCCGACCGTGGTTGTCTACGCCATGTCTTAATCCAGATGCCCCGTGCAGCTCCTGTTTACCACTCGCACTACCCGACTTCATACTGTATCGGCGGCTAGATCAAGGAAGCCATGACTGGATGTGGAGGAGTTCGTCGTCTGCAGTTGCCGAAGATGTCGCAAAGCATAGATGTGGATTTCGTTTTTCTTTTTGATCAACGCACGAAACTGAAGCTAGTTACGTGGATACATAAAGAGGAAATTGGGCCAGCCCATAAGACCAAGCATTAGATGTGGATATGCAACCCACGTTACTTTTTTATCAACGCACGAAACTGAAGCTAGTTACGTTCAGCTGTTGTGTTATTGAAGGCTCAAGTGTTGATCATTTTATGAGATCCTAAACAAATTCAAAATACAAAGTTATCAAGTACAAAGTTTCATAACTTTTTGATATCTATGACTTTTATTTTGATGGTTTCTTCAATGGAGGTCATTTAGAAATATCAAATTTTCTAATTAAAAAAATTTCAAACGTACTTTTCATGATTAAATTAACTCAAAATAAGAAGTGTTGAACTACAAAGTTACATAACTTCTCAATTTTAACAATTTTTATTTTAGTCATTTCTTGATCCAACATACTAATAATAATGTTGTTCACAAATTTTATCTCTCCTCTTAGTTCTATGAAACTATACAAGAGATGTAGATTTAGTGAACAATGTTACTTATCACTTCATCGAATGAAAAAATGATCAAAATAAAAGTTTTATATATTCATAAGTTATACAACTTTGTCGTTAAAACCTTTTTATTTTAAATTAGTTTACTGCTTCAAATTCTGAAATTCAAATTTGAGAAATTCAAACTTCATTGTTTTTGTTGATAATTTATTTCAAAATAAACTATTGTCAACTACAAAGTTTCATAACTTTTCAGGATCTACGACTTTTGTTTCGATTGTTTCTTCAATTGAGGTCATATAGAAAATTCAAATTTTTAAATTAAAAAATTTCAAACGTACTTTTCATTGATAAAATTAACTCAAATTAAAAAATGTTCAACTACAAAGTTATATAACCTCAATTTCAATAACTTTTTTTTATCATTTCTTGATCCAACATACTAATAGTAACGCTGTTCACAAATTTTATATTAGTTCTTGCTTCAAATTTTATCATCTTCATTACATTAGGTCATAGTAGTAGAGACACGATGTAAAAGTCCGCAGTTTAGTGCGGGTCAAATTAGGCCAGGTCCTCCGCGATAAACAGATTAAATCGAGTGATAAATTGAGAAAACACAATGGTTTGTATTAAAATCATGTTCAAATTCATGTTTTCATATTTGAACGGTTTGTCTTCACTCACGAGCACGTGGAGAGTCATGATCTAACTAATCATAAAAACTGTAACGTCCACATCGCTCAAGGTTCCTTTTGCCAGGATATTTTTTCAAAACAAATGAGGTACGAACAGCTTCTCAGATAGAGACAAAATTTGAATATAGAATAACAAATTTCGGTTCCCTCGCCGAGGAGATGACAACGTGGCCAATAAATAAATTCAAAATTCGAATGCGATAACAAATTCTCAGTTTGCTCGGCGAGAAAATAGCGACGTGACCAGCAGATGCATAAAAGGAGCACCCTCGTTGAAACGAACTGCCGCACTTTCGTGAGAGATGGATACGCCCACCTCACAGAACGTGACGAACAGAGCTCAGCGACGTAAGTACCCTAGCGCCGCCGCATCACCGTCAAATGCTGCAACTGCGACACCGCCACATCCAGCAGCAGCTTCCAACCACATGCCACATGCTGGTGGTACTGTATCAACACCGTCTGCGTCAATGCCGTCTGTGGCGTCGATCTCTGCAGCGGCGTCAACGCCGCCAGCTTCCATCCATTGGCCAAATGGATATGTGCAGCAGGGAACTGCATCAACACCTTATGCTGCGTCGGTGACCCCATCGATGGCAACTCCAGCTACCATCAGCCTGCCAGCTTCAATCCATCGTCCAAATGGCGGTCCGCAGCAGGGTGCTGCAACAGCTCCATCTGCGACAACAACACCGCCAGCAGCAGCAGGTCTGGCAAAGGGCGGCTTACCTCCAACCGCGTCTTCAACACCATCAACAACAGCAAATTGCCGTCAAGGGCAACGATCACGCGGACGAGGTTGAAACATTGATCCTGATCTAGTAGCAAACACACCTCAGCATCAACCTGCACACATCCCAGCATCAATGCTTGTACACATATCAAAATTATTAGAGACTAGCTGAGACTGCTTATGCTCAGTTTGTTACTGCATTTAATTATGGCAATTACTGATTTTGCTTTCAATATGAAAATGCACAAACAATATTCTAGAAACAATTAACTTCGTATATGATTCCACATTTTTTCAGCTAAACTGATTGCCAATTACTGTTAGCATCTACAAAATATTTATGTTTTTATACATGCTTATATATGTGTAATTACATCTGAATAATATGGTTTCATGACTTATATATGTGATCTTTAGTGCTCTTAACTTATATCTGTGGTCTTATTCCCTATGTAATTTTGTTCTTTATCTAATCATATTAAATATGACTTAACAGGAAACACAGGTCTGTTCCCAAACAGGTTATTTCAAGGTCATTAGTACTTTCAGTCCTCAACAAATTAAAGCTATTGAAGACATTGGGTTTGGAAGCATGTTGAAGTTAAAAGATGTGTTGATTCGACGTCACCGTTGCAAAGAATTGGCAGAAGACTTTGATCCTGTGACAAAGAGATTCAAAGTCTACAGGTCAAGCCCCGAACTCACCACTGATGATGTAGGCCACATTACAAGGCCACATTACAGGACTCCCTTCAGTTGGGGAGGAGCTCTTGGATGCTCCTGTCAGGAAAAATGCATCCATCAATGCATTATTTCACAATTACAAGGCAAAACATGGGACACAAATAACTATTGAAGTGCTGGTAGACTATTTCAGAAATAACATACTACATGATGAACACTTTCAAAGACGGTTTGTGTTATATACCATTGGTGTAATGTTGTGTCCTACATCGCTCTAGTATGTTCATTCCAAGTTTCTGAGCCTGGTTGAGAAAGTTGAGGACATAAAAAAGGTGAATTGGGCAAGTTTAACACGTGATGAGGACATCACTCCTAAGGATACATGCAACACTCCTCCAATTCTGGATTTGCAAGGTCCAATGACTAGAGCTCGTGCACGACGACTAAATTTAGAGGTGAGCTCATTCCTATGTTCTTTATTATATGTCACTTTTGAGAATGGTTTGCTACCTAATGAATATATTGTTACTAGAAACCATGGAGAGGACCAGGAGATGATGGGAGAAGGAATTGGAGACGTGGAGGACCAGCAAGGACGTGGAAGCCAAGGTGGAGGACCAGCAAGGACAATGTAGAGCTAAAAATACTTCCACACAATCTATGAGCATGATTCAATAATTCATATCAAAATGTACTACTATGTGTGTAGATTGTGGATGACATTAAGAAAGGAGCTAAGTATACTATGCTGTCGGACTCATCTGAAGATGATCATTTTGTAACACTAAAGTCAGGAGGAACTAAGGCCACAGACCCAACCAATTTCCAAGTAAGGTGGTCCTGTTACAGATAGGATGATGGTTATTCATTTAGTTTATAGTAGATGCATGACACTTACTAACTGAAACCAATGTTTACTCACAGTATGCAACCAATCTTATCGTAAGAAGGATAGAAAAACATTTGTGTGATTTTGATCGTCAAGTCATGCACTATCTAATTGACATGTGGGGCGACATTGATAGACTAAACAGTAAGATGAATGACTTGATGGAAGATGTTGGTGTTTCAAAGAATCGTGTTCAGGTACCACCTGCAGACATGTAGTAAATGTAGCAACTATTGTACCCTTGATTATGATGCATGCTAAATTTTATGTTCTACAGGCACAAAATAGTACTAAGCCAGGGAACTTCACCTTTCCTCAGGAATATCAGGTATACTAGATATTATGTTCAATAAATCTATCTTACTACTTCATATGCTTCCTAAAAGATGGATGGCTTCATCCCACCAATTACCCATTAATTAATATATTAATTCACAAATTACCCATTAATTAATATATTAGCACTTATAAATACTAATTATTTAATTATATATCTTAATTATTAATACAATCTACTTAAATATCACTAATCTTCTACTAATAAGCGTGATCAAGAAAGATGGATGGCTTCATCCCATTGACTTATCCAGCATATTGAGGGAATATTCTTTGATACTTGACTCTATCCCTGCTTAACTCTCAACCAAACACCTGTAAAAGAGGGATGACCCTATTCCGTCCCTCTTCGTCCCTCCAACCAAACACACCCTAAGAGTACAAACAAATCTGGGCCACTAGATCAATCAAATTGGAGGGCCCATATTAACTTGGAGGTACAGTAAAAGTGCTCTTAAAAAAAAAAGGATAGAGATGAGATCGAGATGGGGTCGATCATTCCTGAGCCCTGAGCCAGCTGGCCTGCTTTGCCATGACCTGCTGGGCTGTTTTCTGGCATTTGTGGGCCGTACATGCTGTCGGGCTGTTAACCGGCCATGATGGGCCAATATCATGCTTTTTCATGTCGGGCCTAAACGACCTGTACCGTCCGTTGGGTTGCCCCTCCATCTAAACATGCCCAATAGGCTCGGACCCTATTGTTTTTGGGCCGGACCAAGAATTATATGTTTCAGCCGGTCCATCGAAACGACTCATTTAAACAGCATTAATTAATAGCTCAATTTTAAATAAAGCATAATAAATATAGAACAAAAATATAATTATCAGACACGGATTTGGATGTTCTACATATGCACGGAAAGATAATAAGAAGACCTTTCCAATGCTGCCGGTCTCATATCAAAATTCATCCGGAGTCATCAGGAATCATCAAAACAAGAGAGGGTCCAGAATCTGTTTCGGTGCTGCGTCGCCTGTTTTTGGCCTTTAGGCTTTGTATCTAGTTGAGCCCAATTAGGGGCGCGTCCAGAGGGTCTTGCACGACCCTAGGGTATTTATATACAGCCACCACCGTACCATTAGGGTTTGGGTTTTGCTTAGATTATTCTGTTCATAACAGTTTTGCCGTCATCACGGTTTGTGAGACCCCAACTTCGTGAGATTCATAATACATCTGTAATTGTGTTGCATCCTTCTTTGTTCTTGATTCGCAGGCAGGGATTAGCCTTCTCGGCAAGGTCAATCGTTTTAGGATGGTTGATAACCAGAGGAGACGTCGTGCTGCGATTGTGGGATTTAGAACGTGTTGTTCTGAAGCCGGATCGATTTGTGTGTCGCCTCTGACCAAATCAACGTATCCAGAACCTTTCGGAAGATCGGGAATCCTTGTCCACATCAAGTGGTTATCAAAGCTTCAGGTGCACCATCAGGTTCGCACTACCCTTGGTTAATTTCGTTTTGTGTTGATCCTATCATCTATAGAAAAGCCCAAAAAATTTTTCCCTCCGCCTATAACCACGTGTTTAGCCTTTGCATATTTCAATTTCAGAGTCCGTAGTGTTGAGATTGTGCCCTAGTTCTTGTTTAGTCGCTGGTTTAGTTTGTGTTTTTGTCGTCAGTAGTGTTTCCCTTACAACCCTAGCCACCATCCCCTTCACCATCCTCTGTTTTGTTGGCTTTTTGTGCTAGGGTTGATTGATCGACACACCTAGCCTAGTCCCACCCTAATCCCACCCTAAACACACCATCAATAACCCAGACCAATCCCCATGAATTCCACTTTCCGTTGCCTCCACGCCACCAAAAAAAATCCTACCTGATTCCAAACCCGACCCCAAACCCGACTCGGGTTTCTGGAACACCAACTCCGACCCCGCTTCGGTAAAACGGGCATAACTTTTCGCTCGGTTGTCCGTTTTGGCTGAAATTTTTACAGGAGATTCTTGACTCAAAGTTGGCCATACCCACACTCGGTTACGCCCTGTGTGCCCTCATCAAAAAATTCAAAAAAAATCAGGAAGGTAAAGAAAAAATTAATTTAAGTTTAAACCCGACGTTTCCTGCAACTTCAAGATTTTCTGTAGGCCACATCCTACCTCTATTTGAGCTGAAATTTTCTGTGGATTCTCCTCCATTGTTAGTGAGTTGGAGAAAAATATCAAAAAAAAAAAGAAATTTGGGATTTCTACTAGTGCTACATCTAGCCCCATGAAATTTCTGGATTTGGCTGTTTTGTACTTAGCCCCCTATTATCGCCTGTTGTGCCTTTGTCTCCTTATTTCTGCTTTGCTATTACTACTGTTCTAGGACATACTTAGACCAGTAACTAGGGACAAGTTACTTGGGCACTTATTCAGCTTTACTATCTGTTTTTGATTTGTGTACCACTCATATATATATATATATATATATATATATATATATATATATATATATATATATATTTGGCCTTCCTAGCTCTACATATTTCTTCTGGACAACACACAGGTTATTTTGTGACCCTTGCAATCGTGGAACACATCTCTCTGGTATCCTTTGCTTTGCTTTTCAGAACTTTGTAAGAGCTTTGTAAGGAGTCTCCTTTTGCTGTGTTGAGAGGCACCACTGCTTAGCTGTTTTGTAGGGATAACCTTCACTGTTTGTTTCCTGTTTTGGTGTTTGTGATGGCAGAAGACGGAGAGATGGCTTCACCCTCACAATTTGCTGAGTGCGTGAGCCATGAGTAGCTCCAGAAGGCTTTGCAGGCTGCTCAGAGTGATTTGGCAGACACGATCACCAGAGCCGTTACTGATGCGGTCAGCAAGCTTCACATTGGAGAAAGCATCGAGCGGTTGGAGAAGCGGGTCTCTAAATTAACCAATCAGGTTGTCGTGTTGGAGACCGCTCCCAAAACCAACAATACGAACACCAATAACAACAACGACGACGTTGAAGACATCCATGATGAAGACACGGTGTATAAGGCTGATGGCACCGTGGATAGGTTAGCTACAAGGACCGCACAATTATGACATTGTTTGCAACATAATACTCAAGGTATGGGTGGTTTCCATAACTACAATTGTCGTCCACATGGTAACTATGCTCTAGATGACCTGTATGCTAAAATTAAGTTTTCAATTCCTTCGTTTTCGGGTCAGTATGATGGTGATGTTTATCTTGATTGGGAGATGATTGTAGAACAAAAATTTAATGCCCACCTTGTTCCTGAACAATATAGAGTTAGACAAGCTACTAGTGAGTTTAAGGACTTTGCTATTATTTGGTGGAATGGTCTAGCAGCTGAAACTGATTTGCCTACTACTTGGGAAGAACTTAAGGTAGCAATGCGTGATCGTTTTGTTCCCCCTTCTTTTTATAGAGAGATTCATAATAAACTGCAGTGTTTAGAACAAGGAGATAAAACTGTTCAGGAGTACTTTAGTGAGCTTCAGAAGGGTTTGGTTCGTTGTGCTGTTGTAGAAAAAGCAGAGGATCAGATTTGTCGCTTTTATTCTGGTTTAAGAAAAGAAATTCAGGACATCCTTGATTATAAAGAATATTATACCCTCATCCAGTGTTTCCAGTATGCTATGCTTGCAGAGAAAGAATCATAGGGACTTTTCTAGGGTTTTGAGGAGTACAGCAAGTCAAGGAACTCCTACCCCCCACGCTAGACGGGGACTTCGGGGCTGCCCAGGCCATCTTTCCGGCCGCCCCCACCAGCAGCTACCAAGGGAATCAGTGTTGTTTCTGCAGCCCCAAGATTAGCCCCAGCACCTTCTATGCGCTCAGGTAAACCTTCTGTGCAGGTACCAGCTAGTAGTGCCTCCTCTGTTGCTTCGACAGGGCACACTACAGGGATTCAGTGCCACTGCTGCCATGGACTTGGTCATGTGCAGAAAGATTGTCCAAGTAGGCGGGCATATGTGGCAACAGACGATTGCGGTTATACGAGCACCTCCGATGTGGAGGAGGAGGAGGAGGACGCCGCTGCCACCAGCAGTGACCTCGTCCTTGGAGGCGGAGACACCATGGGATACATGAACATTATTGTTCAACGTATCCTTAGCACACAAGTTCATCAGCCCGAGATGATGCAGCGCCATAACTTGTTCCAGATTTTCTTCGTCATCAAGAACCGCCAAGCACGTGTCATCATTGATGGAGGGAGCTGCAATAACTTGGTGAGTTCTGATGTGGTCAATAAGCTTGCTTTGACCACACGTCCACACATCCACATCCGTACTACATTCAGTGGTTAAATGACTCTGGCAAAGCTAAGGTAATACAAACTTGCAGAGTTCCTTTTTCCATTAGTTCTTATGTGGATTCTGTTGATTGTGATGTCACACCCATGCAAGCATGTTCACTTTTATTTGGTAGACCTTGGGAATTTGATAATGATGTTGTACACCATGGTAGAAGTAATAAGTACACTTTTATTCATAAAGGAACTAAAATTACTTTGTTACCAATGACCCCTGCTGAAATTGTACAAGCTGATTTAGAAAGAGCTGCTAGTTTGAAAAATAAAGGTCCTGAAATTCAACAACATGTTAATTCTAATTCTACACCTAGTAATGTTAATGATTCTTCAAGTTCTAAGGGTGCTGGAATTAAATTACAAGGTCGTTTATGTCTTGCAACAAAATCTGAGCTTGCTGAAATTTCTGATAATGATGATATTTGCTATGCTTTGATATGCAAAGAAGCTTTGTTTTCGCTTGCTGATATTGCTTCTAGTGCTTTGTCTCCTGCTGTCACTAACCTTTTGCAGGAGTATGAGGATGTTTTTTCAGCTGAGATACCCCCGGGATTGCCACCTTTGAGAGGGATTGAGCATCAAATTGATTTGATTCCGGGTGCTACTTTGCCAAACCGTGCTGCTTATAGGACCAACCCTGAGAGACTAAGGAGATACAACGACAAGTTCAAGACCTTTTGGATTGTGGGTATGTTCGTCAATCACTTAGTACTTGTGTTGTTCCTGTACTTTTGGTTCCTAAGAAAGATGGTACTTGGCGTATGTGTGTAGATTGTAGAGCCATTAATAATATTACTATTAGATATCGTCATCCTATTCCTCGGCTAGACGACATGCTTGATGAGTTATGTGGTGCTATAATTTTCACTAAAATTGATTTGTGTAGTGGCTACCATCAAATTAGAATGAAACTTGAAGACGAATGGAAAACAACTTTCAAAACCAAATTTGGATTATATGGGTGGTTAGTAATGCCTTTTGGTTTAACTAATGCACCTAGTACTTTCATGCGCTTGATGAATGAGGTTTTAAGAGCTTTCATTGGCAAATTTGTGGTAGTTTACTTTGATGATATCTTGATTTATAGCAACTCCATAGATAAACATATGAATCATTTGCGTGCTGTTTTTGATGCTTTACGAGATGCACGTTTATTTGGTAACCTTGAGAAGTGCACCTTTTGCACGGATCGAGTCTCTTTTCTTGGCTATGTTGTGACTCCATAGGGAATTGAGGTGGATGAGACGAAGATTGAAGCCATAAAGAGCTGGCCTGTACCAAAAACTATCACACAGGTGAGGAGTTTTCTTGGTCTTGCAGGTTTTTACCGCCGCTTTGTCAAAGATTTCAGCACCATTGCTGCACCTTTGCATGAGTTGACAAAGAAGGGCATTGATTTCCATTGGGGTAAGGTACATCATGAGTCTTTTGATGTTTTGAAGAATAAACTTACACATGCACCATTGCTGCAATTACCTAATTTTGATAAGATTTTTGAGCTTGAATGTGATGCTAGTGGTATAGGCATTGGTGGTGTTTTGATGCAAGATAGTAAACCTGTTGCATACTTTAGTGAGAAAATTACTGGGTCTGTTTTGAATTACTCCACGTATGATAAGGAATTGTATGCACTTGTACGTTGTTTAGAGACGTGGCGTCATTATTTGTTGCCCAAAGAATTTGTTACTCATTCTGATCATGAATCACTTAAGTATATTCATTCTCAATGTAATTTGAACCGTAGACATGCTAAATGGATTGAGTTTATTGAGTCCTTTTCTTACATTATTAAACAAAAGAAAGGGAAGGATAATGTGATCGCTGATGCTTTATCTAGGCGCTATACTTTATTGTCTCAACTTGATTGTAGAATTTTTGGACTTGAGGCAATTAAAAAACAATATGCTGCTGATGTTGATTTTAAAGATGTATTGTTGCATTGTAAAGAAGGTCGTGCATGGAACAAATTTGTGTTGACTGATGACTTCTTGTTTAGAGCTAACCGCCTATGTATTCCAGTTGGTTCTGTTCGTCTTTTATTGTTAAAGGAGACGCATGGAGGTGGATTGATGGGTCATTTTGGTGCCAAGAAGACAGAGGATATTTTGGCCACACATTTCTTTTGGCCAAGGATGAGGAAATATATTGAGCACTTTGTTGCTCGCTGCACTACATGTCAAAAAGCTAATTCTCGCTTGAATCCACATGGTTTATACATGCCACTTCCTGTTCCTTCTATTCCTTGGGCGGATATTTCTATGGACTTTATTTTAGGACTGCCTAGGACTAAGTGGGGGAGTGATAGTATTTTTGTTGTTGTGGATAGATTTTCTAAGATGGCATACTTGATACCATGTCATAAGACTGATGATGCTAGTTATATTGCTGATCTTTTTTTCAAAGAAATTGTACGTTTGCATGGTATGCCTTCTACTATTGTTTCAGATTGTGATGCAAAATTCTTGAGTCACTTTTGGCGCACGCTTTGGAATAAGTTGGATACAAAGTTGTTATTTTCTACAACTTGTCACCCACAAACTGATGGACAAACTGAGGTGGTGAACCGCACTTTGGGTACTATGTTGAGAGCTATTTTGAAGAAAAATTTGAAGCAATGGAAAGAATGTTTGCCTCATGTTCAGTTTTCATATAATCGGGCAACATATTTTACTACCAAGGTAAGTTCTTTCAAGGTGGTGTATGGTTTTGATCCTCGTACTCCACTTGATATGCTTCCTCTACCTATTCGTGAGAGAGTTCATGTTGATGCTAAGGAGCATGCTGAATTTATTTTGAAAATGCATGAGATCACTAGACTTAGCATTGAAAAGATGAATGAAAAGTATAAAATTGCTGGTAGTAAAGGTAGAAAAGAAGTAAAACTTGATGTAGGAGATTTAGTATGGCTACACTTGAGAAAGGATAGATTAATGCCCAGAGCTGATGGTCCTTTCAAAATAATTGAGAAGATTAATGATAATGCATACAAACTTGAGTTGCCTCCTGAGTTCGGGGTTAGTTCTACTTTTAACATTTCAGATTTGAAACCATACTATAGAGAAGAGAATGAGCTTGAGTCGTGGACGACTCCACTTCAAGAGGGGGAGGATGATGAGGACATCACTCCTAAGGATACATGCAACACTCCTCCAATTCTGGACTTGCAAGGTCCAATGACTAGAGCTCGTGCACGACGACTAAATTTAGAGGTGAGCTCGTTCCTACGTTCTTCATTATATGTTACTTTTGAAAATGGTTTGCTACCTAATGATTATATTATAATTAGGAACCATGGAGAGAACCAGGAGGTGATGGGAGAAGGACTTGGAGACGTGGAGGACCAGCAAGGACGTGGAAGCCAAGGTGGAGGCCCAACCAAAACCGACTTCGAGTCTGTTTCGGGGCTCAGAACCAGTCTGTACTAGAACGGAGGCCCAGGACGCATACAGACACAGATTTGGACGTTCTACATATGCACGGAAAGATAAGAAGAAGACCTTTCCAATGCCGCTGGTCTCATATCAAAATTCATCCGGAGTCATCGGAAATCGTCGAAACAAGAGAGGGTCCAGAATCTGTTTCGGTGCTGCGTCGCCTGTTTTTGGCCTTTGGGCTTTGTATCTAGTTGAGCCCAATTAGGGGCGCGTCCAGAGGGTCTTGCACGACTCTAGGGTATTTATATACAACCGCCACCGCACCATTAGGGTTCGGGTTTTGTTTAGATTATTCTGTTCATAACAGTTTCACCGTCATCACGGTTTGTGAGACCCCAACTTCGTGAGATTTATAATACATCTGCAATTGTGTTGCATCCTTCTTTGTTCTTTCTTATGTTTTTGATATGCAGGCAGGGATTAGCCTTCTCGGCGAGGTCAATCGTTTTAGGACGGTTGATAACCAGAGGAGACGTCGTGCTGCGATTGCAGGGTTTAGAACGTGCTATTCTGAAGCCGGATTGATTTGTGTATCGCCTCCGACCAAATCAACGTATCCAGAACCTTTCAGAAGATCAGGAACCCTTGTCCACATCAACACGGAACAAAATAATTGAAGGAATATTTAATTTTAGAAGAAAAAAAGCAAACATTGAGGGAAGTCTAGCAATACTGCAAGTAAGCTTTTCATTCCTCTTTTATTTGTAACTTTGTAATTTTGCCCAATATAAAAATAAATAAAGTAGAAATGTTGTTTTGCTTTCAGGTGTGGTATTGGGAAAAGTTGCGAATGCAACATCCCGACTATGTCTTAGATTATTCAGGAAGGGATCGTCCCCTCCTCCAATATTAGGATGAGAAAAAGGCAATTATGGCTTTGACATTGCAGAGCTAAAAATACTTCCACACAATCTATGAGCATGATTCAATAATTCATATCAAAATGTACTGCTATCTGTGTAGATTGTGGATGACATTAAGAAAGGAGCTAAGTATACTGTGCTGTCGGACTCATCTGAAGATGATCATTTTGTAACACTAAAGTCAGGAGGAACTAAGGCCACAGACCCAACCAATTTCCAGGTAAGGTGGTCCTGTTACAGATAGGACGATGGTTATTCATTTAGTTTATAGTAGATGCATGACACTTACTAACTGAAACCAATGTTTACTCACAGTATGCAACCAATCTTATCGTAAGAAGGATAGAAAAATATTTATGTGATTTTGACCGTCAAGTCATGCACTATCTAATTGACATGTGGGGCGAAATTGATAGACTAAACAGTAAGATGAATGACTTGATGGAAGATGTTGCTGTTTCAAAGAATCTTGTTCAGGTACCACCTGCAGACATGTAGTAAATGCAGCAACTATTGTACCCTTGATTATGATGCATGCTAAATTTTATGTTCTACAGGCACAAAATAGTACTAAGCCAGGGAACTTCACCTTTCCTCAGGAATATCAGGTATACTAGATATTATGTTCAATAAATCTATCTTACTACTTCATATGCTTCCTGAAAGTTGGATGGCTTCATCCCACCAATTACCCATTAATTAATATATTAATTCACAAATTACCCATTAATTAATATATTAGCACTTATAAATACTAATTATTTAATTATATATCTTAATTATTAATACAATCTACTTAAATATTACTAATCTTCTAATAATAAGCATGATCAAGAAAGATGGATGGCTTCATCCCACCAATTTTGAGGGATAGACTTATCTAGCATATTAAGAGAATATTCTTTGATGCTTGACTCTATCCCTACTTGACTCTCAACCAAACACCTGTAAAAGAGGGATGACCCTGTCCTGTCCCTCTTCGTCCCTCCAACCAAACACACCCTAAGAGTACAAACAAATCTAGGCCACTAGATCAATCAAATTGGAGGGCCCATATTAACTTGGAGGTACAAGTAAAAGAGCTCTTCAAAAAAAAGGATAGAGATGAGATCGAGATGGGGTCGATCATTCCTGAGCCCTGAGCCAGCTGGTCTGCTTTGCCATGACCTGCTGGGCTGTTTTCTGGCATTTGTGGGCCATATGTGCTGTCGGGCTGTTAACCGGCCATGATGGGCCAATATCATGCTTTTTCATGCCGGGCCTAAACGACCTGTACCGTCCATTGGGTTGCCCCTCCATCTAAACATGCCCAATAGGCTCGAACCCTATCGTTTTTGGGCCGGACCAAGAATTATATGTTTCACCCGGTTGATCGAAACGACTCATTTAAAGAGCACTAATTAATAGCTCAATTTTAAATAAAGCATAATAAATATAGAACAAAAATATAATTATCAGATCACAGAGATACCAATTTCTAAGGCCTCCTTTGGATTGCGTGAATTTGTTTCTGAATCCTACGCAGGGTTTGATGAACCAACTGGAACTGGCCAATTATCCCGGTTAACCAGGGAACGGGTTCCGGCCGATTGCCCTAACCAGACAGTTCCGCCCAGCTAACCGTAACTAGTTACTGTTGCTAAACGGTTAGCCGACCTGTTCCCTAGTCAATCGACCGGTTTTGAGCCAAACCGAGCCGGTCGGTTCCAGCAATTTTTTCAACCTTGATCCTACGTTTGAGCTATGAAATTGAACTGGTTTCTATGAAATTCTCGTACGATTTTCTTGTGAAAATCCTGGAGCCCTAACTTCCATAAGATAATAAATTAATCATATATTTGAGGACCCACATGGAAGTCACAGAGGCTTACAATAGCTACGGTGCAGTAGAACCCAATGAGAAACTTTGCTCACCGTCATGTATTTGTGAACATTAGCGATCTTGGCATGAACTAATCGTTCGACAGGACACAAGCGAATCTGGCTAATAAAATAAGTCACAATGTTTGTATCAAAGGTTAAAAATTATCAAATTAATTGAAGAAAAAAATAAGAAGAAACTATATCTTTCACTGCCATAACATAAATCACAGTTCATGATTGATAAGAGATAGACCGTCTATACTCCGTTAATGCATAAATTATCATTATACGTGTTTTTTTTTCAATTTTTCCATTGTATTAAGAAAATGCAAATCTCTGTCACTGATCTTGCTTGAATTTAAGTGACACATGGCATATGTATATAGCCTCAAACATAGAAATTTACTCATGCGTACTTATAACATGCATGAATGCATTGTAGTTTTGTATACCCCTTCTATTTGTTATCCTTTATAATTGCTCTTATATAAATAGTATAAAATTCGTTGTGAAGCGATCATCAAGCACCGAGGTTGAGTGTTCGACGGCTGCGGGCAACCAGTAAAGGGAACGTAAATGATCTCAGCCTAGATTTTCTCCTAGTCCTTGTATTTTTCTTCATCATCATCTCTAAGCAATCAGTATGGAGATGGAAGTTTCACGGAATGAGCAAATTCATGTTGCTTATTTGTCAAACAAGTAAAGGCATGAAATCTTTTAAATATTTGTTCATCATGTTATATTTTGATACTTTTCCTTGATATTTAGGATTGTACACTAAACTTTAAATCCTATTGATCTGGTCAAAACTCTCTCTCTCTCTCTCTCTCTCTCTCTCTCTCAGTACCATATACAAATATAATTCACTTTTCTAATCTATTATATTATATTTAACCAAGAAAAAGAGGCTTCACGTTCGCTCTCAATGTCTGAATCTCCAGTAAAAAAGGCATAACCTAGAATATCCCCACACCAGTTAACAAATTTCCCACCATTATTATATAGAGATTCAAATTTCAGATTCTTCATAATTATTGAGAGGGAACCAGAGACCTGGTCCTCCCTCTTTTATACTTTCTTTTTTAAGTTCTTTTGTGCCTGTTGACGACCAAAATATACACTCTGGAAAAACCGGAGTATCCGATTTATAAAACCGGAGCATCCGGTTTTGGTAGATACATAATGGTCAAAATTGTTTAAACCAAGGCTAATGTTGATTATTTCATATATGTGATATTTAGACATGTTTTGCAGGTTGTGAGCATATTTCCTAAGTATTTTGGCTAAATTTCACTCAAGAAACAAAGAAGTGCATGTAATGGTATGAATATCAAGCCTAAATACTTATTTGAAGTCTTTATGATGAATCCCTCATCGAGACGATCAAAACGGACATATGGAAGACCTATTTTGGAGTCTGAATGAAGAAGTTATGACTTTTAGAAAATGCTCATAGTGATGTGAATATGGCCCGATCTTCCGAGAGGTAAGGGGATAAACTCAAATTTGGGGAACTCGGCGTCGACGACCCGGCTTGAATCAGACACGATCCAACCCCGCAACCGTTACACCAAGCACAACTTGATTGTTCCTGCAAGCGAAATCGAGAACATAAGCAAGAGAGGATAAACACGTAATCTGAAATTGCAAATATGGATGAAGCAAATCACAAGAAAAGGTTTAAACTCTGAACATAAAAGGACTAATCGCCACAGTGGTGTAGAACAAGAACAGGGGCCCTGGATTACTGTAAAAGGACTTGTCGCCACAGTTACAATAATTCGATCAAGTTTCTCTCTAGAAAACTAAACTAAACAAAACTTGAAACTAAAAGATGGCGGCTACTGAGTTTATGTAGGAACCAGGGACGTCCTAGGGTTGGGGGCGACCAGGGGGGCACCCACAATATGGGCTTAAGGCCCGACACGATACATGGCCAAGTTAGCCCAAAATAGGTGGCGCAGCACCTTGTCATGGTCACATATTATGACTCACGACCCTTCTGGAGCTAGGACCAGAAACAAAACGACGGCATCATCGTCCCCTTTCCAACGCATCAAAGAACGCCTTGTTTGGACATCGGTCGTGGGAGATATCATCAAAACCGTGAAGGGGTGTCATCTAAATCCGAGACGAACGCGGCGACCGTGTTGGTGACGACTTGTAACTTGGAGAAGGCCATGATATGCGTATCCAGCATGGTGATGTCCTCATCATCCTCCCCTTATTGAATTGGAGTCGCCCTCGACTCCATCTCATCAGCAATCTCCTGCAAAATGTTAGTACTAGCAGAATGCAAAGTACAAGATACATGATCATCGATAGAAGATATATCACGACAAAGCATAGTATAGCAAGGTGCATAATGATTATCACAAAGTTCAGTAACAGTAGATATCATAGCAAGAAAAGCACCTCCCTTTAACTGAATAGCCTTATGTTTAACATCAGAAAGTTGTTTGTTATCATGTTTATTCTCAGTATTTTCAGCAAGCAGTTTAAATTGATTTCTAATATCAGCAGGCAATAACGGATGCAAAGTAATATTCCTGTCCTTATGCACGAATGTATATGTATTAGTTCTACCATGGTGTGCAGCATCCGTATCATATTCCCATGGACGGCCTAATAAAAGTGAACATGCTTACATAGGTACAGCATAAAAATCAGCAGAGTCTTGATAAGAACCTACTAAAAAGTGTATGCGTGCTGATCGAGTTACCTGTGTCGTACCACTATTGTTGAACCATTTGATGTGGTAGGGCTGATGTAGTGCATGCGTGGTCAAGCCAAGTTTGCTTACCAAATCAGAACTTACCAAGTTGTTACAGCTCCCAGTATCAATGATGGTGAGAACACGGCGGTCCGCGACAATGAGGTACATGTAGAATAAATTATTACGTTGTTGTTCTTCCTCTTGTCCCACCTGAGTGGTCAACACACGCTGTATAATGAGACTAGGAAAACCCGCGGTGGCAGCAATGGAATCAATGGCGGAAGTCTCCTGCTCCTCCGTCGAATCTGCAACAAGGTTAGGCATACGAGCAAATTCATCTTCAACATCACTACAACTTTTATACCCATTAGCAGTAGCGATGAAAGCACGACGACTAGAGCAATTCTTCATGACATGTCCCATGCTCTTGCAGCGGTGGCAAATAATGGTGGTGGAGGAGCCAATCCTAGTACCGGAAGTAGTAACCTTCTTCAGGTGTTGGTGCTGCACACTAGATGATTGCGCTTCAGAAGTAGGCGCAAGTGGAAGAATTGTTGTTGGTGGCTTAGCAACCTGACTCTTCAAGTTCTCTACTCCAGTGTGTTGCTGGAGAGATTGCTCAGTGTTGGACCTGCAAAATTGTTGTGGAAGGCGTCCCTGTACTTCTCGTTCAGCCTTAAGAGCAATATGATATAATTGGCTGAACCTATTCCACTCTTTATAGTCAACAATATTCTGGATATCATGGTTTAAACCACCAAAAAATCTAGCACTAGTTTCAATATCATCTTCATGTATGTCACAACGTGCTAAACCAATAAGCAATTCCTGATAATATTCCTCTACTGTTTTACTACCTTGTGTCAAAGATTGTAATTTCAAACATAAATTACGTTGGTAATAAGGAGGAACAAAATAAGATTTCATGCGTTGTTTCAAAACAGGCCAAGTGGCAGGTATAGCAGCATTAGTATTGCAAAGATCATTCCACCAAAAGAGAGCAAAACCTGTAACCTCACTAGTAGCAAGTCTAACTCTATGCTCAGCAGGAACTAAATGAAAATTAAATTTTTGTTCAATAACAAGTTCCCAATCTAAGTATGCTTCAGGATCAGCACTACCAGCAAAAGATGGTATGTTAAATTTAGGCTTAACAAAAGTATCAGTATTACCACGATTGTTATTACCTCCCATACCGTGTCGATTACGGTGAAGACGGTCTGCATCACAGTCAAAATCATCATCAGCAGCAACTCGTTGAGGTGGAGGTCGTCGTTCAACATCCTCAATGCGATGGTAACAGTGTTGATGTGACCCATCAACTCGGCAAACTTCGTTTCCATGAATGTACGCTGGTCCGCAAGAAGCTTCGTGAGCTCGGCCTTGGACATGCAATCATTGAAGTCTGTAGGGGACTCTAACTCTCCAGGTGTCCCTTTCCCTTTCTCTGACATGGTTCAAAGCAAAAGACAAGACTAAACAAAAAGATTAGCCCTATCAACTAGCAGGCAGTAGAGGGTGTAGAAAGTGGAAAACAATATCAGAAGCAATGTATCACAATCTTGCAAGTGTTCTTACCAAAGCCAAATAGGTCGACATAATCTGTAGTTGAGCTTGGGTGTAAGAGTTGCAAAGAAGAAACTTGTGCTGCAATATGTATAGCTTGGAAGGCTAATATGTATGTTAATAGAACATAATTTAATAATAGATAGTAGCACTGAATAAATGTCCAAAGCAGTGTCCTAATTGCTAGCAAAAGAATCGTGTTCAAAAACAGTTGTGACAGCAAGAACAATGGCAAAGGCAACAAGGATCAAAACAGACTTCACAGACTTATAATTTTCAGGGCAGGGGGGGGTGCAAATCAAAATCTTGATTTTTTTGTATGATTTTTCCACTATTTTTCTGTGATAGAGGAACACAAAGGAAGGAACCATAAGAATTTTCAACTCAAACAGAGGGAAAACAAAGGGTAGGCAAAATCACAAAGTTTCACCGAAATCTTTATTTTTGACTTCACAATTTTTTTCTATTTTTTCCTGATTTTTTTTGAACTTTTTGATGAGGGCACATAGGGGGAGCCAAGTGTGGGTCACCTCAACTTTGAGTCAAGAATCTGCTGTAAAAATTTCAATCCAATCGGAGCAACGAGCGAAAAGTTATGCCTGTTTTACCGAAGGTATGTCAAAATAGGGTTTGAGGGGTGAGGGGGGGGGGAACAGAATCGGGTAGGGTTTTTTTGTTGGCAACGGATTGTAGCTATGGTGGGTGGGTGACACGATGGTGAATCCAATAGAAAACCGATGGTGATGGTGGTGTGCAGCGGAGATCAAAACACAAATTCAAACCAACAACTGAACTCGACTAGGACACAAACTCAACACTACGGACTCTAAAATTAAATTATGCAAAGGCTAAACAATGTCTGGGATGGTGGGGAAATATTTTTTTGTAGGCTTTTTCATGGATAAAAGGTGATGAACACAAACGAATCTAAAGGGAAGAACACGATAATACCTCACGGGGAACCTAGGAATCTGATACCACTTGATGTGAATATGGCCTGATCTTCCGAGAGGTAAGGGATAAACTCGAATTTGGGGAACTCGGCATCGACAACCCGGCTTGAATCAGACACGATCCAACCCTGCAACCATTACACCAAGCACAACTTGATTGTTCCTGCAAGCGAAAACGAGAACACAAGCAAGAGAGGATAAACATGTAATCTGAAATTGCAAATATGGATGAAGCAAATCACAAGAAAAGGTTCAAGCTCTGAACACAAAAGGACTAATCGCCACAGTGGTGTAGAACAAGAACAGGGGCCCTGGATTACTGTAAAAGGACTTGTCACCACAGTTACAATAATTCGATCAAGTTTCTCTCTAGAAAACTGAACTAAACAAAACCCGAAACTAAAAGACGGTGTCTACTAAGTTTATGTAGGAACCAGGGATGTCCTAGGGTTGGGGGCGACCAGGGGGGCACCCATAACATGGGATTAAGGCCCAACATGATACATGGCCAAGTTGGCCCAAAAAAGGTGGCGCAGCATCTTGTCATGGTCACATATTATGACTCACGACCCTTCTGGAGCTAAGACCAGAAACAAAATCCGAGACGAACGCGGCGATCGTGTTGGTGACGACTTGTAACATGGGGAAGGCCATGATATGCGCGTATCCAGCATGGTGATGTCCTCATCACATAGGATGTAAAATCGAATGGTCTGGTTTTTACAGTCCAGACCGAGTTAGAGTTAGTTTGTTCACTTAAATCATGTAAATCTCGGTTTCTTACGGGGAAAGACCTTCCACCCTTTATATACAAATGGCCATGGTGGATTGAGGGATCATCCAATCAACCCAATTGTCAAAATCAATTTGCCTTTATGTTTTAGCTCTTTCTACCCAAAATTCTATCTCAACCCTAATTTGTTGTTCTTCCTTCATCTCAACAGCTATTGAAGGCATCCTAAATGACCTGCCGGCTCTAGGACAACCCTACATGTGCTTGCCCTGATGGGGTCCCTCTCGGGTGAGCACTCATCGGTTTTTGTCAGAACCCCGACGAAACCGGAAGCTCCGGTTTTTGTAGACTCCTCATCAAGGAGCGTGTCTGTGAGTTGCACGTTTGCGTGCTCAGGTTTAAGGTGCTTTTTGGCATCAACACACTTTTTGGCGACTCCACTGGAGAAGAAGAAGCTGGGCATCATGGCTGATTTAGCAAATCCTGGCAATATAATGGCACTTGAAGGATTACCTAAAAATTTACGCAAAGGCATTGGCAAAGTAATATTCCTGATTGCTATCAAGTAACAGAACAAGGTGTTATCATGATGGAGGTATCTATCATTGACGAGTTGAGGATGTATGATCTACCAAAGCATAGTAAGTCCACGGCTAATCTAATAAGTGGTTTGCTTACGTTTGTGGATGATTTACTTAATAGAAAAAACACTATAGATCTGATTCCTATTAGTCAAGACTCGGTTGTTGAAAAGCCGATTAATACTCATGTTGATGCAAATTTATTTTGTGTTCCTCATAAAGATGATCCAACTACTAATGTTGTTGGTCAAGTACAAGAAAATCAAGTTCGGCTATCTCAAGCCAAATCTATGAAAAGCATAGAAACCACACCAACCACCTCTGCACTCGGGGGGCAAGCAAACAAGTCCAAAAATTCGGTTCAACCTACTGTCCAGGGAAAACTGGATGCTCCGATTTGCCAAACCAGATGTTCCGATTTTGTTCAGAATAAGAAAAAGATGGTTAAGCCTAACAATCCCGAGGTTGGTGTCTGGAAGGTTAACAAATCTAAAGGCCTTGACAAGCATAAGATTAGAAAGCCAAAACTTCAAAAGTTTCATGCCAAGTCTCAAAATCCAAATATTAAGGAATATGCTAGTTGGCCTAGAAAGTATGAGTCGCCTTATAGTTTGAATCGGCAACCAGATAGTTCTCATACTTCATCAATGCCGTTTCGATTATTTGAGTCATATGTACATAAACCATGGGTACCTTGTAGTTCTATGTCTTATTTGTATTTACCATGCTTTTCATGTATGCCGCCTCCTCCGATGTATTTTTATTCAGATTTAGTCCCTTATGGAGGTCTATCAAATAATAGGTCATCACCTATCAACAATGACTGTTTTGAGCAAAAGAATCGGTTTGTAGGTAAAATTAAACGACAGCTGACCAAACAAGTTTTGCGTGTCAAGAAGGATTGGAATTTAGAGAAGAATTCATACTTGACAATAGATGAGGAAAAGTCGAAAACTAATGTATCGGCTAGTGTTGTTGATCAAGCTTGTCCCAAGCAAATTGTAAAAGATAAGGTTGAACAAAAACCATATTCGACTAGGGGGCAAGATGGTGGCAAAAAGAAAAGTAAGATGGTGAGGACCAAGCCAACCTTTGACGAGCTACTGGCTAAATACATGAAGGAGTCCGAGGAAAAACAAAAAAGTAATAAACTCGGTAGGGCTAAAAAGAGTCAAAGGGGTTCTTCACCGATGAGACCAAAGGTACATCAATATAATTCACATTCATCTAATTGGTCTTCATCATATAATCCATCAACACATATACTATGGAATGCATATTTAGTCAATCATAATTCATGGTTTGTGTTTAATCCTTGGTTGCCCTACTATCACTATCAATATTTTTGTTGGGCTATCACAAACAAAGATATGCATGATTGGCCATTAGGGCCGTATCAAGATTTTTCTTATTAATAAGGCTCTGATTTAGTAAAAGCCAAAATAGTTAGTTAGTATCTACTATCATGTTGCTATATTTGCAAGAGTACTATTTCAGCTATATTTTTAGGTTCATGAGGGTTGCATCGATCATATATAGCTGATACTTTGTTTATTATTATTCTTAGATAATTTTGGTCTATAGAAATATTTTTTTACATGCAAGCTTTACCTAAAAACAAGAGGACATGTATTGATGACCAATCGGAGCATCCGGTTTTTACAGATATATAATGGTTAAAATTGTTTAAACCAAGGCTAGTGTTGATTATTTTATATATGTGGTATTTAGACATGTTTTACAGGTTGTCAGCATATTTCCTAAGTAGTTTGACTAAGTTTCACTCAAGAAATAAAGAAGTGCATGTAATGGTATGAATATCAAGCCAAAATACTTATTTGAAGTCTTTATGATGAAGCCCTCATCGAGACGATCAAAACGGACATATGGAATACCTATTTTGGAATCCGGACGAAGAAGTTATGACTTTTGGAAAATGCTCACAGGCTGTAAAACCGAATGATCCGGTTTTGCAAATTGGAGGGTCCGGTTTTTACGGTCCAAACCGAGTTAGAGTTAGTTTTGTTCACGTAAATCATATAAATATCGGTTTCTTGAGGGGCAAGGCCTTCCACCCTTTATATACAAAGGGCCACGACCGATTGAGGGATCATCCAATCAACCCAATCGTCAAAATTAATTTACCATTATATTTTATCTCTTTCTACCCCAAATTCTATCTCAACCCTAATTTGTCGTTCTTCCTTCGTTTTGACGACGATTGAAGGCATGCTAGATCGCCTGTCAACTCTAGGACAATCCTACGTGTGCTTGCCCTGACGAGGTCCCTCCCAGGAGAGCGCTCGTCGGTTTTCGTCAAAACCCCGACAAAATTGGAGGCTCCGATTTTCACAAACTCCGTAGCGAGGAGCGTGTCTATGACTTGCATGTTTGCGTGCTCGTGTTTAGCGACGCTTTTCATCGTCAACAGTGACGTTACAACGTCACTACTCAGTCACTCGCGGTATATAATGTCGACTCTAGGACACAAAGCTCTCCAAATTTATTGGAATTATATTTTATTTTTCGCAAGGCCCACCAACCAATATCTGAAATGAAGCAAAGTAAGGATTGTCGTAGGTAACCACATTGAAATATAGTTCACTATCTGATGAATGACTATATAACAAGAATTAATGACATGTATTAATATTAGAACTTGCTAATTTTCATATAACTGAAAGTTTGAGTAACTTTCGATCACTGCTTTGAGCCATTAGATCTGGATCCAATAATTTATAATTATTATATAGATATTTAAAAAAATCAAAATACAATTACAAATTATCAACTAAAGCTTTCAGTCGATTGAAAGTTAGAAAATATGATCAATATTATATCACATTTATGATGGTATGGACTATTTCACGGTCAAGCTTTAGAAGTAGGATGTGAAAAATAATATTAAGATAATATTATATTACTTGAATGCACATGTATCATGTATCAGGAGACAGATTGAGTATCTGAACATGCGTGTGCCCTGAACTCAGCTGCCCACTTTGAAGGCATCGACAAAAAGGCCTAGACATACGCCAGCTTTCCAGTAGTTCATCTTTCCAATCAAAGACTGAAATCTCCCAGGAAGGCTAGCAACAGGTTTTCTGTACATGAGCATGCCGATTCCCTCAATAGCAGCCACGACAACGGCAGCAACAAGAACATCCCAATCACCGGTCTGGCCTAAGATCGTTGCCAAGGCATTGGCTGTGTAGAAGCCAAGGAGCACCAGGAATATCTTAGTGGGGGAGTTGGTTCTGCCAGAGTTCAGCTTTTGAAGTAGTTCCCTAACAGCAGCTCGGATGAGTCTACCCAGCCTTGTTCTACCAAGAAAGCCAGTGTCCTCAAAGTCCTGGCCATCAGAGTTAGGTGATCCACCAGTCTCCAGCGCAAATACTGGCGTCCATCTAATGTTTTTCACCTGGTACCTACACGACATACAGATATCAAATCACGGCATCTAAGATATCCCAATTTTCAAAGAATAAACAAAACAAAACATAAATAAAGGGGCAATTGCATGGTTGCCCCTGTTTTGAACTCCAACTATGAATTTATCCTTGTGTTTTCAACTTTGCATATGATTGCCCCTACTTTTTGAAATTAAAAGAGTTGCCCCTCATCTGCACTTCCATTAGGCAAGATCAAATTAAGTGAATTAATATAAAAAGAAAATAAAATGAAAAAGGAGGAAATGACTTCAATGCCCTTATGTCCTCTGTTCTTTCCCTTGACTCATCTCTCACTGGCCATTCACGAGGACACGAACAGAATGATGAGTACCAAAGCTGGTCTGGCTGAACCCTAATCCTAGCTGCGGGCGGGAGCAGCGTGGCGGGCCAGCTCGCTGCAGGCAGGCGGTGTGAGGAGTAGGGAGGCGTCGAGGCAGCTCGGAACACGCAGGTGGATCGCTGCAGGCAGGCAATATGAGGAGCAGGGAGGCGTTGGGGCGGCTCGTTACAGGCAGGGAGCGCGAGGAGCAGGGAGGTGTCGGGGCAGCTCTCTGTAGGCAGACGACGCGAAGAGCAGTTTTGGTTAAATGCATTTTGGTCAATTTTAAAATATCATAAATTTATTTCAAAATATCCATAATTCAATTTCCTATAATAAATACATCTATTGGAGAATTATAAAAGTGTTTCATCTCAAAATAGGGGCAATAGTGCAAAATGGGGCAATGGTGCAAGGATATATATGTCTTTTGCCACCTGATTTAACACATTTAAATCCTTCTAACAGGTAAGGGGGAAACGGTTCTTTCAATTTCAAAAAGTAGAGACAACCATGCTAAGTTGGAAAAAAAAATAAGAATAAATTCATAGTTGGATTTCAAAGCAGAGGCAACCACGCAATTGCCCCTAAATAAATCTTTAGACTTGTTTCTATCTAATTTGCGGACCTTTCCTGCTAAAGCTAACTGACAAAGGATCAAACTAAAGACTGGAAAATTGAGGACTCGGCAAATTGCCCATTGTTTCCATATAGCTAAGAGAAACTCGCTTCTATAAAAAATATGAGTAGACACTTTGAACCGCGCAATGTTATACCAAAGTATTAAAACGGATTAACAATGCAAGATTAACGCAAAAGCTAGAAAGATATATTTATGGAGGACACCACTAAATGGATGTATCATCAGCTGCTGGCTTTGGGCTTTGAACAAGTAGACAGACCTTCTGCATGTGAATACAGTTTTATTTAGTTATATGGATTCCGTTATTATTTGGACACATAAGTTACGAAACTATTGATAAATTTAAGAGATGCTCTAATAGAGCAAAATGAACATGGTTAATTAGTACACAACTAGACATTTGGTATTTAGCAATTTCAAGAAATTAAAATAAATAGAGATAGGAGGCAAAAACGAGTATCTAGGACCAAAAACTATCTATTCGCCACTAAATCCGTCACTTCTACAGGGATTGCATATGCGTCAACAGAGAAACGTTTGTGTGTGTGTGGGGGGGGGGGGGGGGGGGGGGTCTGTTTTGTTTCTGTTCTGATGGGGACAATCATATAAGGAAGTTCAATCTTGCGTCAGCAGTGTAACGTTAAGAGTTCAGGGAGTTGAGAGTTGTCTTTACTTTTTGGACTTTGTGATAAGCCAGATGCGCGATACAAATTGTAAGCTGGAATCCCCAGCTCAAACTTTTCACCTTGTATAAAGCACGGCGAGTCCTTTTCTCTAGAAATGTTTCCAGGGGCTAACCTGAGAGCGCCTCCATTCTTCCCATCGGCAGACGGCAGGAAGCATGCTCGGTGGAGCTGGAGGCAGTACCGTGCCAGCGAGGAGCCGCTGAAGAACCCTTCAGACGTTGCTCGTGGCACACAGGGAGGGGCCCCGCCCAACAGCAGCATTGGAGCGGGGCGCGCCGCGGCGGTAGGAGGAAGATGAGATGTTCGGCGGAGACGAGGAAGATGAGGCTGGCTGGCCTCTGAATCACCGTGAAAGACAAAGATGATCAGTGTGGGTGTGGCCAAAACTGGTTTTGTTGCTCATCCACAACCCGCATCTCCCGTTGATTGAGAACAGAAAATTCCAAATGGACGGGTCCATCAGACCACACGATTTTGATAGGTAGAGAGAAAAAATATTTACTTTCCTATGACCTTCTAAAAACTCGACCTGCCGGAGAAAAAGCCCCCCAACAACATTATATTAAGGAGAAGAGCTCTTCACATAGATCGAGAAAATCACCGAACCCCCTCCCCAACCATACATAAAGACTCAGCTAGCCGTGTAAATTATAACACGAGTCTTTACCTATGCTTTGGTCTGAAAAGAGCGAGAGAATTTTTTACCACCAAACATTAGCATGCTACAGTGCCCGCGCAGAATCAGGGGTCGAACCCCCGACCTGGCGGCTGCCAACCGGTGCCTTGCCACCAGGCCAACGGCCTGTCTGCTCCTATGAACTTCTAGACATCAAACAACCATCTGCCCATTCTAATATCAAAATTCAATAATCCATCCAGGAACACACGATCAATGTCAGGCCCGCTTCCTGACTTCATGAGGTTTAAGTGGTATTTAACACAGGTATCATGTTAAAAAATAGAGGTAAACATGATAATTCCAAGATTCAAAGTCCAAATAATATGATTTATAATGCCAATTTTATAAGCACAATGAATTTAGAACATAAATACAGCTGCCCCCTCATATAAGGGATAAACATTCTAACTTCCGTATAAGATAGTAGTTCAATCATACATTTCAGGGCCTACACGTAAGTCCCTTCACAAAATTGACAGCATGACCTATTTTTTCCTTTTTTTTTGTTCAAACGATGAAGTAAAGCTCATCCGCTGTCATGTATCCATGAACCTAGGGATATTGGCATGATCTAATTGATCGCCAGGACCGAAGCGAGGAGTGTGCGACAGCGGCCATCAAACAACACGGAGGATGTAAAGGATGTGAGCCTAGCTTTTCTTCTATGCTTCATTATTGTCTCTAAGTAATAAAAAGAACGGGCCTTGTACAATATGGAAGATCCATTGTTTGAAAATATCCATCCACTTCAGATACCAGTGCACCTTCATAGGACTGTCAAGCTCTAATCAGTCCATACCTAAGTCATAGCATGATAATGAATATATTTCAAAGTACTGACAAACGTAGCAGTATCCATAGTCCAACTAACATCAACAAGCTCAGAACAACTTACCACTTGAGCTCATTAGCTACTTGCACCTTGACTGGTTTGGCTAAAGAAGATACACCGGACAATTGCAGAGCTAAAGATCCCCTGATAAAAGAGTGAGAACTCCCATAATCCATCAAAATATATGTAATGGGTGACCCTGAATAGTGCTCCATCTTATTATTTTTGGTTGAATCAATACCAGTGTGGAAGCTAGATAAATAGCATGAAGACTGGTATCTGTAGATTGATCATCATGCTCACCTCATGCATTTGCAAAAGCTCCCATAATTCCTCCAATACATGCAGCTGTACAGTTTCAGCACACTTGAGGCCTCTGAAGTACTTTTCACCACATTTATTACAGAGCCCACGATCACGCTTGTAAGCTTGCAAGGAAGTGAACTTTTCTTTAAGAGTATGGCTGTTAGTACTTTAGTAGCTTCCACACACAGCTTGCACTTGTTGTAATTGTAGGAGGTGGCAAGGGCAAGGCTCCGTTAGTAGCTGCTTCAAAAAAAAAAAAATCCAAAATCAGATTTTCTAAACTCCTTCGTGCAACATAGTAAGCACACAAGCAACATCGAGATTGACATGTCTTTAAACAGAAACAACCAATTTAATTTTTTCCCACAACCCATCTAAGAATGCCATAGTATAATAGAGGGTCTATAACAGAGATAAGCGTCTAATTGGGTCTTCAAGTTGATAAGACCTCTATAACATACTCTGCTGAAAGATTTTGCCAAAACACACAGACTTCTTTGGGGTCCAGGTTCTATTTATAGGCAAGAATGATTACATGATACATCAAGGATCCTTGATCCGATTAAGCAGGACAGGCCCTGCATGTACGTGGCACTAGCGCATGACGTGGTCACCACGCGCCTAACTGCACGGGACACTAACTGACTAACAACCTGATCTTATCATCTCAAATTCTATCAGTCCCCCTCAATCACAACGAGATCTTTGGATGTTGAGACTGCGACTATTAACAGTAAATGGATCTTTGGGCAATGGCTTGGTCAGAATGTCTGCAACCTGATCTTTTGACGAGATAAATTTTACTTCCATTGCCTTTCGAGTGACTTGCTCTCTAACAAAATGAAAATCAACTTCGATGTGTTTTGTTCTTGCATGAAACATTGGATTCACTGCTAGATAAGTGGCTCTGAGATTGTCACACCAGAGTCGAGGTCGCTCACATAGGAAGACCCAAGTTCCTTTAGTAGCGACTGAATCCAGATCATTTCAGCAGTCACATTTGCTATTGCTTTATATTCAGACTCAGTGCTCGACCTTGATACAGTGGCCTGTTTTCTGGAACTCCAAGTCACCAAGTTTGTCCCCAGAAACACTGCAAAGCCACTCGTTGACCTCCTATCATCTGGGCAAACTGCCCAATCTGCATCAAAGAACCCTGACAGTGAAATATTTCTTGATCTCTGAATTCTTAGACCATCATCAACAGTTCCTTTGACAAATCTGAGTATTCTTTTCAATGCAACCCAGTGCAGATCAGTTGGTGACTGAATGAATTGACATACCTTATTGACTGCAAAAGACAAGTCAGGTCTTGTCAAGGTTAGATATTGCAAACCACCAACAACACTTTTATATCTAAACTGTTCTTCTCCTGATAGCAAATTGCCATAATCCATCGACAACTTTTTAGAGGAAGACATTGGAGTGGAGATGGGTCTGCACTTCTCCATGTTTGCTTTCTTTAGTAGATCTAATTGTGAGGCTAGATAATGTTCCTACATTAGTCATATGTTTCGTTCTAACATTTGGTATCAGAGCCAGGTTAGTCTCTGTATGATCCTTGAGTTTCTAATTGTTTTGTTTAAGTCCTGATTAAGGCTCAAATTAAATCTAATTAGGGTTAATTATTGTTAATTAGTTTTTGTCATAACAAAATTAGCCCTAATTAGATTAGATGTCACTTATCACGTATAATGCAGGATTAGTCCTAGATCTAGGGATTTGACTCGGATAGCATGTAGAAGGAGGGGAACTATGTCGAAATCATTTAGATCCAAAAAGTTTTCCTTCATTTCTTTCCCCCAAAATAAAGCAAATTCTTGGTCAAAATCCTCAGAATCAACCAGCACATGATGTTTTACGTACCTATATGATGTTGATTGAGGTCGTTCGGCCGAAGAACTCAGCGTTCCTAATCTGGTCACGTGCGGCAACTCCTTAAGCTCGGTGACTGCAAGCCACCGGACCTTCCTTAGTGCCGCACGCCAGCCGCCGCTTATGGGCACGGTCGAGGTTCTGCTCGATGAAGCCGCACGCAGCCTACGCCGCACGCGTGCTCCGGCGAGAGGAACCACGCCGCGCCGCCGAGTTTGCGTTGTCGCGCGCGTCGCTCGCGTTGCTACTCACGGGCGCGCATGGCGCCGGCCCCTCGCTCACCATCGCATGGCGCCGCCGCGCAGCTGCGCTGGAGGATGCTGGAGGCGGGTGGGAGAATGAGGCTAGGGTTACTACTCCTTTGGCCGGCAGCCTGGTTTTTGTTCAGACGCAAATTACTCGTGACCGTCCATCCTAGATGAACAGCTACGATCTCACAGACCAAGAGCAGTGATAAAGGGCCTGTGCGTGGGGATGAGTTGGGCCGCCCAGCTTCAACCTGCTCCGTGTAGTGCCATGGGGTGTTTTTTTTTTTTTATGAATTTAGCTCCTGGGCTGGATTATTTTATGACAGGGTCACGCTCCAATTTTCTTATTTTTCTGCTAATGGGCTGTGCGTGCCTAAGTGAACAGTAATATGGGTTACTGATAATTTTCTGGGTCACCTTATGTTATCACACTAAATAACTTCCTTGGATTTTTTTTTCCGCTGTGTAAAGTATCTATTCTCTGAATTAAATTGAACCAACGAGATATTTATTTTGGAGAATTTTATGTTCATCTTAATTCTATGGCATGTACTTAATTTCTGACCAACGTTGTTTTTATTATATGTCATATTGTAAAGTTAATGTTAATTTTCACTTCTGCCCAACGGTGATGTGAGAATTTACAATTTGATTAACGTTCATTAATTTAACCAAACCAACGTGGGGTTATTTTCTATGCATACTAATTTTATTAATGTTGTTTACTAATATATATTTATTTATTATCAGCTCCGAACATTATTTCTTGCATTAATGGCATTGAGAAGCTTCATGGCAACAACTTTTCCACATGGAAACAGATCTCTCTTGGTATGCTTGAGCTTGATTATGTCTTTGAGAATGATAAGCCTGTGGCTCCAGCTACAGATGATGCTATTTTTGCTGAGTTAAATGAGACATACAAGAAGAATACTGCCTTATGGGAGCGTTCTAACCGTATGTCCCTTAAGATCATGAAGGGGTCTATTTCTGAGGGAATTCTGGGAGCAATCCAGATTCAGGTGATGCTACCACTTATATGACCTCTATTGAAGAAAAGTTCAAGGGAAATGAGAAGTAATACGCTCTTTCACTTATGCATAAACTCTTGAATACTAAGTTTGACTCTTCTGGCAGTATTAGAGAGCACATCATGTTCTTGTGTGACACTGCTGCTAAGCTCAAAGGATTAAAGATGGGTTTTGATGACCCTTTTCTTGTTCATCTTGTCATTGTTTCTTTGCCTAATGAATATGGGAACCTTGTTTCCTCGTACAACAACATGAAGGACAAATGGACTATTGATGAATTGATCTCCCATGCTGTTTTGGAGGAAGAAAGACTTAAGAAATCCAAGAATGATCATGTTAATCATGTTGGCTCTAAGAGAAAGTTTAATGGTAAAGTGGACTACAATGCTAAGAAGAAGTTTAATAATTCAAAGTTTGAAAAGGGTGAATCTTCTTGCCCCAATCAAAACTCAAAGGGCAGCCAAAACTCTAAGGGAAATGGTGAAGGATGTCATTTTTGTGGAGACACCACTCACTATCAGAAGAACTGTGTTGGCTTCCTGAAGTGGCTTGCAAGAAAAGGTGATGATTTTATTACTTATGTTGATGAATCCCTTTATGTTAATTATTCACTAAATACTTGGTGGATTGACTCAGGTGCCACTGTGCACGTTTCTAATTCATCACAGGGATTCCTTACGAAGACAAGCATAAGAAAGGGGGAGCGAAGCCTAAAGGTCGCTAATGGGGATGAAGCTCCTGTTGAAGCTGTTGGGTCATTGGCACTACAATTAGACGACGGCTTCACACTTCATCTTAATAATGTTCTATTTGTTCCTAGCTTAAGAAGAAACTTGATTTCAGTTCGATTATTAGACCTTGATGGTTTTCACTGTAATTTCAGAGACAAGAAATGTTTGCTTAAGTATGATGGTTGCGATGTGGGTCTTGCTCATTTGCATGACCAACTTTATTTGCTTTCCCTTAACGATTCTTCTGCGATGAATGTATACAATGCCACCAATGGTTCATGCAAGCGCATTGCTAAAAATGAGACTTCATCGAAATTGTGGCACTGTCGTTTAGGCCATATTTCGAGAGGGAGAATTGAGCGTCTCATTAAAGAAGAAATTCTCTCCCCATAAAATTTCTCTAACTTTGATCAATGTATCGATTGCATCAAAGGAAAATTTGCAAAACAAATTAAGAAAGGAGCTATCCGTAGTACAGGGCTTTTAGAATTAATTCATACGGATATTTGTGGTCCTTTCCCTATTACATCTGTGGATGGTTTTGATTCATTCATAACATTCACAGATGATTTCTCAAGATATGGCTACATTTATCCCATAAAGCAACGATCTGAATCACTTGATAAGTTTAAAATATTTAAGGCTGAAGTTGAAAATCAGCACAATTTAAAGATTAAAGTGGTGAGATCAGATCGTGGAGGAGAATATTATGGCAAACACGCAACTTATGGCCAAATTCCTGGTCCTTTTGCTAAGTACCTTCAGGAAAATGGCATAACTGCCCAGTATTCAACACCGGGCGAACCTCAACAAAATGGAGTAGCTGAAAGGCGTAATCGTACACTTATGGATATGGTTAGAAGCATGTTAAGGTACTCGAATTTTACCCGTCAAGTTATGGTTGGAAGCACTAAAGACAGCCGTGCACATATTAAATCGGGTTCCTAGTAAGTCTGTACCTAAGACACCTTATGAATTATGGACTGGGAGGAAACCAAGCTTAAGACATTTACGTGTATGGGGTTGTTCTGCTGAAGCTAAATTATTTAATCCAAATATTGGAAAATTAGACCCTAAGACTGTTAGTTGTCATTTCATTGGATATCCTGATAGATCAAAAGGGTACCGGTTTTATTGTCCAAATAATTATGCTAAGTTTGTGAAAACACGACACGCTGTGTTCTTAGAGAATGATGGAATCAGTGGGAGCGATGTTCCTAGGAAAATAGATCTTGAGGAGAAGCGGGTTTATGTTCCATCTCCGATTATCCAAGAGACTATTTTTCCTATGCCCCATTTTGTGCCTCTAGTTGTTGCGCCTCTCATAGGTTCATCTACTGAGGCTTCCCCTTCTTTAGTTGCACCGTCTGTGGATACGCCTACAACAGAGCCTGTTGTTGGTGCACCTCAAACGGAGGAACTTGCTCATAATGATGAAGTACCAAATAATGATGAACCACTACAACCTCCGGTTGTGAATAATGAACAAGATAATGAACCGATTAGGAGATCACAACGAAGTAGGAAACCAGCCATATCCAAAGATTATGTAGTATATATGTTTGAGGATGTAAATGATATAGGAAAGGAGAACGATCCTACATCATATAAAGAGGCTATGAAGAGTAAGTATGCATCCATGTGGCTTGATGCCATGAAGGACGAATTAAAATCCATGAGCACAAATGAAGTATGGGACTTAGTAGAAATTCCTCAAGGAGCCAAACATTAGGCTGTAAATGGGTCTACAAGACTAAACACGACTCCAAGGGAAATATCGAAAGGTTCAAAGCAAGGCTAGTGGCTAAAGGCTTCACGCAAAGAGAAGGCATTGATTATAATGAAACCTTTTCTCCTGTGTCTAGCAAAGACTCTCTTAGAATTATTATGGCACTCGTAGCCCATTACAATTTAGAGCTACATCAGATGGACGTCAAAACTGCATTCCTAAATGGCGACTTGCATGAAAATGTGTACATGGCACAACCGGAAGGTTTTGTCGTGGAAGGCAAGGAACGTATGGGATGTCGACTTAAGAAAGCTCTTTATGGACTAAAACAAGCATCTAGACAATGGTACATTAAGTTTGATGAAATCATAAGAAAATTTGGTTTTGTTGAGATAAAGTGGACAATTGCATTTATGTTAAGTTCAAAGGAAATGATTTTATCATTTTAGTTCTTTATGTTGATGATATTCTTTTGGCCAGCAGCAATAAGGATATGTTATATGAGTCCAAAAGTTTTCTCTCCTCTAATTTTGATATGAAGGATCTTGGTGATGCCTCCTATGTCCTGGGCATAGAAATCCATCAAGATAGGTCCAAAGGAGTATTAGGATTATCTCAAAAGGGATACATAGACAGAGTACTTAAGAGATATAATATGCATATGTGCTCTGCTTCACCTGCTCCTGTTGTAAAGGGCGATGTTTTTGGGACTTTTCAATGTCCAAAGAATAAATATGAATCTGATCAGATGAAGTCAATTCCTTATGCTTCCGCTGTCGGAAGTATTATGTATGCTCAAGTACGTATGCGCCCTGACTTAGCTTTTATAACCGGGATGCTTGGCAGATATCAAAAGAATCCAGGACCGGACCACTGGAAGGCCGTTAAGAAAGCCTTGCGCTATATGCAAGGCACTAAGCATTTCATGCTAACGTATAAAAGGTCTGATGAACTTGAAGTTGTGGGATATGCTGATTCAGACTTTGCGGGTGATGAGTCTAAGAAATCCACGTCAGGTTACGTCTTCACACTCGCTGGAGGAGCTATCTCGTGGAAAAGCTCCAAACAAACCATTACTGCATCATTGACAATGCAGGCTGAATTTATAGCATGTTATGAGGCCTTAGGGCAGGCTCTATGGTTAAGAAAATTTATTCCCGGATTAAGGGTAATAGACAGCATTTTTAAACCAATGACGATATACTGCGATAATCAATCGGCAGTTTTCTTTTCGAGTAACAACAAGTCAAGTGGTGCTGCCAAACACATTGACATTAAGTATCATGTTGTGAAAGATAGAGTCCAGGATCAGTCAATTAAGATTGAGCATATTAGTACCAACGCAATGCTTGCGGATCCGCTAACTAAAGGCTTGCCACCCAATATTTTTCGTGATCATGTAGCCGGCATGGGTCTATTGGGAAGCCTTTGATTCTGGAATAATGGGTCAAATAAGCAGCCAACTCCCATAAAGTATAATTATTACTATCTTGAGATAAAGATAGTGGACTACAAGCATTGAAGTTTCAATGGCAAATTAATAGCTATTGTGACGCCTTGCTTTGGTGCATTAGCTTTGTCAACAGGTAGGCTTATGACGTTAGTCCTTACGATCAAGTGGGAGAATGTTGGAATGTGACCATCAGGCCAACGTCTGGACGGTTATTAAGGAAAGGGGATTATGTAAATAAGTTAATTACCTTAATATCCCTGCTAATCACGTCATTAATTATGCGCCTTGATCAAAGGCGCAACCAACGCAAATTGGTTGTGGCCCCGTCCCACAGCAGCACTATATAAACAGGGGGAGTCGGCCACTCACATATCCAACGATTCGTGAGTTATTCCATCTCTCCCGACACCCCAAACCCTAATCGATCACTCAGGTGCTGCTAACGGGTACGAAGGCCACCGCCGTCAGTTGTAGGACGACGACGACCACTCCTGTTGCCGGCCAGCCGCTGGCAACCGGAAGGCTACGCTACCCCAAGCAGATCGGCTCCACGCCTGCATCAAGCAGGCACGGAACATCGCTTGGCCTTATGGCTTCGTCAGGGGATGGTAAGAACTGAACCAATCCCTCTTTTTCGGTGATCATGTGAGAGGCTAGATAATGTTCCTACATTATTCATATGTTTCGTTCTAACACTAATGCATATCTCTTTTGAGGGAGCAGAATACCATCTCTGTTTGACTTCACTTCAATTCCTAGAAATTACTCAAGTGGCCCCAAATCATTGACTGCAAAGTCTTGGTTCAGATTCTAAATCAACTTATTAGTGGCCTGGTTAAAAGAGCTGAATAATATCATCCATATATATCAACATGTACATTGTGATGCCACTTTCTCTGAACACAAACAAAGAAGCATCTGCCACTGAACCTCTGAAACCCAGATTCTGCAGTTTACTAGTCAGCCTTGAATGCCAAGCCTTTGGAGCTTGCTTTAACCCATATAGAGCTTTTTTGAGACGACATATGTAGTGTGAAGGCTTGCTTGTATCTTCATAGTCTGGAGGTTGTTTCATATACACCTTTTCTTCCAAGATTCCATGCAAAAATGCATTTTGAATGTCAATCTGTCTCATGCTCCACCCTTGGTTGACAGCTAATGACAGTATGACTCTGATAGTTGCTGGCTTGAGTATAGGACTATAAGTTGTTTTAAAATAATCAATGTCATGTCTTTGTTTGAGCCCCTTTTACCTCTAACCTGGCTTTAAATCTTTCCACACTACCATATGCTTTCCTCTTAACTTTGTAAACCCATCTGCTATCAATCAAGTTCATGCCCTTCTGAAGAGGTACCCAATTCCAGGTTTCATTCTTCATCAATGCTAAATACTCAACATCCATTGCCTTCTTCCAATCAGAACTGCTTAAGGCTTCTTCGAGACTCTGCAGTTCAGACACTGAAACCACAACAACTCTGTCAGCAGACAACACTGTTGTCGGATTTTCTTCAGTAAAGCGACGTCCATGAACTGAATATCAGATGATGCCATTAGTGAACTCCTTGGGCTGGACAATATTGTTCTGAAGTCTTGTTTGCATCTAGTGATGTCTGGCTGATTCTGGGGCAGGTTCTGGATTAACTTGACTCATTTCCTCCTCTAAAACTGAACCAGCAGCAGGGGAGCCTGCACCAACTGCACTAGGTTCTGTAGTCACAACAGTATTAGTCTGCTCATTAAACATGTGAACATTAACAAAAGCTGGTCCTGGGTCTGGGTTTGGTGTGTGGATGGGTGTGTCTAGGTTTGGTATTTCTGGATTTGGAAGCATGATGAGAGCATTTTTAGTATATTGTGTGGCTTTGGCTAGGCTCGGCAGAATGGTGGGATGATTGGTGTTTTGAAGAACTTGATCATTGGAAGAGGGAAAAGAAAAGGGAAACATGGACTCATCAAACACCACATCACGAGAGACATACATCCTGCCTATGCTCCTATCAAGGCACTTATAACCCTTATGAGAAGAACTATACCCCAAGAACACACACTGTTTGGTTCTGAAATTCAACTTCCTGTCATTATAAGCACGCAGGTTGGCCCAGCAAGCACACCCGAAGACCTTTAGTATAGAGCAGTCTGGTTGAGTTTTGCGAAGTTTGTGGATAGGTGTGTCATTTTTTATTGTTTTGCTAGGCATTAGGTTGATAAGATAGCAAGCGGTATTAAAGGCCTCATCCCAAAAACAAAGTGGCATGTGTGCTTGGGCTATAAGTGTTAAGCCAGTTTCAATAATATGTCTATGTTCAAACCATTTTGTTGGTGAGTGTGTGGACAGGAAATGTGTGTGACACCTCTGATGTCAATAAAGCAGCATGACAATTCTAGGAACAATAAGGAACCTTGAATAAGCCCACCCAAAAATTTGAAGATGATTTGAACATAAGTTAAACGAGATTTTGACAAAAAAAATTGAAAATCATTTGAACTATAAGTTCAAAACAAAACAGAGCTTGAAGACACTAGGCATGATTTTGGAACCAACTATGAACCCACTTAAAAGTTTGGAGTTATTTAAGCCTCATTTGAATGAAATTTTATTAAATTTAAATAATATTTGAACTACAAGTCAAAAAGTTTCAATACAACCTTGTGCCACCAAAAATATATGTTGTATAGGTATTGATGAGGAATAATTTCTAGACAAACCTCAGTTTTATTCCAAGTTTAAGAGCTCTAAATAAATGCTTAAATGTTTAAGAACAACATATATTTGAAAAATTCCTATTTAAATTCAAATGTCAAATGTTGAACAAACTCAATTTCTAAATAAAGCTCAGATCATGACAAATACAACCATATTTTTGTTTTCACGAACTTCACTAAGGATTAATACATATGCTAATAAACAGAGACCTCATTTTTGAAAAATTTCAGAAAAAGAAAAATGGTCATGGGTCCCACGTGTCAGCCACTCAGGTCTAGCTTCTTCCATTGGCTGCCATGGCCGGCCGCCGCGCGCCTGGCCAATCCAGTGCCGCCCTGCTCCCACCTGGTCCGAACGAGCTGCAAAACCACCCTCCCCGCCCCTGGTTCTGGACTCCAGCATCCATTCGACCCCATCCCTTGCTTCCTTTTTCCTCTTTGCTCACGCTCTCTTTTTCTCTGGAGCTCACTCCCATGGCTGCCCAAGAAGCAAACCTCGTGGCTCGGTCACCCTGGTCCCTCCCCGTCCCAGCCATGCTACCCCGCATCTCAGCCTGCGAGTCCTCCTTCCCTCTGCGAGGCGGCACCCTCTCCCCTGCGACGATGAACCCGAATTTGGGCCTCTCCCCGTCGCCGCCGACCGCCGTGATTCTTCATCTCCCTCTTTCCTTGATGAGTCCCCGTTCGATTACTTCCGCATGCAGACTCCTATCTCTGTCACGTCTCACCTTCACCTGACTCGGCTTGCATGTGTGTCGCGCTCGCGCGGGAACGCCGCCACCGACATCGTCGCCCATCCCGGCGCCGCCGTCGTCCGCCGCATCGTATCGCGTTGCTTCGCTGGCCACTTCCCCGCCTCTGACCGTGCGCCGCGCAACCGCCTCCTTCCCCAGGTACCCTCTGTGCAGGTCAGCGACCACGCGGTCGCTCCGGCTCGCCGAATCAGCCGTGCCACCGCGCTTGCCCCGGCGCATGCGCTCGTCACGCTCGGCCTAGCCGAGCTGGGCCGGGTCTGCTGCTGGAGAGTCACTCCGGGCCTCGTGTGGCCCAGATCTATTGGCCAGGATCTTATTCCTTTTTATTTCCTTCAGTATAAAAATGCCAGAAAATAGCTATTAAATTGATAAATGCACATCTCATGAAATATTAGGATTTTTTAGGAAAAACAAATTTCTGTGGGTTCATCTTGTCATGTAGTACTTTCCAAAGTATTAAACCACCATGCATGTCTATCTTTTTGTCAGAATGAAAATTAATAGCAAAACACAAATAAAATTTATTTTTGGGGCCTCGCTAATTATTATTAACCTGAAACTTGGTGGTTAGGTTTATTCTACCGTCTCGGATTGCCATGTAAAATGGCACATGGTGGGTCCTAATGTTTTAATCATAATTAATTATTTAGCTTTAACTCTAAGTTAATTATTTGAATTAATTGTTTAATTGCATGTTAGTGCAACTTGGCTTAAAATTTACTCCTGTTGTAACCTAACTATCGTAAATTTGTGAGTGGCATATCCATTGCAGAACCTGTTCAAATTAATTAATCACCTCTTAGGTCTAATATTTCCACCAACACTATAGTAGCACTTTAAACATTTCGGTACAGGTAAGTATTTCATACATTGTAACATTCTTAACAACCTGAATTCATCTTGTGCAATACTCATTGCCTACGCACAGGGAACGAGCGGAACTATCGAATCCACAGGAAATGAGCGGAACTATCACTATTAAAGGGTTACTAACAGATTGCAATGGTTGAGTTGGTGTGAATGATGACGGTGAGAGAGTGGTGGACGAGTGTTATTGGAGATGTAACAGGATAATAAAGGATTCTCTCCTTAGGATTGGTTCACTAGCATGCAACCTTATTCTTATCAACTCGAGTGATAACTCTAATATTCTACAAGATATGGTGGTTTCGTTCACCCCGACTATCACTACAGAGGTTATAAGCTCCGCACTTGTTTCTTGCACTATGCAATGGGAAAAAGTGTATTGGCCTATACACTAATGAAAGGGATAAATGGATGCACAATTAAGTTCATCACATAGATTAAATTCATTAAGAGAGTACCAATAAGTATGAGAGTTACATGACCAGATCTCCGCACCAAAGAAGAGAATATGCGACTACTTGCTCATCCTCCCGCTAAACATAACAGAGGGATGAGAAATAGCGCTGGAACGCGTACGAGCCGATTGGTGCAAGCATCACGCCGATTGGCGCGACCTCCCTTTTGGTGGTTTTTATCGGTGTTGACCAACCGCCGTCGCCAATATCCTAGAATCGTAGTTTTAACAACTCAATATTGCGATTGCCGTCTCTCCTCTTGCCTCTGTTGCCTCCTTTGGCTCTTGATGGTTATCTTCCTTTTATACTCGACGGCATTAGGTCAACTCCCACCAACTCTGACTCATATTGGGCTGGGCCTTCGTCTTTCCCGGACTTGGGCTTGTCTTCACCATCTTTTCCTCTTGCGCCGATTGGTGCGGCATCGAAGCCGATCGGCTCGGCTAAGTATCCGGCCCACCTTCATTGCTCTTTGGTTCCTTATCCATAATTGTCCTGTTTTACACCTGTTTTCTGCAGTTACATCCAAAATAGAACAACTACAAATATATTCAAATATGGGGTTAATTATTAGTCCAAACCACCAAATAACAATGTAAAACGTCCCTTTTTGGTAGATAAAATAGGTAGCTAGAAACCACCAACACTCTGCTTAATCTAGGACGACTATTCGTCGAGTGGTATGGAGACCACTCGTAGATTAGGAAATATTATCACTTGGGAATGATATCGGCTAAAGGAAAGTTTGGATGGGATAACAATGAAGACCAGATGAGCAACTAGGTGGAAAGGGAAGGAATGCTTGTCTTTAAGGAGGTAGCCGCGTCTGAGTCACCTAAGGCTACGCGTCATGTCCGGTCCTATGAAGTCATGTTTGAACGTACTGTTTGCATGCTAAAGTTATGGGCCCAGTGAACTGATGTAGCTATGACTATTGCCTGGTCAGAAAATTGTCTTCTCCCTTGTTAGTGGAACTAGGAAAGAGAGGAGGGAAGAATCCACCAACGGATAGCGGCACGAGGCGCATCGTGTTGGGGGACCCTTCTCGGGGGAGTCTGGACCCGGAAGACCTTGTGATATCGCAGCAAAAGGTTGCTCCATGCGGATTTCATGAAGCGCGTATGGATCGTGTAAGCAGTTTTCTCCTGCAGGATGTAAATTGATTCGAGTCGCTACCCCTCACAATAACGAGTACCACTTGATCGCTGCTCCGGAACGTTGTTGGAAGCCATTAATATGATGAATGGGTTCAATACTGTTGTTTAGAATTATTAATATTTGTATTGCAACCATGATTTTGTAGGTATAGTGCAAATTAAATTTATTATTTTGCATGATAACTTAACCTGATGCTAAACTTGAAAATAAGGATCCACTCTTAGGCAGGCTTTTTGGCAACATCAACAGCTTGGCCTTTTTGACGGATCAGTCTTGCTGAGTAAATTAGTTACTCAGAACGTAGCTCTATGTGTTTTTCAGATGACCAGGGTGGAGACTGCCACTATGGTGGGAGGTTCCACTGGGAAGGCCAGCGCCCTGACTGCTGGAGCATCGAATGGGAACCTTGCACCAATGATGATGAGGAGTAGGCTTGTGCGCGCTAGCACGGTGTCAAGGGCATGACACCGATCAAGGTCGGCTACTACTACTGTATATTGTCGTGAGAGGGCGATTGTATCTTCCTTATTCTATCAGACCTTTTACTATTTTATTTCCGTACTTTTAAAACTCTGGATTGTAATTTAAATTCGGATTTATGTAAAGCTTTATACTCTATTTATGTTCTTGTTGTAACTATATTATTCTGTCATATGTTGTATTATTGGGCATCACAGCGCGTGTCGCCACCCGAGAAAGATCCTGCAATGGAGCCATCTCCATGGTAAGGCGGTTCTGTTACAATGTGGTGATCAATAGTAGTATTTTGAAAATATTTGTGTAAACGATGGTATTCACCGCCCCAATCAGATTGAACTAAACGAATTTTGGCATCTAACATGTGTTCTAAATGTTTCTGAAACTGTAAGAAAACAGCCTCAACTTCAGACTTGTATTTTAGAAAGTATATCCACACATATCTACTGAAGTCATCAATGAAAGAAACATAGTACTTTGAATTGCTAGCTGATGGGAGAGCTGGTTCCCAAACATCAGTGTGAATCAACTATAAAGGAGCAGTAGATACATGTGTAGAAGGATAAAAGGGAAGCTGGTGTGCTTTTTCTAACTAAAAGGCATTACACACTGAGGAAGAAGGAACACTTTTGTCAACAGCTACATTATTTCTAAGAAGAATGCAAAAAACAACAGGAGTGGCTGGATGTCCAAGTCTTTGATGCCATTGTTCTTGGGAGACACTGGCTGTCAGGAGAGCTTGACGATTATTGGCTGGCAGGACATAAAGTCAATTTCTACACTTGCCTGTGAGGAAGATAGTCTTTGTTGCTTCGTTCTTGACACAAAAATATTTGGGATGAAATTCAACAAAGGCATTATTTTTAGTGGCTATTTTCTTGACAGATATGAGATGCTTATTGATTTTAGGAGCATAGAGAATACTATTCAGATATAAAGGCCTACTAGAATCAGCAATTGACGAATGCCCAACATGAGTAATAGACAAACCTGCTCCATTGGCAATATGGATCTGATCACCTCCATTGTAGGGCTCCTTTATCGTGAGCTGCTCCATGTCGTTGGTGACGTGGTCCATGACCCCAGTGCTCACGTACCAATTTGCATTGTTGGAGGCGGCCGTCGCAGCAGCGTACTTGATGGTGCCATCTGCTTGATAGGCCTGATCAAACCGATGCGTACTGAAGTGCATCATGGTTCGACTTGCTGCAGATTTGGCACAACGACCCACTGGAGTTGTTGGTGCCGTTCGATGCTTGTTATGGTGGATAAGGAGAGCATCCCCTTGATTACGGCCACTGCCACGGCCATTGCAGCCACTGCCAGGGCCATTGTGACCTCCTCACCCACGGTTGTTGCAGAAGCCATTGTCTCCTCCGCGGCCAAAATTCTTGTTCACAACATTAGCTGATATCTGACCGGTGGAGTTGTAGAGATACTGCCTCATCTCAAAATCAAGCATGTAGGAGTACACATCACTGATCATGTAGGGATCAGTGCGTGTGGTGATGCTTGTGATGAGTGGGTTGTAGTCGGGGCCAAGACCGTGCAACATGTAGGAGATCAGCTCCTTCTCTACAATGCGCTTGCCAATGGCGGCAAGCGTGTCCCCAAGACGCTTCACTTTGTGGTAGTAGTCGGGGATGCTGAGATTATTCTTTTGGATCATGGCTAGTTGCATGTGGATCTGCATGACCCGTGCGCGCGAGCTTGACATGGACATCTTTTCCAGCGTGCTCCATGCGTCGCGGGCGGTGGTGATTCCCACCATGGAGGAGAGAATTTCCTTGCTGATGGAGGAGTTGATGAAGCTGAGAACGAGTTGGTCGTGGTGGTACCAGCTGTTGTACTCGGGGTTGATGGTGATTCTCCTGCTGCCATTCTCCTCGCTTGGTTCGACCGTGATAGTCTGCGCTGGTGCCGGCAATGATCTGTCAACGAGACTAACGATGCCTTGGCTTCTGGGGTACGACAAGATTTGAGCCAACCACAACAGGTAATTGTCCTGCGTGAGCTTGATGTTGATCACATGATGGATCGAGGGCGTAGGCATTGCACTAAATTGGGTGGATGTGGAAGCGTTGGATCTAGCGGAAGTAGGGGTGCCGAACATGGTGGAAGCACTGATTGATTGTGGATCAGTTGGCTCTGGGTACCACGAAAGATTTTGTTAAAACGCACAGACTTCTTCGTGGTCCAGGTTCTATTTATAGGCAAGAATGATTACACGATACATCAAGGATCCTTGATCTGATTAAGCAGGACATGCCCTGCATGTGTGCGGCACTAGCGCATGACGTGGTCACCACGCGCCTAACAGCACGGGCCACTAACTAACTGACTAAAAATCTGATCTTATCATCTCAAATTCTATCATCTGCAACTATGTAATTTGACGTATGGGGAAAGTTTCATAATCAAGGGCTCATACTGATCACCCAAATAAATCTATCCTTAGTTATTCTGCACATATCATTCCAAGTGGCACTACTCAATTTGCATTCAACGGATTGAAGCCAGCGATCCACAAGACCAATGGAATGCGTGGTTGCAACCTTAATCTACATACTCGGCTCCATAAAGGACATATATCAAAGTAGTTTTTGCAGCACGGTTGCCAAAGCCTAGGATTCTCACCATCAAATTGAGAAAAATGCATCTTAGTTAATCTAGCAATTGATCCCGCACGAGATGAACCCCAAGTACAACCATCAAGCATATCACTAGGAGGTTCAGACCAACGAAGAAAACAAGAGGTTTCATTCTCAGGCGTACCATTGCACGGGAGGTGGGTTTGGGCGAAAACTCACTCAACACCAGTCTTTTGAAAAGGATTTTTGGGCATCCCATCGGCTTGTACTCTGGCTGATGGGTGTGTGGAAGCTGACTTTGCTTGCCGAAGATGCTTGTCATGGTGAAGACCTGGCCATGCACTCATCGATCTCGGGGACCAGCGAAATTAGAGATCTTCGACTTGACTTTATCAACCACACTCTTGACCAATGACATGATATAGGGCCACCAACCATTAAAGGCCATCACAGTACACTCCAACATCACCGCACATGTAGTCACTGCCTCAAAGTTATGGAGCCACTCCACGGCTGTAGACGTGAACAACTCTACTTAGGTGTGCGGCCAACCCAACATCAATCTCTACCTAGAGATCGAGCTATAATCAAACACTTCAGATGAAACCACCTTTTCGAACATGCTCACATGTGACTCCCACTTCTCATCTCGAGCCGTGAACCGCTTGTCCAGCTTGGTTAGGAACACCTTGGTCCGTGCCTTGAGTGTGAGCTGGATTCTGGGGTCGATGGTGCCAAACTTCTTTGCTCGCCTAGTGTAGTGCTTCACCTTCTCCAAATCCAAGGAATGTTGTTTCTCGTATCCGATTGTTAGCAGATTTGTGGGTTGGGGCTAGATAGGATTGCTTGGGATGGAAGAAGAATAGAGGAAAAGGGCCTGGGGTAGGTGAGAGAAAGGGAGGAATTGTATTGAATTTGTAATTTGTTACTGTCAATAATAATCTCTCCCTCTCTCCTTACTTCGTTCTTATTTGCCTTCCATTCTTGGAGCTGCCAGTGCAGCACATGTGTTAGGGAAGTTTCAAGCGACAATTAGCCATAAATAATAGCATCTATGTCAAATATAACAAACCTAACAAACAAGCTATGCTCAGTTTGCGTATTCATGAACCTAGCAATATTGGCATGATCTGATTGATTGTCAGGATAGAGGTGAAGTGTGCGGTGGCAGCATCAAACAACACTACTAAAATATGAGCAATTAGTATCATTTTGTCTTTTATTGTAATAGCTGACACCATGAGAAATGCTATTGTAGTACACATATGCTGATGTCAACAGCTAAAAATGCTATTCAGTGACACCGATGGCATTAGTGAAGACGACGATATTGCTGTCTGGGTTGGATACCAATATCGGTCAGGTGCTGATATCAGCTGTGTCCGATATTACAATGTCCAACTATAATATTGTCAGGTTATAATGTAAGCATTGTCCGATATTACAATGGTCACTACAATTTTGTTTTTGTCTGATATTGGTGTTCAAATGAGTTAGCCCAATATAAGAGTCGCTCTTTGGCCCATGTTTTCTCTGCTCATGTGTTCAGTTAACCTCACCTCTCTCCTTCTCTCCCTCAGACTCGCCGCCCCACATCTCTCTTTCTACCACATCCTCCCCTCTCCCTGCTCCCTTCCTCTAAGCAACGACAACCATGGTGGTACATCTCACCACTACGTGTGTGTGACGCGGTCACACACAGCTCAATCGAGGGGCACCTCCATGGTGCCAAATCCACGATGACGGCGGCCACGAGCACATGGGTCATAAGTTGTCGCTAAGCCCGCCCACCCTTCTTCCAGACAACCTCGAGCTTGCGCGCCTCCACACGCATAAAGGAGAGCAGATCCAACCTTTAGCGCGGAGGAATAATGGCTCCATAGGCGGAGATCTAGAGGTGCGGCTCCATGATGGGCACACGACGATCTCCACAAGTGGCACCTCTCCCCATCAACGTCCTCCTCCATGGTGCCCCTTCCTCCTCCCCATCGCCACGTCGGTGACCCTCCCTGTCATCCTCCTCCATGACACTCCCTTTTCCTCAACTGCACGACCTCAATGATCCTCCCCGTCCTCCTCCTCTAGGGCGCCACCTTCCGAACACAGCCCCCCCACACTACCTCATCCATGGGCAGATCCGAGTGTGGAACTGTTAGATCTAGTGAGTGGTGCGACAAGTGCGGGGACATGCTGTTGCCCGATGGGCAATGGATGGGCTTGTGGTGGTCCGGCTTTGGCCCGAGCCTGCCGCATGGGCTTGCTTTTTTTTTACCATTTTAAGTGCATTGCAATTGCGGACAACCCCACCGATATTGCTGTTATGAACTGATGCCGTAAATATGATGAAGAAGAAAGAAATCAACCACAAATGACACGAGATTTAACATGGAAAAGCCTCCCAAAGTGGAAGGGAAAAAACCACAGGCGCCACCGACCCAAGCCTCCGGCGACATCTGATATTCGCTATGGCCCAAGCCTCCGACGACGGGCCTCCGCTTCGCTCCGTTAGAAGTTGGCCTCCAATGTACAATGATTTTGGAACATAACTCAACAAACTCCACCTTGAGACAAATTCTTCTTGTAGCATAAATCAAAACCTTCATCCTGAACACATCAAAGAAAAGAAATACTTCTGGCACCAAATAGCCGCTTGGGCTAATCAATAATACCAAGTAAGCTTGAGCACATCTCAAACTTAGCAACAGGAACTGGCTTTGTCAACATATCTGCAGGATTATCATGAGTACTAATCTTGCATACCTTTAGCTTACCCTTTTTAATCTGATCATGAACAAAATGATACTTGATCTCAATGTGCTTTGTCCTCTCATGAAACATCTGATCTTTAGTGAGACATATAGCACTTTGACTGTCAGAGAATAGCTTGATGCAAGAATCAAATCCACAAAGCTCAGCAAACAACCCTTTTAGCCAAATCAACTCCTTGCTGGCTTCAGCAATAGCAACATACTCAGCTTCAGTAGTGGATTGAGCAACAACAGATTGCAAAGTAGCCTTCCAACTCACAACACAACTACCAATTGTGAATACATAACCTGTGAGCGACCATCGCTTATCCAAATCACCAGCATAATCTGAATCCACATAGCCAATAAGACCATTATCAGTTCTACCAAACTTCAAACAATAATCTGTTGTCCCTCTGAGATACCTGAGAATCCACTGAACTGCCTTCCAGTGCTCTTTACCAGGCTTAGATATGTATCTACTCACCAAACTCATAGAATAAGATAAATTCGGGCGAGAGCAAACCATGGCATACATCAAAGAACCAACAACATTAGAATAAGGAACTCTTGTCATGTATTCAATTTCCTGAGCTGTACAAGCACATTGCTTAGCTGACAATTTAAAATGCGGTGCAGTAGGAGTACTAACAGGGTCACAATTTTGCATGTTGAAATGATGAAGAACCTTCTCAATGTAACTATGCTGACTAAGAAACAACAAACCAGCTCTACGGTCTCTAGTAATTTTCATACCTAGAATTTTCTTAGCAGCACCAAGATCCTTCATGTCAAACGCACTACTCAACAATTTCTTCAATGTAGTGATTTCTTTTGCGCTCTTGGTAGCAATCAACATGTCATCAACATATAACAACAAGTATATAGGTGATCCATTAACAAACTTGATGCAAACATAGCTATCATAATTAGACCTCTTAAAGCCATGTGACAACATAAATGAATCAAACCTCTTATACCACTGATGAGGGGATTGCTTCAAACCATACAAGGATCTTTTCAGCTTGCAAACATATTTTTCCTTGCCAGGCACTATGAACCCTTCAAGCTGATCCATGTATATCTTTTCCTCAAGCTCACCATGCAAAAATGCAGTCTTCACATTTAACTGCTCAAGCTTAAAATCATGTGAAGCAACAATACTAAAGAATGTGCGAATTCAGCTATGCTTAACCACAGGAGAAAACACCTCATTGTAATCAACATCAGGAATTTGACTGTACCCTTTTGCTACTAACCTTGACTTGAACTTAGGAGGCTCGCTAGGAGATAAACGCTCCTTTCTCTTGTAAATCCATTTGCAGCGGAAAGTGTTCTTTCCCTTAGGCAAAGGCACAACCTCCCATGTACAATTCTTCTTGAGCGATTGCATCTCCTCCTGCATAGCTAAAATCCACTTCTCACAATCATTACAATCAACAGCTTCAGTGTAAGTTGCAGGCTCATGAACACTCTCCACCTGTTCAGCACAACTCAAAGCATAGTAAGTCATATTACATTCTTCAATAAGACGGGTTGGAGGTCCACAACCCCTCTTTAATCTATGATGAGCAATAGGAAAATCCTCCTCAGGCCACAAAATAGGATGGGAGTGCTACTGAACATCATCATCATGAGCATCATCATCAACAATTTCATTTTCTTGGTCAACCACTCGCTCCACCTGCTCGACTTCATCATCAATCACATGCTCCACCTATACACTGATATACTGCAGCTCCTTTATAGAACTCTCTAGAACATGATCTGAAGTCAAACTGTCAGTAAACATCACAGATTCATTGAAAACAACACTCCTGCTCATAAAAGTCTTTCCAGTTTCGGGATTCCACAACTTATATCCTTTAACTCCCGAACCATAACCAACGAAAAGACATCTAATAGCTCTAGGCTCTAAATTTCCATTATCAACATGAGCATAAGCAGTGCAGCCAAAAACTTTTAACTGTGAATAATCAGCAGGTGTACCTGACCATACCTCAATGGGAGTTTTCTTATTCAGTGGGATAGAGGGCGACCTGTTAATCAAGTAACATGCAGTGTTTACAGCTTCTGCCCAAAAACACTTGTTTATCATTGCGTTGGACAAAATGCGTTGAGCCTTCGAGATGATGGTTCTGTTCATTCGCTCAGCCACAACGTTTTGTTGTGGTGTGTACGGTATGGTGTGATGCCTGACAATGCCTTCTTGCCTGCAATAATCATCAAAAGCATCTGAACAAAATTCTCCACTATTATCAGTACAAAGTACTTTTACCTTCTTTTTAGTTTGCCTCTCTATCATAACTTTCCACTCTTTAAAAGCAGCAAATGTGTGGGATATATATACCCGGGATACTTCACCACTCGGATATATTGCTGAGTGGGCCGGGGTCCAATAAAGATAAAGCTCATGAAGATAACTACTCGGATTATTACTTGGAGTACACGATAAGTCAATACTAGAGATAGAAAGTTAGAGATAGAATCCTATTCGGAACTCATGTTGTAACTGACTAGGAGACTTGCCATGTAACCCTGCCCCCCGGATATATAAGGAGGGGTAGGGGTTCTCTCATAGACATCCCGCATAATACACCACAGAATACAGGACGTAGGGTTGTTATCCTTCGGGAGGCCCGAACCTGTCTAAACCTTGCGTCTTGTATGTCCATCGACTCTCGGTCTCACACATGCCTCTACCGATAAACAAGGATCATGGGTAGCCCTATGATCCACTGCTGATATTAGTATTGACAGTTGGCGTGCCAGGTAGGGGATGGCGTTGAGATCGGCTTGTCGAGATCGATGGCTTTTCTTCGTCAAGTATTAGTCATCGCTTCGTCGAGCAAGATTCGGTGGTAGGCGGCTGCTGCTCGTGTGGTGGGAAATCTGCTAGGCGACTAGAAACCAGAAGCTTGTATCAGCGTCATGACATTGCGATGTCGCTGAGTCGGCACGATCGCATCGCTGAAGATTAAGGAATCGACGAGCTCCTCTGAGTTCTAGTCGTATAAGATCAAGCCATATGTAACACGGAAGACATATTTGTTTTACCTCTCTATTTTTTCTCATTATTCTATATTTGATAATCAATCTAGTGCAACACTAATCATGGCGTGATGCCTTCTTTGCATGCACGTGAGTTGAGTCCTGCCAGGATTCCGCTTCAGGTTTCGAGGCTGTATGGCAACCGGATGATATAGCGGCTCGGCTTGGAGTTCCTGATTTGAAGATCGTCACCGCAACGCAACGTGCATGCTGGAATACATGCACTGCAATCTCGCTGCATCATGCATAATCGCCTGTCATGGTGATCGGCAATTCTTGCCAAAGTTTAGAAGTGTGAATCCGAGCCGAACATACCCAGAAATCAGGAAGCTTCTTTCTTCAATCTTTTTTACATTATCTTATTTCTTAGACTTTGTTAAATTGCTGATCAATTTGGCTGGTTGAGTACTCATGACGTAGTGCTTTTGTACTTTGTTTTGTTTTGTATGGATGAGTTATCTATATGGGTATACACGGCGCCTGGCCGGTGATTCTGATCGGATCAGACAGAGCTGCGGACCAATTTCATCATATTAGAAAGGCGGCTGCCTGCATAATATCGTCAACTCGGCGAGTTAATCAAGTGGCTGTCCATCAGGGAAGTGTTGTTTCCTTATTTTTGTTTTTAGCCTGTATACAAATATTCGCATGCAAATTTGTCTGATTAGTGGATATATTCATCACACGATTGGCTTTTTTGCATGATCACGAGAGTTGCTAACAGCTAGGACTTTTGCTTTTTGATAAGCACGTCTGTGCGAGACAAGAACTTGTGTTGGCTTAGATTTGGCCACTCGGCCAGTTGCATGTACATCGTGATATCAGTCGGCATCGCGGCAACAGTGACTCGGAGTTTCTAGAAGAGGAGCATTGATTTAGCATTGAAGTGGTCGATAAGTTAAATTGCCAACTCGGCCGATGACTCAGCAATTTAGGGGCAAAGTGGTTCCTCTACACGGCCGATGGCTCAAGCAAATTGGTGGCATGTTTCACTCGGTTGATGGTTCGGTCACCTGACTATTTGAAGCTTTGGTGTTAACCCTCCCACGAGGGAGTTTCTTTCCATCTCAATAATTTTTTCATACATTATTTATTCTTTTGATGCTAATCAACCTGATTGATGGGCTGGATATTCATTACATGATATATTTTTTTGGCATATATGTACGTGTTGATCATCTACGCCGTTGTTAGGTATGGTGTTCGTTAAAGTAAATCAAGTGCTTGTTGCTGTGAAAAAGGCGGTGATCAAGATGGCGAGGCCGGTTATCCACTCGGCTGATGGGTCAGCAACTCGGTGACGCAATGGCTCGTCTACATGGTTGAAGGCACAAGCACACTGGTGACGCTTTGAGTCACTTAAGCATTCAAAGCTACTTGTTGACTCGACAACACGGCTAATCGGCGAATCGGCGTGAATCACGGCGGCTGATGAGTGCCACTGCACGTGATTAACCAATCAACGCGATCGTCTTGCCAAGTTGCTCCAAAAATTGAAGGAATTCGGATCGAGTACACATCAGGGATGTTTTCTATTCATCTTTAATCTTCCATATTATTTTATTATTTACACATTATACCCATTGGTCTGGTTATTTAAATCTCATCACGTTTCATGGTTTCTTTTGCATGGACGTGTGTGACATGGAGTTCATACTTTGGGTCATGTTGGAGACTTGGGGGGTTGACTTGGCCACTCGGCCGATGATCTAACTATTCAACCAATAACTCGGCACTTTGAGGTTCCGACAACTTAGCTATTTGACGACTTAATTAATCACTCGGCGAGGTGACATGGTGATTGTGTTACTCGCATCGACAATCAAGCTGCATGCTCGGGGGCTTGTCTATGGCTTGCATATAGCTCATCTACAATTCATCTACTATCACAAAGCTAAGTAAACTTTATAGTTTATTTTATTTTATTCATATCAACTCAATTTGAAGGCCGTAGGGTCTTCATCTTACGGTGATAGTTTTGAGTTTCTTTTGGATTAATCCTTTTGCCTTGACAATATTGGTCAATAATTTTTCTCGGTTGATTTTGACTCGTACATGTTTGGCCAAATGAGTTTTAGCGGTACATATTTAGTATTAGGAGGAGTTCAGCTGTTTTGCTTAGTCTGACTCCCATTACCCAAATTGGTCAGTCTAGCTCTATGCCTCATGTCGTTTGTCAAAATCATCGTGCACATCGTTCTTCTAATGAACCTTTTTTGTTTTTTATGTCTGTTGGTTAAATGATCAGTACTCTAAGCAAACATAAGCCTTAGACGAATAACAGAAATCCAACAGACTTAGATATTAAAAATATTGTTTCACTAATGCTTTATATTAATTTTACATATAACTACATTATTTGTGTTCTTGTATTATAGTTATCTCATTGATATCACTCAGTCATGGAGCATCGAGTCAATGGATCACTCGGCCATGGAGCACCGAGTCATTGGATCACTCGGCCATGATCAACTACTCATGGTTTCTGGAATTTCGATCCCTCGGGCCTTTTGAGCTGTTATGTCAAGGCCTCATCTTTAGCTCGATGGATATTAAGCAGCTAAGTATTTTTATAATTTCAATTTTATTCATCTAATTAAAGGTTGTAGGTTCTTTAACTTAGGGATGATTTCTTTCTATATAATCTTGATGCATTAGACTCTCGGTGTTACCTTAATTCGCATACGCTTCATAGAGTGAGTTTTTAGTCTCCATAGTTCATATCATTTGTTGAGGACCGAGGCGGCTTTTTACCTTGACTCACATGTTCATCCGAGTGAGTTCTTAGTCTCCATGCTTCATGTTGAACGTTAAGGAAGTCGTTTAGTAGTATTGGTACCTAATATTTACTGGTTATGAGAGTTAGGCTCGAGTTCATACAATACTTAATCACCCAATACAACCCAAGCATCTATTGCATTTCTGGCAATGGATAAATATTGTTATTTTATATATGTATAACATATTGAATACATTATTTGATTTATCAGTGTACTACCTATTAAATACATTATTGGTTTTATCAATGTATTATCTTTTGAGTACACTGTTTGTTTTATATATATATTACTTATTGAATACATTATTTGTTTCATTAATGTATTATTTATTGAATACATTATTTTCATGGATTATAGTAGCTATATCAACTGGAGCTATTTTATTGACATCACTCGGTTTTGTTATCTCGAGTTATTGGATCATTCAGCTTCATTATTGGATCACTCGGCCTTCTTGTCTCGAGTTGTTATATCATTCGACTATATTATTGGATCACTCGGCATTGGTTACTTATGATCTTACTCAATATTGGAGAGCCCTGCAAGAGTTGTTACTTTTTACACGGAATCACGCCCGGGGGCTGCTATACTTGTTATATTTAATCAAGTATTGCTTGGATATTTTTGATGGCTCTTATACTTGTTATATTGGATCAAGTATCACCCGAATATTTTGATGACTGCTATGCTTGATATATCTTATCAAGTACCAATGGTTCCTTTTGTTAGTTGGGGGGAGTGGTAGAACCAATCTTGGGGGCTACCATATTAAAACTCCTCATCGAATCAATTGGGGAAAGTGATAGATCCAGATTTATATACGGTGTTATTATTTTTGACTCACAAGATATTTTGTGATCTAAATACCTTCTGAGCCGGGGGCTATGCCTACACCTAGTAGGTGAATTTTTTCCCCGCATATGGATATTATTTGGCGCATAATCCTTTTTGAAGATTCTTGGAGACCTTTACAAGTTTGTTGCTGTACATGAAAAAGCTTAATCATATTCATGGCGAAGCATTAGTCAATCAACTGAAGATCAACAACTAACTTGCAAATCTCTCAGGGGCTACTGTGGGATATATATACCCGGGATACTTCACCACTCGGATATATTGTTGAGTGGGCCGGGGTCCAATAAAGATAAAGCCCATGAAGATAACTACTCGGATTATTATTTGGAGTACACGACAAGTCAATACTAGAGATAGAAAGTTAGAGATAGAATCCTATTCGGAAATCATGTTGTAACCGACTAGGAGACTTGCCATGTAGCCCTGCCCCTCGGATATATAAGGAAGGGCAGGGGTTCTCTCATAGACATCCCACATAATACACCACAGAACACAGGACGTAGTGTTGTTATCCTCCGGGAGGCCCAAACCTGTCTAAACCTTGCATCTTGTGTGTTCATCGACTCTCGGTCTCGCGCATGCCTCTACCGATAAACAAGGATGATGAAATCGATCCAGCTCTGGTAACAAAGCAGTAGGCAAGCCGGGACCCTCCATACCGCCCGAGACTTTTTCCCCTCCTCGGAGCGCACCATGGGATGCTTTGTGAACAGCCCCCTCTGTTCAATCTTACCTTTTTCCATCGACCTTCCCTTTCCTCACCCGAGAATTGCATTTCCGCTTCAGCTTCCTTACATCCTTATTTTTCTGAACAGAAACCCTTTGTTTAAATTAAGTAATCTAGCTTCGGTCAATAGCGGAGAAGTAGGTTTTGGGGAGGTAGAGAATATTAGAATTCAGCAGCAAGGAGGTTATTTCCATCCTCCAAGGAGAGAGAGGAAGAAGATGACTGATCTTTATTATTTGTCAAAATGAAAGTTAATTACATCTCTTGTGATACAAAGATATATCTCAAGGATTTCCTAGACTAAGAGTCTTTTTATGTCATTTTAGGGATGGATTGGTTGAACAAGAAAGGAAGAAACCGCATCGGCTCTTTCTCTGCTATGGGCTTCTTGATCGGTTCAGCAGCGTCCTTAGTAGGAGCAGAAGGGATGTAGCGAGGAGCCGAAACCTTCCGTTACGGAACCGTGGAAAAAGCCCGCTGTCCATTATGTGCGTGCTTGAAAGAGATACTAGCCCTATGATCCACTGCCGATATTAGTATCGACAAAATGTATCACTCTTGTGTTTCAGAAAGTAAGGCCATACTTTTCTAGAGTAATCATCAATAATAGTAAGCATGTAATGAGCACCAGCAAGAATGGCTTACGAGAGGGACCCCATAAGTCAGCATGTACATAATCAAGAGTACCTTTGGTGGTATGAATAGCAGTGTTGAACTTAACCCTTTTATGCTTCCCGAAAATACAATGCTCACAAAACTTCTTGCTACTCAAAGTACAGCCTTCCAGTAGGTTCCTCTTCATCAATTTTGCCATACCAAGTTCACTCATATGTCCAAGACGCATATGCCAAAGGTTAGTCTTACTAGGTTCAGATTTAGAAACAGCAACAACAGAACTAGAACCATGTAAAGTACTTCCTCTAAGAACATATAAATTTGTAGAATTCAGATCACCTACCAACCAAAAAAGGGAACCTTTTGCAATCTTTAAAACTCTACCAGATTGGAGTACTTAAAACCTTCTGCATCAAGACTGCTAACGGAGACAAGATTTCTGGTCATAGTTGAAATATACCTTACATTTGCCAGTGTGCATATCATGCCATCATGTGCCTTGATCTGAATAGAGCCGATGCCCATAATCTCACGCCGGTTCGTCTCCCATATGCACAACATCTCCCTTCTGCACAGGTTCATAAGAGCTAAACCAATCTCGGTTAGTGCAGATATGAAATGAACATGCGGAGTCAAGTATCCATTCGTCATGACCAGAAACACAACCAGCAAGAACAGCCACATAATCTCCCGAATGCAACTGATGCCTTACCATTGGAATTATTTTTCCTATTCTCCTTGTTCTTCAGTTTCCAACAATCCTCAATAAAATGAGTTTTCTTCTTGCAGTACTTACAAAACTTCTTGGTGGGTGGTTTGGACATCGAGCGACCTCTACCGTCATGTCTCTTCTCACTCTCGTTGCCATCATAGGACGATCTCTGCTCAGTTCTTCCTCTAACATGTAGTACATCGCCCTTAAAAGACGACGATCCATCAGAGTGCACCATGCCTTTCATCTTCTCCCTAGATTGGAGCGCCTCATAAACCTTTGCTACGGTTGGTTCATCACGGCTCAAAAGTATGGTGTCATGAAAATTAGCAAACAAACTCGAAAGAGAACATAAAAGTAAGAGGCCTAGATCCTCATCATAATACTCAACTTCCATCGACAACAGATCAGCTCGATCTCCTTGAAAACAGATATGTGGTTCAACACTGAACCACCCTCCTACATCTTGAGCGTGAACAACTTCATCTTCATATGCATCTTACTGGTTAGGTCTTTGGACATACAGATCGATTCTAGTTTCAGCCAAAGTTCTGTAGCACTCTTTTCCTATAGCACTTCTTGCAAAATATCATTAGATAGATGAAGCTGAATTAGGGACAGAGCCTTACAATCCTTGCGCTTCTCCTCATCCGTCCACTCATCGTTCTTCTTCTTGCCAAAACCTTCCAGCGCCTCACCAAGATCTTGAGTTTGCGCTAGAACAGCCCGCATCTTGACTTGCTACAGCGAGAACCTCGTGCTGTAATCCAACAGCGGTAGATCATACTTCATCAACGTTATCGAGAAACCGTAGATTAGAGACAACCTCGGCTCTGATACCACTTGTTATGAACTGATGCCGCAAATACGATGAAGAAGAAATAAATCAACTACAAAGGACACGAGATATAACATGGAAAAGCCTCTCAAAGTGGAAGGGAAAAAACTACGGGCGCCAGCCAGCAAAACTTCACTATCAAGAGTTGGGGTTACAACGCCGAAGAGAAAACAACTGCTTACAAGAAGACAATGATCTCATGGTAAAACCCTAAACGAGATTATGTGAGCACATCCGCTTAGCTCCATCAGAAGTCGACCTCTAATGTACAATGAATTTGGAACATAACTCAACAATTGTAGGTAGCAATACTGGACGGATGATGTGAGCACATATGATATTGCAGTCACAACTGCAATAACGGTCAGTTTGGCAGATATTGTAGTGTGGCCAATACTGTAGGGCTCTATTGTAGTAGTGCACAACATAGTTTTTCTTCAATGCTTCATTATTTTTTTTCTAAGCAATTTGTATTGTGCCGATGGAAGTTTCAAGCAATAATAAGACATTACTACAAAAAACATCATCATCAGCGGTTCAAAACCCCTCATCAGCAGCAGTTCTAGAACCATTGCTGATGTGCACCTATCAACAGCGGTTCAGTATAGTGAGCTGCTGCTGATAGGTGGAGTATCAACAGTGGTTCAGAATAGTGAACCGCTATTCTGAACCGCTGTTGATATGGATTTTCAGGGAAAAAAATAATTCTCCTAGCTTTTTTTGGTCTCAACAGAAACAATAGTCTCGATACATAAATATACATTTCCAGAAATAAGAATTCCACATAATAACACAAGTCATTTGTTTCACGACACAAGAGAGATCATTGACATGTTTCCACAAAAGCTTGAGAACTATCATAGTTACATGCTTTATTCAATCAATGAATTATTGAGAACAACATGGGCACCAGAACATCTACCTTGACGTAAAAGTGAAACAAATTTTGCTTGGGTTGCGGAGGGGTGTATAGTACATGCAACAACATGCTAGGAAAAATGAGTACCTTTGAGAAACCCAACCAGTTGGAATCCCCACAAAATGACAATGCTCGCTCATCATACCAGGGCAGAGGACATCGGGGCAGAGGGCACCGGCCACAGAGTGAGGATGGCCTAAGGCAGACACGCGGGGCAGGTGCGGAACCGGGGTAGGGTCGCCGGAGTTGGCACGTCAGTGGAGGCGAGGCGGCATGTCAATGGAGGCAGACCGGCGCCTCCAGACCTTTGGGGGAAGAACACTTGTGAAAATGGTGGACGAAGTGATGCTCGGATGCGTAGAAACCAAGATAATGGAAGTTATATACACAAACTATTTATCAATAGCAATTCTGAAAGTTAACCGCTGCTGATAATATGTTATCAGCAGCGGTGTCGGGAGATATTCTCGATAGTAGATTCAGGTATGCGTATGAGTAAGTAAGATCGATGGACACAGGACGCGGAGTTTATACAGGTTCGAGCCTCCCGGAGGATAACAACCCTACGTCCTGTTTGGTGTTATTGTATTTCTAAGGTTCACACTGGAATTAAGGTTCCCATATGAGTCTGCCTCTCGACGAAGGCCCCCTGCCCTCCTTATATATCCAAAGGGCAGGGGTTTACAAGGTAACATCCGAGTCGGTTATAATAGATTCTATCTAACTAACATATCTATAAATCTAACTTGCGGCTTACTCAAACAAATATCTACATAAATATCTCTAAGCCGAATATATCTAAAACTAAACCCCTGGCCCACTCGGCCATATGGTTAGGTATCCCGGGTACATATATCCCACAGTAGCCCCCAAGCACTTTCCATATTGAATCGTCACCTTGAATTTCCTCGACATCTTGTGAAATTTGGGAAGGGCTTTACACATTGGCTCTGATAAATCTTCTATTTAAACTCACATGATCCTTAAAAATGATATCCAAGGCTTTCGCTTTATCCAATTAAACCAAAACTCATTAATAATTGAATTTCCCTGATTGCCGAGTGATGCATCACCAAATTAATATTTATATCCATAAAAATGCATATAACCCAATTGATATGCTACAAACATCAACTGTCGTAGCCCCCAAGATTGGTGATGTATCACTAGTATTCATACAAAAGACAACCCCCAAGATTGGTGCTAAAAAAATTACTATATCACAAATAATCAAAAGATACAATCTCCCAAGACTAAACTGCATTAGTCCAAGTGATTTATCAATCATTATTCAATCCACAACACTCAATGTTAGCAGTTGAAAAGAATATCTTAGACATAATAAATCCGCGTACCGGTGTAATGTAACTATGCTGATCCAAGTACCGGCCCAACAGGTCATTAGACGCGTATAAAAGGTTCCCGCAAACAGTCGCAACCCTTCACCTTCGTATCGCCGCCTGAGTCTACCCTTCTCAAAACCTAGATCCAAAGCTTCCACTTCACCGCCGCCACCATTCCGCACGCGTAAACCCTAGGTTTGGAACTTCCATTTGTCCGCCACCACCATTCCGCGCCCCTACTCCAGAGATCACAGGCCTCCATTTCGTCGTCACCACCGTTCCACTGTTCCGCTTGCCACCATTTCACTGTTCCACCGCCATTTCGCGTGCTCAAGCTCAAAAATAGGGTTCCAAACCCTGATCTCCATCCCCCAAAAGTTTCCCGCATTGGTTTTGATGGCCCCAAAGCGCACCCGCCAAAGCACGAGGGCTCAATCTGAAAAAGGGACCTCTCCTAGAAAGGGTGAAAGCAAAGAATCGATTTTTGATATTCCTGCTGGCACTAAGGAGTTCCGAGCATCAACCATGGACTCAGAAAAAAATCAACAGATTGGTGATAGATGGCGTGCTACAAGATCAACAGACGGGTGGGTGGATTGAAGCCATAGGTCAGAAATTTCCTCAGCCTCCCGTCGACCAACTTACAGTTTTTGCCTCCTTTTTCTATCGCGGATTTGGCCTTCCGTGCTGCGACTTCTTTAGAGGTCTTCTATTTTTCTATGGCATTAATCTGGTCAATCTGAACCCAAATTCCATTCTACACATCACTATTTTTATTCATTTTTGCGAAGTGTTTTTGGGTATCCCTCCTCATTTCGACACCTTCAAAGAACTGTTTGTGTTGAAATCGAACAACAGTAATGTCATAGAGGGTGCTGGATTCCAATTGAGGAATAAGTCCAAGTACATCGATGTACCACTCCCATCAACCAACAAAGGGCGACACGCAGATTGGTTTTATCATGGCAACCATGCCCCGCCTTTGTCAGAAACGACAGCAGAAGCCCCCAAGCCATGCCCCGAGTGGTCCGCGAAGGCACATCCAAGCAAGAAAGCACATGTTGATGAGATTTTGAAACATGTGGATTACCAGAAGTCAAAAGGCTATACCGGCATTCACATTGCCGCCAGCTTCATATATCGCCGTGTGCAGCCCATAAAGAAGCGCCACGTTCCTGGATGGAAATTCCAACTAGGGTCAGACCCTACTATGGAAGTACCAGAAGTACTGTCAGAAAGGGAACTGACTTTGCGACTGGAAAGCATATTTTTGTCGCTTCTAGATTGGACTCCAGGGAGCGCAACAGCTGGCCATCATTCAAAAACTGGAAGAAGTGCTGTAAGTTAGCCACTAATCCTCGGTAGAAAATCAATACTGCTTTCCTTATTTGTCAATAACAAATGATGCATCACGTATGTCATAGAACCTTGACGTATATGTATCCAACCCTCCACTGCCACCAACGCCACAAAAGAAATCCCCCACTCAACCATCATCCAAATGTCGTAAAGCTCACATTGAAGACTCCGATGAAGAAGAGTCGCTGGCTGACAGAATAGCTAGACTGCAAGGGGAAGCAAAGAAGAAGTCTGTTGAGAAAACCACCACTCGGCGGCTAGTGAATACGAACACTCAGGAGCAATCGCATCCAAAGGAGTCAGACAAGCCAATCCCTGAGAAGGTAACACCCCACACAACAAGTGACCCAAGACCAACTAGCCCCCCGTCAAAGGTGTCAGGCTTAAAATTCAAGCGCCGAACAAGGTAATTAAAACGATATGTTTTAATGCACAACTCTCGAATAAACAACTGTGTAATCTTCATTCTTTGGATAGGTCAACCGGGGGAGCATCATATGAAGATATCCCAGCAAAAAGTGTGGCTCCTGAAAAAGATCAACATGCACCATTTATGGGGACATCCAAAGATGATATCCCTGGTCACTCGGCTAAAAAACCGAGTGATTTAAAGGATGCACCAGAGTCTTCTCGGCCAGAAACTAGACAAGCCGAGTCATTTGATGTCCCAGATCTGGACATGCCCGAGACGGCGACCAAACAAGAAGAACCATCGTTGATATTTGAAATGATGCCGGAGCCAATATATGATTATCCCATTGGTCCGGAGGAATATGTGGCTCCCATGCCAATTCACCGAGTAATAAAAGAAGGTGCCACAGAACAACCTGCACCGACCAGAATGGTGTACCATAGTGGCCCCTTCGCCATTGCCGGGTTCGATGAGTTGGTAGAGCAAGCTGAATTAAAGAAGTTTGAAGATCTTACTGAAAAGGCCTTTCATTCCTTCCAGGTACCCTTGCCTTCTTGAAAACTGGCCCCAATAATAATAACATTGTGTGATGACGTCTATACAACTCATCCCTAGTGCAGATTCTAAAAACTTAGATGGCCAACAAGAGTAAACTCCTGCAACTTGCTGAAAGGTATTGTGCAAGAGCAGTCGATTTAGAAGATCAACTGGCCAAAGAAAGAATAGAAGCTGGACAATTATCAGTAGATTTGAAGGCCCGTTCATCTCAAGTTGATGCACTCCAATTCAAGCTACAAGGTAAAAACACAAACATAATCCTTGGCATACTATTTCCCGATCTTAAATATTTTGAACTCTTCCACTCAGAAATGTCACGGGTGCAGGAACTAAAGCACAATCAAGAATCTCAGTCGGCTGCTCAAATTGCAAATCTGCAAAGCCGTATCAAAGAGCTGGAGTCGGCAACACAATCTGTGGAAACATTGAAGTCCGAGAACAAAAGTCTAAAGAAACAACTCCAGGACTCGGCAGATATTGGAAAAAATTTTGAAAAGCTGAAGGATGATTTTAAAACAATGCAAGAATCTCAATCGCTATGGAGGAAAAGAGCCGAAGGTAATTATTGTTAAACCTATGTGCTCAAAAATAAGTACATGTATGTAATCTAAAATATTTATGACTGACAGATGCCGAGGGAACAATAAAAAACCAAAGGGATAGGAACACAACACTAGAGGCTGAACTATCCAAGGCCGAAAAGATTTTCAAGAAAGCTGTGGATGAACTAAACCAATTCCAAAAAGCGTACAAAGAAGAATACAAGGAAAAGGTTATCACCCTCGAAGCTAAAAAGGCAGAAGCTAAGAAAAGACTAAAAGGTAAATAGTCATTTAATTATCGTCATACCAAAGTCATTGTCTCAGAAAATTGTAAATATTGTACTCTTGTAGGATCAAAGAGGTCCTATGAGCTTTTGCAGAAAAAATTCATAGAAGGTGACGAAAACCTCCGATGGTCTCTTGCAGCTCTCCAGAAAGATGCAGTCGCCCAATATATACTTCCAGAAGAAAAACCACCCAGGTGTCGAGATTTATTGACAAGGCTACAAGAGGCACCCGGCCGAGTGAAAGAACACGCTCGACGTGTTGCAGAACTGGCTGGGGGCACAGGTCTTAGCTATAGCGAAATCTCACATCCCTGACATAAATTTGGATGTAGTAGCCGAGGGTTTCCACGAAGATTTCACTGACGAACAATGTGAAACCCTTGTAACTAAAGCGCCAAACACAGCGCACATTCTAGCTGACCAAATAGAACTAGATCCGTTACCAAAAATGTAAGGTATTGTAAAATTTAAAAGACCATGTTACATTTCTGTTGTGGTAATATAACATCTGTGCAGTAGACTATGAAAGTCTAGATTCGTCACCAGGATTGTAACAAATGCTTGGGTCGCGCTGCTTCGTATATGTATTGTATGAACTCATGTTAAACACTCACAACCAATACATAACTCTTGTCAGCCCTCTAAACAACGCTCCCAAAAACCGATATGAACCATGGAGACTAAGAACTCACTCGGTCAGACATATGCGAACTGGGAGAATTGTCTTGGTCCCCAACAGACGGCAAGAACCCAGGGGACTAAGTAACCCGCTTGGTCAACATGCACGAGTTGAGGTGGTACCAAGTGTCCAAATTTAAATCATGACTTAAACGACAACAACAATGATCCATAAAAATTCGAAAATTGCCAAACCAGTCGTCATGACCATAATTTATACAAAGTCAAATAAAGGTAATTATAAAAAACTATAAATACTAAGCATAGAAATAACGTAGCTGTGATATGTTCCAGGAACTTTGAAGGTCTGACCCATCCTTGCGCATCAAACAGTACACACCCGGCCGAGTGATTTCCTTTACAATAAAGGGTCCTTCCCATGGGGCCGAGAGTTTGTGCTTGCCTACCATGGACTGGACCTGCCTCAAGACCAAGTCTCCAACTGAAAAGTCTCGCACTCTGACGTTTTTGTCATGATAACATCGCAAGCTTTGTTGGTACTTTGCCGATCGCAGTAACGTGGCATCACGCTTCTCCTCTAGTAGCAACAAGTCGTCACATCTGTGGTCATTGGAAGTTTCTTTTTCATACAAAGCCACGCGAGGGGAGGTGAACGAAATCTCAGTTGGTAACATGGCTTCCGACCCGTAAACCAAGGAGAAAGGAGAATGCCCTGTGGCGCGGCTTACATTAGTTCGAAGCCCCCACAGTACTGCTGGCAGTTCTCGAACCCAACGTCGAGCATATTCTTCCAGCCGGTCAAATATACGTGGCTTAATTCCAGATACAAAGAGGCCATTTGCATGTACAACTTGGCCGTTGCTCTGCGGGTGGGCAGCCGAGGCGTAGCCAATCTTAAAACCCACTCGGCTCGCAAATTCTTTGAACTCCTCCGCTGTAAACTGAGTGCCGTTATCAGTGATGATTTTATGTGGTGCACCAAACCGAGTAACTATTTCAGTCATGAATTCGACGGCCTTCTTTGCTGAAATCTTTCCGACTGGCTTTGCCTCGATCCACTTAGAGAACTTGTCCACTGCCACGAAAAGGTGAGTGAAACCCCCCTGAGCCTTCATGAAAGGCCTGACAATATCTAGACCCCATACTGAAAATGGCCATGTTATTGGGATATTTTGAAGCTCTATGGTAGGCACGTGCATCTGGCGGGCAAAGAACTGGCAACCCTCACACTTTCGGACAATTTCTCTGGCATCGGCACCAGCAGTCGGCCAATAGAAACCTTGTCTCATTGCTTTGGATGCAATTGTGGATAGGCCTGCGTGGTTCCCGCAAATGCCAGCATGGATGTCCCCTAACACGACTCTTCCTTCATCTTGAGACAAGCACTTCATCAGCACCCCATGTGGGCTTCATTTGTACAGACCATGGTCAACAATACAATACGACCGAGACTTGCGAATAATCCTCAGGGCTTCGTCTTTATCAGTCGGTCCAGGTACTCGATGAGAGGAGTTCGCCAATCTACTGTAATGACAACGACATGTGGTGTTGGTCCCGCCTTCGGTGCCGATTGCTCAATAGTTTGCTGGATTAGTACAGATGGTTTATAGAGATCATCAAAGAATACTCCATTAGGTATTTTAGACCTACTAGACCCAAGTTTGGCTAGTTCGTTCGCCTCTTCGTTATACTTACGAAGGACGTGTTTATACTCAATACCATCAAACTTGTCTTCTAGCTTCCGAACTTCAGTGCAGTAGGCTGTCATGCTTTCGTGGGAACAACACCACTCCTTTGTTACTTGATTAATCACCAGCGCCGAGTCACCAGAGACGCTCAATCTCTGAACTTCGAGTGAAACAGCCATTCTAAGCCCATGTAGTAGTGCCTCATACTCTGCAGCATTGTTAGATGCGCGAAAGTGCATACGAAGAACGTATCGCAGCTTGGCCCCTTCAGGAGATGTTAATACAACACCTGCCCCGGCACCTTCCAGTTGTAAGGAACCGCCAAATGTCATTTGCCAATAGCTTAATTCATGCGGGCTAGGCGGTAACTCGCATTCTGACCACTCGGCAATAAAGTCTGACAAAGCCTGACATTTGACCAAATCACGGGACTTGAAGGTGATATCATACGATCCCAACTCAACAGCCCATTTAGCAATTTTTCCAGTGGCATCTCTATTGTGTAGCAATTCACCTAGGCCAAACGATGTATGGACCTCAATCGGGTGATCCTCAAAATAATGCTTCAACTTCCGAGATGTCATTAATAATGCATAAATTAGCTTCTGAAGCTAGAAATATCGTACCTTAGACTCGGATAAGACCTCACTGACAAAATAGATGGGTCGCTGCACCTTTTGAGCCTTGCCATCTTCGTCCCGCTCCACCACCAGCGCGGTGCTCACAACGTGTGTGGTTGCGGAGATGTACGCCTGCAAGGGTTCCTTTGGTTTTGGAGGGGTTAGCACCATAGGACCACTAATATAGGCCTTAAAATCATCCAAAGCTTTCTGAGCGTCATTATTCCAGGTGAATGATTCTTGCTTCTTGAGTAACCGGAAAAAGGGCAACCCTCGAACGCCTAATCGTGAGATAAATCGGCCGAGTGCTGTCATGCAACCGGTTAGTTTTTGGATGTCCTTTTGTGAATGTGGAGGCCCCATCCGCAATATGGCAGTAACCTTTTCCGGATTAGCTTCAATCCCTCTATGTGATACTAGAAAACCGAGCAATTTTCCTGATGGGACCCCGAAGACGCATTTGTCCGGATTCAATTTCATATTGTATTTCCGAAGATTCCCGAATGTTTCCTCTAGGTCAGATATTAAGTCAGTGGAAAGCCGAGTCTTGACTACCACATCATCCACATAGGCTTCAATGTTTCTTCCGATTTGGCTATCCAAGCATCGTTGCATGGTCCGCTGATAGGTGGCACCGGCGTTCTTGAGGCCAAAGGGCATAGCTGTATAACAAAATGCGCCGAACGGCGTGATAAATGAGGTTTTAAGCTGGTCGGATTCATTTAAGGGAATCTGATGGTACCCTGAATAGGCATCTAAGAAACACAATAATGTGCATCCAGCCGTCGAATCGATCACCTGATCAATGCATGGAAGGGTGAATGGATCTTTTGGGCAAGCTTGGTTTAGGCCCGTGTAATCCACGCACATCCGCCACTCCTTATTTTTCTTTCGTTCCAAAACTGGATTAGCCAACCAGTCGGGGTGAAAAACTTCTTTAATGAAACCAGCTGCCAGCAGTCGGCCGATTTCTTTCCTAATCGCATCCTTTCGATCTTGCGAGAATCGTCTAAGCCGTTGCCTTATAGGCCTGGCATTCTCGCGGACGTGAAGTTTGTGCTCAGCCTTTTCCCTTGGAACCCCTGGCATGTCAGAAGGTTTCCATGCAAATATATCATTATTGTTTCGAAGAAAAAGGATGAGCGTGCTTTCCTATTTATCACCTAACTTGACCCCAATATTGGTGGTCTTTGTTACATCACTATCATCTAGGCTAATCTTCTTGGAATCCATGACGTCCGTTTGAACCGCAGTCTTTGGTGCCTTCTTGGGAGCAGGGTCGAGCATGCCCTCCTCAGCTGTTGTGATCGCCTCCTTCAACTCAGCTAATGCTGATGCCACCTCTGTCTTCTCAATCAACTCACAGCTGTTGTTGTCGCAGTCGTATGATGTCCTCACATCCGAGTGAAGTGAAATGACTCCGTTTGGTCCTGGCAACTTCATCGTCATATAAGGATAATGAGGTACTGCCATGAACTTAGCAATGGCTGGCCGCCCTACAATGGTGTGATAAGCAGAGTCGAGGTCGGCGACCTCGAATGTGATACGCTCCGTCCTAAAGTTCTCCCGAGTGCCGAAGGTTACAGGCAGAGTGATTTGCCTGAGAGGGACTGTTTGCATGCCTGGTATCACGTCGTGGAACGGCGATCGGCTTGGCTTGAAGTCGGTCAAGGGTATGCCGTGCTCCTTGAAGGTCTTGACGAAGAGAATGTCAAGACTACTGCCACCATCTACTAGTACCCTGTTTAGCCGGACTCGGTTAACAGTCGGCGTAAGTACTAAAGGGTATTTCCCGGGCCTAAGAATATGGTTTGGGTGATCCGAGCGATCAAAGGTAATCGGGACCTCTGACCATCGCAAATACTGAGGTACTGCTGGTGAGACCGAGTGAACCTCTCTATAAAGAATCTTCTGCTGGCGCTTGGAATCTGCTATGGAGCGGCCGCAGATATAATTAACCTCGCGCTCGAGGTCCTGGTAGTCTTCCTTATCCTCGTCTTGGTTATCCTTGTCTGAGTCTTTCTTAGCGCCTTTGGGGACCCAGGGGCGCTCCTTACAGACCTTCAGGGCGTGATGGACAAAGCTCTTCAACTTAAAGCATTCCCTTGGTTTATGAGCGCCATCGTGAAGTAGACAAGGACCGTCAAGCATCTTGTCGAAATCGTCCTGAGTGACTGGTTTCCTCCTGGTTGAGCGCTCAGTGCTGGCTACCGTGCGGTCGTGCTTGCGCTTCCGGTCACCATCCTTGCTGTAGTCGGTCGGACCTGACTGGTTCCTTGGGGTCATCTCCTTGTACTGTCGGACTCGGAATAGTGCCGAATTGCCGGCGGCATATTTGTCAGCCATGGTGAACAGATCTCTAGCCGTCAGTCCGCCGGCCGCGTCCAACCTTCCAATCTTTTTGATCAAATCGTCATCACGAAGCCCTTCCTGGAAAGCGGCGACGACTTGAGCATCTGAGATGTTGGGGATGGTGTTCTTCACTCGGCAGAAGCGTTGGATGTAATCTCGAAGCGGCTCCCGATCTCGTTGCTTGATGCGGCTAAGTTCCCAGTGATTTCCTGGCCTATCGAAGGTTGCTTGAAAGTTGGCAACAAACTACCGACAAAGATCTGCCCAGGAACTGATGGAGCTGTCGGGCAGATTAGTGAGCCAAGTTCTTGCGACTGGGGCTAGGCAAACGTGTAGGTAGTTGGCCATAACAAAACTCTCACCGCCGAGGGCCCGTATGGCTGTCGAGTAGACGTGGAGCCAGTCACGCGGACCCGTCTTGCCGTCATACTTCTCAATGCCAATTGGTTTGAAACCAACCGGCCAGCTGACGGTTCGAAGCTCCCGAGTGAAGGCCCGAATACCAGCCTCCTCATCATAGTCATCTATGATCGGGGATCGTTCTTGCTCGCGGCCAGTATCTCGGCGGGGCCTATCATCGCGACGGCTCTTGTCCCGTCGATCACAGTAATACTCGTCCCGATATACCGGCCACCTGTCGTCACACTCATAGATAGCATCTCCGCGCCGGCGTCGTTCATCTTCATGTGCTCGGCGGGTCGTGTCATCACGCTCCTGGTACCTGCTGTCTAGTCGGACCCGCGCGTCACGTGGTGGTATGCTGTTGCGCAAGTCGGCGCTTGGATGCCGATCATGGAACTCTGCAACGGGCCTACGTCTGGGGGCAATAGGCGGTGTTGCCTCCCGATTGGAACACGGTCGATCTCTTCTTTCTTCCCTAGGCATCGAACTAGCGGCCCCAGAAGCTGACCGACTCGGTGCTGGTCTTGCTGCATTCATCTCCAGCACCGCCGCGGCCCTCATGTGTGCTTTCAGTTGATTGACCTGAGGTGTCAACACTGGGGAGACTTGGAGCAAGGGCTCTATGGTTTTCAGGAGGGCTGCCGCGGCCGTGATATTATGCTCCGGGGTTGTATAGACATCCTCACCATCAAGTTTTAAGGTGCAGTCGCCCATGTATAAGTTTCGAACGATGCCGGATCTGTGCTGGGCATCTGGTCTACGGAGTGAGGGGGTGACCGCATCTGGGTCACCGTCTTCAGGATCTGTCTCTTGTCCATCTACACGTGGCGCGGTGCCGCGTGTGGCTGCCGCGGCAGATGTTTCTCTGTCGTCTGCAATTTGAGTAGCGGGTGCCACCATGAACACCTCGTGGAAGTCCGAGGAGCAGCTTTCTGAATCACTCGACTTTTCAATCAAGTCCAGGAGTGACTCGCTTTCGAGATCGATTGTTGCAACGAACCTTGATTCGTCGAAAAGTTTGAGATCTACGTCCGGCTGATGAGCCGGAAGATCGATCATAGTGAAGTCCGAATCAACCAAGGTTGTTGATCGGGGTGTTGTGGGCAACGTTGAGTTGTCACCCGAGAGGGTTTCCACCTGGAAAGTTGCCGCCGAGTTGTCGAACCCGAGCGGGAGTCGGCTGACTAGATTTCGTTGATCGGCCACGCGTTCCTCCTCGACAAGGTCCACGTGCGGATCGGCGACGAGGCTGATGGTTCCGAAGCAGATCTTGTCTCCCGGGCAAAACTTGATGTCGATGAAAGCCATCGATTTTGACGATGCTATGCTCAACGCAGCCCCCTACCTGGCGCGCCAACTGTCGAGAGATATTCTCGATAGTAGATTCAGGTATGCGTATGCGTAAGTAAGATTGATGGACACAGGACGCGGAGTTTATACAGGTTCGGGCCTCCCGGAGGATAACAACCCTACGTCCTGTTTGGTGTTATTATATTGCTAAGGTTCACACTGGAATTAAGGTTTCAATATGAGTCTGCCTCTCGACGAAGGCCCCCTGCCCTCCTTATATATCCAAAGGGCAGGGGTTTACAAGGTAACATCCGAGTCGGTTACAATAGATTCTATCTAACTAACATATCTATAAACCTAACTTGCGACTTACTCAAATAAATATCTACATAAATATCTTTAAGCCGAATATATCTAAAACTAAACCCCTGGCCCACTCGGCCATATGGTTAGGTATCCCGGGTACATATATCCTGATAAGTTTCAAAATTATTAGCAGCGGTTCATTTAAATGAACTACTGCTGATAATATATTATCAGCAGCGGTTCACTACAACAATTATTGATCATGGGCCCGCATGTCCCGAACTAACCATTTTCAGCAGCGGTTCGGTGTGGCAGCAATTATTGGTCAGGACCCATATTTGTTGAACTGCTGCTGATAATCTTTTAGCAGCGGTTCCAGAGCAACCATTGCTGATAGGACGCTGTTTATGGCTATTTTTGTAGTAGTGAGAAAATTCGCGTTGCCTATTTGTCAAACAAATAAAGGCACATATGAATGTAAATATTTTTTCATTACTTTAACATTTGGTACAGTTCGTAGTTATAGGATCAAATCTTACTATTCGAGTCATGTAAAGAATGGAAAGGTATACACACACCCATTACGTAATCCCAATCCGTTTTAATCCCCTTACTAACTAACTGCTCTCGGTCAGCCCCTTGAAGTCGATGGGCGTAGTGTACCTGCCCGGGCGGCTGCGATAGAAGTTCATGGGGCTCAGCATGGCGCCCCGCTGCGAAGGGTGCACTCGGTCCCAGAATGCGTGCAGGTCATGGTTAGTGCACAGCGTGGAGTTGGGCAGGCAGGCCTCCTCCGCGCCCAATATTCCGCCTCAGCAGCAAGCGGCAGAGATGTCGGTGTACCCTACTGCCCTTGGGTCAGAGAAGGTGGCCCCCGTGAGGCCGTAGAGGTCGGCGAGGGAGTACGCGAAGCCCAGCAGCTTCGCTGCGAGGCTGGCGATCATAGGCTCAAGGGCATCGTTCAAGCCTGACGCCAGCTTGTTTAGGTCAGAGTCGCACGCGCCAGCGGCGTCCAACAGCCGCGCCGCCGGCACGCACTCCAACAACCCCACGTTGATTATTGCAAACTTCCTCGCGCCCAGCGTGTACAATTCCTGTAATTTTGTCACACATCTTTTCTACAATCTATTAATTGAGGTAATGTCACCCATTTCGTGTCCATAAAGTTAGAGATTAAATTCAAATCTGTTTCATACCTTTTATATCAAGTATCAAATTTCAAAAATCATAACTCCCTCATCCAGAGCTCAAATTAAGCAAACTCAGACTCTATATCATAGCTCTCGAAAAGTTCTACAACTTTGGTATTCAATGGAAGTACAGATCTTGCCGTTTAGGTTTTTAAATATGCGATGCAAAAGTATTTGTTCTGATTTAGACTTCTCTGCACAGGTCTCTGTGAGGGGCCCATATCTTCTAGCTCTGAAGTCCAAATAATATGATCCATATATGTTTCAAAAAGGTCTCGACGAGATTTACAACTTTCGTGTTTTAACGTTTTCCATTGGAGCAAGGTTTCAAGTTTGAAATCACGTTGCAATGCAGTGCTATTTTGTAGACTGCGTAAATTGATTTTTCCTTTCAGGTAACACTTTTAGAATATGGTAAAAAATAATGAAAAAATGTTATTTTTGACATATAAAACGGTATACTAAGAAGCACCAACAATAATATAAATATAATTTTTTATGTAAAAAATGTAAATAATATTGTATATATCTAATAATTTTATTATGTAAATAATTTATATTTAAGTTATAAAGAGTGTTTTGTTTTTTAAGTCCGTAGCAACGCACGAACACTTTACTAGTTTTAATAAACATAAGTGGTACGGTGGAAAAATAAATGAATCCAGTGATTTTGTTTATTTGTACCTTTATGGTGGCTGAATAGTTGGAGATGAGGCTACTGTAGAATGCGGGGACGCCACTCTGGGTCCGCGGACAGTGCGAAGACGAACATGTCGTTGCTGCCAACGCTGAACAGGAAGACAGACTTGGAGAGCAGGCGATTCACAGCTCTTTGGCCTCGCTTGGCGACCATCTGAGACTTGGTGGCCCCGAAGTTCTTCACTTGCTTGGACAACGGGATGTTGCTGCCTGCGTGCTGCGTGCGTATAATCATAATCATTATTAGCCCGTATTCCCAACAGCAAGCGAGGAATGCATGGTTTCATGTCATCTACTCGTGTTTTAGGTATGCACTTCTTAATGTAATCACAACTGCGTTATTAATATCCGAAAACCAAAAATATTCTGTTCGAGTACACAATGGAGTGAGTTTCCCTTGCTTACAGTTTCTACTGTACGTTCTATGGGGTGTATCCGAATTAATTAATTTTTTTACTTTGGCATAGAAGAACAAGGAATTACTCATAGTGGAATCGAGAATCCCAGATCCTGCCGAAGCATAGCTCACACCGGCACCAAGGGCGCTCCAAACCAGAAGGCCGGTTCTACGTACCAGTGACAGATAAGCCGGAGCGCTACTCTTGAATCCCATGTTCTTTGCTGCATCAATGAAGCATATTCAAGCGCACATATATAGATGGAACGATCAAACAAATTATTAAGAGAACACAACCCGATAATGCATACAAATTACTTGTTTCCATATACGATATCCTTCATCGACTTACCTAAGTAGTCAGCAATGTTGTAGCCATGGCTGAAGCGTCCGGCGGGAACCGAGCCTGGGAAATCGACGCCGTAGTAGGGCTCATTAGCCCTTGGCACATCCGGCCCCGTCAAGTAGTTGTTGTTGCCGACGTCCAGCGTCGAGTCCCCAAACACAAAAATAGCTGGTGGTCGCACGGCTCCATCGCCGGCTGCGGTGCACAGAACTCGCACGGATATCACAAGGCACATCACCATAAGACCCTCCATGCCCGGCATGCGGAGACCCATGATTATCTCTGATGCCAAGCCCAGATCTTCTTTGGGCAGGCAATTTATTACCCACGCTTCAAATTAAGAGTGGTATCCATCGTGTGATGAGTGCTGGTGATAACAAAGAGGGCATATACTATATTTTTATTGGGTCTTCAGCACGGAGAAACTCCTGTTATTCAAAAGAAAATGGGAGGAAAGCCTGCCAAACATTTTTTCGTGCTTGATCTTATGTGAGTACAACGCAGTGTTAGAATATGTATATACGTAGTATATATCTTGTATGTGATTACTTGCTAACCAAGGCATAGCTCTAGGGTTCATGTACTATACATATGAGAGGAATACAACTCACGGCCGTGTGGCCTATTCTCTGGAATACTCTTTCTCTACATGGTATCCAGAGATCACAATCTCCTCGCTTCTGCTCCAGCTCTCTAAACCTTACCGCCGCCGCCACCCCCCCCTTCCTCCTCTTCCCATGGCCGATCCTGACGCCCTGGCCATTGCCATTGTTGCTGCCCTTCCCCAGCCGCCAGCTCCCAACCCGGCTGCTGCCCTCGCCACCATTAACATTCGGTCTCACATACCGATCGTCCTCGAGCTCAATCCCCCGAACTACTCTACCTGGCGCGAGTTGTTCCTCGTCTTGGTGGGCAAATATGGTGCCACCCACCACATCAACGGGGCTCTTGCACCGGAGCCCCGTACCCCGGCATGGACCGCCACGGACTTCTCCGTCCGTTCCCTCATCTACACGGCGTCCTCTCCTCAAGTTCTCCGCATGATCATGAAGTCCGAAGCCACCACGCACACGATCTGGAAGAGAGCTGAAGATCTCTCCCTCAACAACAAGACCCTGGAGGCCGACTTCCGCAACATGGCCCAGGGAGACCTCTCCGTTCTGGACTACGCCGAGCGCCTTGAGTCATATGCTGACGGGTTGAAGGACCTAGGGTTTCCGGTCTCCGACCCCACCCTTCTTCTGACCCTGCTCCGCGGGCTCAACCCCATCCTGTGTCATGTCGCTAGCATCATCAAGACTTGGGACCTGCTGCCATCTTTCAATGATGCTCGGTCTCTTCACATGATGGAAGAAGCTGATTTGAAGATCCCACAGCCCAGCGATGCCACGGCCATGGTTGCTGCTCCGCCTCCTCACCCTCCACAGGTCCCTGCTGCACCGCGCCCTTCACAGGTCCCTGCTCCCCAGGCTCCTGCCCCAAACTACACCAACAACCGCAACAACCAGCGGAACAGGGGCAACAATCGCAACAACCAGCGCTACAATCGCAACAACCAGCAGGGCGGCTCTTTGTTTGACGGCTCCGGTGGTGCTCGTCCCTGGCTCAACCCCTACACAGGCACCTTTCAGATTTGGCCCATGCAAGCCAGACAGGGCCTCCTTGGCCCATGTCCGACTCCTCCCCAGTCGGTGCTCATGGCGACCGCACCCGGGCAGGCCTACGGCGGTGTCCCTCCCCCGAGATACGGTGCACCATTTGGCGGCGTCCCTCAGTACGGTACCCCTTCACCTGGCGTGCACGGTGCAGCACCCTCCTGGGACTCGACTCCACTCGTCAACGCCCTCAACTCCATGAGCCTGCAGCAGCCTGACTGGTACGTGGATTCGGGTGCCTCAACGCATGTCACTTCTCATCACGGTAATTTGTCCTCTATTGATCCCTCACCCTCCGCTTCTCGCATTATTGTTGGCAATGGCTCTCCCATTACCATTACATCCACTGGTTCTACTACCCTTCCATCCCAAACCACCTCTTTTCACCTCAACAATATCTTAGTCTCACCCGACCTTATTGCTAACCTTATTTCAGTTCGTAAATTTACTACCGATAATCTTGTTCCAATTGAGTTTGACCCTTTTGGCTTATCTGTGAAGGACCTCCGAACCCAAGCCGTGATCCATAGGTGCAATAGCTCCGGCGACTTGTACCCGTTCTACCTGATGTCCCTCAATAATACCCCCCGTGCTCTTGCTGCCGTGTCTGAGAAGTTGTGGCACCGACGACTTGGCCATCCCGGCGCTCAAGCTCTCAATAGTTTATGTTCTTCACATGTAATTTCCACTGTTAGAAGTAAAACTCAAGCATCACCTAGTCATGAGTGTCAGTTAGGCAAGCATGTCCGATTACCATTTAGTATTTCTTCTTCAAGAGCACTCACACCTTTTGAGTTAATTTATTGTGATTTATGAATGTCTCCCATACCTAGCATTTCAGGAAACAAATATTACCTTGTTTGCCTTCATGACTTTACTCATTACCTCTGGACCTTTCCCCTCAAATTAAAATCTGACACTCACCAAACTTTACGGCAGTTTCATGCTTACGCTCTCACACACTTCCAACATCGCATTCAGTTTCTTCAATGTGATAATGGTCGTGAATTTGACAACCACACTACTCGCTCCTTCCTCCTTGACAACGGTATTCACCTTCGGCTCTCCTGTCCACACACTTCCCCCCAAAATGGCAAAGCCGAACGTGTCATTCGTTCTCTCAACAACACTCTTCGTACCCTCCTCATCCAAGCCGGACTTCCTCCCCCTTATTGGGTCGAGGCACTCTCCACCGCCACCCACCTCTTTAACCTTCTCCCCACCGCACACTCAACAACATATCCCCCCCCCCACCAAGCCCTCTATGGATCCCCCCCTACATATGATCATCTTCACGTGTTCGGGTGTCGCTGCTACCCTAATTTGACTGCCACCTCCCCTCGCAAGTTAGCCCCACGCTCCATTGAGTGCATCTTCTTAGGCTACCCCACTCATCATAAAGGATATCGATGCCTCGATCTAACCACCAACAAAATCATCACCTCTCGCCATGTCATTTTTGATGAGCACTCGTTTCCATTTACTACTCATGGTTCCACTTCTACTGCTGCATACTCTTTTCTGGATGATTTTGCAGATGATGATGGCACCGCTATTCCAGCACTGCCGCCTGCTGACCACCCTGGCGCCACTCTGGATGTGCCGTGCGACTCAGCCCTTCCATCGCCCGCTCCTGCACATGCTCCTGTGGCTGCAGCTACCGACAGCCTGGTCTAGCCACACTAACCGGCGCGATCATCGTCCGCCCGTGCATCTACAACACGTGACCACACCACGCCGGTCACGTCGGGTTCATCCCCGTCACGTGCTTCACCGCAGGGTTCCCCGCCTGCAGCGTCACGCGGGCCTGGAGACACCGCCACTGACCGCTACGCCTCCCAACCGCCGGTCACAGTTGTGTACCAGTGACGCGGTCCTCCTCCGGCCTCTGCTACAACAGCTCCTTCATCGGCTTCAACAACAGGTCCCCCTCCGGCCTTGCTGCGATCCTCCCAAGCTCGCATCGTTCCGGTGGCGCCTACCTCCAATGATCACTCCATGACTACACGTAGCAAGCAAGGTGTAAGCACCCCAAAGGAAATCTTTGATCTTCAGGTGACCACTCCTCTGTCAATATCTCCAATGCCCAAGACATATCGCGGCGCTCTTGCAGATCCACATTGGCATGCAACTATGGTTGATGAATTCACTGCCCTCACTCAAAATCACACCTAGGAGCTTGTTCCACCACCACCTCGCTCCAGTATTGTTTCTGGTAAATGGTTATTCCAGCACAAATTCAACTCAGATGGCTCTTTAGCTCGCTATAAGGCAAGATGGGTCGTCCGAGGGTTCTCTCAACAGCCTGGCCTTGACTATGATGAGACGTTCAGCCCGTCGTGAAGCCGGCCACCATTCGGACTGTTCTCTCGATTGCTGTTAGCCACTCCTGGCCGGTTCATCAGTTGGATGTCAAAAATGCCTTCCTTCACGGCACCATTGCTGAGACGGTGTATTGTCAACAACCGCCGGGTTTCGCCGACGCCACACGACCTCACCATGTCTGCCAGCTCCGGAAGTCATTGTATGGTCTTAAGCAGGCCCCACGTGCATGGTATAGTTGGTTTCATGATTTCATTATTTCCACCGGCTTTTTAGCTTCCAAGAGCGACACCTCCTTGTTCATCGACAAGCATGGTTCAGATGTGGCATATCTTCTTCTCTATGTGGACGACATCGTGCCTACAACCTCTACCATGAGTCTTCTCCAGCAAATCATCTTGTCCTTAAAGCAGGAGTTTGCTATGACTGATCTTGGACCTCTACACCATTTTCTTGGTATGACAGCCCATCTGTCCTCTCATGGGTTGTTTCTCTCCCAAGAGCAATATGCATCGGATGTTCTCGAGCGTGCTCACATGAAGAATTGCAACCCGTCGGCCACTCCAATTGAGGCGCACAACAAGCTACCTTCTGATGCCGGTCCTCCCGTTGCGGATCCAACCTCTATCGGAGTCTTGCCGGTGCGCTACAATATTTAACTCTCATGAGACCGGACATCACTCATGCCGTGCAGCAAGTTTTCCTTCATATGCATGATCCTCGGGAGGTACATCTTTCACTTGTGAAGCGCATCCTCCGATATGTCAAGGGCACCCTCAGCCACGGTCTCTAGTTCTCGCCAAGTTCATCTCATGACTTGGTTATCTACTCTGACGCGGATTGGGCTGGTTGCGCGGACACAAGACGCTCAACCTCTGGATTTTGTGCCTACCTAGGCAACAACTTGATATCTTGGTCCTCCAAGCGACAACACACGGTGTCGAGATCTAGTGCAGAAGCTGAATATCATGGTGTTGCCAATGCCGTCGCCAAAGCCTGCTGGCTGCGACAACTTCTTGCTGAGCTACATCGTCCTCTCACCAAGGCTACTGTTGTCTACTGCAACAACATTAGTGCCGTCTATCTCTCCACCAATCCGGTAAATCATCAGCACACCAAACATGTGGAAATTGACTTGCACTTCGTTCGTGAGCGTGTTGCACTTGGACAGGTTCGAGTTCTACATGTTCCCACTTCGCTCCAATTTGCCGATATTTTCACCAAGGGACAAGCGACTTCGGTGTTTCAAGAATTTCGTTCCAGTCTCAATGTTCGTTCCTCTCCCAGTTGATACTGCCGGGGGGGGGGGGGGTTGTTAAAATATGTATATACGTAGTATATATCTTATATATAATTACTTGCTAACCAAGGCATAGCTCTAGGGTTCATGTACTATATATATGAGAGGAATACAACTCACGGCCGTGTGGCCTATTCTCCTGAATACTCTTTCTCTACATGCAGGAACAACTCCAAATGTTGACCTTGATTGGCTACGGGTGTGAATTCATTTATGAGAATACAAGAAGTGAGCTAGATTACAAGAATTGCAGGCCAGACTATATAGACTGCTCATTGAGCACTGTTCATAATATAAAGATGTAATAACAGATAGATGGAGCTATATTCACCACAGACGTCCCATCAGGCTAGCGGAGCTCCATACCTCTTAGTGTGTGCGGAGACGAGAATCGCCTGCCGACTTGCGTGCCTTATTACACCTAACACTTCTCTCTCTGTTTTTTTTTTCGAGCAACCTAACACAGTAACACTTGTCATACCTAGAAGATTTTTCAGCACACACTTTTCTCATTGAATGCAAAGCATGCGCATATTATAATTCAAACGGACTTTGATATTTTAATAGAACTTGCTAATTTTCAGCTTTTCAATCACCGTTTTAAGACATCAGATCTAGATTCAACAGTTTATGATTATTATATAGAAAATCCTATAAAACAAAAATCAAAATACAAAGTAACAAACTATTGATTGAAAGTTTTCAGTTAATCGAAAACTAGGAAATATCTATTTTAATACATTAAGGTACATAGCAACATCACGCAGCAAGGAAAATTTTCATAAATCAAAAATCCTTTGTATACCAAATTATTCTCTTTTGTTCGTGGAACCTAATATTTAGTGTCACTATTAGGTCTTATTTTCATTTTGATCTTTTTACGTTACCATGGGAGAATATCAGGAACCATGATGCCCATTGCCTTTAGAGATAATAAGATCTACCGTGGCGGTTTTTTATTATGCCCGCCACTGCTAATAAAAAAGGGGCATGCAACATCATTGTATGCTTGTTTTGTAGTGTCTTTTTTTCAATATGCCATTGTTCCCGGTTCAGTTGGATGGATTCCATGCAAGAGCATAACCTAAGAAGAGAAGCCCATATAGAACCTATACTCGATGCTTATCGAAGCTTGAGGTTTCAGGTATTGTATATATACATAGCCATGTGGAGAATTTTAGGGAATGGAAGAAGCCATCCAGGCGCCATTATTTTTGGTAGAAATATAAGGTTCTTGATACTACTTTATTAGTATCCTCCATGTATAGATAGAAATGGATTAATCTTTGCTATTATCATGCCTTAGCTATGTAGGAGAAACCAAACCGATCACATGGTGTTGTTAGCTGTGTCATATCAACCAAGTTGGTGATGAAGACATGTCAGGTTGCATAAGAAAATTGAGGAAGCAGACAGCATGCTTCTGCAAATCATGTTGAAACAAATGCACATCTTTCTATTTCTAAACTGGCGTGATTTCTCTGAATGACATCATGCCACATCATCTCTATTGATTTCTACCGTTGGATGGACTCCAACTATCATCTGAAATGTGGAAACAAAGGCTGCTTACGTTGGGAGTTCTGGACTCTTTCATCTTCCTCCGGCAACTCCATCCCAAAGAAAAAAAATGCTGGCACACCGCGCACCGCCCCCAATGCCCCAGGACACATTCTCTTTCCCTTTGGAACCGGTCTCCCACGCCTCACTCAGCCTCCTAGAATTCTTGGCCTTTTGAGCTTCAGTCGGCGAGAAGCCATGCTTGGCCACGAGAGGAGCAACCAAAGGACACAATGATGTGCATTTTCTTGGTGAGACAATACCTAACTGGGAGGACATGGAGAGATTGGAGCACGAGACCATTCAACTGCTCCGACGGAGCAGCAAGTGGGCGTGGCCATGCATAGGCCAGGGGATTCCATTCCCCACCAATGATGGGACGAGCCATTCAGTGGGAATGCACATCATATGCTCAACGAATAGTCTCATAAGATGTCACTAGGAAAGGTAGGATAATTTGATATGCCGGTACCTCATTTGGTTAATAATAAACTAGTTATGATGAAATAGTGTCCTTGCAACAGTCTTTGTCATCTTTCCTTGGCATTAACTGCATATTATTATACACTTCTCATGAAATAGGAAAGTTTACATGAGAAATTCATGCTTTATGCTTGCCCAAGGAGACATGTAGACCAGACAAGAATTTTGTTTGTACAACAATTGCCAAAGCCAACAGTACCTAAAATTTTTGGTGCCTCATAATGTAGGGGTATGTATTAGCGCCATGCGGTGTTTTGATCAACTGAGTTGATAAAACTTAAAAATAACAATATTAAAGTTAACTTTGAAGGGTATGTAGCAAGTTCACTTAATCACCATGTAAACAAAAATAATTACATCAGTTTACATGTCTTCATTTACCTTTCAACTGATAATATATGCTCCTAATATCATTTTACCACATTTAATTCAGCATCTCAATTGAAGTTTAGCACTGCTCAATATAACTTAAAAAATCATTGTGCCTTACAATGTATCTTCCATATATCAATGAGTTATTGTGTACAGATTCATCCTTCTTAGAAAAGAAATATTAGTACTGATCCATTTAACTAACAGGTTTAGCCATTTTCTTTGCCATTTCCAACAAGCAAACAATGGCAATCTCTTGTATAAGTTGAAGTGTTTATATAAACACGAAAGGTCTTTCTTTTATCATAGATAAGATAAATAGCATACTTAAGTCACTAAGAGCTTTACTTCTAAATGGAAGGACCCCCACCCCCCCTCCCCCAAATTATAAAGGAGAAAGCCTAATAACTATTCTGCTGAATATGATTTGCACTTGGTGCTGCTACATCCTATTCAGAAAATGGAATCAGTAAATTAGGTAAAAACTGCTAACTGATCATATACACCGTTGAAGACGTCATGATGAAACTGTATCCTTGTTGTATCGGTATGTATCCATTTTAGGAGAAGGAGACCATATATACATGAATATAGGAACCACTTCTTTGAGTAGCATGCTCACTTCCACAGTTTTTTTTTTTGAATTTACTCCATTGAGAAGTGAAGAATGATGATAAAATGTCATGATTTCATTCCCACCATATGCCCCATAAAGGTGCATGCCGTCAAACACATGATTTATATCTGCTGGAGATGTTTAGTCTGACAATATGTGTGCTATACCCAGGTAAGGTTACTCCTTTCAGTTCAATATGCCATTGTATGCTTGATAAAAAAGGGCATGCAACATCATTGTATGCTTGTTTTGTAGTGTCTTTTGTTCAATATGCCATTGTTCTATTGTTCAATATGCCATTGTTCTCGGTTCAGTTGGATGGATTCCATGCAAGAGCATAACCTAAGAAGAGGATCCCATATATAACCTATACTCGATGCTTATCGAAGCGTGAGATTTCAGTTATTGTATATATAGATAGCCACGTGGAAAATTTTAGGGAATGGAAGAAGCCATCCAGGTGCCATTATTTTTGGTAGAAATATAAAGTTCTTGATACCACTTTATTAGTATCCTCCATGCATATATAGAAATGGATTAATCTTTGCTATTATCATGCCTTAGCTATGTAGGGGAAACCAAACCGATCACATGGCGTTGTTAGGTGTGTCATATCAACCAAGTTGCTGATGAAGACATGCCATGTTGCATGAGAAAATTGAGGAAGCAGACCAGCATGCTTCTACAACTCATGTTGAACCAAATGCACATCTTTCTATTTCTAAACCGGCGTGATTTCTCTGAATGACATCATGCCACATCATCTCTATTGATTTCAGCCGTTGGATGGACTCCAACTATCATCTATAATCAGGTAGTGTTTCAGTTGTAATCAGATAGTGTTTGTTAGGATAAGTGTTTCTGTTGTAATCAGATAGTATTTGTTAGGATCGGCCAGCTATAGTCTGTTAGGATTATGTTGTATCGTTGAGATAGAGCTGGTCGATAACAACGAATCCTATCATGTTGTACACGCCATGGTGACGGCTGTTGTCACCTATATAAACAAAGCTACGCGGCCCTCCAGGGTTCAATGCTTCCACAAACATTTACATGGTACAAAGAGCCTATCCTCAACTCATCTAAATCCATGGCATCATCCTGTCCCAATACCGCCGTCCTAGCAGCGCCGTTGGCACTCCCGGTCACGGAGAAGTTGCAAAAGGGGAACTTCAATCTGTTGAAAGCACAGGTCATGCCGTCCATCCGCGGCGCACAGCTCGATGGGCTCATCCTCGGCACCAACGTCGCCCCGGCAAGAGAAGTGGAGACTCAGGTTAAAGACAAGGTGGTACAGACGCCCAACCCGGAGTACTCCAAGTGGATTTCTCGTGATCAAGAAGTTGTGAGTTATCTACTCACGACACTCACGAAGGAGATCCTCACCCAAGTCACCGACAAAGCATTGGCGGCTGAACTATGGAAGGCAATCATAGAGATGTAAACACGCGCATCGCCCTGGCTTCAATGCACAAGGGCACGATGGGCCTGACTGAGTACTTCAACAAGATCAAGACCATTGCCGATGACATGGCCGTGGCGGGCAAGCCTCTGAAGGAGGAAGAAATCATCAGCTATATTCTTGCTGGGCTCGACTATTTCTACCATGGCTGCTCGTGTTGATCCCAGATCAGTAAGGGAGCTTCACTCACAGCTATGGTCCTTTGAAAATCATATTGATTTGCTGCATACTAATCAATCTTCTGTAAACTCTGCCTCTCGTGGTCATGGTGGACCTGGACGCGGCTTCCCTCGAGGTCGTGGTGGACATCATGGCAGGGACTCCAATGGATGTGGCGCTTCGATCCCAGGCCGTGGTGATTGCAGGGGTGCAAGTGGAAACCGCAATGGCCACAACACTGGTTGTGGTCGATCCAACAAACCCATCTGCCAGGTGTGCGGGAAGGAAGGTCATGTTGCTGACATTTGCTGGTATCACTTTGACCTCGACTACATCTCGGGCAAGCCGCAACTTCCATGAACAAGTACGGCGTCGACTCCAACTGGTACACCGACACGGGTGCCACCAACCACATCACTAGGAACCTCAACAAGCTAGTAGTTCACGATCACTACCACAACAACGACCAGATCAATACGCAACTGGATTAGGTATGACTATCGATCACATTGGTCAGGCTATTGTTTCTACTCCAAGTCGTAATCTACATCTCAAAAATGTACTTCATGTACGTGATGCTTACAAAAGTCTAGTGTCTGTTCATTGTTTTGCCCTTGATAACAAAGTATTCTTGGAATTTCACCCTTGGTGTTTTTTTTTGTAAAGGACCTAGAAACGAGGAGAACACTTCTTAGTGGCAGATGCAAAGATGGCCTCTATCCTCTCCCTTCCAATCTTCACCTTTAGAGAAGAAAGGTGTTGAGTGCAATAAAGCCATATCCTGAGAGATGACATAGGAGATTAGGGCATCCCTCACTGCCTATTGTTCATCGAGTCATTAGTTCTCATAATTTACCTTGGTCCATTAGTAAGAATAATGCTGATGCAATTTGTGATGCTTGTGAACAAGCAAAAAGTCATCAGCTTCCTAACCCTGTTTCCATTAGTAGATCTAAAGAACTTTTGCAACTTATTTTCTCTGATGTATGGGGGCCAGCACCGGATTTTTTTGGAAGGAAGAAATATTACGTGAGTTTTATAGATGATTACAACAAATTTACATGGATTTATCTCCTTAAGCAAAAGTCTAATATTTTTCAAAATTTTAATGAATTGTGGTCTTTGGTTGAAAGGCGTTTTAATCACAAAATTATTTCCATTCAGTTGGATTGGGGTGGTGAGTATGAAGTCTTACATTCCTTTTTCTCGCAAAATTGGCATTACAATTCTTGTTTCCTGTCCTCATGCTCACAAACAAAATGGTGCAGCAAAACGCAAACATCGCCATATCGTTGAAGTTGGCCTTTCCCTTGTTGCACATCCTCGCATGCCACTAAAGCCGCTATTTATCTCATTAATTGCACCCCAACCAAACTATTGAATTACCTCACACTGGTTGAAGTTTAGCTTAAGGAAACACCAAATTACTCTTCCTTGCGAGTATTTGGTTGTGCATGTTGGCCGCACATATGGCCCTACAATACAAGAAAGTTTGAATTTTGATTTAAATGTGGTGTTTTTATTGGCTATAGCAATCTTCACAAAGGCTATAGATGCCTAGATGTATCTACCGGTCGCATATACATATCACGAGATGTCGTATTTGACGAAAATGTCTTTCCTTTTTCTGATCTCCACCCAATGCTGGGCAACGTCTCAACTCTGAAATCCTTTTGCTCTCTTCCAATCTAAAAAATTACTCTGGGGATGTAACAGTACCTAACCATGTGGTTAATGGTCACACAGATGCTACAAAAAACCCTATAGAATTTGCAGAAAATTCGGAGGAAGATGCAGCTGTAGAACATGGTGGCCATCATGATCACATGCAGGAGCAATTAGGCACGATGATCGGAGATGATCCTCCTGCTCCAATCATTGGCCAACGCGACGAATCAGCTCTGGGATCGCAGCCTGCATCGTTGTCATTAGCTGGCAATTCAGCGACGATCACGTCACGCGCGGTCGGGTGCGCTCCTACACCGACCTCGCCCATGCGTGCATCACATACACATGATGCGCCAGCACCGTCCACGTGTCCACCTTCAACTGGGCCAGATGGAGGCATACTAGATCATCCTTGGCTGCGACCAATGGGGGCGAATTTGTGGCCGTTGCACCAGGATCTCCTGATAGTGTTGTGACCTGTGCTCAACGTGAGATTTCAAGGCCAAAGGTGCACACGGATGGCACATTTAGGTACAATATGTTAGCTATTACTGGTGAGCCGACTGATTTGCGTGATGCTTTGGCTAATTCTAATTGGAAACAAGCTATGGACTGTGATTATGATGCATTAATCTAGAATAAGACATGGCACTTAGTTCCCTTTGCTGCTGGGAAAAATGTTATTGATTGCAAATGGGTGTATAAGATTAAAAGAAAAGCTGATGGGTCAATAGATCGCTATAAGGCTAGAATGGTTGCAAAAGGCTTTAAACAATGGTATATGATAGACTATGAAGATACTTTTAGTCCAGTGGTCAAAGCGGCGACTATTAGATTAATTCTGTCGCTTGCAGTATCGAAAGAATGGTGCCTTAGACAATTAGATGCGCAGAATGCGTTCTTGCATGGTATTCTTGAGGAAGAAGTGTATATGAAGCAACCACCTGGGTATGAGGATAACTTTAAGCCTAATTACATCTGCAGATGAGATAAAGCTTTGTATGGCTTAAAACAAGCACCTCGTGCTAGGTTTTCGCAACTAAGCGCTAAGCTGCAGTCTCTCGGTTTTCATTCCTCAAAGGCAGATGTTTCTTTGTTCTACTATAGAAGGAGTGATATAATTATGTTCTTGCTTATCTATGGTGATGAATTATTGTGGCAACCTCTTCAGAGAAAGCAACTCAACCAATGTTAAGAGATCTCAAGACTGAGTTTGCACTAAAGGATCTAGGTGAACTGCATTATTTCCTGGGTATAGAAGTAAAGAAAACCAAAAATGGCATATTGTTGTCGCATGAGAAGTATATTGGTGACATTCTACAAAGGGTAGGAATGAAGAATTGCAAGCAGGTAAATAAACCAATGATAACCAGTGAAAAACTCTCAAATTATACTGGGAGTGCACTTTGGTCCTGATGATTCTACAAAATACAGAAGTCTGGTAGGCACTCTACAATATGCAACTCTTACTAGACCTGATATTGCTTTTTTTTTAATAAAGTGTGTCAATATCCTCACTCTTCAACTACTGACCACTTTATAGCAGTGAAGAGAATACTAAGATATTTGAGTCATATACTACAGATTGGCCTTAAGATAAATGGATCATTGTCTACACTTGTTACAACATTTTCAGATGCAGATGGGCTAAATGTTTAGATGGCAGAAGGTCCACGAGAGGTTTTGCTATTTTCCTAGGGAATAATCTTGTTTTAAGGAGTGCAAGGAAGCAAGCTACAGTCTCCAGAGGCTGAATATAAAGCTGTTGCAAATGCTACAACTGAAGTGACGTGGATACTAAGGTTACTCCAAGAAATTGCTGTTTCAACTCCAAGATCAGCACAATTATGGTGTGGCAATATTGGAGCTACTTATCTGTGAATCTAGTTTTTCATGGAAGAACTAAACACATAGAAGTGGATTATTATTTTATTAGAGAACGAGTAGCGCAGAAGTTGTTGTCTATTCAATTTGTACCGACTGAAGATCAAGTAGTAGATGACTTCACCAAACCTCTATCAGTTTGACAATTAGAACTATTTAGAAGCAATCTCAACCTGGGCAGTTGAGATTGAGGGGAGGTGTTAAGATAAGTGTTTCAGTTGTAATCAGATAGTGTTTGTTAGGATCGGCCAGCTACAGTCTGTTAGGATTATGTTGTATAGTTGAGATAGAGCTAGTCGATCACAATGAACCCTATTGTGTTATACACGCCATGGTGACGGCTGTTGTCACCTATATAAACAAAGCTACGCAGCCCTCCCGGGTTCAACGCTTCCACAAACATTTACACTAGGAAGTGCATTTCGCCAACGATATAACAAAGCACAATACACTGGAATAATGTGCAAATCATGATTTATCAAAATGTATAGCTCTGTAGCAGTAAACCTGTTTGTGCTGATTTTTTTTCTGTGGCAATGCAAATTTTAACCTTCCTGCTGATTGTGTGGCGCAAAAACAAATGTTGGATCCGTTTTAATTATTCTATATATGGTGTACCTATGATGGAACTGCGATATATGTGATGCAAGTTAGATTTATGAAAAAGTTTATGTTTTTGATAGTGTGCAGGAGTTGCCTGAGTTCTGAAAATCCCATGTTCGAGTCTCATGTTTGGTTATTTCTTTATCAATACAATTGTAGTGTCAAAATGCCAATATGTATTCCAGACTACTTTGTGGTCATATTTAATATTCATTTGAACTGTAAATTATTCCTTGGTTCAGACATGACATGGGTTCCACTCAGTGGCGAAGCTTGAGCAACAATGGAGGGGGGGCCGGTCTTAGTAATTATGTTCAAAATTCTATAAATAATGTCTTTTTTACTGTTCAAACAATGCAATTTTGCTAATGATAGGGGGGCCACGGCCACCCTTGGCCACAACAAAACTTCGCCCCTGGTTCCACTATGGAATATCATAAATCTGAATGCTCAATATGTTACCTCCAGCTTTTAGTTTTAGTGACAAAATTGAATCTGTTACCCGGCCCGTATTTGTGCTTCTGATTGTCAATAAAATAAATGCTCTTAAGCATCAACTTTTCTTTCAACAAAATAGAGGACTTATTGTATAATGCTCATAATCTCCCTTCATACATTCGGTTTTGAAACAATCTTCATATTAGCTTTAGTTTTATAATGGTACTCTACATTCACTATTTTTTTGCTATATAGCTTGAAAAGGTACTCCATTAATCAATTGAACAACACCACTAATTTAGTTGCTTTAAGACATTCAAAGTGTTCTATTTTATTCTTCCCTACGCATAACATAATTGATGGGGGTAATCAGGCATGGCAAAATGCCGCACCATCTTTCTAGTGCTATCAATGAAGTATGAAATTTCAACATGTGTTTGGAAGCATGTGGCACAACTAGAACGTTTTTCTAACACGAATGCCCATGAAATTATGTGATACAAACCAATGTTATAGTAGTGAACAATTCTACAAACAAACACCTATATGCCATATGATATCAATTCGACCATAAAAAAATATGATAGACTATGTGATTCCATCTGTGAGGTTCAAATAATGCCAACAACACGTCCAAAAGTACGAACAGAAAGATCTACCCTGCATCATGGTTTGACAGCTGCATGAAACTGTCACTACAATAATCAAATCCTAAACAGATTGTTGGCCAGGTTAATGATGAATAGCGTCCCAGCACTGCCAAAACTCACAGGTACGTCTAGAACCGGAACGGTAAAAGAGGCTCCATTGTTGGCATGTACATATTGTACAGAATCTGATTTCACTGATCACATAATATATAGTTCTGATAATACACATCGTCCCCATTAGGCCAAAAGAACATAAACAATCGAGAAAGTAGAAACATAAAGAACAGAAGTAGTGATTATGGGGCATCGGTGTTATGTTAAAATAGAACCCTTAAAATATTGATATGCCATACAGAAACCATGTGAATTTTAATATGATCTCTAGCTAGGGTTTTTAACTGGAGAGACGATCAAGAAAATAATATATTTAGCAACTTAAACCAGAAACAGGCATGTAATACACAAAGTACCTTAAATCAACAAAGTACTGTCACCACACGGTCCAAGACAAGCATTTAATGTTTTAAACCCATTCTGGTCATACAATATCTCTCCGTTTTCATAACTTATTAGTTATTCCACGTTATCACCTGGAGGAGGAAGAAAAGGAGGACGCCATGGCAGGAAAAATGGATAGATCTTGTGGTTGCTAATAAATGATTTCTCTGGGTGCACGCCTGTGATGTCCTTGGAGCTGATGTTCAGGGACGCGGAGTAGAAGGCCTGCTTATAATCATTGGCCTGCGCCAGCAGCAGCCTCAGGTGAACTAGGCCATCGTATGCTAGGACGACCTGCACCATGTATAGTTTCATAGCGAGCTTGGAAGCCAGCCCCTTAAGATTCACTGGATCGTAAGCGGCCCACTCTCCACCTTCACCTGCGGCATTTCCTTCTCCCCGCCAGAGCCATGACCGTACAGTGAACTCAACATTATTGGGCCCGCCGTCTGATGACACTGCCACCAGGCCGATGCTTTTAGGGTTGCCCATCTCCATGACTTTCATCTGTGTCATCAACTCTGAGTGCTGCAGACAAGTGGGCAGGTCAATGATGGAGTAGGACATTGAGCTCATGTCTAGTGCAGCGAGACAATAGCCAACGGTGAGGTAGCCGCACAGACTGTAGACAACCTCGCCAGCACGCTGCTTCCAGACTATGTATTGCTTGCATACCGCGTACCTTTCCGCATCGGCTTCACGACACCGTAGCTGCTCTATCTGCCACTTCCTGACATTGGCGGGGTAGACGTGGCAATGGCCGCTCTTAGATTTGTACACGAAGACAGTGTCCCCGCAGTCCATTATGAAGCCGATCATGTTGTCCGTGAAGGCCATCTGTGGTGGCCACCTCAGCTCACTATGCTTGCTGGTGAGCAGGTTGTAAACGAAGATCATGTTGTACTTGAGCGACTTGAGAAGGAACCAGCCACCATGGTAGTCTAGGATCCAGAGGTCCAGGTAGCGGCGGTACCGTTTCAATTCGCGCACTGCCGTGTCCATGTTGCGAAGGGTGACAGTGAGGTCTGGGCGGGAGTCGGCACCATCGTTCCGAATCATGCGGAGTTCATGAAGGTTGCCGGGAGACTGAAGCAGGCCAAGGAGAGGGCCTGCTCCGCTGTGAAGGCGGTGATAGCGGCGGAGAAATGCTGGAGATGTGCAGATGCTGAGCCACGGTTTGCACACTGCTGACGTGACAGCAAGGCTTGCCTGAGAAAGGAGGCTGAACAGCGCCCTCATCGAGATCGATGAACGATGCATCCCGCATGGCAACTCGACGCGCCATATATCACGACAATAATAGAGAGTAAGCAAATCCTGAAAAGGAATTCAGAAAGAGGGAACCAAACTCAGAAACCTTTTTCAACAAATAGATCAAATCCTAATCGTGATTATCACAACATACAAATCAAGAATTAACCTTTCAAATCCATATAGCCAGTTCTCAGATCGAGAGTTAACAAGCTCTACTATCAGATGACACAGATCTGTGAACATCAGAATTTTGATCTGAACTTCCATCCAACACACAGCGTACGTGAATCAAAAGCGCTTTATCTGACAAAAAAAAAGTCTACAAGAATTTCGAGCTTTTCAAATCAGGCAAGAAATGAGTATTCAGAAATCTAGGGTTTCAAATATGAGGAAAACACCTGTGTCTTCCGTGGTGTTGTGCTGTTCGTAGAGCATAGAGCTCAGAAACGGAGGAACGCGGAAAGAGCAAAGGCGGAGGAGGAGGTGATGAAGACCAAGAGAGGAAGAGATCGACCTTATTAGGTTGGATCTTGGCAGCTCTGGAAGCGGGCGCCTCCTTCGTTTTGCTCCTCCTCGTCCTGCCCCTAGCCTTCGGTCACGACCAAGTGGCCGAGGGACATGGTGGATGTCTGCTCGGTAAACGAGTTCTGGATCAGGATCTCTGGTGTCACGTATGGAGCAGCAGGCCTGTGCCCATTGTACAAGAGGAGGACACAGTTCACTGTGGGGAAGGAGGAAGGGAGGAGTTTCTAATACCTCATTTTGGCTGCTGGAACTATTTACCTTTTTTGTTTGGTTACAATGTCACTATTTACATAGGATTAGGGGACAGGTGGGTCTGCCAGGTGGCTTTTTTGTCTTTAAATAACCATTTGGGAAATGTGTATGCTCCCATTTCAGCTCAAGTGTTCACCGTCAATGCAAATAGAAAGTAAAACACCACAAAGTACAATCTATTTGATATCAGAAACCCTCCGGCTTTATGTTCTCCTCTCTTACAGCCTCTCCAATCTCCGGCATACCGCATACTAGACAGTTTCATTTGACACGATTGTGTAGTTCATATCATACACAACCGTAACTATGTAAGAAAGATACTGGCATATGAGTATGTTTTTTCCTAAGCGATGGATAACTTTCCCCATGGATATCAGCACGGACGGTAGGAGTCAAGTAAGTGGAGCCAAAGGTTAATGAATAGGCAATGTAGCAAGACAACATTACAATCCCAAAAAACATTAACAAAGATGGCAAGCGTGGATTCTCTCATTACCACAAAAATAGCCTTTAGCGGCAATAAAAAAAAATCATGTAGCTGCGGATTAAAAGAAGCCCGTAGCTAAAAATGTTGTATCATTTTTAGAGGCAGTTCAAAATGCGAACTGTCGTTGAACATTTTTTTAGAGGGGGTTTATATTGTGAACTGCCGCTAAAAATCTTTTTTGAGACGGTTCACAATGTGATTCAGGCCTAGTTCAGCCCAACTAGGCCAGCAATCCTATATAAGACCGGATAGGGTTTACTCCGCACACCCTAACCCACAAGTTCTCTCCCCCCGCCCCCTCACTCACCGCCGCCTGCCTCCTCCCTCCCCATGCGAGCCCTCCCTCCCCCCTCTCTCTCTCCGCGCGGTCCCTCTCTCCTCTCTCATTCTCCCTGCACCGCCTCCTCTTCGGCGCCCTTCCTCTCCCAGACCTCCAGAGGCAACGGCGGCTCAGAGTAGATCTGGGTGGCGTGGATCCAGGAGGCAGCACCCTCCTCTCCCCAACCTTCAGAGGTGGTGGCGGTTTCGAGTAGATCCGAGCGGCGCCATCCTCTCCCTGATCTCCGTAGGCAGCATCGGCTTCAAGCAGATCTGGACGGTGCCCATCCTCTCCGAGTAGCGGTGCACATTGGGGAGGAAGCGTTCTCCCTGACCTCCGGAGGTGGCGGCGGCTCCGAGCCTATCTGGGTGGCACACCCTCCTCTCCGGGCGGTGACGCCCTCTTCTCGTTGACCTCCGGAGGCGGCGATGGCTCCGAGCAGATCCGAGTGGTGGCGCAAATCTAGGTGGCAACACCCTCGTCGCCTCTAGAGAACGCCCTCCTCTCCCTGACCTCCAGAGGCGACGAAGGCTCCAAGCATATCCAGGTGGCGGCGCAGATCCAAGAGGTGGTCGCCCTTCCTCTGGAGGTGGCGGCGGCTCCCCAGGCGGCGCCCCTTCCTCCCTCAGCGGTCGTCCCTCCTCTCCAAGCGGCGGTAGCCTTGCCCCTTCCCTAAGGGCAGCCGGATTTGGCTCTGGGGTGGCCTTGCATGGCCTTGTGGTCGGGCAGCAGCGTCGAGGGCTTTTTTTTGTTTTGCTTTTAGATCAATGGGTAGTGGCATGTGACATCTTCACCCGCTGCTGCTAGTAATATTTATGTAGCAGCAATTTGAGGCATCCTCTGGCTGTCCGCCACTTTAAACGTGTTATTTTTAGCTGCAATTGTGTAGCGGAAGGTGATCATACCCACGGCTATAGTACTTTTTTCAACGGCTGCTTTTGTGGTAGTGTATGGAAGGGGCGAATTGTGAAAAATCGGTAATACTTAGAATTGAAGAAACACTTGATATGGTACTCAGACCAACCTGCTCGAGGCTGTGGTGCCTAATATTGAATGTTGAGGCTGTTGCTTTGCAGTTTGATCTGCATCTTGTTGGAAACAAACAAATTGAAATTTAACTATCATATGTTTAGTGTTTTTCATTACCACTTTTCTTTTCTATCATATCATAATAAATAGCCATTTCCAGTTATCACACTTTAAAAAGGCCCAACTGAGCAATTAATCTGGTCAAATATATTCTTACATATGGATTGGCCCAAAGTGGTTTAACCGTCACTTTGGCTTGTTTTTCAAGAAAAACAAGGTGTTGGCTCACCTGATGCATGTCGGAACCCGGATTTCCTTCTAGGTTGGGCAAGAAAGTGGTTTGACCTTATTTTGGCCTGTTTTCAAGTAAGCCAACATGTTGGTTCACCCAATGGATATGGAAGCCCCGGATTTCCTTCTGGCTTTGCCAAGAAAGTGGTTTGACCCTTATTTTGGCCTATTTTCCAAGCAAACCAATGTATTGGCTCACCCGATGAACATGAGAACCCCGTTTGGCCTGTTTTTCTAGCAAACCAATGTGTTTCCTCACCCAATGTGTTTTGGAACCTCGGATTCCCTTTTGGGTTGGCCAAGGAAGTGGTTTCACCCTCATTTTAGCCCTTTTTTTTTCAAGCAAACCAATGTGTTGCCTCGCCCCAATGCAGTCTAAAACCCCAGAATTCTTTCTCAAGAGCCCACAACCATCCATTCTCACACATACACGATGTTTCAAGGAACGCGCCACAACTTTCTTGGCATCCTCCATTGTCCCTCTGTTTTTCATGACTTCTAAGGTTTTGGTCCTGGTAGCCTCCTTGAGATGCCTAGGAAGTTGGTTCCAGTCGTGATTTGGGCTTGATTTCCCTTGCAAAATGATGTGAACAACGGTTCCTAATCTTCCGAAAGGTTCTAGTAGACTTGATTTGATTGGGGACAAAACAAAAATTGATCTAGCTTCCCAACAACAAGTTAAGGACCCCGCAATCGCAGTACAACATCTCTTCTGGTTATCAACCGCCATTGCACAGTCGACCTCGCTGAGAAGGCTAATCCCTAACCGTGAATCAAGAACACAATCAACAACAAAGAACAATGCAACCAAATTGTAGATGTATGTTTAAATTCATGAAGTTGGGGTCCCATAAACTGGTGAATGGCAACACTGTATATGAACAAAATTGAACTAAGCAAAACCCAAAACCTAATGAAGTGGTGGCTGCTATTTATGAAGAAAGGGTCATGCAAGACCCTATGGACATGCCCCTAATTAGGTTTAACTGGAGACACAGCCCAAACGCCAAAAACATGCGACGCAGTGGCAGAACAGATTTTGGACCCTCTCATGTTTTGATAATTCCTGTTTAGTACGGAAGAATTTTGATGTGTGACCGATGACATTGGAAAGGCCTTCTCCTTAGCTTTCCATTCATATGTAGAACGTCCAACTGAGTCCGTATGCGTCCCGGAGGTCCATTTTAGTGCGTACTGGCCATGGGCTACAAAACAGACTCGAAGTCGGTTTCAATCGGGCCTGCACCTTGACTTCCATGTCTTTGCTGGTCCTCCGCATTCCCAAGTCCTTCTCCCATCATCTTCTGGTCCTCTCCATGGTTTCTAATCATAATATAACTATTCGGTAGCAAAATATTCTGAAAAGTGACACATAACAAAGAGCATAGGAGCTCACCGCTAAATCTAGTTGTTGTGCACGAGCTCTAGTCATTGGACCTTGCAAGTCCAGAATTGATGTAGTGTTGTATGCATCCATAGAAGTGATGTACTCATCATCCTCCCTCCTTTGAAGTGGAGTTGTCCTCAAGTCAAGCTCATCCTCTTCTTCCAAGTATGATTTAAAATCTGAAATGTTAAAACTAGGACTAACCCCAAACTCGGGAGGCAATTCAAGTTTGTATGCATTATCATTAATCTTCTCTATAATTTTGAATCGACCATCAGCTCTAGGCATCAATTTAGACTTTGTTAATTCTGGAAATCTATCTTTTCTCAAGTGCAACCACAATAAATCTCCTACATCAAGCTTTAGTTCCTTTCTACCTTTACTACCAAGAATTCTATACTTTTCAATCATCTTTTCAATTGTAAGTCTAGTATCCTCATGCATTTGTAAAATAAATTCAGCATGCTCTTTAGCATCAATATGAACTCTCTCAGTAATAGGTAGAAGAAGTATATCAAGTGGAGTACGGGGATCAAAACCATAGACTACCTTGAAGGGACTTATCTTGGTAGTAGAATGTGTTGCCCGATTATAAGCAAACTCAACATGAGGCAACCATTCTTCCCACTGCTTCAAACGAAGCTCTCAACATAGTGCCCAAAGTGTGGGTCACCACCTTAGTTTGTCCATCCGTTTGTGGGTGAAAAGTAGTAGAAAATAACAACTTTGTACCCAACTTATTCCAAAGTGTGCGCTACAAGTGACTCAAAAATTTAGCATCATGATGCAATTTACAATCTCTTTGAAAATGAGGTCAGCAATACGAATAACATCATTGTTCTTATGACATGGTATAAAGTGTGCCATCTTAGAAAAGTGATCCACAATAACAAAAATGTTATCACTTCTGCTCTAAGTCCTAGGCCATCATAAAACAAAGTCCATAGAAATATCCACCCGAGGAATAGAAGGTACAGGTAGTGGCATGTATAAACCATGTGGATTCAAGCGATAGTTAATTTTTGACATGTAGTGCAGTGAGCAACAAAATGCTCAACATCTCTCCTTGTCCTTCCTTGGCCAAAAGAAGTATGTGGTCAAAATATTCTTCGTGTTTGTAGCAGCAAAATGACCCATCAATCTGACTCCATGCGCCTTCTGCAATAACAAAAGATGAACGGAACCAACTGGAATGTGTAATAGAACTGCCTTACCACGGAGACGGCTCCGTTCCAGGATCTTCCTCGGGTGGCGACACTGTTGGTCATAACTACGCACCCACTTATATACCGCAAGAGGACGGTGTACGATTGTAGCACTTTTTCCCTTGAATTGAATATTCCAAGGTTTATCGAATCCACAGGGACTTTAGGGGTAATTAAAGAAAGTTAACAATAAAAGATCTAATCAAAGCTACTGTCGAATTCAGGTTGCATAAGGGGAGACTGGCCAGCGCAAAGGTGTGCCAGACAGTAAATCTATTGTTGCACCGATCGGTGCTGGGGTTGATCCAATCGGCACACTGGTGAATCTATCGTTGCGTCGATTGGCGCAGGTGTTGAGCCGATCGGCACACTGGTGAATCTAAGCCAAAGTGTGCCAGATACCTTGTAAGCCTAAGCTGTTAAGTGAGTAGCCAAGTATCTACTAGTGAGATCATAACCAGAAAGTCTAATCAAATAGCATCATAATGGGTAATTACATGGATCAGTGAAAACCTATAATGAATAAGACCACCCTGCTTTCCGTGTGGCTCCTAATTTATCGCTGCCAAGAGGAAACCCTTAATCGCGCGAGTATCTTACCCTACTCAACTATCCAATAGTGCTACGCAGGCTTAGTGCTGTCACCGCTAAACCACACTACTAGTATCATCAAGCAACCATAATCAATACAATATCTAAATACTATCCTAATCACTATGATCAAGATAATATCTACTTACTTAGCCTAGAACTAAGCAATTGGAATAAGCACATGCATGATTATAGAATCAAGATAGACAAATCACCAAAACCATCATCAACATATTCAATCATCCTTGAGATACATAGAGTAAGATTCATCCCCGTTGAGATGGCCTACCTTGATGGATCAGCTCATAACACCAATGGTTCTTGAAACTCAACTAGAGATCTATTCTAACAGGGCAAGCCCCGGTGGCTCTAACTCACGGATCTGTTGTCCCTCTGTCGCCTCTATCGCCTTTGCCGCCACGACCAGGGTTTACAAGTATTTATTATAGAGGTTCTACTCGTACATGACTCGGTTTCTAGCAAATAAGATGGTTGCGCTGATCGGCGCAGGAGATTGGTGCAAGCCGTGTCTTCTCTGGTTTCTTCTCCAAGTCGGTTCCTCTGTCTTCCATAGCTGTTATGTGGGCCTTTCGAGATAAAGTCTTATACTACATGTCGAGATCTTGAAGTATCTTCTAGGCAAATATCTTCAAGTGTCTTGCACAGATAAACTCCCATAAACATGTGGAATGGGCCTCGATCACTTCTGTGGGCCAAAACACCCTTGCACCAACCGGCTCATGGATTGCACCGATCGGCGCACTGGGCTTCTTCAGTACTTTTCATCGGTTCTGGATTCCTATCCTCTCCAGCATCATTCTAATCACCAATTTTACCTGTTTCTGCAATAAAGCTTCAAAACAATGCATATCCAAGTATATAGACAATATCATAGGTAAATGGCCTAAATTAGTATCAATTGTGCTCTAATTAGGGTAATATTCACATATAAAAGGGGCACTTAGGGAGTGCCAACAGACACACGCTCTGACGTCCAATAGTACAACATATGACAGAATAATATAGTTGCAACAAGAACATAGATAGAGTACAGAGTTTTATATAAATCCGAATTTAAATTTACAAACCAAAGTTTTTAAAGTGTGGAAGCAAAATAGATCAACAGTACGAAAGAAGTTCGATAGTAAATAAGATACAACGCCCTCTCACGGTGATACACATAGAACATCCAGCAATGGTAGGTGTTCTGTCCAAAACACCATACCGACAATCAATGGTCTACTCCTCCTCATCGTTAGTTCACCGCTCCCACTCGATGTTCTAGCAATCAGGACGCTGGCCTTCCCAATGGAACCTCCCACCGCAGTGACAGTCTCCACCCTGGCCATCTGAAAACCACATAGAATGTTGCCCTGAGTAACTAATTTACTCAGCAAGACAAACCCGACAAAATGGCCATCTACAACCGACTCCTAGACCTGCACATGCTAAGGGTAGGGTTTATGTTCCCAAAAGCCAGCCTAAGAGTAGATCCTTAGTTTTCATGTTTTAGCATCAAGTTAAGTTGACATGCGAAATAGTAAATTTAGTTTGCATTATGACTACAACAATCATGGTTGCAATACAATTAATAATAAATCCATACAAAAATATTGAACCCATTCATCATATTAATGGCTTCCGACACTGTTCTAGAGCAGCGATCAAGTAGTACTCGTTACTATAAGGGGCAGCGACTCGAATCGATTTACATCCTACAGGAGAAACCTGCTTGCACGATCCATACGTGCTTCATGGAAGCTGCATGGAGCAATCTTTCGCTGCGGTATCGTAAGGTCTTCCGGGTCCAGACTCCACCGAGAAGGGTCCCCCAACGCGATACACCCCATGCCGTCATCCGTGGGTGGATTGTTCCCTCCTCTCAGCACCAGTTCCACCAAAGAAGGGAGAAGGCTATCTTCCGACTAGGCAGTAGTCGTAGCTACGTTAGTTTATTGGGCCCATAACTCCAGCATGCAAACAGTACATTCAAACTTGACCTCATAGGACCGGACACGAGGCGTAGCCTTAGGTGACTCGGACGGATCTACCTCCTTGAAGATAAGTTGTCCTTTCCTTTCCTCCTAGTTGCCCGACCGGTCTTCATTTGTTATCCCATTCCAACCTTTTATCATCTGACATCATTCCCGAGTAATAATATGTCCTGATCTATGAGTGGTCTCCATACCACTCGTCGAATGGTAGTCCTAAATTAAGCAGAGCGACTATCGTCCTGAGGCTATTATCAGGTAAAGGGGACCTACTGTAATTCTAGGTTTTTTCCAAACAACTCCTGTAAACTTAATGCATAGACAAACCTTTATCACCCTATCTAGTGACAAAATGAAGAGAGTAAAAACTTGGTGGGATGCACCGGGGCTTGCCTTGAGTGGGTTCCTGGTTAGCGAGATCACCACCGGGTCCTTCTGGCTCTTGTTTTGGTCCCGCTTCTATGTGGTTCACCTCGTGACCTACATGATATGGATGATGCGATGCATGAGAATAAGTTTCGATTCATGGCACTTCCTCAGCAAATATGTTATAACAATAATATTTCATGTAAAAGTGAACGGGGTTTGTTGATTACTTCAGTAATATAACATATATAGTCGAGGCATAAAGTGGGCGCATTTAGTGTATTTCCTCCATGGACTCCCGCAAATAAGAGTGGTGATTTGGGTACAGAAAGTACGGGGTGTTGTCCATCGAAAATGCTACCAAGCCTTTACTAGTTTTACGGGATTATCGAGTTTTGGAAGGAAGTTAATATTTTAGCATGGTTTTGGAGCCAATTGCTTATGGGCGATTTACTGTTAATAGGACATATCAGGCGTGATTTATTGGCCAAGTTTCACTTACATGCAATGAACCATAAATTTCAAATAATTAAAATAGTGCATAAGGTTGAATAATTAATTATGGTTAAAATGCAAGGAATCAGAACTTGTGCTTTTACAGGGAAGTGCAATATGCCAACACATGGTTATTAACCATGTTTCATGAATTTACTGATCTCCTAGAATTCTTTATGATTTTATTATTGTTTTAGCTCATTAATTTAGTGCTGGTAAAAATACTCACATGCAAAGGAATTTAGTATTTTTCTTAAATAGTACATGTCTACTGGAGCTCAGAGAAATTTTCCTTGCCCCAACATTCGCATTAAATATTTTATTATGCATTTTACAAGGTTGGACTACTTTCTGGAATTGATAAATCAAGGGAAATTCATTTACTGCACGTGGGCCGCATTCCAGCAGCCCACACGAGAAAGGGCTCATGTGCCAGATCTGGCCCAGGCGGGGTGCGGCCCAGAGGCCAGCTTGGCCCATCGGCCAGCTCGGCCGAGCCGAGCGTGCAGCGGCGACGCCCTCGGCCGCGCGCGGTGGCGCGGGCATGGTGGCCAGCCGGAGTGACGGCAGCACCCACATTGGTGCAGACACCCCCAAGGGAGTGGTGTGGGTGCACGGCACATGAGAAGGGAGGGAGATGCTCACCGGAGTGGGATTTTGGCAAGAAAACACCACGGCGGTGGACGACAGTGGTCGATGATGAAATCTCGGCGACAGATCTACACGTGGTCAAGTCGAGTGAGGTTGAGGGCATGCGCTAGGGGTCCAAGGTTTCATGGGTGCGAGGAATCGGGAAGTACTCACTGGAGCTGAGAATGCAAGATGGGGGAGTGGTCATCGGCCGCGGGGGCAAACCTTGCAATCGGTGGTGGCTTGGTGCGTGGAAGGAAATGCGGCTCCGCGTGGAGACCAAAGGTGCCGAGGAGGTGGTCCGTGGGTGCTCGGTGGGACAGCTCGGGCGGCGAGGCGTCGACGCGACAGCTCCAGCACCGAGCGGCAATGGCATGTGGGTTTTGGCGGAGGAGAGCAGAGAGAGAGAGAGAGAGAGTGAGGTGAGGGAAGAGTTGAGTGTTCTGACCGGGGATGGGGACAATAGGGATGTCGGAGGGAGGTAGGGTCATCGATCCGCTGCTTCGGCCGTTGGCTGTACGCCGGCGGCCACGCGGCGCGCGCCGAGTCGGGCGGGGCGGCGGCAGCCGGTTGTGTTTGTTTGGGGAGGCTGACAGGTGGGGTCCGTGGGGATTTGATTTTTATTCCTTTTTCATTTATTTCCAAACTCCAATAAACTACTGGTGCTTGTTATTTTCATTGGATTTAATTGGTGGCAGATCAATATGAACCAAAAATATGGGCGAGCTCCATACAATGTGCTGGATTTTATAAAAATGCTAACTACCATTAGTTCTTCATAAAATTTAAATAGGAATTTTGTAAATAGGGCTGGTTTTTGACCCTATTACCATTTATTTGGGGCATTTATTAATGGAATAAATATCTAAGAAATTCATCAAAATTATACATGATCATGGCCAACAACATATATTTTTGGTAGAGGTGATCTATGTTGAAAAGTTGGGACTTGTAGTTTAAATGTCATTCAAATTTGCTAGAATTTGGTTTGAATTGGACAATTTCAGTTTAACCTTGCCACAAGTTTATTTTCCTGGTGATTCTAACCCTAATTCGGTGGCATGGGTGTCACAGCCCTCCCCCCTTAAAGAAATCTCGTCCCGAGATTAAGTGGTTTCATAGTGGTTTACCTAGGTGGTGGTGTAGGAACTCGGGGTAGTGACTGTGTAAAAACTCCTCTGTTTCCCAGGTAGCCTCCTTTGCGGTGTGGTTGCTCCATTGAACCTTGTAGAACTTGAGCGTTTTTTTTTGCGAGTAACTCGTTCCTTCTCATATAGCACTTTCACCAGACGCTCTGAATATGTCAGGTCGGGTTGTAGTTGTCCGGTGCTCTCCAGTGGAATGTCTACTGGTGTCTTCAAACATTTCTTGAGTTGGGACACGTGGAACATGTCATGCACTCCAGTGATTTCCACCGGTAATCGGAGCTTGTAGGCTACAGGTCCACACCGCGCAATAATGGGGTATGGGCCAATGTAACAGGGTGCTAAGTTCCCGTGAATCCCAAATCGCTGTACACCTTTGGTTGGTGATACTCGGAGATAGACCATATCACCGACTTTAAACTCTAATGGGCGACGTCTTTTATCTGCATAACTCTTCTACCTGGATTTAGCTGCTCGTAGATTCGACTGGATTTCCAGTACTTTCTCCTCAGCTTGCTGCACTAGTTCCGGGCCGAATATTACTCTCTCCCCTGATTCTGACCAACTCAATGGTGTACGACAACGGCGACCATGGAGAGCTTCAAACGGTGCCATCTTGATACTTTCTTGATAACTATTGTTGTATGCAAACTCGGCCAATGGTAAGCATTCGTCCCACTTTTTGCTATGATTCAATACATAGGCCCACAACATGTACTCTAATATTTGGTTAACTCTTTATGTATGACCGCCTGTTTGGGGGTGGTATGCAGAACCCCGAATTAACTTTGTGCCAAGTGACTCGTGTAGCTTTTCCCAAAAGCGTCCAACAAATTGAGGGCCCCTGTCGGATACAATCGTTATGGGCACTCCGTGTAAGCATATGATCCGATCTATATACAATTGTGCATACCTCTCTGTTGTGAACCATGTCGATACAGGCTAACAAACAAGCTATACTCAGTTTGCGTATTCTTGAACCTAGCAATATTGGCATGATCTGATTGATCATCAAGATAGAGGTGAATTGTGCGGTGGCGGCATCAAACAACACTACTACAATAGGAGCCGTTAGTATCATTTTGATTTTGTCCTTTATTGTAATAGCCGACACCATGAGAAATGCTATTGTAGTACACATAGCTGATGTCAACAGCTAAAAATGCTATTGCATGCACTAACAATATCGAACACCGATGGCATCAGCGAAGACGACGATATTGTTGTCTGGGCTGGATACCAATATCGGTCAGGTGGTGATGTCAGCCGTGTCCGATATTGCAATGTCCAACTATAATATCGTCAGGTTATGATGTAAGCATTATCCGATATTACAATAGTCACTACAATATCGTTTTTGTCCGATATTGGTGTTTAAAAAAGTCAGCCCAACACAAGAGTGTGACATCCCCTCTAGGATAGCAAGGGTCTGAGTATAGGAGAACACTCGACGAACCGAGTTACAACAGCATATACATTCATATAAGTATAGAATATGTTACATCATGGTATAATACAACCAGGTTTTTAAAAACAAACTAGAATTTTGCTGAAGAAAAACCGCTTATTACAACAAAAGAGTTTAAAAACTCAAAACAGAAGACCGACCCATCAACATGGCTCGCTAAGCCCGACACCTAGAATGCATAGGCCTTTGGCTGGTGGGTTGACTCAGACTTGCAAAAATAGCACTACTAAATAAATACCTATTTCAAATTTTAGCTCAAAATTACATTTATTAATAATAAAATATGCATCCTGCAACTACTGTAATCAAGTTTTGCAAGAAAAAATTATTTAGTTGATCCAGCTCTTCTCTTCTCATTACTCTCGATTATCCACGTTGTGACGAGCGATCAAGCAGTACTCATTGCTGCGAGCGGCAGTGATTCAAATCAATTTCACTGATGTGGACAAGGGTTCCCGATCTTCCGAAAGATTTAGGATACGTTGATTTGGTCAGAGGCGACACACAAATCGATCCGTCTTCAGAACAACGCGTTCTAAACCCTGCAATCGCAGCACGACGTCTCCTCTGGTTATCAACCATCCTAAAATGATTGACCTCACCGAGAAGGCTAATCCCTGTCTGCGAATCAAGAACACAAGCAAGAATAAAGAAGAATGCAACACAATTGCAGATGTATTATGAATCTCACAAAGTTGGGGTCTCACAAACCATGATGACGGCAAAACTGTTATGAACAGAATAATCTAAGCAAAACCCGAACCCTAATGGTGTGGCAGCGGCTGTATATGAAGACCCTAGGGTCGTGCAAGGCATCTGGACGCGCCCCTAATTGGGCTCAACTAGATACAAAGCCCAACGGCCAAAAACAGGCGACCAGCACCAAAACAGATTCTGGACCCTCTCTTGTTTTGACGATTCCTGATGACTCTGGATGCATTTTGACATGAGACTGGTGGCATTGGAAAGGTCTACTTCTTATGTTTCCGTGCATATATAGAACGTCCAAATCCGAGTCCGTATGCGTCTTAGGCATCCGTTTTAGTGCAGACTGGTCCTGAGCCCGAAGCAGACTCGAAGTCAATTTTGGTTGGGCCTCCACCTTGGCTTCCACGTCCTTGCAGGCCCTCCACGTCTCCAAGTCCTTCTCCCATCATCTCCTGGTCCTCTCCATGGTTCCTAATTATAATATAATCGTTAGGTAGCAAACCATTCTCAAAAGTGACATATGTTGAAGAACGTAGGAACGAGCTCACCTCTAAATTTAGTCGTCGTGCATGAGCTCTAGTCATTGGATCTTGCAAGTTCAGAATTGGAGTAGTGTTGCGTATATCATTAGGAGTGATGTCCTCATCATTCACCAGCTAGGTAAAACCCGACTACACGACACATACACACCACATTGGTCGTATATGGCAACTTTTCCCGCTAACTCGAACCAGAGGTCGATCCATTTCCAACTTCCCCGGGAATATAGAGACCCCACTTGATACCCGTCCTAGATGTTATCCACGGGCGGCCACTATTTTCCTCCCATGAGACTTCAGTCTCACTAACAACCAAAAAATGAAAGTTGGCTACATCCAACCACTAAGGTAGTTAGGGTACATCAGCTTACTGGGTCCCATATACCAGTATGTAGATCGGTACTATTCAATACTTGCTCCCTAGGCCACAACATGGTCCTAATCCGACATGGACGGGGCTACCGCCTTACAAGACCCAGTCTTTGCCCTTTCCTCTATGGTCCTGTCCAGTCTCATCATTGTCATCAACTTTCATTTAAATTCTCAATGATCTCAATTAGCTTATAGCCTCCATGCTTTAAGGTCATCCTATATAGTGCTACCGATATTCCTACGATATAAGCATAGCGCCTATCGTGCTATCCGTACCTGTATAGTATAAAGAGATCATAGGATATGGTAGTGATGCAGGTGGGTGTCAATCAATTTATAGAATCTAATGCATAGTCATGACTCGACTGACTGTGATAAAAGAAAGAATTTAAAAATATAGGTGGGATACACCGGGGCTTGCCTTGGGGTTCGTCCGGATATGACGATGCATGTGTGGGGTCGGTCTCGATGATCACCACCTCAGGTTCACTCTTGACAGGCTGCTCGATGATCTCGGGTCCTATACGAGTGTTGAAATGTCACAAGTCAGTGTTAGCAATGCATGAATAGGCAATACAATGTTAGAAAAGATGGTGCAAATAAATAGTAAACAAGGACTTAACTACTCTTGTCTGAAGTATTTTACTCTAATTAAAAATGATTAAGTCTACTAATGAAAGGGATTGACATGCTTAATCAAAGTTAATTACCCTTAATTACCCCATATAAAACTATTAAGGTAAAACATTAATTCAAGAATTAATAAATTAATTATAAATTAAAAGGGTATTTCTTATACTTAATCAAATGCTTTAAAATCATGGAAAATAAATATTTAATTTTATTTCCCAAAGTAGTAGAAAGGAACCTAACAAAATTGATTCCACTATTTTAGGAAGTCTGAAACACTAATTATGAATTATCTAAATTACTAGAATTATTTTTGTACGAACAAATCAGGAAATATAACGGACCAATCAAACAGCAGCCACACCCTGCTACATGGTGGCCCAGCCGCACGAGATCCCGGCCCCGGTCCCATCCTCATGGGCTCACGCGCACACATGCCCTGCATGCAACGGCAGAGCCACGGCAGCTGCGGCGCGGCAGCTGCAGCTGCCGGAGCCCGCCTTTCGGGGCGGCTCGGCCAGCCGAGGCGTCCAGCAGGGCCGGCGCGGCACAGGGAGCACAGGGAGGGGTTTTGCGGTGGCGGTGGCTCACCAGGAATTGCTCAACAACGGGCGACGGTAGAGACCGAGGTTCAGCAAGGCTTAGCTCACGGCAGGAAGAACCAAATCAAGCGCCACTGGTTCCTGCTTCGCGGGGACGTAGTAAAGACCGGTGTTGAAGTCTCAGTGGCGGAGCAGGGAGGGACCAGTATCCTCTGCCTTGGCCTCATCTATCTTGGGGTCTAAATTTTAGTGGGGTCACATCAATCATTAAAATGTTACATATAATTATTAAATATATATTAAATATAAAACTAATTATAGAGTTAAATACACAACAGCGTGATAAATTCATTAAGCTTAATTAAGTCATCTTTAAGAAATGTTTACTATAGCATCACATTATTTAATATGACCTAATTAGTCTTAATAAATTTGTCTCGTCATTCAGAGGGAGGGTTATGGACTGGGTTTTATCAGTAATCTATATTTAATACTCCTAATTAGTATCACAATATTTGATAGGACAGATCTAAAAATTGGAGGGGTCGAAACGAACACACTCTCAATCGTTGCCCCTCATGACCGAATCAACGCCACTGGGAGAGACCCCAAGCCTTCCGCTAATACGTGCTGCATGGCCGGTTAAATCCCAGGATTAAGGAAGGCTATTTGGATGGAGATTAACGCAGATCTCATATCTAGGCGGGAAATAAACAGAGGCCAGTATTAAGCTTCTCATATTTTTGCCGCCAAAAGCCGCCACCAACACATCGACGCCTCCGCAACTCCTTCTACATCTCGTTTCTTTTCTCCAGCAACACCTTCCTCATCACAAACTTTCACGTTGAAGATCTCAGCCAAGAAGAATGTTGCAATCTGGATCATGGACACAAGTTGAAGAACAAGTACATGAACAGATGGAGGGAGTCAACACCTGTGACAGAGGCTTCAAATGAGTAAGCAATGCAAGTCAGATCAATATTTTTTTGATGATCATATTTTAATACTATTGTACAAATATTTTTTTAGAGATAGTACAAGTCCTAGTTGGGTTCCTCATATTGGCATGACGTTTACTAGTCCAAATGAGGTATGCAAATTTTGGCTCATTTACAGAGGCCGCACAGCTTTGTCGTTTGAAAAAGATATGAGAATAACAGTAAGGCAGATGGCAAGGTAACCTCCGCTAGATTTGTATGCTCTTGTCAAGGATTTCGAGGAAAAAATAAAAGAGATTATTTGACTAAGTATCCACAGTCTGAGACTAGGATTGGTTGTGAGGTACGAATGGGGCTTATGCTAAAATGAGAAACAGGAAGATATGAGATATCGGACTTGTTTCTCCAACACAATCATCTGCAGCAAAAACCATGGGCTAGTCACTTAATGCCATCACAATGGAAGATATCAGAAGCACAAGCTTTTGAAATTGAAATGGCAGATAAGTGTGGAATTTGACCAAAGATTTCTCATGAATTGGCAGGTCAGTATGTTGGTGGTATAGCTAACCTTGGGTATACATGCCGTGATCACAAAAATTATTTGCGAACCAAGCGTCAAAATGAGTTAAAGCATGGTGAAGTTGGAAATCTACTACAGTGCTTTCAGAATAAGATAGTAGAAAACCAATCATTTAAATATGATTTTCAATTTGATGTTGAAGATCAAATAACCAATATCTTTTGGGCTGATGCAAAGATGATTACTGATTATGCTCATTTCAGTGATGTTGTTTCCTTTGATACTACTTTTAGCACAAATAGAGATACTCGACCATTTGGTATATTTGTTGGATTCAATCATTTTAGGGAGACTGTGATTTTTGGAGCTGCACTTATGTATGATGAGACTTTTGAATCCTTTAAATGGCTTTTTGAGACCTTTTTGTTATGTCATGGCCAGAAACAACCTAGAACTATATACACTGATCGGGATTTTGCAATGGGAAAGGCTATCACAGCGGTATTTTCACAAAGTTGGCATGGTCTATGCACCTGGCACATAATGCAAAATACCGTCAAGCATTTGAGACGCCTCAAGAAAGATGATTCAAATGTACTTTCTGATTTTAGGGCTTGCATGTATGAATATGAGGATGTCGAAAGATTTAAAGAAGTCTTTAGTAATATGAGGGAAAAAGTTCACAAGCAAAGCTGGTTGGATAGCATTAATATGCCGAAAGAGAAGTGGGCTGAATGCTTTATGAGGAATGTGCGCACATTAGAAATGCGGAGTACACAACTAAGTGAGAGTTTGAACAGTGACATAAAGGATTTTTTTGAACTCAGAATTGAATATTATTTGGTTTTTTTTATCATTTTGAAAGAGTTGTAAAAGGGAAGCGAGATAATGAGATTGAATCAGAGTTTCAATCAAGGAAGAATGTTCCAGGGCGCTTAATGCAAACTCCTATGCTATTGTAGGAAGGTACGCTTTATACACCACAAATTTTTGAAGTTCTTCAAAAGGAATATGAACGATCTCTGGCAGCATACACTAAAATTTTAGATGATGGGAGTGCATATGTTGTAGGGATAACACCACTCAATGCAAAATCTAAGCATGAAAAAGAGTACTTGGTGGTTGTCAGTGATCAGTCTCAAGGGAAAGTGTCATGTGGCTGCCAACAATTTGAGAGTTGGAATTTTGTGCAGCCATGCCTTAAAAATTCTTGACTTAATGAATATTAAGCACTTACCTGAACATTATATCCTAAAGAGATGGATTCGAGAGGCGCGATGTGGTGTTGTTCATGACATGTTAGGAAGAAAGGTCGTGGAAGATCCTAAACAAGATGTTTCACGTCACTACAAGTTTTTGTCGCAAAGATTTAATAGTTTGGCTTCCCGAGCAACTAAATCTGATGAGTGTTTTGTGTTCTTGGACAATGCTCTATATGCTCTTGAGAAACAAATGGAAGAAAAATGGGAAGGCTTATCAATAAACATGAGCCATTCTAATGTACAGAGCACATCACAAATGCCTGAGAACCTGTCAGTAGCTACAAGGCTCAAGAAGAAAGAGAGCAAAAAACGTGGATCAAAGAGAGCAAGAACCTAAGCTGACAAACTACACAAAACAACCGAGGAGACATCCAAATGGAAAAGTACAAAGGTATGTCACAAACAAATTAAGTAATTTATCCTGTCTAGTTGTGTCTAACAATTCCTTGATAATATAAAATAATACAGGGAGAGGAGACAAATAACACAATCATAGCCACCGATGGAAAGGAGTGAGGTTGATGATTATGGATTCAGTGGCAGCTTTACACAGTTACATATGGTATGAATAACATCGCGGATTCATTCATAAAAAAAATTAAATTAAATCTTGTTCTTTACATACCTCATTTGTTTGATTTACAGGGGCATTCGGATTCATATAGCTGGAAGCAGCTAGTACTGTCACAATCAGTGGCGGAGCTACAGGAAAATAGAGGGGGGTGCAGCACATCAAGGAATTTGTATGATAATCAAATTAACATGGTGAAAATTGAGAACTCATAGTTGAGTTTGGGATTTTCGTGGGTGCAACTGTTGGAGATATGCCCAAGAGACATTACGGATTTAATCCATATGTGAGGGCCATACGGATATTGATCCGTGAGGGATTAGTCTACTAATGGGCCAACTTGTCGAGGCCCATTAGAAGGGTCTATATAAGTGGAGGCGGGGCAAGGGGTGCACGTGACCACCAGTCTAGAACCCTAGCCGCCGTGCTCCTCTCTCTCACCCACAAACCCTAGCCATATTGCCGGTGCTAGCACACCGCGCACAATGCTCTAACCCCGTACGTTTGGATACCACGAGGAGGCGCTACTGTTGCTGCGGTGCCGGACGGCTGGACTAGGAGGAGACGATTGTGATCGACTACTTCCTCTACATCGACACGCGACTACGTTGGACGAGCTGCTCCAACCTTCACTTCCGCTCCGCCTGCGCATCTAGTGGTAACGATCCATGATCTCCTCTTGCAAGGTTTCCTAGTTGAATGGTAGAAATTTTATATGCTATCATTATCATAGCCTACTCGTTCCCCTTCAGTGGCATCGGAGCCGACCTTGTGTAGTTTGTGATCTCAATCTTGTGCATATAGTTGATATGCTGATGTATTAGATGAGATCTATTACATGCTTTACAGGTTGATTAGATCAATGGTGATAGGAAGGATCACAAGGTAATGGGCGGATAGCGATACATGCATCATTGATTTATTTGTGTTCTTTCTCCGTGCACGCGCGACTTGTCCCTACTGGCTGGAATCACCATCGGGACTAACTACGTGCACCAGTAGAAGAGCCAATAGTATCATGATCATATACCACAGTCTACTCATGAAGACCTAATGGAAACTGAGGTATTATGAATGACTCAAAATCAGGCAAATATGATTTTTCCGATAGGATTTCCATTGCGATTTCATAGATACAATCTGTTTGGCCACACGTTAGCATTCGCTTCTCGCCTAACTTGTTTTTGCAGAGAATGTTGTGAATGGTATGGCCCAAAAGATGCATGTGATGTATGTATATGATTTGCATGACCTGCGTGTCATGATTAATTACAATTGAGTTGAGGCTATCATATTATTGTATAACAGCTTACGTGTCGACCTGTGATGTTTGACATTCTCATGTAATTTATTACTAGCTATTAGTTGTAGTAGCTAAGTGTTAGTTCATGGAGGCCTCAAGCATGATGGTTGAAGGGACGGGAGACATGGCGATGACAATGGAGATGGAGATCACCAATTGAAAGGGGCCATGCTATTTTATATTTAATATGATTGCCTGTGATGATGTTCCTGTCATCCTATTCATTCATGTGTTATTTATATTGGATATGATTAACATGCTGGAATAGGTTCCCTCAAGAAAAATTAAATTATATGCCCTTCCAATAGCTGCACCTATTAAAATTATGATCGTTGCATGGTAGGTCTGCCAAAGTAGAATACCTCAACTGTCTTAATTATTAGGATAAATGTTAGATATTTACATGCATAGTATTGGTTTAATTAACAAAGCTATCAAAACGATTTTGGGCTTTGGGGCATGGTGTTGGCGCCGGGGCATGTGATGCCACCCAACAAACAAGAGTCACATTGGGATATGATTAGCAAAGTGTTGCTTACCTATGTCACTAGATTTCTAGCGGTGATGCCAAATCTCACTAGGATCTAAGTTGAATATGGATCTTGAACCACTATATGTTGTTTTGAGGGAAAACGGTTCCAAGCATATAGTGGAATAAGAAACTTTTGTTAAAATGTTTAATAAGAGTTTTACATTTACATAGTGCTTATATTCGCATATTTTCTGTTGTCGACCATGGCACCAAACACTACTAATACTTTCAATTTGCGCTCGATTCTTGAAAAAGAAAAGCTTAGCGGAACAAACTTTATTGATTGGTATCGCAACTTGAGAATTTTTCTCAAGTAAGAGAAAAAGGAATATGTTCTAGCGTTTCCCTATCCTGATGATCTGCCAGATAATGCTACTGCCGCTCAGAAAAGGGAGTATGAGTAGCATACCAATGATGCCATTGATGTTAGCTACCTCATGCTTGCCACTATGTCCTCTGAGCTTCAGAAGCAATATGAGAACGTGGATGCCCACAATATGATTGAGGGACTCCATGGCATGTTTGAGAACCAAGCAAGGTCCAAGAGGTACAACACCTCAAAGTCCTTGTTTGCGTGCAGGCTACCTAAAAATGATTCTGTCAGTCCTCATGTGATCAAGATGATTGGTTACATTGAGAATCTGGAGAAACTTGGTGTTGCTCTACACCCTGATTTGGCCATAGATGTGATTCTCCAGTCGCTTGCCACGAGCTATGAGCCTTTCATTTTGAAATTTCAAATGAATAGCATTTAGAAGACATTGGCTGAGTTGCATGGGATGCTTAAGACAGCAGAGGCAAGCATCAAAAAATCTGGTCCAAGTCAAGTTAACTTAGTTCAAAAGGATAGCAAGAAGCGAAAGCGCAAGGCTAAGGCTAAGGCTACAGATGAGATCTCTAGCACTAAGTCTAGACCTGCAGCAGCTCCTAATCCTAAATCGGCGGCTGGTGATCCTTGTTTTCACTATAAGAAAACCGGTCATTGGAAGAGGAATTGCAAGCTTTATCTGGAAGAGCTGAAGAAGAAGCGTGGAGACACTTCTAATTTAGATATCAATGTTATTGAAATTAATAATGTTGCTACACGTCCTTATGATTCATGGGTATTTGATACCGGATCAATGATTCATACATGCAAATTGTTGCAGGGGTTTAAAGAAGCAAGGAAGTGTGCAAAGGGCGAGGTGGATACTCACGTCGGCAATGGTGCAAAGGTTGCTGCGTTGGCCGTTGGAACTTGTCCACTTTCATTACCATCAGGATTAGTTTTGGAGTTAAATAATTGTTATTACATTCCTGCCTTAGGCAAAAACATTATTTCTTCAAAGTGTCTGGAGGAACATGATGGTTATGAGGTCATAATAAGGAACAAGTGTTGTTCCATTTATTTGAATAATATTCTCTATGGTAATTGCCCAACGATGAATGGATTGTACTACTTAGATCTTGAGAATAAGCCTATTTATAACATTGATGCGAAAAGGCTCAAGCCTAATGATTTGAATCCCACATATACTTGGCATTGTCGTTTAGGTCATATAAATGAGAAGCGCATAAAGAAGCTCCATACAGATGGTCTTCTAAGTTCTTTTGATTTTGATCAATTGATACATGTGAGTCTTGTTTACTTGGCAAAATGACTAAGTCGCCTTTCACAGGAAATAGTGAGAGGGCGAGTGAACTACTGGGACTTGTACATACGGATGTATGTAGACCAATGAGTTGCACGGCTAGAGGTGGTTTTTAGTACTTCATAACTTTTACCGACGACTTTAGTAGATATGGTTACATCTACTTAATGAGGCATAAGTCTGAATCCTTTGAAAAGTTTAAAGAATTTCAAAATGAAGTACAAAATCAATTGGGCAAGACTATTAAACTCCTATGATCAGATCGTGGTGGTGAATATTTGAGCCATGAATTTGGTGAACATCTAAAGCAATGTGGAATTGTTCCACAATGGACTCCGCCAGGAACACCCAATGGAATGGAGTATCCGAACGGAGGAACCAAACCATGTTAGACATGGTTAGGTCTATGATGAGCCAAAGTGATCTTTCATTGTCCTTCTGGGGATACGCTCTAGAAACTGCCACTTTCACACTTAATAGGGTTCCATCTAAATCCGTGGAAAGGACGCAATATGAGATATGGACTGGGAAGCATCCCGGGTTGTCTTTTCTTAAGATTTGGGGATGTGAGGCTTATGTAAAACATATGACGTCTGATAAGCTTTCTTCCAAGTCTGATAAATGCTTCTTTGTAGGATACCCTAGGGAAACCAAAGGTTATTATTTCTACAACCGGGAAGAGGGCAAAGTGTTTGTCGCTCGTAATGGTGTTTTTCTAGAGAAAGAGTTTCTCTCCAAAAGGGTAAGTGGGAGAACGGTGCAACTTGAAGAAGTTCAAGAAGCTCTAGAAAATATTTCTTCTTGCGCTATACCATAATTGGATGAACAAATTGTTGTTGAACCAATTGTTGAAACACCAGCCCCGCGTAGGTCAGAAAGGGCATGTCGCGCTCCTGAAAAGTTCACGCTCCTAACCACGGGGCAACACGACATATTATTGTTAGACAATGATGAGCTTAAGACTTATAGTGAAGCAATGATGGGACTGGACTCTGAGAAATGGCTTGGAGCCATGAGATCCGAATCAGAATCCATGAGAGAAAATCAAGTTTGGAACTTGATAGCTCCGCCTGATGGTGTAAAAACCATTGAGTGTGGGTTTTTAAGAAAAAGATAGACATGGATGGAAATGTTCACATCTATAAGGCATGATTGGTGGCAAAAGGTTTTAAGCAAATTCAAGGAGTTGATTATGATGAGACCTTCTCGTCCGTCGCTATGCTAAAGTCTATACGGATCCTTCTAGCAATTGCCGTATTTTATGATTATGAGATATGGCAAATGGATGTCAAAACGGCTTTCCTTAATGGAAACCTAAGTGAGGATGTGTACATGACACATCCTGAAGGTTTTGTCGATCCACAAAATGCTAGGAAGATTTGCAAGCTTCGAAAGTCCATTTATGGACTAAAGCAAGCATCTCGGAGTTGGAATCTTCGCTTTGATGAGGTAGTCAAAGGGTTTGGCTTCATTAAAAACGAAGAAAAGCCTTGTGTTTACAAAAAGGCTAGTGGGAGCATGCTTGTCTTTCTGGTCCTTTATGTGGATGACATATTGCTAATCGGTAATAATATTCCAATGCTTGAAGCTGTTAAGACTTCTTTGAGAAAGAGTTTCTCTATGAAGGACTTAGGAGAGGCAGCTTCCATTTTGGGCATTAAGATCTATAGAGATAGATCAAAAAGGCTATTTGGATTATGCCAAGACATGTACATTGACAAGGTATTGAAATGGTTCAATATGCAAGATTCCACGAAAGGTTTCTTGCCCATGTCGCATGGCATTACTCTTAGCAAGACTTAGTGTCCTTCGCCTCCTAATGAGATTGAGAAGATGAGAGTGATCCCGTATGCTTCGGCTATCGGATGCATCATGTATGCCATGATATGTACGCGCCCAGATATAGCTATCGGATCGGCTATCGGATCGGCTATCGGATGCATCGGATGCATCATGTATGCTTCGGCTATCGGATGAGAGTGTTCCCGTATGCTTCGGCTAAGCGCTGCAAGCAAATTCCAATCAAACCTAGGAGAAGCTCACTGGGTGGCTAGTAAGAATATCCTAAAGTACTTGAGAAGAACTATGGGTATGTTCCTAGTCTATGAAGGTGAGGAAGAGCTCGTTGTAAATGGTTACACTGATGCTAGCTTCCAAACCGACAAAGACAATTCGAGATCGCAATCTGGATATGTGTTTTGCCTCAATGGAGGCGCGGTGAGCTGGAAGAGTTCCAAGCAAGATACGGTTGCTGACTCAACAACGGAGGCTGAGTACCTTGCCGCTTCAGAAGATGCAAAGGAAGTTGTTTGGATCAGAAAATTTGTTTCTGAGTTGGGTGTGGTTCCTAGTGCGTCCAGTCCAACAGATCTCTATTGTGACAATAGTGGTGCCATTGCGCAAGCCAAGGAGCCTAGAGCGCATCAAAAGAACAAACATGTACTACGGCGTTATCACCTTATCCGGGACATCATCGCTCGAGGTGATGTAAAGATATGCAAGGTGCACACGGATTCAAACATCGTTGATCTGATGACAAAGCCTCTCTCTCAGCCCAAGCATGAGGCACATATGAAATCCATGGGTATTAGATATCTGTATGATTAATGTATGAGAGATTATGTAATGTCTATGTTCATGTGTGACTGAATAAAGGGTTATCCTGTTTCATGGATAATAATTATTGCATTGATTACAAGTACGTGACTTGTTTGTGAAACTCATTGTTTTTATAATATTATCCTAAATGATCCCTAGTTCTTTATCATTATATGGGACAATAATGATTCATGGACTAGCACATGTATTGGTTGATGATCATGTTTCACAGATCATTGATATGGAGATATCAAATCAATAATGTGGACACATGTTGGAGAACATGGTGTTGGATTGACCCACTAAAAGACTCTGCTAAGATGTTATATTTGTGCCATCAGTCGTTGTCTTGAATGATATACCGTTGGGATCCTTAGACCTGAGATCGTCATTGATTTCCAGAATGTGTAGTAGCACACTTAGGGGTTACCAAACGCTACTCCATAACTGGGTAGTCATAAAGGTAGCTTTCGGGTATGTTATGAAACATGTCATGGGGTGTGAGCGGTCAAGATGGAATTTGCCCCTCCTAATAACATGAGAGATATTTCTGGGCCCCTCGAGTTAGATGGATTTGTAGGTGCATGGCCATGCCAATGTGATTTAAAGTTAATCACGATGACTAAGAGTTAGTCATGATAAATCCACTAGATGTTCGAGTGAATGGTCGAGCTATTACAGGGATGGCACGTATCTCGCCTTGAGCTTGACTGATATTGTGAGGCAAAGGGATCGCTGAATGCGTATGTCAAAGGTTCAGCCGATATGACCTTTATGTGTATCCAAGAATCAGTATGTGCTGCTAGGTGCCGCTATTGATTTATAATTTGAAAAAGGGTTTTCACATCATTATCGTGTACATGTGAACCTAACCGGTCACACACTTAACAGGTTGGAACATTGCTTGCCTATGTGATTGTCTCTAGTGCAAGTGGGAGATTATTGGAGATATGCCCAAGAGACATTATGGATTTAATCCGTATGTGAGGGCCATACGGATATTGATCCGTGAGGGATTAGTCCACTAATGGACCAACTTGTCAAGGCCCATTAGAAGGGTCTATATAAGTGGAGGCGGGGCAAGGGGTGCATGCGACCACCAGTATAGAACCCTAGCCGCCACACTCCTCTCTCTCGCCCACAAACCCTAACCTTGTTGCCGGTGCTAGCACGCCGCGCACAGTGCTCCAACCCCTTATGTGTGGATACTGCGAGGAGAGGCTGCTGTTGCTACGGTGCCGGACGGCTGGACTAGGAGGAGACGATTGTGATCGACTACTTCCTCTACATCGACGCGCGACTACGTTGGACGAGCTGCTCCAACCTTCGCTTCCGCTCTGCCTGTGCGTCTAGTAGTAACGATCCATGATTCCCTCTTACAAGGTTTCCTGGTTGAACGGTAGAAATTTTATATGCTATCATAGTCTACCCATTCCCCTTCAGCAACTGCACCCACAACTCATAACATAGCTCCGCCACTGGTCACAATGATACACTGCAACAATTTTTTTATCTTTTTTTTGTTTATGTGATTGAATATTTAGAGTGTCGAAGAACTACCTATTGTTAGAACCAATTGATTGTTTGAATTTACAATCGAGTTTTTTTCTCAGTACAATAGAGAAGTGAAATGCAATAGATACTGGCCAAAAGTCTCTGAACCTCTGTTTACTTCCCGTCAAGATGTGAGACCTGCATTAATCTCCATCCAAATAGTCTTTCTTAATCTTGGGATTTAACCAGCCATGCAGCACGTATTAGCGGAAGGCTTGGGAGTCTCTCCCAGCGATGTTAATTCGATGATGAGAGACAACGATTGAGTATGGCAAACTTTGCCATAGATGAGGCCAAGACAGAGGATACGGGTCCAGCAGGGGCCGCGGCTCTCCCTGACATCGGAGCAAAATTTCATTACTTTCTGCATATTGACCTCAATTAGAAAGAAAAACTTAGTTGATGTCTGGACTTTGGTTGCCGGTTTACTCAGCCTAGGTATCACGCAAGCGAAGTTGAAGACTAATTTAATTGGACTGTTAAACAAGATATTTAACTTATAAGTACATTTATATTTTTTTGTTATAATACAAATATAGTAGTTTAATATGGTATCAAACTAGATCTCTTAAGTTCAAGTCCTAGTAACTATATTTACTGCACTACTTCTATTCTATTTTCACGTTTGCGGCCTGAGGAAGCTGTGATCCTTTCTTAAATCACATTTCTAAGGTCACAGGTTAGGCTAAAAAAATTCTCTCGCTTGTCACCATACCAAAACACAGGTCTAAGGTCTGGTACAGATCGTGTTCGTCTCACACGGGCCATGATACCGCTATGTAAGTGTGAGGTAAGGGTTAAGGGATTTTCTCTATCTGCATAAGAATGTCTTCTTCAAAAAAATGACCGAGAGTTGTTTTACTTAAAAATGACCGAGAGCTGTTTTACCCCTGCATCATGAATTACCGCTGTTTATTTTCCTTTTTGTTTTTTCCCTTTGACAAAAAGTTAGGACTGTCCCAAAGAGTCGCTCTTTGACCCATGTTTTCTGCCCATGTGTTCAGTCAACCTCAATTCTCTCCTTCCCTCTCCCAGCTCCCTTCCTCTAAGCAACGACAACCATGGTGGTACATCTCACCGGGGCGTGCGTGCGGCGCGGTCATGCGTGGCTCAATCGAGGGGCTCCACCATGGTGCGAAATCCACGATGACGGCGGCCACGAGCACATGGGTCAGAAGTCGTCGCTAAGCCTGCCCACCCTTCTCCCAGACAACCTGGAGCTCGCGCGCCTTCACGCGCATAGAAGAGAGCAGATCCAACCCTTAGCATCGAGGAATCATGGCTCCATAGGCAGAGATCTGGAGGTGTGGCTCCATGATGGGCACACGATGATCTCCACAAGTGGCGCCTCTCCCTATCATCCTCCTCCTCCACGGCACCCCTTCCTCCTCCCGTCATCCTCCTCCTCCATGGCGCTCCCTTGTCCTCGACTGCACCACCTCAATGATCCTCCCCGTCCACCTCCTCTATGGCGCCACCTTCCCGACACAGCCTCCCCCCCCCCCCCCCCCACACACACACACTACCTCATCCATAGGGCAGATCCGAGTGTGGAACTGCCAGATCTAGTGAGTGGTGCGACAACTGCGGGGACATGTTGTTGCCCGCTCGGCAATGGATAGGCTTGCGGTGGTCCGGCTTTGGTCCGAGCCTACCGCATGGGCTCTTTTTTTTTTTACCATTTTAAGTGCATTACAATAACAGACATCCCCACCGATATTGTAGGCAGCAATACCGGACGGATGATGTGAGCACATCTGATATTGCAGTCACAACTGCAATATCGGCCGGCTTTGTCCGATACACTCTGCAGTATCGCCTGAGCAATAACGGTCAGTTTGGCTGATATTGCAGTGTCAAAATGGCCGATACTGTAGGGCTCTATTGTAGTAGTGCACAGCCTAGTTTTTCTTCAATGCTTCATGATTTTTTTCTAAGCAATCTGTATTGTGCCGATGGAAGTTTCAAGCAATAATAAGAAAATTCAGGTTGCCTATTTGTCAAACAAATAAAGGCACATATGAATGTAAATATTTTTTCATTACTTTAACATTTGGTACAGTTCGAAGTTATAGGATCAAATCTTACTGTTCGAGTCATGTAAAGAATGGAAAGGTATACACACACCCATTACGTAATCCCCATCCGTTTTAATCCCCTTATTAACTAACTGCTCTCGGTCAGCCCCTTGAAGTCGATGGGCGTAGTGTACCTGCCCGGGCGGCTGCGATAGAAGTTCATGGCACTCAGCATGGCGCCCCGCTGCGAAGGGTGCACTCGGTCCCAGAATGCGTGCTGGTCACGGTTAGCGCACAGCGTGGAGTTGGGCAGGCAGGCCTCCTCCGCGCCCAATATTCCGCCTCCGCAGCAAGCGGCGGAGATGTCGGTGTACCCTACTGCCCTTGGGTCAGAGAAGGTGGCCCCCGTGAGGCCGTAGAGGTCGGCGAGGGAGTACGCGAAGCCCGGCAGCTTGGCTGCGAGGCCAGCGATCATAGGCTCAAGGGCATCGTTCAAGCCTGACGCCAGCTTGTTCAGGTCAGCCTCGCACGCGCCAGCGGCGTCCAACAGCCGCGCCGCCGGCACGCACCCCAGCATCCCCACGTTGATTATTGCAAACTTCCTCGCGCCCAGCATGTATAATTCCTGTAATTTTGTCACACATCTTTTTAATAAACATAAGTGGTACGGTGGAAAAATAAATGAATCCAGTGATTTTGTTTATTTGTACCTTTATGGTGGCTGAATAGTTGGAGATGAGGCTACTGTAGAATGCGGGGACGCCACTCTGGGTCCGCGGACAGTGCGAAGACGAACAGGTCGTTGCTGCCAACGCTGAACAGGAAGACAGACTTGGAGAGCAGGTGATTCACAGCTCTTTGGCCTCGCTTGGCGACCATCTGAGACTTGGTGGCCCCGAAGTTCTTCACTTGCTTGGACAACGGGATGTTGCTGCCTGCGTGCTGCGTGCGTATAATCATTATTAGCCCGTATTCCCAACAGCAAGCGAGGAATGCATGGTTTCATATCATCTACTCGTGTTTTAGGTATGCACTTCTTAATGTAATCACAACTGCGTTATTAATATCCGAAAACCAAAAATATTCTGTTCGAGTACACAATGGAGTGAGTTTCTCTTGCTTACAGTTTCTACTGTACGTTCTATGGGATGCATCCGAATTAAATTTTTTTTTACTTTGGCATAGAAGAACAAGGAATTACTCACAGTGGAATCGAGAATCCCAGATCCTGCCGAAGCATAGCTCACACCGGCACCAAGGGCGCTCCGAACCAGAAGGCCGGTTCTACGTACCAGTGACAGATAAGCTGGAGGGCTACTCTTGAATCCCATGTTCTTTGCTGCATCAATGAAGCATATTCAAGCGCACATATATAGATGGAACGATCAAACAAATTATTAAGAGAACACAACCCGATAATGCATACAAATTACTTGTTTCCATATACGATATCCTTCGTGGACTTACCTAAGTAGTCAGCAATGTTGTAGCCATTGCTGAAGCGTCCGGTGGGAACCGAGCCTGGGAAATCGACGCCGTAGTAGGGCTCATTAGCCCTTGGCACATCCGGCCCCGTCAAGTAGTTGTTGTTGCCGACGTCCAGCGTCGAGTCCCCAAACACAAAAATAGCTGGTGGTCGCACGGCTCCATCGCCGGCTGCGGTGCACAGAACTCGCACGGATATCACAAGGCACATCACCATAAGATTCTCCATGCCCGGCATGCGGAGACCCATGATTATCTCTGATGCCAAGCCCAGATCTTCTTTGGGCAGGCAATTTATTACCCACGCTTCAAATTAAGAGTGGTATCGATCGTGTGATGAGTGCTGGTGATAACAAAGAGGGCATATACTATATTTTTATAGGGTCTTCAGCACGGAGAAACTCCTGTTATTCAAAAGAAAATGGGAGGAAAGCCTGCCAAACATTTTTTTCGTGCTTGATCTTATGCAAGTACAACGCAGGAACAACTCCAAATATTGACCTTGATTGGCTACGGGTGTGAATTCATTTATGAGAACACAAGAAGTGAGCTAGATTACAAGAATTGCAGGCCAGACTATATAGACTGCTCATTGAGCGCTGTTCATAATATAAAGATGTAATAACATATAGATGGAGCTATATTCACCACAGACGTCCCATCAGGCTAGCTGAGCTCCATACCTCTTAGTGTGTGCGGAGACGAGAATCGTCTGCCGACTTGCGTGCCTTATTACACCTAACACTTCTCTCTCTGTTTTTTTTTTCAAGCAACCTAACACAGTAACACTTGTCATACCTAGAAGATTTTTCAGCACACTTTTCTCATTGAATGCAAAGCATGCGCATATTATAATTCAAACGGACTTTGACCCATCATTTTTTATATCTAATAACTGTTGCACAGTCCTTTCAAAGTCTTGATTGATCTATTTATTTGATGCACTGCTGATACTCGCCGTGGATCAGAATCCACTGGCTAGGACAGAAATTAGCAATGTGGTCCTTCGTGCAGAAATGTTTTAGTTTTTCTTTAATATTTTAGTAGAACTTGCTAATTTTTAGTTTTCAGTCACCGTTTTGAGGCATCAGATCTAGATTCAACAGTTTACGATTATTATATAGAAAATCCTATAAAAGAAAAATCAAAACACAAAGTAACAAACTATTGATTGAAAGTTTTCAGTTAATTGAAAACTAGGAACTATGTATTTTAATATATTAAGGTACATAGCAACATCACGCAACAAGGAAAATTTTCATAAATCAGAAATCCTTTGTATACCAAATTATTCTCTTTCATTCGTGGAACCTAATATTTAGTGTCACTCTTAGGTCTTATTTTCATTTTGATCTTTTTACGTTACCATGGGAGAATATGAGGAACCATGATACCCATTGCCTTTAGAGACAATAAGATATACCGTGGCGGTTTTTTATTATGCCCGCCACTGCTAATAAAAAAGGGGCATGCAACATCATTGTATGCTTGTTTTGTAGTGTCTTTTGTTCAATATGCCATTGTTCCCGGTTCAGTTGGATGGATTCCATGCAAGAGCATAACCTAAGAAGAGAAGCCCATATAGAACCTATACTCGATGCTTATCGAAGCGTGAGATTTCAGGTATTGTATATATACATAGCCATGTGGAGAATTTTAGGGAATGGAAGAAGCCATCCAGGTGCCATTATTTTTGGTAGAAATATAAGGTTCTTGATACTACTTTATTAGTATCCTCCATGTATAGATAGAAATGGATTAGTCTTTTCTATTATCATGCCTTAGCTATGTAGGGGAAACCAAACCGATCACATGGTGTTGTTAGCTGTGTCATATCAACCAAGTTGGTGATGAAGACATGTCAGGTTGCATGAGAAAATTGAGGAAGCAGACCAGCATGATTCTGCAAATCATGTTGAAACAAATGCACATCTTTCTATTTCTAAACTGGCATGATTTCTCTGAATGACATCATGCCACATCATCTCTATTGATTTCTACCATTGGATGGACTCCAACTATCATCTGAAATGTGGAAACAAAGGCTGCTTACGTTGGGAGTTCTGGACTCTTTCATCTTCCTCCAGCAACTCCAGCCCAAAGAAAAAAATGCTGGCGCACTTCGCACTGCCGCCAATGCCCCAGGACACATTCTCCTTCCCTTCGGAACCGGTCTCCCATGCCTCACTCAGCCTCCTGGAATTCTTGGCCTTTTGAGCTTCAGTCGGCGAGAAGCCATGCTTGGCCACGAGAGGAGCAACCAAAGGACACACTGATATGCATTTTCTTGGCGAGACAATACCTAACTGGGAGGACATGGAGAGATTGGAGCACGAGACTATTCAACTGCTCAGATGGAGCAGCAAGTGGGCATGGCTATGCATAGGCCAGGGGATTCTATTCCCCACCAATGATGGGACGAGCCATTCAGTGGGAATGCACATCATATGCTCAACGAATAGTCTCATAAGATGTCACTAGGAAAGGTAGGATAATTTGATATGCTGGTACCTCATTTGGTTAATAATAAACTAGTTATGGTGAAATAGTGTCCTTGCAACAGTCTTCGTCATCTTTCCTTGGCATTAACTGCACATTATTATACACTTATGATGAAATAGGAAAGTTTACATGAGAAATTCATGCTTTTGTGCTTGCCCAAGGTGACATGTAGACCAGACAAGAATTTTGTTTGTACAACAATTGCCAAAGCCAACAGTACCTAAAATTTTTGGTGCCTCGTAATGTAGGGGTATGTATTAGCGCCATGCGGTGTTTTGATCAACTGAGTTGATAAAACATAAAAATTACAACATGAAAGTTACTTTGAAGAGTATGTAGCAAGTTCACTTAATCACCATGTAAGCAAAAATAATTACATCAGTTTACATGTCTTCATTTACCTTTCAACTGATAATATATGCTCCTAATATCATTTTACCACAGTTAATTCAGCATCTCAATTGAAATTTAGCACTGCTCAATATAACTAAAAAAAATCATTGTGCCTTACAATGTATCTTGCATATATCAATGAGTTATTGTGTATAGATTCATCCTTCTTAGAAAAGAAATATTAGTACTGATCCATTTAACTAACAGGTTTAGCCATTTTCTTTGCCATTTCGAACAAGCAAACAGTGGCAATCTCTTGTTTAAGTTGAAGTGTTTATATAAACACGAAAGGTCTTTCTTTTATCACAGATAAGATATATAGCATACTTAAGTCACTAAGAGCTTTACTTCTAAATGGAAGGACCCCCCCCCCCCCCACCCCCCAAAAAAATATAAAGGAGAAAGTCTAATAACTATTCTGCTGAATATGATTTGCAATTGGTGCTGCTACATCCTATTCAGAAAATGGAATCAGTAAATTAGGTAAAAACTGCTAACTGATCATATACACCGTTGAAGACGTCATGATGAAACTCTATCCTTGTTGTATCGGTATGTATCCATTTTAGAAGGAGACCATATACACATGAATATAGGAACCACTTCTTTGAGGAACATGCTCGCTTCCACAGTTTTTGTTTTGAATTTACTCCAACGAGAAGTGAAGAATGATGATAAAATGTCATGATTTCATTCCCACCATATGCCCCATAAAGGTGCATGCCATCAAACACATGATTGATATCTGCTGGAGATGTTTAGTCTGCCAATATGTGTGCTATACCCAGGTAAGGTTACTCCTTTCAGTTCAATATGCCATTGTATGCTTGATAAAAAAAAAAGGGCATGCAACATCATTGTATGCTTGTTTTGTAGTGTCTTTTGTTAAATATGCCATTGTTCTCGGTTCAGTTGGATGGATTCCATGCAAGAGCATAACCTAAGAAGAGGATCCCATATATAACCTATACTCGATGCTTATCGAAGCGTGAGATTTCAGTTATTGTATATATGGATAGCCATGTGGAGAATTTTAGGGAATGGAAGAAGCCATCCAGGCGCCATTATTTTTGGTAGAAATATAAGGTTTCTGATACCACTTTATTAGTATCCTCCATGCATATATAGAAATGGATTAATCTTTGCTATTATCATGCCTTAGCTATGTAGGGGAAACCAAACCGATCACATGGCATTGTTAGCTGTGTCATATCAACCAAGTTGCTGATGAAGACATGCCATGTTGCATGAGAAAATTGAGGAAGCAGACCAGCATGCTTCTACAACTCATGTTGAACCAAATGCACATCTTTCTATTTCTAAACTGGCGTGATTTCTCTGAATGACATCATGCCATATCATCTCTATTGATTTCAGCCGTTGGATGGACTCCAACTATCATCTATAATCAGGTAGTGTTTCAGTTGTAATCAGATAGGGTTTGTTAGGGTAAGTGTTTCTGTTGTAATCAGATGGTATTTGTTAGGATCGGCCAGCTATAGTCTGTTAGGATTATGTTGTATCGTTGAGATAGAGCTGGTCGATCACAACGAACCCTATCATATTGTACACGCCATGGTGATGGCTGTTGTCACCTATTTAAACAAAGCTACGCGGCCCTCCAGGGTTCAATGCTTCCACAAACATTTACATGGTACAAAGAGCCTATCCTCAACTCATCTAAATCCATGGCGTCATCCTCTCCCTGTACCGCCACCCTAGCAGCGCCGTTGGCACTCCCGGTCACGGAGAAGTTGCAAAAGGGGAACTTCAATCTGTTGAAAGCACAGGTCATGCCGTCCATCCACGGCGCACAGCTTGATGGGCTCATCCTCGGCACCAACATCACCCCAGCAAGAGAAGTGGAGACTCAGGTTAAAGACAAGGTGGTACAGATGCCCAACCCCGAGTACTCCAAGTGGATTTCTTGTGATCAACAAGTTGTGAGTTATCTACTCATGACACTCATGAAGGAGATCCTCACCCAAGTCGCCGACAAAGCATCGGCGGCTGAACTATGGAAGGCAATCATAGAGATGTAAACACACGCCTCGCCCTGGCTTCAATGCACAAGGGCACGATGGGCCTGACCGAGTACTTCAACAAGATCAAGACCATCGCCGATGACATGGCCATGGCGGGCAAGCCTCTGAAGGAGGAAGAAATCATCAGCTATATTCTTGCTGGGCTCGACTATTTCTACCGTGGTTGCTCGTGTTGATCCCATATCAGTAAGGGACCTTCACTCACAGCTATGGTCCTTTGAAAATCATATTGATTTGCTGCATACTAATCAATCTTCTGTAAACTCTGCCTCTCGTGGGCATGGTGGACCTGGACACGGCTTCCCTCGAGGCCGTGGTGGACATCGTGGCAGGGACTCCAATGGACGCGGCGCTCTGATCCCAGGCCGTGGTGATTGCAGGGGTGCAAGCGGTAACCGCAATGGCCACAACACTGGTTGTGGTCGATCCAACAAACCCATCCGCCAGGTGTGCGAGAAGGAAGGTCGTGTTGCTAACATTTGCTAGTATTCCTTTGACCTCGACTACGTCTCAGACAAGCCACAAATGCTATGAACAAGTATGGCGTCGACTCCAACTGGTACACCGACCCGGGTTCCACCAACCACATCACTAGGAACCTCAACAAGCTAGTAGTTCACGATCACTGCCACGACAACGACCAGATCAATACTGCAACTGGATTAGGTATGACTATCGATCACATTGGTCAGGCTATTGTTTCTACCCCAAGTCGTAATCTACATCTCAAAAATGTACTTCATGTACGTGATGCTTACAAAAGTCTAGTGTCTGTTCATTGTTTTGCCCTTGATAACAAAGTATTCTTGGAATTTCACCCTTGGTGTTTTTTTTTGGTAAAGGACCTAGAAACGAGGAGAACACTTCTTAGTGGCAGATGCAAAGACGGCCTCTATCCTCTCCCTTCCAATCTTCACCTTTAGAGAAGAAAGGTATTGAGTGCAATAAAGCCATATCCTGAGAGATGACATAGGAGATTAGGGCATCCCTCACTGCCTATTGTTCATCGAGTCATTAGTTCTCATAATTTACCTTGTTCCATTAGTAAGAATAATGCTGATGCAATTTGTGATGCTTGTGAACAAGCAAAAAGTCATCAGCTTCCTTACCCAGTTTCCATTAGTAGATCTAAAGAACTTTTGCAACTTATTTTCTCTGATGTATGGGGCCAGCACGTGAGTTTTATAGATGATTACAGCAAATTTACATGGATTTATCTCCTTAAGCAAAAGTCTAATATTTTTCAAAATTTTAATGAATTGTGGTCTTTGGTTGAAAGGCGTTTTAATCGCAAAATTATTTCCATTCAGTTGGATTGGGGTGGCGAGTATGAAGTCTTACATTCCTTTTTCTCGCAAAATCGGCATTACAATTCTTGTTTCCTGTCCTCATGCTCACAAACAAAATGGTGCAGCAGAACGTAAACATCGCCATATCGTTGAAGTTGACCATTCCCTTCTTGCACATGCTCGCATGCCACTAAAGCCGCTATTTATCTCATTAATTGCACCCCAACCAAACTATTGAATTACCTCACATCGGTTGAAGTTTAGCTTAAGGAAACACCAAATTACTCTTCCTTGCGAGTATTTGGTTGTGCATATTGGCCGCACATGCGTCCCTACAATACAAGAAAGCTTGAATTTTGATCTAAACGTGGTGTTTTTATTGGCTATAGCAATCTTCACAAAGGCTATAGATGCCTAGATGTATCTACCGGTCGCATATACATATCACGAGATGTCGTATTTGACGAAAATGTCTTTCCTTTTTCTGATCTCCACCCAAATGCTGGGCAATGTCTCAACTCTGAAATCCTTTTGCTCTCTTCCAATCTAATAAATTACTCTGAGGATGTAACAGTACCTAACCTTGTGGTTAATGGTCACACAGATGCTACAAAAAACCCTATAGAATTTGCAGAAAATTCGGAGGAAGATGCAGCTGTAGAACATGGTGGCCATCATGATCACATGCAGGAGCAATCAGGCACGGTGATCGGAGATGATCCTCCTGCTCTAATCATTGGCCAACGCGACGAATCAGCTCTGAGATCACAGCCTGCATCATCGTCATTAGCTGGCGATTCAGCGACCACCACGTCACGCACGGTCGGGTGTGCTCCTACACTGACCTCGCCCATGCGTGCATCACATACGCGTGATGCGCCAGCACCGTCCACGTGTCCACCTTCTGCTGGGCCGGATGGAGGCATACTAGATCATCCTTGGCTGTGACCAATGGGGGCGAATTTGTGGCCATTGCACCAGGATCTTCTGATAGTGTTGTGACCCGTGCTCAACGTGTATGTTAGCTATTACTGGTGAGCCGACTGATTTGCATGATGCTTTGGCTAATTCTAATTGGAAACAAGCTATGGACTGTGATTATGATGCATTAATCCAGAATAACACATGGCACTTAGTTCCCTTTGCTGCTGGGAAAAATGTTATTGATTGCAAATGGGTGTATAAGATTAAAAGAAAAGCTGATGGGTCAATAGATCGCTACAAGGCTAGAATGGTTGCAAAAGGCTTTAAACAACGGTATAGGATAGACTATAAAGATACTTTTAGTTCAGTGGTAAAAGTGGCGACTATTAGATTAATTCTATCGCTTGCAGTATCGAAAGAATGGTGCCTTAGACAATTAGATGCGCAGAGTGCGTTTTTGCATGGTATTCTTGAGGAAGACATGTATATGAAGGTGGTATTCTTGAGGAAGACGTGTATATGAAGCAGTCACCTGGGTATGAGGATAAGTTTAGGCCTAATTACATCTGTAGATATAAAGCTTTGTATTGCTTAAAACAAGCACCTCGCGCTAAGTTTTTGCAACTAAGCGCTAAGCTGCAGTCTCTCGGTTTTCATTCCTCAAAGGCAGATGTTTCTTTGTTCTACTGTAGAAGGAGTGATATAATTATGTTCTTGCTTGTCTATGGTGATGACATTATTGTGGCAACCTCTTCAGAGAAAGCAACTCAACCAATGTTAAGAGATCTCAAGACTGAGTTTGCACTAAAGGATCTAGGTGAACTGCATTATTTCCTGGGTATTGAAGTAAAGAAAACCAAAAATGGCATATTGTTGTCGCATGAGAAGTATATTGGTGTCATTATACAAAGGGTAGGAATGAAGAATTGCAAGCAGGTAAATAGACGAATGATAACCAGTGAAAAACTCTCAAAGTATACAGGGAGTGCACTTTGGTCCTGATGATTCTACAAAATACAGAAGTCTAGTAGGCGCTCTTCAATATGCAACTCTTACTAGACCTGATATTGCTTTTTTTTAATAAAGTGTGTTCACTCTCCAACTACTGACCACTTTATAGCAGTGAAGAGAATACTAAGATATTTGAGTCATATACTACAGATTGGCCTTAAGATAAATGGATCATTGTCTACACTTGTTACAACATTTTCAGATGCAGATTGGGCTGAATGTTTAGATGGCAGAAGGTCCACGAGAGGTTTTGCTATTTTCCTAGGGAATAATCTTGTTTCATGGAGTGCAAGGAAGCAAGTTACAGTCTCCAGATCGTCTACAGAGGCTGAATATAAAGCTGTTGCAAATGCTACAACTGAAGTGACGTGGATACAAAGGTTACTCCAAGAAATTGGTGGTTCAACTCCAAGATCAGCACAATTATGGTGTGGCAATATTGGAGCTACTTATCTGTGAATCCAGTTTTTTATGGAAGAACTAAACACATACAAGTGGATTATTATTTTATTAGAGAACAAGTAGCGCAGAAGTTGTTGTCTATTCAATTTGTACCAACTGAAGATCAAGTAGTAGATGACTTCACCAAACCTCTATCAGTTCGACAATTAGAACTATTTAGAAGCAATCTCAACCTGGGCAGTTGAGATTGAGGGGAGGTGTTAAGATAAGTGTTTCAGTTGTAATCAGATAGTGTTTGTTAGGATCGGCCAGCTATAGTCTGTTAGGATTATGTTGTATAGTTGAGATAGAGCTAGTCGATCACAATGAACCCTATTGTGTTGTACACGCCATGGTGACGGCTGTTGTCACCTATATAAACAAAGCTACGCAGCCCTCCTGGGTTCAACACTTCCACAAACATTTACACTAGGAAGTGCATTTCGCCAAAGATATAACAAAGCACAATACACTGGAATAATGTGCAAATCATGATTTATCAAAATGTATAGCTCTGTAGCAGTAAACCTGCTTGTGCTGATTTTTTTTTTCTGTGGCAATGCAAATTTTAACCTTCCTGCTGATTGTGTGGCGCAAAAACGAATGTTGGATCCGTTTTAATTATTCTATATATGGTGTACCTATGATGGAACTGCGATATATGTGATGCAAGTTAGATTTATGAAAAAGTTTATGTTTTTGATAGTGTGCAGGAGTTGCCTGAGTTCTGAAAATCCCAAGTTCGAGTCTCATGTTTGGTTATTTCTTTATCAATACAATTGTAGTGTCAAAATGCCAATATGTATTCCAGACTACTTTGTGGTCATATTTAATATTCATTTGAACTGTAAATTATTCCTTGGTTCAAACATGACATGGGTTCCACTCAGTGGCGAAGCTTGAGCAACAATGGAGGGGGGGCCGGTCTTAGTAATTATGTTCAAAATTCTATAAATAATGTCTTTTTTACTGTTCAAACAATGCAATTTTGCTAATGATAGGGGGCCACGGCCACCCTTGGCCACAACAAAACTTCGCCCCTGGTTCCACTATGGAATATCATAAATCTGAATGCTCAATATGTTACCTCCAGCTTTTAGTTTTAGTGAAAAAATTGAATCCGTTACCCGGCCCGTATTTGTGCTTCTGATTGTCAATAAAATAAATGCTCTTAAGCATCAACTTTTCTTTCAACAAAATAGAGGACTTATTGTATAATGCTCATAATCTCCCTTCATACATTCGGTTTTGAAACAATCTTCATATTAGCTTTAGTTTTATAATGGTACTCTACATTCACTATTTTTTTGCTATATAGCTTGAAAAGGTACTCCATTAATCAATTGAACAACACCACTAATTTAGTTGCTTTAAGACATTCAAAGTGTTCTATTTTATTCTTCCCTACGCATAACATAATTGATGGGGGTAATCAGGCATGGCAAAATGCCGCACCATCTTTCTAGTGCTATCAATGAAGTATGAAATTTCAACATGTGTTTGGAAGCATGTGGCACAACTAGAACGTTTTTCTAACACGAATGCCCATGAAATTATGTGATACAAACCAATGTTATAGTAGTGAACAATTCTACAAACAAACACCTATATGCCATATGATATCAATTCGACCATAAAAAAATATGATAGACTATGTGATTCCATCTGTGAGGTTCAAATAATGCCATCAACACGTCCAAAAGTACGAACAGAAAGATCTACCCTGCATCATGGTTTGACAGCTGCATGAAACTGTCACTACAATAATCAAATCCTAAACAGATTGTTGGCCAGGTTAATGATGAATAGCGTCCCAGCACTGCCAAAACTCACAGGTACGTCTAGAACCGGAACGGTAAAAGAGGCTCCATTGTTGGCATGTACATATTGTACAGAATCTGATTTCACTGATCACATAATATATAGTTCTGATAATACACATCGTCCCCATTAGGCCAAAAGAACATAAACAATCGAGAAAGTAGAAACATAAAGAACAGAAGTAGTGATTATGGGGCATCGGTGTTATGTTAAAATAGAACCCTTAAAATATTGATATGCCATACAGAAACCATGTGAATTTTAATATGATCTCTAGCTAGGGTTTTTAACTGGAGAGACGATCAAGAAAATAATATATTTAGCAACTTAAACCAGAAACAGGCATGTAATACACAAAGTACCTTAAATCAACAAAGTACTGTCACCACACGGTCCAAGACAAGCATTTAATGTTTTAAACCCATTCTGGTCATACAATATCTCTCCGTTTTCATAACTTATTAGTTATTCCACGTTATCACCTGGAGGAGGAAGAAAAGGAGGACGCCATGGCAGGAAAAATGGATAGATCTTGTGGTTGCTAATAAATGATTTCTCTGGGTGCACGCCTGTGATGTCCTTGGAGCTGATGTTCAGGGACGCGGAGTAGAAGGCCTGCTTATAATCATTGGCCTGCGCCAGCAGCAGCCTCAGGTGAACTAGGCCATCGTATGCTAGGACGACCTGCACCATGTATAGTTTCATAGCGAGCTTGGAAGCCAGCCCCTTAAGATTCACTGGATCGTAAGCGGCCCACTCTCCACCTTCACCTGCGGCATTTCCTTCTCCCCGCCAGAGCCATGACCGTACAGTGAACTCAACATTATTGGGCCCGCCGCCAGAGCCATCTGAGAACTATGTATTGCTTGCATACCGCGTACCTTTCCGCATCGGCTTCACGACACCGTAGCTTCTCTATCTGCCACTTCCTGACATTGGCGGGGTAGACGTGGCAATGGCCGCTCTTAGATTTGTACACGAAGACAGTGTCCCCGCAGTCCATTATGAAGCCGATCATGTTGTCCGTGAAGGCCATCTGTGGTGGCCACCTCAGCTCACTATGCTTGCTGGTGAGCAGGTTGTAAACGAAGATCATGTTGTACTTGAGCGACTTGAGAAGGAACCAGCCACCATGGTAGTCTAGGATCCAGAGGTCCAGGTAGCGGCGGTACCGTTTCAATTCGCGCACTGCCGTGTCCATGTTGCGAAGGGTGACAGTGAGGTCTGGGCGGGAGTCGGCACCATCGTTCCGAATCATGCGGAGTTCATGAAGGTTGCCGGGAGACTGAAGCAGGCCAAGGAGAGGGCCTGCTCCGCTGTGAAGGCGGTGATAGCGGCGGAGAAATGCTGGAGATGTGCAGATGCTGAGCCACGGTTTGCACACTGCTGACGTGACAGCAGGGCTTGCCTGAGAAGGGAGGCTGAACAGCGCCCTCATCGAGATCGATGAACGATGCATCCCGCATGGCAACTCGACGCGCCATATATCACGACAATAATAGAGAGTAAGCAAATCCTGAAAAGGAATTCAGAAAGAGGGAACCAAACTCAGAAACCTTTCTCAACAAATAGATCAAATCCTAATCGTGATTATCACAACATACAAATCAAGAATTAACCTTTCAAATCCATATAGCCAGTTCTCAGATCGAGAGTTAACAAGCCCTACTATCAGATGACACAGATCTGTGAACATCAGAATTTTGATCTGAACTTCCATCCAACACACAGCGTACGTGAATCAAAAGCGCTTTATCTGACAAAGAAAAAGTCTACAAGAATTTCGAGCTTTTCAAATCAGGCAAGAAATGGGTATTCAGAAATCTAGGGTTTCAAATATGAGGAAAACACCTGTGTCTTCAGTGGTGTTGTGCTGTTTGTAGAGCATAGAGCTCAGAAACGGAGGAACGCGGAAAGAGCAAAGGCGGAGGAGGAGGTGATGAAGACCAAGAGAGGAAGAGATCGACCTTATTAGGTTGGATCTTGGCAGCTCTGGAAGCGGGCGCCTCCGTTTTGCTCCTCCTCGTCCTGCCCCTAGCCTTCGGTCACGACCAAGTGGCCGAGGGACATGGTGGATGTCTGCTCGGTAAACGAGTTCTGGATCAGAATCTCTGGTGTCACGTATGGAGCAGCAGGCCTGTGCCCGTTGTACAAGAGGAGGACACAGTTCGCTGTGGGGAAGGAGGAAGGGAGGAGTTTCTAATACCTCATTTTGGCTGCTGGAACTATTTACCTTTTTTGTTTGGTTACAATTTAACTTTATACATAGGATTAGGGGACAGGTAGGTCTGCCAGGTGGCTTTTTTGTCTTTAAATAACCATTTGGGAAATGTGTATGCTCCCATTTCAGCTCTAGTGTTACCGTCAATGCAAATAGAAAGCCCAAAGGCCAAAAACAGGCGACGCAGCATCGAAACAGATTCTGGACCCTCTCTTGTTTCGATGATGCCCAATGACTCCGGATGAATTTTGACATGAAACCGATGGCATTGGAAAGATCTTCTTCTTATCTTTCCGTGCATATGTAGAACATCCAAATCCGAGTCCGTATGCGTCCTGGGCATCCGTTTTAGTGCAGACTGGTCCTGAGCCTCAAAACAGACTCGTAGTCGGTTTTGGTTGGGCCTCCACCTTGGCTTCCACATCCTTGCTGGTCCTCCACGTCTCCAAGTCCTTCTCCCATCACCTCCTGGTCCTCTCCATGGTTCCTAATTACAATATAATTATTAATTAGGAAATTATTCTCAGAAGTGACATATAATAAAGAATGTAGGAACGAGCTCACCTCTAAATTTAGCCATCGTGCACGAGCTCTAGTTATTGGACCTTGCAAGTCCAGAATTAGAGGAGTGTTGCATGTATCTTTAGGAGTGATGTCCTCATCATCCTCCCCCTCTCGAAGTAGAGTCGTCCTCGACTCAAGCTCATCCTCTTCTCCCAAGTATGGTTCCAAATCTAAAATATTAAAAATAGGACTAACTCCGAACTCGGGAGGCAACTCAAGTTTGTATGCGTTATCATTAATCTTCTCAATTATTTTGAAAGGACCATCAGCTCTAGGCATTGATTTAGACTTTCTCAAATCTGAAAATCTATCCTTTCTCAAGTGTAACCATACTAAATCTCCTACATCAAGTTTTACTTCTTTTCTACCTTTACTACCAGCAATTTTATACTTGTCATTTATCTTTTCAATGCTAAGTCTAGTGGTCTCATGCATTTGCAAAATAAATTTAGCATGCTCCTTAGCATCAACATGAACTCTCTCATGAATAGGTAGAGTAAGTATATCAAGTGGAGTACGTGGATCAAAACCACACACCACCTTGAAGGGACTTACCTTGGTAGTAGAATGTGTTGCCTGATTATATGCAAACTCAACATGAGGCAAACATTCTTCCCATTTCTTTAACTTTTTCTTCAAAATAGCACTCAACATAGTACCCAAAGTGCGGTTCACCACCTCAGTTTGTCCATTAGTTTGTGGGCGACAAGTTGTAGAAAACAACAACTTTGTACCCAACTTATTCCAAAGCGTGCGCCAAAAGTGACTCAAGAATTTTGCATCACGATCTGAAACAATAGTAGAAGGCATACCATGCAAACGTACAATTTCTTTAAAAAAGAGATCAGCAATATAACTAGCATCATCAGTCTTATGACATGGTATAAAGTGTGCCATCTTAGAAAATCTATCCACAACAACAAAAATACTATCACTCCCCCTCTTAGTCCTAGGCAGTCATAAAACAAAGTCTATAGAAATATCCGCCCAAGGAATAGAAGGAACAGAAAGTGGCATGTATAAACCATGTGGATTCAAGCGAGACTTAACTTTTTGACATATAGTGCAGCGAGCAACAAAGCACTCATTATCTTTTCTCATCCTTGGCCAAAAGAAGGGTGTGGCCAAAATATCCTCCGTCTTCTTGGCACCAAAATAACCCATCAATCCACCTCCATGCACCTCCTATAACAACAAAAGACGAACGGAACCAACTGGAATGCATAGGCGGTTAGCTCTAAACAAGAATCCATCAGTCAACACAAATTTGTTCCATGCACGACCTTCTTTACAATGCAGCAATACATCCTTAAAATCAACATCAGCAGCATATTATTCTTTAATTGCCTCAAGTCCCAAAATTCTACAATCAAGTTGAGACAATAAAGTATAGCACCTAGATAAAGTATCAGCGATCACATTATCCTTCCCTTTCTTATATTTAATAATGTAAGGAAAAGACTCAATAAACTCAATCCATTTAGCATGTCTACGGTTCAAATTATATTAAGAACGAATATACTTAAGTGATTCATGATCAGAATGAATAACAAATTCTTTGGGCAACAAATAATGATGCCACGTCTCTAAAGAACGTACAAGTGCATACAATTCCTTATCATACGTGGAGTAATTCAAAATAGGCCCAGTAATTTTCTCACTGAAGTATGCAGCAAGTTTACTATCTTGCATCAAAACACCACCAATGCCTAGACCACTAGCATCACATTCAAGCTCAAAAATCTTATCAAAATTAGGTAATTGTAGCAATGGTGCATGCGTAAGTTTATTCTTCAAAGCATCAAAAGACTCATGATGTAACTTACCCCAATGGAAATCAACGCCCCTCTTTGTCAACTCATGCAAAGGTGCAGTAATGGTGCTAAAATCTTTGACAAAACAACGGTAGAAACCTGCAAGACCAAGAAAACTCCTCACCTGTGTGATAGTTTTTGGTACATGCCAGCTCTTTATGGCTTCAATCTTCACCTCATCCACCTCAATTCCCTGTGGAGTCACAACATAGCCAAGTAAACATACTCGATCCGTGCAAAAGGTGCACTTCTCAAGGTTACCAAATAAACGTGCATCTCGCAAAGCATCAAAAACAGCACGCAAATGATTCATATGTTCATCCATGGATTTGCTATAAATCAAGATATCATCAAAGTAAACTACCACAAATTTGCCAATGAAAGCTCTTAAAACCTCATTCATCAAGCGCATGAAAGTACTAGGTGCATTAGTTAACCCGAAAGGCATTACTAACCACTCATATAACCCGAAAGGCATTACTAACCACTCATATAATCCAACAAGGTCTTGAACTTGTCATTGTATCTCCTTAGTCTCCTTAGGGTTGGTCCTATAAGCAGCATGGTTTGGCAAAGTAGTACCCGAAATCAAATCAATTTGATGCTCAGTCCCTCTCAAAGGTGGCAATCCCGGGGGTATCTCAGCTGGAAAAACATCCTCATACTCCTGCAAAAGGTTAGTGACAGCAGAAGGCAAAGCACTAGAAGCAATATCATCAAGCGAAAACAAAGCTTGTTTGCATATCAAAGCATAGCAAATATCATCATTATCAGAAATTTCAGCAAGCTCAGATTTTGTTGCAAGACATGAATGACCTTGTAATTTAATTCCAGCACCCTTAGAACTTGAAGAATCATTAACATTATTAGGTGTAGAATCAGAATTAACAGGTTATTGAATTTTAGGACCTTTATTTTTGAAACTAGCAGCTCTTTCTAAATCAGCTTGTACAATTTCAGCAGGGGTCATTGGTAACAAAGTAATTTTAGTTCCTTTATGCATAAAAGTATACTTATTACTTCTACCATGGTGTATAACATCATTATCAAATTCCCAAGATCTACCCAATAAAAGTGAACATGCTTGTATGGGTATGACATCACAATCAACAGAATTCACATAAGAACCAATGGAAAAAGGAACTCTGCAAATTTGTATTACCTTAGCTTTTCTAGAGTCGTTTAACCACTGAATGTAGTATGGATATGGATGTGGGCGTGTGGCCAAAGCAAGCTTGTTGACCACATCAGAACTCACCAAGTTATTGCAGCTCCCTCCATCAATGATGACACGTGCTCGACGGTTCTTGATGACGAAGAAAATTTGGAACAAGTTATGGTGCTGCATCGTCTCGGGCTGATGAACTTATGTGCTAAGGACACACTGAACAATAATGTTCATGTATCCCGTGGTGTCTCCACCTCCAAGGATGAGGTCACCGCTGGTGGCAGCAACGTCCTCCTCCTCATCCTCCATGTCGGAGGTGCTCATCTAACCGCCATCGTCTGTCGCCACATATGCCCACCTACTTGGACAATCTTTCTGCACATGACCAAGTCCATGGCAACGGTGGCACTGAATCCCTGTAGTGCGCCCCATCGAAGCAACAGAGGAGGCACTACTAGCTGGTACCTGCATAGAATTTTTACCTGAGTGCAAAGAAGGTGCAAGGGCTGATCTTGGCGTTGCAGAAACAACACTGGTTCCCTTGGCAGCTGCTGGTGGGGGCGGCCGAAAAGATGGCTTGGGCAGCCCCGAAGTCCCCTTTGGCCGTGGAGAATAGAAGTTCTTGGACTTGCTGTACTCCTCAAAAGCCTGGAAAAGTCCCTGCGATTCTTTCTCTGCAAGCATAGCATACTAGAAACACTGGTTGAGGGTATAATATTCTTTAAAATCAAGGATGTCCTGAATTTCTTTTCTCAAACCAGAATAAAAGCGGCAAATCTTATCCTCTACTTTTTCAACTACAACACAACGAATCAAACCCTTCTGAAGCTCACTAAAGTACTCCTGAATAGTTTTATCTCCTTATTCTAAACGCTATAGTTTATTACAAATCTCTCTATAAAAAGAAGGAGGAACAAAACGATCACGCATTGCTCCCTTAAGTTCTTCCCAAGTAGTAGGCAACTCAGTTTCAGCAGCTAGACCACTCCACCAAACAATAGCAAAGTCCTTAAACTCACTAGTGGTTTGTCTAACTCTATATTGTTCAGGAACAAGGTGGGCATTAAATTTTTGTTCTACAGTCATCTCTCAATCAAGATAAACATCACCATCATACTGACTCGAAAACAAAGGAATTAAAAACTTAATTTTAGCATACGGGTCATCTGGAGCATAGTTACCGTGTGGACGATGATTGTAGTTATGGTAACCACCCATACCTTGTGTTTTATGTTGCAAACGATGTCGTAATCTTGCCGTCCTTGTAGCTGACCTATCCACGATGCCATCAGCTTTATACACCGTGTCTTTATCATGGACGTCTTCAACGTCGTTGTTATTGTTATTGGTGTTTGTATTGTTGGTTTTGGGAGCGGTCTCCAACATGACAACCTGATCGGTTAACTTAGAGACCCGCTTCTCCAACCGCTCGATGCTTTCTCCAATGTGAAGATTGCTGACCGCATCAGTAACGGCTCTGGTGATCGTCTCTTCCAAATCACTCTGAGCAGCCTACAAAGCCTTCTAGAGCTGCTCTTGGCTCACGCACTCAGCAAATTGTGAGGGTGAAGCCATCTCTCCGTTGTCACTACAAACACCAAAACAGAAAACAAACAGTGAAGGTTATCCCTACAAAACAGCTAAGCAGTGGTGCCTCTCAACATAGCAAAAGGAAACTCCTTACAAAGCTCTTGCAAAGTTCTGAAAAGCAAAGCAAAGGATACCAGGGGGGTGTGTTCCACGATGGCAAGGGTCATAAAAGAACTATGTAGAGCTAGGAAGGCCAAACATATATATGTGAGTGGCACACAAATCAAAAACAGATAGTAAAGCTGAATAAGTGCCCAAATAACTTGTCCCTAGTTGCTAGTCTAAGTATGTCCTACAACAGTAGTGATAGCAAACTAAAAGCAAGGAGACAAAGGCACACAGGCAATAACAAGGGGCTAAGTGCAAAACAGCCAAATCCAGAAATTTAGGGGGGCTAGATGTAGCACTAGTAGAAATCCCAAATTTCTTTTTATTTTATTTTATTTTTTGATATTTTTCTCCAACACACCAACAATGGGGGAGAATCCATAGAAAATTTCGTCTCAAACAGAGCTAGGATATGGCCTACAGAAAATCTTGAAGTTGCAGAAAACGTCAGGTTCAAACTTGAATAAATTTTTTCTTTATCTTCCCAATTTATTTTTGATTTTTTTGACGAGGGCACGCAAGGTGTAGCCGAGTGTGGGTATGCTCAACTTTGGGTCAAGAATCTCCTGTAAAAATTTCAGCCAAAATGGATAATTGAGCGAAAAGTTATGCCCGATTTATCGAAGGGGGGTCAGAGTCGGTTTTCCAGAAACCCGAGTGGGGTTTGGAATCGGGTAGGATTTGTTTTTGCGGCGTGGAGGCAACGGAAAGTGGAATTTATGGGGATTGGTCCGGGGTGTTGACAGTGTGTTTAGGGTGGGATTAGGGTGGGACTAGGCTAGGTGTGTTGAGCAAAGGCTAAACACGTGCTTATGGGCGGAGGGGAAATTTTTTTGGGCTTTTCTATGGACGATAGGGTGAATACAAAACGAAATTAACTAAGGGTAGTGCAAACCTGATGGTGCAGCTGAAGCTCTGATTACCACTTGATGTAGACAAGGATTCCTGATCTTCCGAAAGGTTCTGGATACGTTGATTTGGTCGGAGGCGACACACAAATCGATCCGGCTTCAGAACAGCACGTTCTAAACGCCGCAATCATAGCACGACGTCTCCTCTGGTTATCAACTGTCCTAAAATGATTAACCTCGCCAAGAAGGCTAATCCCTACCTGCGAATCAAGAACACAAGCAAGAACAAAGAAGAATGCAACACAATTGTAGATGTATTATGAATCTCACGAAGTTGGGGTCTCACAAACCATAATGACGGCGAAACTGTTATGAATAGAATAATCTAAGCAAAACTCGCACCCTAATGGTGCGGTGGCAGCTGTATATGAAGACCCTAGTATTGTGCAAGACCCTCTGGACGCGCCCCTAATTGGGCTCAACTAGATACAAAGCCCAAAGGCCAAAAACAGGCGACGCAGTACCAAAACAGATTCTAGACCCTCTCTTGTTTCAATGATTCCTGTTGACTCGCGATGAATTTTGACATCAGACCGGCGGCATTGGAAAGGTCTTTTTCTTATCTTTTCATGCATATGTAGAACGCCCAACTCCGAGTCTGTATGCATGAAGGTTCCTAATTACAAAATAATCATTAGGTAGCAAACCATTCTCAAAAGTGACATATAATAAAGAACGTAGGAATGAGCTCACCTCTAAATTTAGTCATCGTGCACGAGCTCTAGTCATTAGACCTTACAAGTCTAGAATTGGAGGAGTGTTGCATGTATCCTTAGGAGTGATGTCCTCATCAGTATGGAAGGGGCAAATTGTGAAAAATTCGTAATACTTAGAATTGAAGAAACACTTGATATGGTACTCAGACCAACCTGCTCGAGGCTGTGGTGCCTAATATTGAATGTTGAGGTTGTTGCTTTGCAGTTTGATATGCATCTTGTTGGAAACTAACAAATTGAAATTTAACTATCGTATGTTTAGTGTTTTTCATTACCACTTTTCTTTTCTATCATATCGTAACAAATAGCCATTTCTAGTTATCATACTTTAAAAAGGCCCAACTGAGCAATTAATCTGGTCAAATATATTCTTACATATGGATTGGCCCAGAAAGTGGTTTAACCATCACTTTGGCTTGTTTTTCAAGTAAAACAAGGTGTTGGCTCACCTGATGCACGTCGGAACCCCGGATTTCCTTCTTGGTTGGGCAAGAAAGTGGTTTGACATTATTTTGGCCTGTTTTCAAGTAAGCCAACATGTTGGTTCACCCAATGGATATCGAAGCCCCGGATTTCCTTTTGGCTTTGCCAAGAAAGTGGTTTGACCCTTATTTTGGCCTATTTTCCAAGCAAACCAACGTATTGGCTCACCCGATGAACATGAGAACCCCGTTTGGCCTATTTTTCTAGCAACTCAACGTGTTTCCTCACCCAATGTGTTTTGGAACCTCGGATTCCCTTCTGGGTTGGCCAAGAAAGTGGTTTCACCCTCATTTTGGCCCTTTTTTTCAAGCAAACCAATGTGTTGCCTCGCCCAATGTAGTCTAAAACCCCAGAATTCTTTCTCAAGAGCCCCCAACCATCCATTCTCGCATAGATACGATGTTTCAAGGACCACGCCACAACTTTTTTGGCATCCTCCACTGTCCCTCTGTTTTTCATGACTTCTAAGGTTTTGGTCCTGGCAGCCTCCTTGAGATGCCTAGGAAGTTGGTTCCAGTCATGATTTTGGGCTTGATTTCCCTTGCAAAATGATGTGAACAACGGTTCCTAATCTTCCAAAATATTCTAGTAAACTTGATTTGATTGGGGACAAAACAAAAATTGATCTAGCTTCCCAACAACAAGTTAAGGACCCCGCAATCGCAGTACAACATCTCTTCTAGTTATCAACCGCCATTGCACGGTCGACCTCGCTGAGAAGGCTAATCCCTGACCGTGAATCAAGAACACAAGCAACAACAAAGAACAATGCAACCAAATTGTAGATGTATGTTTAAATTCATGAAGTTGGGGTCTCACTGGTGAATGGCAACACTGTATATGAACAAAATTAAACTAAGCAAAATCCAAAACCTAATGAAGCGGTGGCTGCTGTTTATGAAGAAAGGGTCATGCAAGACCCTATGGACATGCCCCTAATTAGGCTTAACTGGATACACAGCCCAAACACCGAAAACATGCAATGCAGTGGCAGAACAGATTCTGGACCCTCTCATGTTTTGACAATTCCTGTTTAGTACGGAAGAATTTTGATGTGTGACCGGTGACATTGGAAAGGCCTTCTCCTTAGCTTTCCATTCATAGGTAGAACGTCCAACTGAGTCCGTATGCGTCCTGGAGGTCCATTTTAGTGCGGACTAGCCATGGGCTACAAAACAGACTCGAAGTCGGTTTCAATCGGCCTGCACCTTGACTTCCATGTCTTTGCTGATCCTCTCCATGGTTTCTAATCATAATATAATTATTCGGTAGCAAAATATTCTAAAAAGTGACACATAACAAAGAACGTAGGAGCTCACCGCTAAATCAGGTTGTTGTGCACGAGCTCTAGTCATTAGACCTTGCAAGTCCAGAATTGATGTAGTATTGTATGCATCCATAGAAGTGATGTACTCATCATCCTCCCTCTTTTGAAGTGGAGTTGTCCTCGAGTCAAGCTCATCCTCTTCTTCCAAGTATAATTTAAAATCTAAAATGTTAAAAGTAGGACTAACCCCAAACTCGGGAGGCAACTCAAGTTTGTATGCATTATCATTAATCTTCTCTACAATTTTGAATCGATCATCAGCTCTAGGCATCAATTTAGACTTTTTTAATTCTGGAAAACTATCTTTTCTCAAGTGCAACCACACTAAATCTCCTACATCAAGCTTTAGTTCCTTTCTACCAGGAATTCTATACTTTTCAATCATCTTTTCAATGCTAAGTCTAGTATTCTCATGCATTTGTAAAATAAATTCAGCATGCTCTTTAGCATCAATATGAACTCTCTCAGTAATAGGTAGAAGAAGTATATCAAGTGGAGTACGGGGATCAAAACCATAGACTACCTTGAAGGGACTTACCTTGGTAGTAGAATGTGTTGGTCAATTATAAGCAAACTCAACATGAGGCAACCATCCTTCCCACTGCTTCAAAAGAAGCTCTCAACATAGTGCCCAAAGTGTGGGTCACCACCTCAGTTTGTCCATCCGTTTGTGGGTGAAAAGTAGTAGAAAATAACAACTTTCTACCCAACTTATTCCGAAGTGTGCGCTACAAGTGACTCAAAAATTTAGCATCATGATGCAATTTACAATCTCTTTGAAAATGAGGTCAGCAATACGAATAACATCATTGTTCTTATGACATGGTATAAAGTGTGTCATCTTAGAAAAGTGATCCACAATAACAAAAATGTTATCACTTCTGCTCTAAGTCCTAGGCCATCATAAAACAAAGTCCATAGAAATATCCACCTGAGGAATAGAAGGTACAGGTAGTGGCATGTATAAACCATGTGGATTCAAGCAATACTTAACTTTTGACATGTAGTGCAGTGAGCAACAAAATGCTCAACATCTCTCCTTGTCCTTCCTCGGCCAAAAGAAGTATGTGGCCAAAATGTTCTTCGTGTTCGTAGCAGCAAAATGACCCATCAATCCGACTCCATGTGCCTTCTGCAATAACAAAAGATGAACGGAACCAACTGGAATATGTAACAGAACCGCCTTACCATGGAGACGGCTCCGTTCCAGGATCTTCCTCGGGTGGTGACACTGTTGGTCATAACTACGCACCCACTTATATACCATAAGAGGATGGTGTATAATTGTAGTACTTTTTCCTTTGAATTGAGTATTCCAAGGGTTATCGAATCCACAGGAACTTTAGGAGTAATTAAACAAAGTTAACAGTAAAGGATCTAATCAAAGCTACTGTCGAATTCAGGTTGCATGAGGGGAGACTGGCTAGCGCAAAGGTGCGCCAGATAGTAAATCTGTCGTTGCGCCGATCGGCACAGGGGTTGAGCCGATCGGCACACTGGTGAATCTATCATCACGCCGATTGGCATAGGTGTTGAGCCGATCGGTAAACTGGTGAATCTAAGCCAAAGTGCGCCAAATACCTTGTAAGCCTAAGCTATTAAGTGAGTAGCCAAGAATCTACTAGTGAGATCGTAACCAGAAAGTCTAATCAAATAGCATCATAATGGGTAATTACGTGGATTAGTGAAAACCTATAATGAATAAGACCACCCTGCTTTCCGAGCGGCTCCTGATTTATCGCTGCCTAGGGGAAACCCTTAATCGTGCGAGTATCTTACCCTACTCAACTATCTAGTAGTGCTGTGCAGGCTAGTGCTATCACCGCTAAACCATACTACTAACATCATCAAGCAACCATAATCAATACAATATCCAAATACTATCCTAATCACCACGATCAAGATAATATCTACTTACTTAGCCTAGAACTAAGCAATTGGAATAAGCGCATGCATGATTATAGAATTAGGATAGACAAATCACCAAAACCATGATCAACATATTCAATCATCCTTGAGATACATAGAGTAAGATTCATCCCCGTCGAGATGGCCTACCTTGATGGATCAACTCTTAACACCAATGATTCTTGAAACTCAACTAGAGATCTATTCTAACAAGGCAAGCTCCGGTGGCTCTAACTCACGGATCTGTTGTCCCTTTGTTGCCTCTGCCACCTTTGCCGCCGCGACCAGGGTTTACATGTATTTATAGATGTTCTATTCATAGAGGACTCGGTTTCTAGCAAATAAGGCGGTTGCGCCGATCGGCGCAGGATTGCCCCGATCGGCGCAAGACATGTCTTCTCTGGTTTCTTCTTCGAGTTGGTTCCTCTGTCTTCCACAACTGCCATGTGGGCTTTTTCCTTCGAGATAAAGTCTTGTACTACACGTCGAGATCTTGATGTTCCATAAATCTTCTAGGCAAATATCTTCAAGTGTCTTGCGTAGAAAAACTCCCATAAACATATGGAATGGGCCTCGGTCACTTTTGTGGGCCAAAACACCTTTGTACCGACCAGCTCATGGACTACGCCAATCGGCGCACTGGGCTTCTTCAGTGTTTTAATCGGTTCTGGATTCCTGTCCTCTCCAGCATTACTTTAATCACCAATTTTACCTATTTCTACAATAAAGCTCCAAAACAATGCATATACAAATATATAGACAATATCATAGGTAAATGGCCTAAATTAGTATCAATTATGCTCTAATTGGGGTAATATTCGCATATAAAAGGGGCACTTGGGGAGTGCCAATAGTTCCCTCACACTTAAACCTTTGCTCATCCCGAGTAAAGTAAAAGAAAGAAAAATCAAAGAACATACTCTTTCTATCATAAAAGATATCTCAAATCAGCAAATGTTTAGCATTGTTCTATTATGGTGTATTTCATATTGGTATTCAGCAAAATAGTTCAAATATGGACATATAGCTTAAAGTTTCTCCCCAGAGCAACAAATTATGTCCAACTCACAAATTATAACTTTTCCACACATGTAAATCACTTAAAAGATTGTTGTGAACATAAAGAATCTATCTTCCAAATAATCCAAGGGAATAACTCATCTTTCAAATCACTCAACCTATATTCTACATCATAATGATCAAATAATATTTGTCTAAGGCTTATATGAGTAGCTAGGTGACGTAATTCAAGGATTGCAACATAAATCAATAATATATTGTAAAGCTAGGAGATTATTCTTCGTTGGAATTATAGAAACTTTATCAAGATGGCCATTAAGAAAGAAAAATTTAAGAAAGGACTCACACTTTGGATATGTGGACATGCGCATAGCAAAAATTTGTTCTTGGAAGAAAAAGAACTCCCATTATCAGATTGCACATGGTTGGAATGATTCATGGCTATACTAGAATGAATTTCGAGGATAAGCATGTCATATACCATCCCCTCACACTTAAAATTTTACTAGTCCCTTAGCAAACAACAGAGTTTTCCCTCCTTTTTTTCTTTTTCTTCTTCTTCTTCTATTTCCTTCTTATCATTTTTTGTTTCTCCCTTTTTTTTTATTTTGCTCTCTGCTGCGTCGATCGGTTCAGGGTGCGCTGATCGGCTCTCAACCCGAATTCACCAATATTTGTTGGTATTTGATTCGTCTGGCTTCAACATTTATTCAAGAATTAAATATAGCCAGAAATATAGGATGTGGTCAAGGAATGATACTCAACTAGATATTTTGGGTTTATGGTAGGATACTCAGCGGAATTGAATTTTTGCATGAGTAATTCAAGGCTAGAAAAAGGTACACAAAGATTTGCCATCTTAGTAAAGTTCATACCAAAAAAAATTAAATCCTAACTAAACTTAACCATCAATTTAATGTTCATCTACTTATCAAAGGTTCATGAGAATTGCTCAAAATATGGCATTGGTACGTAAGGATCTTGAAAAGAATAAATTCCAAAGATCACAACATGAAAATTTATTTATGAAAAGATTGGTACTAAGTTATCATCACAATTTTGACAATACAAATAAAGCACATGGGTACTCAAAATTGCTCCACATAAGATATATTTGCCGAATAATCGTTAAGTGTAAGTTCAAAATTTTATTCAATGCTCAACATTATTTGGTCTTCATCGGTACTTTTCGAGAAATAACAAATAATTTAATTCTCCTAAAAGAGCATAACTGCCACCATTATATTAAGATTGAAACTCGAATATATGGTGATGATTTTTGCACACACTTGCATAAAAATAAAACTACTACTAACACACTTGCATGAAAGTGAACACCCCTGATACATGGTTTCTTGACCCGCTCACACACATGACCAAATAAAGAAAAAGATTGCAAAAAATAAGAGAAAACACAAACCGGGAAACCAATATACGTGACAACTCCTAGGCACTCTAGTCAAATGGAGGTGGAGACGGTGGTTGATCGAAGCCATAGCACCACACCTTGAGTCGCTCGCACTCCTCCACCATCGCCTCATGGTTGTTCCTCCATTGGAATGTTGCGTCCTCCACGCGCTCGATATAGTGCATGTGTGTTGTTGATGTACCCCTGCATGGGCACGAAAAAGTCTGCACCGGGCATAGGAGGCACCACAGGCACACGTCATTAGTACCAATAGTTGATAACTATGTTGAGGTAGGGAGCGCTGACCGGTGTAGAGGGCTGTGAACCGCCCGCTGCGTCTCTCCACCCTGGCTGGTAATGCAGAGGCTCCTGGCGTGAATTCCGGGAGTCCCACTCGCCGCCGGCTGCCGTAGATAACGCCGGTTGTCGAACCCGCCCACGGCGGTCCTTGAGAGCTCAGCCCCCCTCCAAGAGACCTTCCTCAAGCCAATTTCCTCCCTCCAGCTTGTGATGGAGGAAAACTCCTAGCTCCGCACACGGGAGCCTGATGTTGGTGCCACCAACATGGAAGCTGGTGCGAACACTTCCCGTGACAATATTGCCACGAGTCATATTCTCGCCAATCTCTGTCGCCCACTGCCACTTGTTGTCGCACCCTCCTAATCCGTCGGCGTCACAGACGAGGGCTGCTAGGCGTTGAAGATAGGCCCTGAAGGCCAACTTCTTGGTCGCCTTGCCCCTCTTGTCGATCCAACCCTGCATCATCACCGACATAGGGTTGCAATGAGACGGACTCACGATGGCATTGTAGAGCCATCGCAAGTCCGCATCGGTGACGTTGCTGGAGTCAACCTTGTCGCTTGTGTGCGCCACCAACCATCGAAGGCTTGAGCCACTGCCTCTATGGTCACTGTGTAGCTGATGTCACGGACGCGGAAGTTGACGGCCTCGTTGCTGTCTTCAACGGTGCCAAGCCTCATCGTAGAGGCAACCTCGGTGACAATGTCGAGGTTGTAGTACATGGGAAGAAGGTGGAAGTCCATCCAACCAAGATTGTTGAGCATCCTCCTTATGTCCTCCCATAGCCAATCGTGGTGAGGAAGGTCTCGTCCAAGTCGAAGTTGGGGACAAACCTTCCCCTCACCACGAGGTAGTGTTGCTGTTCCTCCACGTTCCGGAGGGTGAAACCCTCCTCCACCAGGCGCGGCACGAATGCCGGCGGTGATGGTGATCTGGGAACCCCATGGCTTGCCGCCGTTTGGCTCCTCGTAGCATGCCCCGTTGGAAGGGGTGCACCAGAGACGGAGTGGCGGGCGCGGATCGCTGCTGCCGAGCTGGTGGATGCATCACCCACCAACATGTCATCATGAGCGCCAAAGCTCCCCATCACCAAGGAGTCACCGCTTGACTCGTCGCTGCTGCCGGAACTGCTTCCCCGGCACAGCCTCTTGCCCAACTTGCCGACGAAGGATTGAGACGATTCATCTGCGAGGAATGCGGAATGTGTGCGAGATCGTGGGTAGTGGGGAAGGTGGAGAGATTACTGGGATGGTGTGCCAAACTGGGGACGCCAGGCCTCCCTTTTATTGTGTGGGAAACATCCAGAAGAAGGACCCGCCTGAAATTTTCAAAATTTGAGAGCGCACCGATCGGCGTGTAGGTACGCCCATCGGCACAATTCAAATTTCAAATTCTCTGACAACTGTGGTGCTTGATTCCCCTCCTTCATGTTGCTTCACGGTACATCATGTTGGTTAGCAGGGGAACTGCCTGGAATCCTGACATCTTGATTGACTACGCCGATCAGCGTGGGCCCGCACCGATCGCCACGCTGTCTCTTTTTCAACTTTTGGTCAATCCTGTGTCTTCTTTGCACCACACACCTGCATAGCAATCACACCTATTCCTCAAAATCAATGCCTGCCGCCTTTATCGCCCACTCGGGAACCGCATGGGTACCTGCGCCGGTCGGCACAGTAGGGTGCGGATCGGCGCAAGTCCCTTGCGCCTCGTTTCTTGGTTCGGCGCTAATCCTGATACCTTGTGTTCATCTCTTTCACCTAATTTTCCAATTTTCCCAGTGTTCCTGTAGTATTGACATACGTAGCGGGGCCTATCTAGTGACTATGCCGAACGGCACTGACACGCACCGTTCGACGAGATATTCATTTTTGCTCCTAGCCCCTCGCTTCTTCGCTAGATGTTACTCTTCATCCTTTCCTGCGTTATTTAGCAACCATTTTGCACACAAAAATTAATTCAAAAAGATTTTTGATTACCTTGAAAATAGCTCCATCTCTGAAAATTACTGTGATGGTTGATTTTTAGCACTCCTTCAATTCTGGGCATCGTCAGCCTTCTGTCCTGACCTGGGCAATAACGTGTCGGTCGGCACAGATGTGCGCCGATCGGCGCAAGCTCTGTTTCTTCCTGGGTTTTCTCTTTTTTTTCTTGCATTGTTAGTCTACAATAATATACACAGTTTTGCACAAATAAACAGACAATGCAAGAGCGCACAAGAATTAAGCACACACTTTTTCTATTTCTTTTTTTTGGAGATTGTTTTCATTATAAGCAAGAAAATTAAAAACACTGGGTTGCCCTCCCGGCCAGCACTAATTAACTAAGTGAAATGGGTTGCCCTCCTGGAAGCACTAAACAACTTCTAAATCTCTCGATCATTAGGTTGCCTCCCAAGAGCGCTCTAGTTGTTTAGAGGTCAAAGAGCTTGACCTCCCCGCAATCAATCAATCCTTAGTGTCATGGTGTGGGATGTGAGGCTGTGACACTACAAGGTTCTCTTATCTCCATGGTTCATATAGCTCGGACGACCTATCCATACATCCCCTCCAATTACTCTCGATGCCATGTTGTCACGTTGTCTTGTATCTCTTCACTTCATCAACAGTACGACACTCTTCTCCCTTTGGGTGAAACTTGAAAGAGTAGGGAGTTCTACTTATATCAAAGCTTATCACACCACTCCCAACATCAATACTTGCTCTTGCTGTCCTCAAGAAGGGTCTGCCTCAGATCAACGGGGTCCTCATCCTCCTATCTATATCAACCACAATAAAATCAACAGGGACGATGTGATCTCCAATTTGAACAGGCACATCCTCAGCAATTCCATCAGGGAAGCGTACGATTGATCAGCTAACTCCAAACACATACCCGTAGGCTCCAATTCAGGCAAATTGAGACTTGTGAATATATGACAGGGTATAACACTTACGCTTGCTCCAAGATCGCACAAGCACCAATCAAATATCCTTGTTCCAATTATGCATTTGATGCTTGGGGATCCAGGGTCGGGTTTCTTCTCAAGTGCAACATCATTGATTGTTGTTGTAAGCTCCTTAGTAACCTTCACAACCTCCTCAGAAACTAGAGACTTCTAGTTTTGCATCATGTCCTTAATGTACTTGGTGTAGGTGGGCACTTGAATAGCATCAACAAAAGGGACATTGATGTAAAGCTTCTTCATAATATCGACGAACCTTGCAAATTGCTCGTCGTGTTGCCGCGCTCCTTCTGTCTTTGTTAGCAATTGAGTATCCAGAAACATCGTAGGGCCATGCTCCTTTGTCTCCATGCCCATTTTCAGACCAGAGAGGTCAACATCCTCCTCGCGCCGATCGGCGCTTTCAGGGAGCCGATCGGTGCTGTTAGGACCGTCACGCCGATCAGCGCAGGGCCTCTTTGCTCCCGTAGGGTACTCTAGATCTTCTGTTTATTTTCCTGACCTCGTAGCTATTGCCTTCAATTGCTCTGTAGACTTTATTGCCAGGAATAGCCCCTTTGTTGCCTTGAATGGCTTGCCATAACTGTCCCATCTATTGCTCCATAATCATGGTATGCTTCAAAATCTGCTCATTGGAGCTCCCAATTTCTATCACCTTGTCATTAATTCCCTCAAGGACATGATCAATTTCCTTGAATTTAGCTTGATTGTCCTTGATGATCTACTCTTAAGCTTAGAAGAACTCATGACATTGGAGACGAAGTGGGATAAAATTTTGCATGGACGAACTAGGAGAGAAAGAACTCCTTTGCCACTGATATTGGGGCTTACATCCACAGTTCTTCATATATTCTAGCATCTTCATCTCTTCAGGGCAATCTTTCTGCACATGACCAATTTCTCCACACTCAACACAAGTGGAGCATGATTCCGCTAGCTCGAGCGGCTCTTCCTTAGGGATATGAAGATTATGGTCCAACCTCCTTTGAATAACGTTGAGGCGATCTATAATCAAGTCTTCATGAGTCCTCTCAATCACACTCTTCGCCACTCCTTTTGATGGTTGCAAATTCCTTGAACTTCTCTCACCATCCCACGATTGATTTTCAACTAGCAACTTGATCAAATTCTTAGCTTCGGTGGGAGTTTTTGACTTGAATGAACCTGTAGCTGAAGCATCCAAGTGTTGATGAGATAGTTGATTCAATCCTGTGTAGAACCTCTCAACAACTTCTCCAACCGTCAGACCATGATGAGGGCATGCATCCTGGTATTCATTGTATCTCTCCCATGCTTCTCCAATGCTCTCATCAACATTCTGTGTAAATCCAAGAATCTTATTCTTCAAAGCTTGAGTCTTACCAGGAGGGAAGTATTGGGCCAATAATTCAGCTGCTAACGTGTTCCACACTGTCTTCACTGGGTTTTCCAATCCATTGTACCATTGCTTGGGGCGTCCAACTAGAGAGAAGGGGAACAGCCACACACATGCTTGGTTTCCGTCCAATCCCGCTATCTAGAATGTACTACAAACCTCATTGAAGCGTTGCAAGTGATGATTGGGATCTTCCGAACCTGTGAACGGTTGTTGCGCCACTATTCCAACATATTTCTCTAATTGATACGGAAGTTGATCTTGAGCTTCTTGGAAATCTGTCTTGACAACATGAGTCAATTGAGGCTTAAGACGATTGTGAATAATCTTGAATTGGATCTTCTATTGTGAATAGTGCTCGAGGGGTGGCATGGACTGCTTCTCTAGCTAAATCTCCAAGTGACTTGCTTCTTTTCTCCGCTGTTCTCTTCTTGTGAAAGAGTCTTTCTGGATCATCGATGTAATTAGAGGGTTTGTTTGACTTAGGACCGTCCATACTTGTTAGTTTCACTTAACAGAATATATGTACTAAAGAGACGATTAAAGCACAATGACTAAACACTAATACATCAAACAATGTTTAAAAACCTACTATGGTCCCCCGCAACGGCGCCAGAAAAACGTAAGCTTGTTGGTCGTAACTACGCACCCACTTGTATACCGCAAGAGGACGATGTACGATTGTAGCACTTTTTCCCTTGAATTGAGTAACAGTAAAAGATCTAATCAAAGCTAATGTTGAATTCAGGTTGTGATGTGGACATGGGTTCCCAATCTTTCGAAAGGTTCAAGATATGTTGATTTGGTCAGAGGCGACACACAAATCGATCCGGCTTCAGAACAGCACGTTCTAAACCCCGCAATCGCAGCACGACGTCTCCTCTTGTTATCAACTGTTCTAAAATGATTGACCTCGTCGAGAAGGCTAATACCTGCCTACAAATCAAGAACACAAGCAAGAACAAAGAAGAAGGCAACACAATTGCAGATGTATTATTAATCTCACGAAGTTGGGGTCTCACAAACCGTGATGACGGCAAAACTGTTATGAACAGAATAATCTCAGCAAAACCCGAACCCTAATAGTGCAGTGGAGGCTGTATATGAAGACCCTAGGGTCGTGCATGACCCTCTGGATGCGCCCCTAATTGGGCTCAACTAGATACAAAGCCCAAAGGCCAAAAACAGGCGATGCAGCACCGAAACAGATTCTGGACTCTCTCTTGTTTCGACGAGTCCCGATGACTCCGGATGAATCTTGATATAAGACCGGTGGCATTGGAAAGGTCTTCTTCTTATCTTCCCGTGCATATGTAGTACATCCAAATTCGAGTCCGTATGCGTCCTGGGCCTCCGTTTAAGTGCAGACTGGTCTTGAGCCCCGAAACAGACTCGATGTCGGTTTTGGTTGGGCCTCCACCTTGGCTTCCACTTCCTTGCTGGTCCTCCACGTCTCCAAGTCCTTCTCCCATCATCTTCTGGTCCTCTCCATGGTTCCTAATTACAACATAATCATTAGGTAGCAAACCATTCTCAAAAGTGACATATAATGAAGAATGTAGGAACAAGCTCACCTCTAAATTTAGTCGTCGTGCACGAGCTCTAGTCATTGGACCTTGCAAGTCCAGAATTGGAGGAGTGTTACATGTATCCATAGGAGTGATGTCCTCATCAGGTTGCATGAGGGGAGACTGGCCAGCGCAAAGGTGCACTAGATAGTAAATCTGTTGTTGCGCCGATCGGCGCAGGGGTTGAGCCGATCGACACACTGGTGAATCTATCGTCGTGCCGATTGGCGCAGGTGTTGAGCCGATCGACACACTGGTGAATCTAAGGCAAAGTGCGACAGATACCTTGTAAGCCTAAGCTGTTAAGTGAGTAGCCAAGTATCTACTAGTGAAATCGTAACCAGAAAGTTTAATCAAATAGCATCATAATGGGCGATTACATGGATCAATGAAAACCTATAATGAATAAGACCTCCCTGCTTTCCGAGCAGCTCCCGATTTATCGCTGCCGAGAGGAAACCCTTAATCACGCGAGTATCTTACCCTACTCAACTATCCAATAGTGCTGCAAAGGCTGAGTGCTGTCACCGCTAAACCACACTACTAGCATCATCAAGCAACCATAATCAATACAATGTCCGAATACTATCCTAATCACCACGATCAAGATAATATCTACTTACTTAGCCTAGAACTAAGCAATTGGAATAAGCACATGCATGATTATAGAATCAAGATAGACAAATCACCAAAACCATCATCAACATATTCAATCATCCTTGAGATACATAGAGTAAGATTTATCCCCGTCGAGATGGCCTACCTTAACGGATCAACTCTTGACACCAATGGTTCTTGAAACTCAACTAGAGATCTATTCTAACGGGGCAAGCCCCGGTGGCTCTAACTCACGGGTCTGTTGTCCCTCTGTCACCTCTGCCGCCTCTACCACCGTGACCAGGGTTTACAAGAATTTATAGAGGTTCTACTCGTAGAGGACTTAGTTTCTAGCAAATAAGGCGGTTGCGCCGATCGGTGTAGGATTGCATCGATCGGCGCAAGCCGTGTCTTCTCTGGTTTCTTCTCCGAGTCGGTTCCTCTATTTCTCACAGCTACCATGTGGGCCTTTTCCTTCGAGATAAAGTCTTGTAGTACACGTCGAGCTTTTGAAGTATCTTCTAGGCAAATATCTTCAAGTGTCTTGCGCAGATAAACTCCCATAAACATGTGGAATGGGCCTCGGTCACTTCTGTGGGCCAAAACACCCTTGCACCGACCGGCTCATGGATTGCGCCGATCGGCGCACTGGGCTTCTTCAGTGCTTTTCATCGGTTCTGAATTCCTGTCCTCTCCAGCATCACTTTAATCACCAATTTTACTTGTTTCTACAATAAAGCTCCAAAACAATGCATATACAAATATATAGACAATATCATAGGTAAATGGCCTAAATTAGTATCAATTATGCTCTAATTGGGGTAATATTCACATATAAAAGGGGCACTTGGGGAGTACCAACAGACACACGTTATGACGCCCAATAGTACAACACATGACAGAATAATATAGTTGCAACAAGAACATAGATAGAGTACAGAGTTTTATATAAATCCAAATTTAAATTTACAAACCAGAGTTTTTAAAGTGTGGAAGCAAAATAGATCAACAGTATGAAAGAAGTTCGATAGAAAATAAGATACAACGCCCTCTCACGGCGATACACATAGAACATCTGGAAATGATAGGTGTTCTGCCCAAATCACCGTACCAGCAATCAATGGTCTACTCCTCCTCATCGTTAGTGCACCGCTCCCACTCGATGTTCCAGCAATCTGGATGCCGGCCTTCCCAATAGAACCTCCCACCGCAGTGACAGTCTCCACCCTGGCCATCTGAAAACCACATAGAACGTTGCCCTGAGTAACTAATTTACTCAGCATGACTAACCCGACAAAATGACCATCTACAGCCGACTCCAAGACATGCACAGGCAAAGGATAGGGTTTATATTGCTAAACACCAGCCTAAGAGTAGATCCTTAGTTTTCAAGTTTTAGCATCAAATTAAGTTGACATGCGAAATAGTAAATTTAGTTTGCACTATGACTACAACAATCATGGTCGCAACACAATTAATAACAAAACCATACAAAAATATTGAACTCATTCATCATATTAATGGCTTTTGACACTGTTCTAGAGCAGCGATCAAGTGGTACTCGTTACTATGAGGGGCAGCGACTCGAATCCATTTACATCCTGTAGGAGAAACCTTCTTGCAAAATCCATATGTGCTTCATGGAAGCCGCATGAAGCAACCTTTCGCTACGGTACCGTAAGGTCTTCCGGGTCCAGACTCCACCGAGAAGGGTCCCCCAATGCGATACGTCCCCGTGCCGCCATCCGTGGGTGGATTCCTCCCTCCTCTCAGCCCCAGTTCCACCAAAGAAGGGAGAAGGCTATCTTCTGACTAGGCAGTAGTTGTAGCTACGTCAGTTTACTGGGCCCATAACTCCAGCATGCAAACAGTACGTTCAAACTTGACCTCATAGGACCGGACACAAGGCGTAGCCTTAGGTGACTCGGATGGGGCTACCTCCTTGAAGACAAGCTATCCTTTCCTTTCCACCTAGTTGCTCGTCCGGTCTTCATTTGTTAACCCATTCCAACCTTTTATCATCTGACATCATTCCCGAGTGATAATATGTCCTGATCTACAAGTGGTCTCTATACCACTCGTCGAATGGTCGTCCTAAATTAAGCAAAGCGACTATCGTCCTGAGGCTATTATTAGGAAAAGGGGACCTACTGCAATTCTAGGTTTTTTCCAAACAACTACTGTAAACTTAATGCACAGACAAACCTATATCACCCTATCTAGTGACAAAATGAAGAGAGTAAAAACTTGGTGGGATGCACCGGGGCTTGCCTTGAGTGGGTTCCTGGTTAGCGAGATCACCACCGGGTCCTTCTGGCTCTTGTTTCGGTCCCGCTTCTACGTGGTTCAGCTCGTGACCTACATGATGCGGATGATACGATGCATGAGAATAAGTTTTGATTCATGGCACTTCCTCAGCAAATATGTATAACAATAATATTTTATGTAAAAGTGAACATGGTGTGTTGATTAGTTCAGTAATATAACATATATAGTCAAGGCATAAAGTGGGCGCATTTAATGTATTTCCTCCATGGACTCCCGCAAATAAGAGTGGTAATTTGGGTATAGAAAGTACGGGGTGTTGTCCATCAAAAATGCTACCAAGCCTTTACTAGTTTTACGGGATTATCGAGTTTTGGAATGAAGTTAATATTTTAGCACGGTTTTGGAGCCAATTGCTTATGGCTGATTTACTGTAAATAGGACATATCAGGGGTGATTTATTGGCCAAGTTTCACTTACATGCAATGAGCCATAAATTTTATATAATTAAAATAGTGCATAAGGTTAAATAACTAATTATGGTTAAAATGCAAGGAATCAGAACTTGTGCTTTTACAGGGAAGTGCAATATCCCAACACTTGGTTATTAACCAAGTTTCATGAATTTACTGACCTGCTAGAATTCTTTATGATTTTATTATTATTTTAGCTAATTAATTTAGTGCTGGTAAAAATACTCACATGCAAAGGAATTTAGTATTATTCTTAAATAGTAAATGTCTACTGGAGCTCAGAGAAATTTTCCTTGCCCCAACATTCACATTAAATATTTTATTATGCATTTTACAAGGTTGGACTACTTTCTGGAATTGATAAATCAAGGGAAATTCATTTACTGCACGTGGGCCGCATTCCAGCAGCCCAACAGACCGAAGCCCACATAGGAAAGGGCTCCTGGGCCAGATCTGGCCCAGGCGGGGTGCAGCCGAGAGGCCAGCTCGGCCGAGCCGAGCGTGCTGCGGCGGCGCCCTCGGCCGCGCGCGGTGGCGCGGGCATGGCCGCCAGCCGGAGCGACGGCAGCACCCACATTGGTGCGGACACTGCCAAGGGAGTGGTGCTAGTGCGTGGCGCATGAGAAGGGAGGGAGATGCTCACCGGAGCGGGATTTTGGTGAGAAAACACCACGCCGGTGGACGACGGTGGTCGGTGATGAAATCTCGGCGACAGATCTACACGTGGTTAAGTCGAGTGAAGTCGAGGGCATGCGCTAGGGGTCCAAGGTTTCAGGGGTGCGAGGGATCGGAAAGTACTCACCGGAGCTGAGAATGCAAGATGGGGGAGTGGTCGTCGGTGAGGGGGGGGGGGGACAAACCTGGCAATCGGTGGTGGCTCGGTGCGGGGCAGGAAATGCGGCTCCGCGCGGAGACTGAAGGTGTCGGGTAGGTGGTCCGAGGGTGCTCGGCGGGACAGCTCAGGCGGCGAGGCATCGGCGCGACAGCTCCAGCATCGAGCGGCAATGGCATGTGGGTTTTGGCGGAGGAGAGCAGAGAGAGAGAGTGAGGTGAGGGAAGAGTTGAGTGTTCTGACCGGGGAGGGGGACAATAGGGATGTCTGAGGGAGGTAGGGTCGTCAATCTGTGGCTTCGGCCATTGGCCGTACGCTGGCGGCCACACGGCGCGTGCCGAGTCGGGCGGGGCGGCGGCAGCCGGTTGTGTTTGTTTGGGGAGGCTGAGAGGTGGGGTCCGCGGGGATTTGATTTTTATTCCTTTTTCATTTATTTCCAAACTCCAATAAACTGCTGGTGCTTGTTATATTCATTGGATTTAATTGGTGGCAGATCAATATGAACCAAAAATATGGCAAGCTCCTTATAATGTGCTGGATTTTATAAAAATGCTAACTATCATTAGTTCTTCATAAAATTTAAATAGGAATTTTGTGAACAGGGCTGGTTTTTGACCCTATTACCATTTATTTGGGGCATTTATTAATGGAATAAATATCTGAGAAATTCATCAAAATTATACATGATCATGGCCAACAACATATATTTTTGGTGGGGGTGATATATGTTGAAAAGCTGGGACTTGTAGTTTAAATGTTATTCAAATTTGCTAGAATTTGGTTTGAATTGGACAATTTCAGTTTAACCTTGCCACAAGTTTATTTTCCTGGTGATTCTAACCCTAATTCGGTAGCATGGGTGTCACAGCCCTCCCTCCTTAAAGAAATCTCATCCCGAGATTAAGTGGTGTCATAGTGGTTTACCTAGGTGGTGGTGTAGGAACTCGGGGTAGTGACTGTGTAAAAACTCCTCCGTCTCCCAGGTAGCCTCATTCACGGTGGTTGCTCCATTGAACCTTGTAGAACTTGAGCATTTTTTTTGTGAGTAACTCATTCCTTCTCATCTAGCACTTTCACCAGACGCTCTGAATAGGTGAGGTCGGGTTGTAGTTGTTCGGTGCTCTCCAGTGGAACGTCTACTGGTGTCTTCAAACATTTCTTGAGTTGGGACACGTGGAACGTGTTATGCACTCCAGTGAGTTGCACCGGTAATCAGAGCTTGTAGGCTACAGGTCCTGATGAGGACATCACCATGTTGGATATGCGCATATCATGGCCTTCCCCAAGTTACAAGTCGTCACCAACTTGGTTGTCGTGTTCGTCTCGGATTCAGCCGACACTCCTTCATGGTTTTGATGATATCTCCCACATCCGACGTCCAAATGAGGCGTTCTTTGATGCGTGGGAAAGGGGACGACAATGCCATTGTTTTGTTTCTAGACCTAGCTCCAGAAGGGTCGTGAGTCATGCTATGTGATAATGACAAGGTGTTGCACCACCTATTTTGGGCCAACTTGGCCATGTATCGTGTCAGGCCTTAAGCCCATGTTCTGGGCGCCTCGCCTGGACGCCCCCAACCCTAGGACGTCCCTGGTTCCTACATAAACTTAGTAGCCACCATCTTTTAGTTTTGGGTTTTGTTTAGTTTAGTATTCTTGAGAGAAACTTGATCGAATTATTGTAACTGTGGCGATAAGTCCTTTTACAGTAATCCAGGGCCCCTGTTCAGAACTTGAACCTTTTCTTATGATTTGCTTCATCCATATTTTCAATATCAGATTGCGTGTTTATCCTTTCTTGCTTGGATTCTCGATTTCACTTGCAGTAACAATCAAGTTGTGTTTGGTGTAACGATTGTGGGGTTGGATCGTGTCTGATTCAAGCTAGGTCATCAACACCAAGTTCCTCAAATTCGAGTTTATCCCCTTACCTCTCGGAAGATTGGGCCATATCTACATCAAGTGGTATCAGATTCCTAGGTTCCCCGTGAGGTATTATCGTGTTCTCCCCATTAGATTTGTTTGTGTTCATCACCTATTGTCCATGAAAAAGCCAACAAAAAAATTATCCCCACTATCCTAGACATTGTTTAGCCTTTGCATAATTTAATTTCAGAGTCTGTGGTGTTGAGTTTGTGTTCTAGTCGAGTTCAGTTGCTGGCTTGAATTTGTGTTTCGATTTGGTTTGTGTTTTGATCTCCACTACACACCACCGTTTTCCCCTTCCATTTCAATCACCATCACCATAGTGTTTTCCATTGGAATAACCATAGTGTCACCCACCCACCCCCCACAATCCGTTGTCAACAAAAAAAACCCTACCCGATTCCGTTTCTGTTTCCCCCTCACCCCTCAAACCCTATTTTGACCAACCTTCGGTAAAACAGGCATAACTTTTCGCTCGTTGCTCCGATTGGGATGAAATTTTTACAGCAGATTCTTGACTCAAAGTTGAGGTGACCCACACTCAGCTTCGCCCTGTGTGCCCTCATCAAAAAATTCAAAAAAACCAGGAGAAAATAGAAAAAATTGTGAAATCAAAATAGCGTTTTTGGTGAAACTTTGAGATTTTGCCTACGCTTTGTTTCCCCTCTGTTTGAGTTGAAACTTCTTATGGTTCCTTCCTTTGTGTTCCTCAATCACAAAAAAATAGTAGAAAAATCATATAAAAATCAAGATTTTGATTTGCACCCCCCCCCCCCCCCCCCCCCCCCCGCCTGCCCTGAAAATTTCTAAGTCTGTGAAGATCCTTGCTGCCTTTGCGATTGTTCTTTCTATCACAACTCTTTTTGAACACGATTCTTTTTCTAGCAATTAGGACACTGCTTTGGACATTTATTCAGTGCTACTATCTGTTATTGAATTGTGTTCCACTGACATACATATTAGCCTTTCAAGCTATACATATTGTAGCACAGGTTTCTTCCTTGCAACTGTTACACCCAAGTTCGACTATAGATTGTGCCGACCTATTGGCCTTGGTAAGAACACTTGCAAGATTGTGATATGTTGCTTCTGATATTATTTTCCACTTTCTACACCCTCTGCTACCTGCTAGTTGATAGGGCTAATCCTTTTGTTTAGTCTTGTCTTTTGCTTCTAACCATGTCAGAGAAAGGGAAAGGGACACCTGGAGAGTCGGAGTCCCCTATAGACTTCAATGATTGCGTGTCCAAGGTTGAGTTTACGAAGCTTGTTGCGGACCAGCGTACATTCATGGAAACAAAGTTTGCTGAGTTGATGGGCCACATCAAAACTGTTGCCAACCGAATTGAGGATGTTGAACAGCGACCTCCACCTCAACGAGCTGCTGATGATGATAATTTTGACCACCTTCGCCGTAATCAACACGGTATGGGAGGTAATAACAATCGTGGTAATACTGATACTTTTGTTAAGCTAAAATTTAACATTCCTCCTTTTGCTGGTAATGCTGATCCTGAAGCATACTTAGATTGGGAACTTGCTGTTGAACAGAAATTTAATTCTCATTTAGTTCTTGCTGAGCATAGAGTTAGACTTGTTACTAGTGAGTTTACAAGTTTTGCTCTATTTTGGTGGAATGATCTTTGCAATAATAATGCTTCTATACCCAACACTTGTCCTATTTTGAAATAACGCATGAAATCTTGTTTTGTTTCCTCCTAATTACCAACGTGATTTACGTTTGAAATTACAATCTTTAACACAAGGTAGTAAAATAGTAGAGGAATATTATCAGGAATTGCTTATTGGTTTAGCACGTTGTGATATACATGAAGATGATGTTGTGACTAGTGCTAGATTTTTTGGTGCTTTGAACCGTGATATCCAGAATATTGTTGACTATAAAGAGTGGAATAGGTTCAGCCAATTGTATCATATTACTCTTAAGGCTGAACCGGAAGTACAAGGACGCCTTCCACAATATTCTTGCAGGTCTAGCACTGAGCTATCTATCCAGCAGCGCACTGGAGTAGAGAACTTGAAGAGTCATATTGCTAAGCCACCAACAACAACTCTTCCACTTGCGCCTGCTTCTGAAGCACAATCATCTAGTGTGCAGCACCAACACCAGAAGAACGTTGCTACTTCCGGTGCTAGGAGTGGCTCCTCCACCACCATTATTTGCCACCGCTGTAAGGGCATGGGACATGTCATGAAGGATTACCCTAGTCGTTATGCTTTCATCGCTACTACTGATGGGTATGAAAGTTATAGTGATGTTGAAGATGAATTTGCTCGTATGCCTAACCTTGTTGCAGATTCGATAAAGGAGGAGCAGGAGACTACAACCATTGATTCCATTACTGCCACCACGGGTTTTCCTAGCCTCATTGTACAGCGTGTGTTGACCACTCAAGTGGGACAAGAGGAAGAACAACAACGCAACAATTTATTCTACATGTACCTCATTGTCACGGACCGTCGTGTTCTCACCATCATTGATACTAGGAGCTGTAACAACTTGGTAAGTTCTGATTTGGTAAGTAAACTTGGCTTGACCACGCATGCACTACATCAGGCCTACCACATCAAATGGTTCAACAATAGTGGTATGGCACAGATGACTCGGTCAGCACGCATACACTTTTAAGTCGGTTCTTATCATGACTATGCTGATTTTCATGTTGTACCTATGCAAGCATGTTCACTTTTATTAGGCCGTCCATGGGAATATGATACGGATGCTGCCCACCATGGTAGAACTAATACATATACTTTCATGCATAAGGATAGGAATATTACTTTGCGTCCGTTATTGCCTGCTGATATTAGAAATCATTTTAAACTGCTTGCTGAATATACTGAGAATAAAGAAGATAACAAACAACTTTCTGATGTTAAACATAAGCCTATTCAGTTAAAGGGAGGTGTTTTTCTTGCTATGACATCTACTATTGCTGAACTTTGTGATAATCATGATGCTCCTTGCTATACTATGCTTTGTCGTGATATATCTTCTATCAATGATCATGTATCTTGTACTTTGCATTCCGCTAGTACTAACCTTTTGCAGGACATTGATGATGAGATGGAGTCGAGGGCGACTCTAATTCAAGAAGGGGAGGATGATCAGGACATCACCATGCTGGATATACGCATATCGTGGCCTTCCCCAAGTTACAAGTCGTCACCAACTCGGTCGCCGCGTTCGTCTCGGATTCAGCCGACACCCCTTCACAGTTTTGATGATATCTCCCACATCCGACGTCCAAACGAGGCGTTCTTTGATGTGTTGGAAAGGGGACGACGATGCCGTCAATTTGTTTCTGGTCCTAGCTCCAGAAGGGTCGTGAGTCATTCTGTATGACCATGACAAGGTGTTGTGCCACCTATTTTGGCCGAACTTGGCCATGTGTGGTGTCGGGCCTTAAGCCCATGTTGTGGGTGCCCCCCCTGGACGCTACCAACCCTAGGATGCCCCTGGTTCCTACATAAACTCAGTAGCCGCTGTCTTTTAGTTTTTGGTTTTGTTTAGTTTAGTTTTCTTGAGAGAAACTTCTTCGAATTATTGTAACTGTGGCGACAAGCCCTTTTACAGTAATCCAGGGCCCCTGTTCTTGTTTTACACCATTGTGGTGATTAGTCCTTTTGTGTTCAGAACTTGAACCTTTTCTTGTGATTTGCTTCATCCATATTTGCAATTTCAGATTGCGCGTTTATCCTTTCTTGCTTGTGTTCTCGATTTTGCTTACAGGAACAATCAAGTTGTGCTTGGTGTAATGGTTGCGGGGTTGGATCGTGTCTGATTCAAGCCGAGTCGTCGACGCTGAGTTCCCCAAATTCGAGTTTATCCCCTTACCTCTTGGAAGATCGGGCCATATCTACATTGGGGTCACACCGCGCAATAATTGGGTATGTGCCAATGTAACTGGGTGCTAAATTCCTGTGAATCCCAAATCGCTGTACACCTTTGTTTGGTGACACTCGGAGATAGACCATATCACTGATTTTAAACTCCAACGGGCGGCGTCTTTTATCTGCATAACTCTTCTGTCTGGATTTAGCTGCTCTTAGATTCGACTAGATTTCCAGTACTTTCTCCTTAGCTTGCTGCACTAGTTCTGGGCCGAATATTACTCTTTCCCCTGATTCTGACCAACTCAATGGTGTACGACAACGGCAACCATGGAGAGCTTCAAACGGTGCCATCTTGATACTTTCTCGATAACTATTGTTGTATGCATACTCGACCAATGGTAAGCATTCGTCCCACTTTTTGCTATGATTCAATACATAGGCCCTCAACATGTCCTCTAATATTTGGTTAACTCTTTCTGTCCGACCGCCTGTTTGGGAGTGGTATGCAGAACCCCAGATTAACTTTGTGCCAAGTGACTCGTGTAGCTTTTCCCAAAAGCGTCCAACAAACTGATGGTCCCTGTCGGATACAATCATTTTTGGGCACTCCGTGTAAGCATATGATCCGATCTATATACAATTGTGCATACCTCTCTGTTGTGAACCATGTCATACAGGCTAACAAACAAGCTATGCTTAGTTTGCGTATTCTTGAACCTAGCAATATTGAGATGATCTGATTGCCCATCAAGATAGAGGTGAATTGTGCGGTGGCGGCATCAAACAACACTACTACAATAGGAGCCGTTAGTATCATTTTGTCCTTTATTGTAATAGCCGACACCATGAGAAATGCTATTGTAGTACACATATGCTAATGTCAACAACTAAAAATGCTATTGCATGCACTAACAATATCGGACACCGATGACATCAGCGAAAACAACGATATTGTTGTCTGGGCTGGATACCAATATCGGTCAGGTGGTGATGTCAGCCGTGTCCGATATTGCAATGTCCAACTATAATATCGTCAGGTTATGATGTAAGCATTATCCGATATTACAATAGTCACTACAATATCATTTTTGTCCGATATTGGTGTTTAAACGAGTCAGCCCAACACAAGAGTGTGACATCCCCTCCGAGATAGCCAGGGTCGAGTATAGGAGAACACTCGATGAACTAAGTTACAATAGCACATACATTCGTATAAGTCCAGAATATGTTACATCATGGTACAATACAACCACGTTTCTAAAAACAAACTAGAGTTTTGTAGAAGAAAAACCACTTATTACAACAAAAGAGTTTAAAAACTCAAAATGGAAGTTGTTCAACAACAAAGAGCTTTATTCTACTATCTCAACTATGCTCTCTAAGCACAACTATCTTCTATTCTTCAGGAGACGGGATGTGTTCCCACTAGATGGAAGGTCCTGCCAGAAGTTGTCCTTCTCCTGGCATGTTCTCGATCCAACCAAATGGACACGGCTCACCACCTAGAAAAAAATTACGAACAAAGCCCTAAGTATCTAATATACTCTGTAAGACTGACCTGTCAACATGGCTCACTAAGGCCGACATCTAGAATGCATAGGCCTTTGGCTGGTGGGTTGACTCAGACTTGCAAAAATAGCACTACTAAATAAATACCTATTTCAAATTTTAGCTTAAAATTACATTTATTAATAATAAAATATGCATCCTGCAACTACTGTAATCAAGTTTTGCAAGCAAAAACTATTTAGTTGATCCAGCTCTTCTCTTCTCATTACTCTCGATTATCTACGTTGTGATGAGCGATCAAGCGATACTCATTGCTACGAGCGGCAGTGATTCAAATCAATTTCACCAGCTAGGTAAAACCCGACTACACGACACATACACACCACATTGGTCGTATATGACAACTTTTCCCGCTAACTCGAACCAGAGGTCGATTCGTTTCCAACTTTCCTGGAAATATGGAGACCCCACTTGATACCCGTCCTAGACGTTATCCACGGGCAGCCACTATTTTCCTCCCGTGAGACTTCAATCTCACTAATCTCACTAACAGCCAAAAAAAGAAAGTTGGCTACATCCTACCACTAAGGTAGTTAGGGTACATCAGCTTACTAGGTCCCATATACCAGTATGTAGATCGGTACTGTTCAATACTTGCTCCCTAGGCCACAACATGGTCCTAATCCGACATGGACGGGGCTACCGCCTTACAAGACCCAGTCTTTACCCTTTTCTCTATGGTCATGTCCGGTCTCATCATTGTCATCAACTTTCATTTAAATTCTCAGTGATCTCAATTAGCTTATAGCCTCCATGCTTTAAGATCATCCTATATAGTGCTACCGATATTCCTACGATATAAGCATAGCGCCTATCGTGCTATCCGTACCTGTATAGTATAAAGAGATCATAGGATATGGTAGTGATGCTGGTGGGTGTCAATCAATTTCTGGAATCTAATGCACAGTCATGACTCGACTGACTGTGATAAAAGAAAGAATTTAAAAATATAGGTGGGATACACCGGGGCTTGCCTTGGAGTTCGTCCGGATATGACGATGTAGGTGTGAGGTCAGTCTTGATGATCACCACCTCAGGTTCACTCTTGATAGGCTGCTCGACGATCTCGGGTCCTATACGAGTGTCGAAACGTCGCAAGTTAGCGTTAGCGATGCATGAATATGCAATACAATGCTAGAAAAGATGGTGCAATTAAATAGTAAACAAGGATTTAACTGCTATTGTCTGAAGTATTTTATTCTAATTAAAAATGATTAAGTCTACTAATGAAAAGGGATTGACATGCTTAATCAAAGTTAATTACCCCATATAAACCTATTAAGGTAAAACATTAATTCAAGAATTAATAAATTAATTATCAATTAAAAGGGTATTTCTTATACTTAATCAAATGCTTTAAAATCATGGAAAATAAATATTTAATTTTATTTCCCAAAGTAGTAGAAAAAATTATTTGGAACCTAACAAAATTGATTCCACTATTTTAGGAAGTCTGAAGCACTAATTATGAATTATCTAAATTACTGGAATTATTTTTGTACGAACAAATCAGGAAATATAACGGACCAATCAAACGGCAGCCACACCCTGCTACATGGTGGCCTATCCGCACGAGATCTCGGCCCCGGTCCCAGCCCCATGGGCTCACGTGCGCGCAAGCCCTGCACGCAGCGGCAGAGTCGTTGCAGCTGCGGCGATGCGGCAGCCGGAGCCCACCTTCCGGGGCGGCTCGGCCAGCCGAGGCATCCAGTAGGGTCGGCGCGGCACGGGGAGTACAGGGAGGGATTTTGCGGTGGCGGTGGCTCACCGGGAACTGCTCAGCAACGGGCGACGGTAGAGACTGAGGTTCGGCAAGGCTTAGCTCACGGCAGGAGGAACCAAATCAAGCACCGTTGGTTCCTGCTTCGCGGGGACGTAGTAAAGACCGGTGTTGAAGTCTCAGTGGCGGAGCAGGGAGGGACCCGTATCCTCTGCCTTGGTCTCATCTATGGTAAAGTTTGCAGGGTGTGTTCGTTTCTTGGGATCTAAATTTTAGTGGGGTCACATTAATTATTAAAATATTACATATAATTATTAAATATATATTAAATATAAAACTAATTACAGAGTTGAATGCGCACAGCGTGACAAATTTATTAAGCTTAATTAAGTCATCTTTAAGAAATGTTTACTGTAACATCATATTATTTAATCATGACCTAATTAGTCTTAATAAATTTATCTCATCATTCAGAGGGAGGGTTATGGACTGGGTTTTATCAGTAATCTATATTTAATACTTCTAATTAATATCATAATATTTGATAGGACAGATCTAAAAATTAGAGGGGTGGAAACGAACACACTCTCAATCGTTGCCCCTCATGGCCGAATCAACGCCACTGGGAGAGAACCCCCAAGCCTTCTGCTAATACGTGCTGCATGGCTGGTTAAATCCCAGGATTAAGGAAGGCTATTTGGATGGAGATTAACGCAGATCTCACATCTAGGCGGGAAATAAATAGAGGCCAGTATTAAGCATCTCATATTTTTGCCGCCAAAAGCCACCGCCAACACATCTACGCCTCCGCAACTCGTTCTACATCTTATTTCTTTTCTCCAGCAACTCCTTCCTCATCACAAACTTTCACGTTGAAGATCTCAGCCAAGAAGAATGTTGCAAGTGACAGAGGCTTCAAATGAGTAAGCAATGCAAGTCAGATCAATATTTGTTTTATGATCGTATTTTAATACTATTGTACAAATATTTTTTTTAGAGATAGTACAAGTCCTAGTTGGGTTCCTCATATTGGCATGACGTTTACTAGTCCAAATGAGGCATGCAAATTTTACGGAGGTTGCACAGGCTTTGACGTTAGAAAAAGATATGAGAATAAGAGTAAGGCAGATGGCAAGGTAACCTCCGCTAGATTTGTATGCTCTTATCAAGGATTTCGAGGAAGAAATAAAAGAGATTATTTGACTAAGCATCCACGGTCTGAGACTAGGATTGGTTGTGAGGTACCAATGGGGTTTATGCTAAAATGAGAAACAGGAAGATATGAGATATCAGACTTGTTTCTCCAACACAATCAGCTGCAGCAAACACCATGGGCTAGTCACTTAATGCCATCACAATGGAAGATATCAGAAGCACAAGCTTTTGAAATTGAAATGGCAGATAAGTGTGGAATTTGACCAAAGATTGCTCATCAATTGGCATGTCAGTATGTTGGTGGTATAGCTAACTTTGGGTATACATGCCGTGATCATAAAAATTATTTGCGAACCAAGCATCAAAATGAGTTAAAGCATGGTGAAGTTGGAAATCTACTACAGTGCTTTCAGAATAAGATAGTAGAAAACCAATCATTTAAATATGATTTTCAATTTGATGGTGAAGATCAAATAACCAATATCTTTTGGGCTGATGCAAAGATGATTACTGATTATGCTCATTTCAGTGATGTTGTTTCCTTTGATACTACTTTTGGCACAAATAGAGATGCTCGACCATTTGGTATATTTGTTGGATTCAATCATTTTAGGGAGACTGTGATTTTTGGAGCTGAACTTATGTATGATGAGACATTTAAATCCTTTAAATGCCTTTTTGAGACCGTTTTGTCATGTCATGGCCAGAGACAACCTAGAACTATATACACTGATCAGGATTTTGCAATGGGAAAGGCTATCGCAGCGGTATTTTCACAAAGTTGGCATGGTCTATGCACCTGGCACATAATGCAAAATACCATCAAGCATTTGAGACGCCTCAAGAAAGATGATTCAAATGTACTTTCTGATTTTAGGGCTTGCATGTATGAATATGAGGATGTCGAAGGATTTAAAGAAGTCTTTAGTAATATGAGGGAAAAAGTTCACAAGCAAAGCTGGTTGGATAGCATTAATATGCTGAAAGAGAAGTGGGTTGAATGCTTTATGAGGAATGTGCACACATTAGAAATGCGGAGTACACAACTAAGTGAGAGTTTGAACAGTAACATAAAGGATTTTTTGAACTCAGAATTGAATATTATTCGGTTTTTTTATCATTTTGAAAGAGTTGTAAAAGGGAAGCGAGATAATGAGATTAAATCAGAGTTTCAATCAAGGAAGAATGTTCCAGGGCGCTTAATGCAAACTCCTATGCTATTGTAGGAAGGTACGCATTATACACTACAAATTTTTGAAGTTTTTCAAAAGGAATATGAACGATCTTTGGCAGCATACACTAAAATTTTAGATGATGGGAATGCATATGTGGTAGGGATAACACCACTCAATGCAAAATCTAAGCATGAAAAAGAGTACTTGGTGGTTATCAGTGATCAGTCTGAAGGAAAAGTGTCATGTGGCTGCCAACAATTTGAGAGAGTTGGAATTTTGTGCAGCCATACCTTAAAAATTCTTGACTTAATGAATATTAAGCACTTACGTGAACATTATATCCTAAAGAGATGGATTCAAGAGGCGCGATGTGGTGTTGTTCATGACATGTTAGGAAGAAAGGTTGTGGAAGATCCTAAACAAGATGTTTCACGTCACTACAAGTTTTTGTCACAAAGGTTTAATAGTTTGGCTTCCCGAGCAACTAAATCTGATGAGTGTTTTGTGTTCTTGGACAATGCTCTATATGCTCTTGAGAAACAAATGGAAGAAAAATGGAAAGGCTTGTCAATAAACATGAGCCATTCTAATGTACAGAGCACATCACAAATGCCTGAGAACCTATCAGTAGCTACAAGGCTCAAGAAGAAAGAGAGCAAAAAACATGGATCAAAGAGAGCAACAACCTAGGCTGACAAACTACACAAAACAACCGAGGACACATCCAAATGGAAAAGTACAAAGGTATGTCACAAACACATTAAGTAATTTATCCTGTCTGGTTGTGTCTAACAATTCCTTGATAATATAAAAAAATACAGGGAGAGGAGACACAAATAACACAATTACAGCCACCGATGGAAAGGAGTGAGGTTGATGATTATGGATTCAGTGACAGCTTTATACAGTTACTTATGGTATGAATAACATCGCGGATTCATTCATAAAAAAAAAGTTAAATTAAATCTTGTTCTTTACCTACCTTATTTGTTTGATTTAGAGGGGCATTCGGATTGCCAAGAGTTCAGTCCTAGAGGATCGTTTTACCTTTAAGCATGTAGCTGCTTCAGATTCATATAGCTGGAAGCAGCTAGTATTGTCACAAACTCACAATGATACACTGCAACAATTTTTTTATCTTTTTTTTGTTTATGTGATTGAATATTTAGAGTGTGGAAGAACTACCTATTGTTAGAACCAATTGAATGTTTGAATTTAAAATCGAGTTTATTTCTCAGTACAACAGAGAAGTGAAATGCAATAGATACTGGCCAAAAGTCTCTGAACTGCCCTCTGTTTATTTCCCGTCTAGATGTGAGACCTGCGTTAATCTCCATCCAAATAGTCTTTCTTAATCTTGGGATTTAACCGGCCATGCAGCACGTATCAGCGGAAGGCTTGGGAGTCTCTCCCATCGACGTTGATTCGATGATGAGAGACAACGATTGAGTATGGTAAACTTTGCCATAGATGAGACCAAGACAGAGGATACGGGTCCAGCAGGGGCCGTGGCCCTCCCTGACATCGGAGCAAAATTTCATTACTTTCTGCATATTGACCTCAATTAGAAAGAAAAACTTAGTTGATGTGTGGACTTTAATTGCCGGTTTACTCAGCCTAGGTATCACGCAAGCGAAGTTAAAGATTAATTTAATTAGACTGTGAAACAAGATATTTAACTTATAAGCTTATTTATATTTTTTATTATAACACAAATATAGTAATTTAATATGGTATGGAACTAGATCTTTTGAATTCAACTGCTAGTAACTATATTTATTTGCTGCACTACTTCTATTCTACTTTCACGTTTGCGACCTGAGAAAGTTGTGATCCTTTCTTAAATCATATTTCTAAGGTTATGAATTAGACTAAAAAAATTCTCTCGCTTGTCACCATGCCAAAGAACAGATCTAAGGTCTGGTATAGATTATGATCGTCTCACATAGGCTATGGTATCGCTATGTAAGTGTGAGGTAAGAATTTGGGAATTTTCTTTATCTGCATAAGAATGTCTTCTTCTTAAAAAAATAACTGAGAGTTATTTTACTTAAAAATGACAGAGAGCTGTTTTACCTGCAGGTCAAGTTTCTTTTTATAAAAATTGAATTTGGTGTAAAATATAGTTGATACACCGTTTCTTTTCTTACGATGTCAATTAGCTAAAATTGTCAATTTTTTTTTTATCATATTAGCTCGAATTCTCTATTTTTTGACGACATTGGTTAGCATGGAACATGATTGTTTGGTCGGCCTCCCCTATGTAGAATTCCTGGCTCCGCCACTGGTTGAAGATGTAGGTGACAAGAAACAGCAGAACCGGGAGCTCGCCGACGGAGCAGCTTCAGAACTCGACAGCGGTAGGAGAAACTACAAAATCCGACATGCTCAGGTGTCGAATTCGATCAAGAGCTTGATCAATAGATGCACAGAGACCCAATGAAGCTTCCTCGAAACTGAATCGAAGTAGAACTCACCGAGGGAGGAGGAATCGAAAAGGGGGCAGAAGGAGTTTGGTTTCAGCCTTTTCTGTAAATCAGCTTCAATTCTCCGATGCTAAGGTGGGAAGTGGCGATTAGAGGCCATGGATAGGGGTGGGGTTAAGCTGTGCGACAGTTTGTGGAGTTGGTTTGGCCGCGGAGGTGTTGGAGCGACAGGGAATCGAGCTCCAAGCTCCGGGCGTCGCTAATGGCGGGTGGGTTCTAGTTTTCTGTTTCAACCGAGAGAAGAGAGAGAGCGAGATAGACTGAGAGATGAGGCGGGAGAGAGAGAAGTAGAACCAAGGAAAATTTTTCCCCGGGCGCGGGCGGCGCGCATCGCCAGCGAGGCAGCAACGTTGCGGCGTGGCCTCCCGAGCGAGCTCGACAACCTGCATTTGGCCTGCTCGGCTAGCACACGCACACGAGAGAGAACGGTGAGGGTGGGGCCAGGAGGGTCCCATGGTAAAATGGTAAGGTAAGTTTTTTTTCCTTTTCGTTTTTTTCCTTGGACAAAAAGTTAGGACTGTTTCAAAGAGTCTCTCTTTGACCCATATTTTCTGTCCATATGTTTAATCAACCTTATCTCTCTTCTTCTCTCCCTTAGACCCGTTGCTCCACATCTCTCTTTCTACCACATCCTTTCGTCTCCCTGCTCCCTTCCTCTAAGCAACGCCAACCATGGTGGTACATCTCACCGGTGCGTGCGTGCGGCGCGGTTATGTGCGGCTCAATCGAGGGGCTTCTCCATGGTGCGAAATCCACAATGACGGCAACCACAAGCACATGGGTCAGAAGTCGTCGCTAAGTCCGTCCACCCTTCTCCCGGACAACCTGGAGCTCGCGCGCCTTCACACGCATAAAAGAGAGCAGATCCAACCCTTAGCGTGGAGGAATCATGGCTCCATAGGCGGAGATCTGGAGGTGTGGCTCCATGATGGGCACACGATGATCTCCACAGGTGGCACCTCTCCCCATCGTCATCCTCCTCCACGTCACCCCTTTCTCCTCCCCGTTATCCTCCTCCTCCATGGCGCTCCCTTGTCCTTGACTGCACCACCTCAATGATCCTCCCCGTCCTCTTCCTCTAGGGCTCCACCTTCCCGATACAGCCTCCCCCCCCCCACCCACACACACACTACCTCATCCATGGGGCAGATCCGAGTGTGGAACTGTCAGATCTAGTGAGTGGTGCGACAACTACGGGGACATGTCGTTGCCCGCTCGGCAATGGATGGGCTTGGCGGTGGTCCGGCTTTGGTCCGAGCCTGCCGCACGGGCTCTTTTTTTTTACCATTTTAAGTGCACTACAATAACGGATATCCCCACCGATATTGTAGGCAGCAATACCCGACGGATGATGTGAGCACATCTGATATTGCAGTCACAACTGCAATATCGGCCGGCTTTGTTCGATACACTCTGCAGTATCGCCTGAGCAATAACGGTCAGTTTGGTCAATATTCCAGTGTCAAAATGGCCGATACTGTAGGGCTCTATTGTAGTAGTGCACAGCCTAGTTTTTCTTCAATGCTTCATTATTTTTTTCTAAGCAATCTGTATTGTGCCGATGGAAGTTTCAAGCAATAATAAGAAAATTCAGGTTGCCTATTTGTCAAACAAATAAAGGCACATATGAATGTAAATATTTTTTCATTACTTTAACATTTGGTACAGTTCGTAGTTATAGGATCAAATCTTACTGTTCTGAGTCATGTAAAGAATGGAAAGGTATACACACACCCATTACGTAATCCCCACCCGTTTTAATCCCCTTATTAACTAACTGCTCTCGGTCAGCCCCTTGAAGTCGATGGGCATAGTGTACCTGCCCGGGCGGCTGCGATAGAAGTTCATGGCGCTCAGCATGGCGCCCCGCTGCGAAGGGTGCACTCGGTCCCAGAATGCGTGCTGGTCACGGTTAGTGCACAGCATGGAGTTGGGCAGGCAGGCCTCCTCCGCGCCCAATATTTCGCCTTTGCAGCAAGCGGCGGAGATGTCGGTGTACCCTACTGCCCCTGGGTCAGAGAAGGTGGCCTCCGTGAGGCCGTAGAGGTCGGCGAGGGAGTACGCGAAGCCCGGCAGCTTGGCTGCGAGGCCAGCGATCATAGGCTCAAGGGCATCGTTCAAGCCTGACGCCAGCTTGTTCAGGTCAGCCTCGTACGCGCCAGCGGCGTCCAACAGCCGCGCCGCCGCCACGCACCCCAGCATCCCCACATTGATTATTGCAAACTTCCTCGCGGCTGTATATGAAGACCCTAGGATCGTGCAAGACCCTCTGGACACGCCCCTAATTGGGATCAACTAGATACAACACCCAAAGGCCAAAAACAGGCGATGCAGCATCGAAACAGATTCTGGACCCTCTCTTGTTTCTACAATTCCTGATGACTCCGGATGAATTTTGATATGAGACCGGTGGCATTGGAAAGATCTTCTTCTTATCTTTCCGTGCATATGTAGAACATCCAAATCCGAGTTCGTATGCGTCCTGGGCTTCTGTTTTAGTGCAGACTGGTCCTGAGCCCCGAAACAGACTCGAAGTCGGTTTTGGTTGGGCCTCCACCTTGGCTTCCACGTCCTTTCTCAAATCTGAAAATCTATCTTTTCTCAAGTGTAATCATACTAAATCTCCTACATCAAGTTTTACTTCTTTTCTATCTTTACTACAAGCAATTTTATACTTTTCATTCATCTTTTCAATGCTAAGTCTAGTGGTCTCATGCATTTTCAAAATAAATTCAGCACGCTCCTTAGCATCAACATGAACTCTCTCATGAATAGGTAAAGGAAGTATATCAAGTGGAGTACGGGGATCAAAACCATACATTACCTTGAAAGGACTTACCTTGGGAGTAGAATATGTTGCCCGATTATATGCAAACTCAACATGAGGCAAACATTCTTCCCATTGCTTCAAATTTTTCTGCAAAATAGCTCTCAACATAGTATCCAAAGTACGGTTCACCACCTTAGTTTGTCCATCAGTTTGTGGGTGACAAGTTATAGAAAACAACAACTTTGTATTCAACTTATTCCAAAGCATGCGTCAAAAGTGACTCAAGAATTTTGCATCACGATCTGAAACAATAGTAGAAGACATACCATGCAAACGTATAATTTCTTTAAAAAAGAGGTCAGCAATATAACTAGCATCATCAGTCTTATGACATGGTATAAAGTATGCCATCTTAGAAAATCTATCCACAACAACAAAAATACTATCACTCCCCCTCATAGTCCTAGGCAGTCCTAAAACAAAGTCCATAGAAATATCCGTCCAAGGAATAGAAGGAACAGGAAGTAGCATGTATAAACCATGTGGATTCAAGCGAGACTTAGCTTTTTGACATGTAGTGCAGCGAGCAACAAAGCGCTCAACATCTTTCCTCATCCTTGGCCAAAAGAAGTGTGTGGCCAAAATATCCTCCGTCTTCTTGGCACCAAAATGACCCATCAATCCACCTCCATGCGCCTCCTGTAACAACAAAAGATGAACGGAACTAACTGGAATGCATAGGCGGTTAGCTCTAAACAAGAAACCATCAGTCAACACAAATTTGTTCCATGCACGACCTTCTTTACAATGCAACAATACATCATTAAAATCAACATCAACAACATATTGTTCTTTAATTGCCTCAAGTCCAAAAATTCTACAATCAAGTTAAGACAATAAAGTATAGCGCCTAGATAAAGCATCAGTGATCACATTATCCTTCCCTTTCTTATGTTTAATAATGTAAGGAAAAGACTCAATAAACTCAATCCATTTAGCATGTCTACGGTTCAAATTACATTGAGAACGAATATACTTAAGTGATTCATGATCAGAATGAATAACAAATTCTTTGGCCAACAAATAATGACACCACATCTCTAAACAATGTACAAGTGCATACAATTCCTTATCATACGTGGAGTAAATTAAAACAGGCCCAGTAATTTTCTCACTAAAGTATGCAACAGGTTTACTATCTTGCATCAAAACACCACCAATGCCTATACCACTAGCATCACATTCAAGCTCAAAACTCTTATCAAAATTAGGTAATTGCAGCAATGGTGCATGTATAAGTTTATCCTTCAAAGCATCAAAAGACTCATGATGTACCTTACCCCAATGGAAATCAACACCCTTCTTTATCAACTCATGCAAAGGTGTAGCAATGGTGCTAAAATCTTTGACAAAGCAGCGATAGAAACCTGCAAGACCAAGAAAACTCCTCACCTGTGTGATAGTTTTTGGTACAGGCCAGCTCTTTATGGCTTCAATCTTCGCCTCATCCACCTCAATTCCTTGTGGAGTCACAACATAGCCAAGAAAAGAGACTCGATCCGTGCAAAAGGTGCACTTCTCAAGGTTACCAAATAAACATGCATCTCGTAAAGCATAAAAAACAGCACGCAAATGATTCATATGTTCATCTATGGATTTGCTATAAATCAATATATCATCAAAGTAAACTATCACAAATTTGCTAATGAAAGCTCTTAAAACCTCATTCATCAAGTGCATGAAAGTACTAGGTGCATTAGTTAAACCAAAAGGCATTACTAACCACTCATATAATCCAAATTTGGTTTTGAAAGTTGTTTTCCATTCGTCTCTAAGTTTCATTCTAATTTGATGGTAGCCACTACGCAAATCAATTTTAGTGAAAATTATAGCACCACATAACTCATCAAGCATGTCGTCTAACCTAGGAATAGGATGATGATACCTAATAGTAATATTATTAATGGCTCTACAATCTACACACATACGCCAAGTACCATCTTTCTTAGGAACCAAAAGTACAGGGACAGCACAAGGACTAAGTGATTGACGAACGTACCCACGATCCAAAAGGTCTTGAACGGTGTATCTCCTTAGTCTCCTCAGGGTTGGTCCTACAAGTAGCACGGTTTGGCAAACTAGCACCCGGAATCAAATCAATTTGATGCTCAATCCCTCTCAAAGGTGGCAATCCTGGGGGTATCTCAGCTGGAAAAACATCCTCATACTCCTGCAAAAAGTTAGTAACAGCAGGAGACAAAGAACTAGAAGCAATATCATCAAGCGAAAACAAAGCTTCTTTGTATATCAAAGCATAACAAATATCATCATTATCAGAAATTTCAGCAAGCTCAGATTTTGTTGCAAGACATGAACGACCTTGTAATTTAATTCCAGCACCCTTAGAACTTGAAGAATCATTACATTACTAGGTGTAGAATTAGAATTAATAGGTTGTTGAATTTCAGGACCTTTATTTTTCAAACTAGCAGCTCTTTCTAAATTAGCTTGTACAATTTCAGCAGGGATCATTGGTAACAAAGTAATTTTAGTTCCTTTATGCATAAAAGTGTACTTATTACTTATACCATGGTGTACATCATCATTATCAAATTCCCAAGGTCTACCCAATAAAAGTGAACATGCTTGCATGGGTACGACATCATAATCAACAGAATCCACATAAGAACCAATGGAAAAAGGAACTCTGCAAGTTTGTATTACCTTAGCTTTTCTAGAGTCGTTTAACCACTGAATATAGTACAGATGTGGATATGGACGTGTGGTCAAAGCAAGCTTGTTGACCACATCAGAACTCACCAAGTTATTGCAGCTCCCTCCATCAATGATGACACGTGCTCGGCGGTTCTTGATGACGAAGAAAATCTGGAACAAGTTGTGGCGTTGCATCGTGTCGGGTCGATGAACTTGTATACTAAGGACACGTTAAATAATAATGTTCATGTATCCCGTGGTGTCTCCGCCTCCAAGGACAAGGTCACTGCTGGTGGCAGCGACGTCCTCCTCCTCATCCTCCACGTCGGAGGTGCTCATGTCACCGCCATCGTCTATTGCCACACATGCCCGCCTACTTGGACAATCTTTCTGCACATGACCAAGTCCATGGCAGCGGTGGCACTGAATCCCTGTAGTCCGCCCCGTCGAAGCAACAGAGGAGGCACTACTAGCGGGTACCTGCACAGAAGTTTTACATGAGCGCATAGAAGGTGTAGGGGCTGATCTTGGGGCTGCAGAAACAACACTGGTTCCCTTGGTAGCTGCTGGTGGGGGTGGCCGGAAAGATGGCCTGGGCAGCCCCGAAGTCCCCGTCGAGCATGGGGGATAGGAGTTCCTTGACTTGCTGTACTCCTCAAAAGCCTGGAAAAGTCCCTGTGATTCTTTCTCTACAAGTATAGCATATTGGAAACACTGGGTGAGAGTATAATATTCTTTATAATCAAGAATGTCCTAAATTTCTTTTCTTAAACCAGAATAAAAGCGACAAATCTGATCCTCTACTTTTTCAACTACAGCACAATGAATCAAACCCTTCTGAAGCTCACTAAAGTACTCTTGAATAGTTTTATCTCCTTGTTCTAAACGCTGCAGTTTATTACGAATCTCTCTATAAAAAGAAGGAGGAACAAAACGATCACACATTGCTACCTTAAATTCTTCCCAAGTAGTAGGCAAATCAGTTTCAGTAGCTAGACCACTCCACCAAATAATAGCAAAGTCCTTAAACTCACTAGTAGCTTGTCTAACTCTATGTTGTTCAGGAACAAGGTGGGCATTAAATTTTTGTTCTACAGTCATCTCCCAATCAAGATAAACATCACCATCATACTGACCTGAAAACGAAGGAATTGAAAACTTAATTTTAGCATACGGGTCATCTGGAGCATAGTTACCGTGTGGATGATTATTGTAGTTATGGAAACCACCCAGACCTTGAGTATTATGATGCAAACGATGTCGTAATCTTGCGGTCCTTGTAGCTGACCTATCCACGGTGCCATCAGCCTTATACACCGTGTCTTCATCATGGACGTCATCAACGTCATGGTTATTAGTGTTCGTATCATTGGTCTTGGGGGCGGTCTCCAACGCGACAACCTGATCGGTTAACTTAGAGACCCGCTTCTCCAACCGCTTGATGCTTTCTCCGATGTGAAGCTTGCTGACCGCATCAGTAACGGCTCTGGTGATCGTCTCTGCCAAATCACTCTGAGCAGCCTGCAAAGCCTTCTGGAGCTGCTCTTGGCTCACGCACTCAGCAAATTGTGAGGGGGAAGCCATCTCTCCGTCGTCACTTCCTGCCATAACAAACACCAAAACAGGAAACAAACAGTGAAAGTTATCCCTACAAAACAACTAAGCAGTGGTGCCTCTCAACACAGCAAAAGGAAACTCCTTACAAACCTCTTGCAAAGTTCTAAAAAACAAAGCAAAGGATACTAGGGAGGTGTGTTCCACGATTGCAAGGGTCACAAAAGAACCTATGTGTTGTCCAGAAGAAATATGTAGAGCTAGGAAGGCCAAATATATATATGTGAGTGGAACACAAATCAAAAACAGATAGTAAAGCTGAATAAGTGCCCAAGTAACTTGTCCCTAGCTGCTGGTCTAAGTATGTCCCTAGCCAAAATGGACAACTGAGCGAAAAGTTATGCCCGTTTTATCCAAGGGGGGTCGGAGTCGGTTTTCCAGAAACCCGAGTCGGGTTAGGGGTCGGGTTTGGAATCGGGTAAGATTTTATTTTGGTGGCATGGATGCAGCGGAAAGTGGAATTTGTGGGGATTGGTCCGAGGTGTTTGAGGGTGGGTTTAGGGTGGGATTAGGGTGGGTGTATTGATCAATCAACCCTAGCACACAAAGCCGATAGAACAGAGGATGGTGAAGGGGATGGCGGCTAGGGTTGCAAGGGAAACACTACTGATGACAAAAACACAAACTAAACCAGCGACTAAACAAAAACTAGAGCACAAACTCAACACTACGAACTCTAAAATTGAAATATGCAAAGGCTAAACACGTGGTTATGGGCGGAGGGGAATTTTTTTTTTGGCTTTTCTATGGATGATAGGATGAACACAAAACGAAATTAACTAAGGGTAGTGTGAACCTGATGGTGCACCTGAAGCTCTGATTACCACTTGATGTGGACAAAGGATTCCCGATCTTCCGAAAGGTTCTGGATATGTTGATTTGGTCGGAGGCGACACACAAATCGATCTGGCTTCAGAACAACACGTTCTAAACCCCGCAATCGCTGCACTGATGACGGCGAAACAGTTATGAACAGAATAATCTAAGCAAAATCCAAACCCTAATGGTGCGGTGGCGGCTGTATATGAAGACTCTAGGGTCGTGCAAGACTCACTGGACGCGCCCCTAATTGGGCTCAACTAGATACAAAGCCCAAAGGGCAAAAACAGGCGACGCAGCACCGAAACAGATTCTAGACCCTCTATTATTTTGACGATTCCCGATGACTCCGGATAAATTTTGATATGAGACCGGTGGCGTTGGAAAGATCTTCTTCTTATCTTTCCGTGCATATATAGAACATCCAAATCCGAGTCCGTATGTGTCCTGGGCTTCCATTTTAGTGCAGACTAGTTCTGAGCCCCGAAACAGACTCGAAGTCAGTTTTGATTAGGCCTCCACCTTGGCTTCCACGTCCTTGCTGGCCCTCCACATCTCTAAATCCTTCTCCCATCATCTCCTGGTCCTCTCCATGGTTCCTAATTACAATATAATCATTAGGTAGCAAACCATTCTCAAAAGTGACATATAATGAAGAATGTAGGAACGAGCTCACCTCTAAATTTAGTCATCGTGCACGAGCTCTAGTCGTTGGACCTTGCAAGTCCAGAATTGGAGGAGTGTTGCATGTATCCTTAGAAGTGATGTCCTCATCAGTATGGAAGGGGCAAATTGTGAAAAATTCGTAATACTTAGAATTGAAGAAACACTTGATATGGTACTCAGACCAACCTGCTTGAGGCTGTGGTGCCTAATATTGAATGTTGAGGTTGTTGCTTTGCAGTTTGATATGCATCTTGTTGGAAACAAACAAATTGAAATTTAACTATCGTATGTTTAGTGTTTTTCATTACCACTTTTCTTTTCTATCATATCGTAACAAATAGCCATTTCTAGTTATCATACTTTAAAAAGGCCCAACTGAGCAATTAATCTGGTCAAATATATTCTTACATATGGATTGGCCCAGAAAGTGGTTTAACCATCACTTTGGCTTGTTTTTCAAGTAAAACAAGGTGTTGGCTCACCTGATGCACGTCGGAACCCCGGATTTCCTTCTTGGTTGGGCAAGAAAGTGGTTTGACATTATTTTGGCCTGTTTTCAAGTAAGCCAACATGTTGGTTCACCCAATGGATATCGAAGCCCCGGATTTCCTTCTGGCTTTGCCAAGAAAGTGGTTTGACCCTTATTTTGGCCTATTTTCCAAGCAAACCAACGTATTGGCTCACCCGATGAACATGAGAACCCCGTTTGGCCTATTTTTCTAGCAACTCAACGTGTTTCCTCACCCAACGTGTTTCCTCACCCAACGTGCTGCCAACGCTGAACAGGAAGACAGACTTGGAGAGCAGGCGATTCACAGCTCTTTGGCCTCGCTTGGCGACCATCTGAGACTTGGTGGCCCCGAAGTTCTTCACTTGCTTGGACAACGGGATATTGCTGCCTGCGTGCTGTGTGCATATAATCATTATTAGCCCGTATTCCCAACAGCAAGCGAGGAATGCATGGTTTCATGTCATCTACTCGTGTTTTAGGTATGCACTTCTTAATGTAATCACAACTGCGTTATTAATATTCGAAAACCAAAAATATTCTGTTCGAGTACACAATGGAGTGAGTTTCCCTTGCTTACAGTTTCTACTGTACGTTCTATCGGATGCATCCGAATTAATTTTTTTTTACTTTGGCATCGAAGAACAAGGAATTACTCACAGTGGAATCGAGAATCCCAGATCCTGCCGAAGCATAGCTCACACCGGCACCAAGGGCGCTCCGAACCAGAAGGCCGGTTCTACGTACCAGTGACAGATAAGCCAGAGGGCTACTCTTGAATCCCATGTTCTTTGCTGCATCAATGAAGCATATTCAAGCGCACATATATAGATGGAACGATCAAACATATTATTAAGAGAACACAACCCGATAATGCATACAAATTACTTGTTTCCATATACAATATCCTTCATCGACTTACCTAAGTAGTCAGCAATGTTGTAGCCAATGCTGAAGCGTCCGGTGGGAACCGAGCCTGGGAAATCGACGCCGTAGTAGGGCTCATCAGCCCTTGGCACATCCGGCCCTGTCAAGTAGTTGTTGTTGCCGACGTCCAGCGTCGAGTCCCCAAACACAAAAATAGCTGGTGGTCGCACAGAACTCAGCATGGATTGAAAGCGGATTGAATCATGCGATGAGTTTGCATTACAATCAGGCAAATACATATAGGGGAGCAGCCATCATGCAGGACGTGCGGCAAGCCCAAGTACAAGCCGGGCATGCATGCATGGCATGTGGCCCAAGACTAAGACTAAGCATAGGCCTAATACAAGTATAATATAAGAGCCCAATAGACTAGCTGTCTAACATGCCCCCGCAGTCGAAGCGACGGTACTAGCCAGTAGTACGGACGTTCAGACTGGAATGGCAGTCGGTGAAGACAGAAGATGGCAATCCTTTAGTGAAGATGTCAGCGTACTGAGAGGTGGTCGGCATATGTAAAACTCGCACACCTCCAGCAGCGACCTTGTCACGGACAAAGTGCAAATCAATCTCGATATGCTTCGTACACTGATGCTGCATGGGATTCGTCGAGAGATAAACTACACTGATATTGTCACAATAGACCAAGGTAGAACGACGAACAGGACAATGGAGCTCATGTAACAGTTGTCGTAACCAGCAAGTCTCAGCAACAGCATTAGCAATAGCACGATACTCAACTTCAGCACTGGAGCGAGAAACGGTAGCCTATCGCTTAGAGGACCAAGAGACAAGATTATCTCCAAGGAAGACTGCATAGCCCGATGTAGAACGCCGTGTCTCCGGATAGCCAGCCTAATCAGCATCAGAATATGCCACAAGATCAGAAGACGGAGAACTGCGGAGCTGAAGACCATAATCCAAAATGCCCTTGAGATAATGCAGGACTCGTTTAACCAAAGCAAAGTGTGGCTTACGAGGATCATGCATAAACAAACAAATTTGTTGCACAGAATATGCAATATCAGGTCGGGTGACTGTGAGATACTGAAAAGCACGAGCAAGTCCTCGAAAATGAGTGGCATCAGCAGTAGGGGGGGGGGGCGTCAGGCAATAACTTAGCACTAGTATCCATAGGAGTAGTGCAAGGTTTGTAATTAGTCATACCGGCACGATCCAAAATCTCAAGCATGTAGTGATGCTGGGAGAGAAACAAACCACTAGCACTACGAGAGACAGACATTCCCAAGAAGTGATGAAGAGCACCAAGATCCTTCATAGAAAGCTCCGATGTGAGTGCAACAATAACTCGTTGAAGTAGCATAGTAGAGGAAGCTGTCAAGATGATGTCATCCACATATAGCAATAGGTAGACTGTATCTAAACCACGTCGGTTACACAAATAGTGAAGTATCTGATTTGGCACCAATAAATCCAAGAGACTGAATAAAAGTTGCAAATTGGCTGTACCATGCACGTGGCGCCTGCTTTAGACCATAAAGAGATTTGTTGAGGCGGCAAACATGATCGGGACGAGAGGAATCCACACATCTAGATGGCTGAGCACAATAGACTGTCTCGGAGAGGGTCCCATGAAGAAACGCATTCTTCACATCAAGCTGATGAATAGGCCAAACCTGAGAAAGAGCAACTAATAGAACTGTGCGGATAGTAGCAGGTTTGACAACGGGGCTGAAAGTCTCACGAAAATCAATGCTTGGGCGTTGTGTAAAACCTCGAAGAACCCAACGAGCCTTGTAGCAATCTAGATTACCATCAGGATGGAGCTTATGACAAAAAACCCATTTTCCGGTTACAATGTTGGCGCCTGAAGGACGAGGAACAAGATCCCAAGTATCCTCACGCTAATTAGGGTCTGAAAGTGCACCACGATAAGTCTTTGGGAGAGGAGATAATACTAGAGCATGAAGATCGAACACTGGCTTTGGCTGTCGGTAGCCCTGTTTTCCACGAGTGAGCATAGTATGGTCATTGTGGGTAGAAGGGACTGGAACAGCGTTCAGAGGTAACACTGGAGCCGTGCTGGGCTGTGCTTGGAGAGGGCCAACTGGGACAAGCATCAGGCGAGTGAGCAACAGATACACCACTGGCCTACACGGGTGTGTAGTCCTCGTGGGGCCCAATGTGACACGATGTTGTGAAGCCGGGCGGAGATGAGGACCAAGGCGTACTCGGTGCTCCGTGTTGCTATAGAGTAGGCGTTGGGGACTGAGCCCCTGGTGATGACGTGCCAGTCAAACCAGGCACGGAGTTCGAGGCAGGCAGCTGGGTCATGGAGCCCAGCGCACCTGAAGAGGGCCCGGGTGAAGGACCGTGCAAGCCGTGACCCGATGAGGTCTGTGCATGCGGCTGCGCTGGTCTTTCGTGAACACCACCAAAGGACGCCCCGCTGGCCTGCCTGTGGAAAAGGACCAACCGGGGCAGCGGGACTTAAACCTGGATGACCTGCAACACAAGAACCAATAGGGTTAGGCACAAAATCAAACTCTGAAAAAGGCAACAGTGTTGGGAGTTCCGCAAATGGGAAAGAATATTCATCAAAAATGACATGTCTGGAGATGATGATTCTATTAGTGGCAAGATCAAGGCATCGGTAACCTTTGTGTTCAGATGGATAACCCATGAAGACACAAAAAGATGACCGAGGAAAGAGTTTATTGAGAGCAGTTGCGGAAAGATTAGAATAGCATTTGCAGCCAAAAACACGGAGATGATCATAGGTAGGGTGAGCTCGAAATAGAGCAAACTTCGGGGTTAGATAGTCGAGTGTTTTGGTCGGGTGTTGATTCAACAAATAGGTGGCTGTATAGAGAGCTTCTACCCGATAAGTGGCAGGAAGACTCGCTTGAAACATCAAGGAGCGCATAATATTACTAGTGGTGCGAATAATACGCTCAGCTTTACCGTTTTGAGATGAAGTGCGGGGGCAAGACATGCGAATCGTGACACCTTTGAGGAGGAGAAACAACCGTGCAGATGCATTATCGAACTGACACCCGTTATCACACTGGGTAGTCTTGATGGTAGTCCCAAATTGAGTGGTGACGTAAGAGAAAAAAATTGGAGAGAGTAGAAAAGATGTCAGACTTAAGCCGCAAAGGAAAGATCCATGAATAGTGGGAAAATCATCAAGAATAAAAAGATAATATTTGTAACCGGACACATTAACGATGGGAGATGTCCAAAGATCACAATGTATTAAATTAAAATTCTTATTAGCACGAGTGGTGGACCTAGCGAAGGGGAGTCTAACATGATGGGCAAGCATGATACAAAGTTTCAAGCTCACTCTTATTACAAGAACTACCAATGGAAGACGCTAAATGAGATAAAGACTCATGACCAATATGACCAAGTCATCGGTGCCAAAGAACAGCAGGAGTGGTGGTGGCCGTGAGAGCAAGCGACTGAAGTGACAACGGGTGGATGGAGTAAGCTCGTCAGAACTATTGCACCTGATGATCACGTTCTTCGTTACGAGATCCTTCACAGAAAGACCGGAAGGGTCAAACTCAACAGAACAATGATTGTCAGTGGTAAAATGATGAACAGAGATAAGATTCTTAATTATATGAGGGGAAACAACAACATTATGTAAATAAAGAGGGCCACGAGAGAAAGAAAAAGAGATAGAGCCAATGGAGGTAGCAGGCAGCAATGACCCATTGCCGACAACAATATTAGTAGGTGTAGAAAGGGTGGGAGGCTGAGAATATGAAAGAGTACCGGAGTTTGATGTCATGTGAGAGGAAGCACCTGTGTCCATGAGCCAGTCGTGTGTCAGCGGAGGAGCAAGTGACATCATGTTGAAGTTGCTTGCCAGAGTATTCTGATCCCACACCCAGGGCTGTTGACTCGGTGGCGCATGGTACATCGGTGCAAGAACGTACATAGCAGTATACGGTGCAGCAAACTGGGCAGGGGCACCAAATGCTAGAGCGCCAAAGTGAGGCACAGGCGGCAGCTGGACCATGCCATAGGGCGACACAGGTGGGGGCTGGGCTGAACCGAAGGGAGGCGCAGACTAGAACTGGGTCGAAGCAGAGGGGCCCATAGTTGCTGCGGCCAGTGCGTGGGCTGGGCGAGCTTGCTGTTGCTGTGGTGGCCGTGAGCCCATAAGGCCAGTCTGCCCCATGCCAGGCCGTGGTGGACCGGGCCACACGGCAAACATGCCAGTGAAGGGGTTACAGGAGGACTGCCAGGAGGCCGGGCCTTTCCAGCGACGATGACGACGCGCATTGCGCCTTTGGAGCCACCAGTGTTGTCGTGGCCACCACCCGTCGCAGTGGAGTTACCATGGTTGGAGACAGGGGGGCGCGACACCGAAGACGATGTGGAGTAGCCCGTAGTAGTCGAGGCGACCAACACAGATGGTGTAGGAGGTTTTCCTCCCATTGTAGATTCCTCCACTTGAAGATCAGCACGGACATCACGGAATTTAGGAAACAGACACTGTCTCTTAATTATGGCGGCCATATAAAAGAATTTTTCGTTCAGGCCTCGGAGAACATTGAGGACGAGGGTGCGGTCATGAACCGTCTCCCCCAAATCACCAAGTGCATCAGCCATGTTCTTCAACTTGCGACAATACTCTGTGACAGAAAGGTCGCCTTGAACGAGTGTCCAAAACTCCGCATCTAGCAGCAGGGCGCGGGTTTCTTTATTGCCAATGAACTGCTCTTCGAGGCCCAGCCACGAGGAGCGAGAAGTGGGCGATGGCGTCATGACGACCTCGATAAGATCTAGAGTGATGGTACTGTACAACCATGACTTGTCTGTACAATCCATCCTATACCAATGCGAGTCTGCCAAAAACTCATCATCCGAGAGCACGAGACAATCCAACGCATATTTGGCAAGTAATGTTGAGGAAGAAGTTGCGCCAGCGGTTGTAGTTGCAGGAGGTCTGCTCAAGGATGATCGGCACCATTGACTTGACGTTGGCGACGACAACAGCCTGAGCATGGAGCTGAGCCCGTACCAGGGCATTGGCCTCGGCCGCGGCATCCTCACGACGGTGCCGATCGGCGTCCTTGCGGCGGCGGCAATCGGCATCAGCAACATCGTCGTCGGGCTTATTGGCTTCAACGCAGCGCTTGGCCTCAAGCTCTTTGGGCGTCACATCATCGACGACCATTAGAGAAGGAGGCGATGTGGGAGGGCCAACAACGATCGGAAGGATCAGGGCAGAGATCACGCTGTGGTGGAGGGAACACAGCAGAAGATGGACGTGTCGCAGTGAAGGAAGGCCGAGACAGCGTCGAGGCACCGTGGCGTGAGGCTGGTGGTGACTAGGGTTAGGTTAGGCGAAAGCTTGGGGTCGCAGGAGCGAACTGCTAAAAGATACCATGAAAGCGGATTGAATCACGTGATGAGTTTGCATTACAATCAGGCAAATCCATATAGGGGAGCAGCAGTCATGCAGGACGTGCGGCAAGCCCAAGTACGAGCCGGGCATGCATGCATGGCACATGGACCAAGACTAAGACTAAGCATAATTCTAATACAAGTATAATCCAAGAGCCCAATAGACTAGCTGTCTAACACGGATATCACAAGGCGCATCACCATAAGACCCTCCATGCCCGGCATGCGGAGACCCATGATCATCTCTGATGCGAAGCCCAGATCTTCTTTGGGTAGGCAATTTATTACCCACGTTTCTGTTGGAGATATGCCCAAGAGACATTACGGACTTGTTCCGTATGTGAGGGTCATAATTAGTCCATTAATGGGCCAACTTATCGAGGCCCATTAGAAGGGTCTATATAAGTGGAGGCGGGACAAGGGGTACAAAACCCACCTGTCCATAACCCTAGCCGCCGTGCTCCTCTCTCTCGCCCACAACCCTAACCGTGTTGCCAGTGCTAGCATGCCACGCACGGTGCTCCAACCCCGTACGTGTGGATACCGCGAGGAAGCACTGCTGTTACTGCGGTGCTGGACGGCTGGACTAGGAGGAGACGATTGACGTGATCGACTACTTCCTCTACATCGACGTGCAACTTCGTTGGATGAGCTGCTCCAACATTCGCTTCCGCTCCGCCTGCGCATCTAGTGGTAATGATCCATGATCCCCTCCTTACAAGGTTTCCTAGTTGAATGGTAGAAATTATTATATGCCAGCCTACCCGTTCTCCAACAGTGGTATCAGAGCCGACCTTGTATAGTTTGTGATCTGGATCTTGTGCATATAGTTGATATGCTAATGTATTAGATGAGATCTATTACATATTTTTATGTACGGGTTTAATTAGATCAATGGTGATAGGGAGGTTCACAAGGTAATGGGCGGATAGCGATACCTACATCATTGATTTATTTGTGTTCCTTCTCCATGCGCGCGCGACTTGTCTTTACCGACTGGAATCACCATCGGGACTAACTACGTGCGCCAGTAGAGGAGCCAGTAGTATCATGATCATGTACTGCAGTCTACTCATGAAAACCTAATGGGAAACCGAGGCATTGTGAATGACTCGAAATCGGGATAATATGATTTTCCCGATAGGATTTCCATTGTGATTTCATAGATACGATCTGTGAAATCCTGTGAGGTTTTAGGGCGCTGCCCTGAGACCCGCGGGGGGCGGCTCCCCCCTCGACCCCCCCTCCCCGGTACGGACACGCCTAGATTGTTATAACCCTTTTTGGCCACATGTTAGCATTCGCTCCTTGCCTAACTTGTTTTTGCAGAGTATGTTGTGAATGGTATGGCCCAAAATATGCATGTGATTTACATGGCCTACATGCCATAATTAATTACAGCTGGGTTGAGGCTGTCATATTATTGCATAATGGCCTGCGTGTTGACCTGTGATGCTTGATATTCTCATGAATTCATTACTAACTATTAGTTGTAGTAGCTAAGTGTTAGTTCATGGAGGCCTCAAGCATGATGGTTGAAGGGATGGGAGACATGGCGATGGTTATGGAGATGGAAATCACCAACTGAAAAGGGCCATGCTATTTCACAGTTAATATGATTGCATGTGATGATGTTCATGTCATCCTATTCTTTCTTGTGTTATTTATATTGGATATGATTAACATGCTAGAATAGGTTCCCTCAAGAAAAGTTAAATTGTGTGCCCTTCCAATAGCTGCATCTATCAAAATTATGATTGTTGTATGGTAGGTCTGCTAAACTAGAGTACCTCAACTATCTATAGTGTTATTTATAGTGTTGCTTACCTATGTCACTAGATTTCTAGCGATGATGCCAAAGCTCACTAGAATCTAAGTTGAATATGGATCTTGAACCACTATATGTTGTTTCGAGGGAAAACGGTTCCAAGCATATAGTGGAATAATAAACTTTTGTTAAAATGTTTAATAAAAGTTTTAAATTTACATAGTGCTTATATTTGCATATTTTCTATTATAGATCATGGCATCAACCGCTAGTAACACTTTTAATTTGTGCTCGATTCTTGAAAAAGAAAAGCTTAGTGGAACAAGCTTTATTGATTGGTATCGCAACTTGAGAATTGTTCTCAAGTAAGAGAAAAAGGAATATGTTCTAGAGCTTCCCTATCCTGATGATCTGTCAGAAAATGCTACTACCGCTCAGAAAAGGGAGTATTAGAAGCATACCAATGATGCAATTGATGTTAGCTGTCTCATACTTGCCACTATGTTCTCTGAGCTTTAGAAGCAATATAAGAACATGGATGCCCACAATATGATTGAGGGACTCCATGGCATGTTTGAGAACCAAGCAAGGTCTGAGAGGTACAACATCTCAAAGTCCTTGTTTGCGTGTAGGCTAGCTGAAAGCGGTTCTGTCAGTCCTCATGTGATCAAGATGATTGGTTACCTTGAGAATCTAGATAAACTTGGTGCTGCTCTACACCCTGATTTAGCCACAGATGTGATTCTTCAATCGCTTTCCGCGAGCTATGAGCCTTTTATTTTGAACTTTCAAATGAATAGCATGGAGAAGATATTGGCTGAGTTGCATGGGATGCTTAAGACAGCTGAGGCAAGCATCAAGAAATCTGGTCCAAGTCAAGTTAACTTGGTTCAAAAGGATAGCAAGAAGCAAAAACGCAAGGCTAAGGCTAAGGCTACCGATGAGATCTCTAGCACTAAGCCTAAGCCAGCAGCAGCTCCTAAGCCTAGACCAGCGATAGGTGATCCTTGTTTTCACTGCATGAAACCTGGTCATTGGAAGAGGAATTGCAAGCTTTATCTAGAAGAGCTAAAGAAGAAGGGTGGAGACTCTTCTAATTCAGGTATCAATGTTATTGAAGTTAATAATGTTGCTACACATCCTTGCAAATCATTGCAGGGGCTTAAAGAAGCAAGGAAATGTGCAAAGGGTGAGGTGGATGCTCGTGTCGGCAATGGTGCAAAGGTTGCTGCATTGGCCATCGGAACTTATCCACTTTCATTACCATCAGGATTAGTTTTGGAGTTAAATAATTGTTATTACATTCCCGCCTTAGGCAAAAACATTATTTCTTCAAAGTGTTTGGATGAAGATGATGGTTATGAGGTCATAATAATGAACAAGTGTTGTTTCATTTATTTGAATGATATTCTCTATGGTAATTGCCCATTGGTGAATGGATTATATTACTTGGATCTTGAGAATACGCCTATTTTTAAAATTGATGCGAAAAAGCTCCAGTCTAATGATTTGAATCCCACATATACTTGGTATTGTCGTTTAGGTCATATAAATGAGAAGCGCATAAAGAAGCTCCATTCATATGGTCTTCTAAGTTCTTTTGATTTTGAATCAATTGATACATGTGAGTCTTGTTTACTTGGCAAAATGACTAAGTCGCCTTTCACAGGAAATAGTGAGAGGGCGAGTGAACTATTTGGACTTGTACATACGGATGTATGTGGACCAATGAGTTGCACGACCAAAGGTGGTTTTCAGTACTTCATAACTTTTACCGACGACTTTAGTAGATATGGTTACATCTACTTAATGAGGCATAAGTCTGAATCCTTTGAAAAGTTCAAAGAATTTCAAAATGAAGTACAAAATCAATTGAGCAAGACTATTAAACTCCTATGATCTGATCATGGTGGTGAATATTTGAGCCATGAATTTGGTGAACATCTAATGCAATGTGGAATTGTTCCACAATGGACTCCGCCAAGAACGCCCCAATGGAATGGAGTATCTGAACGGAGGAACCGAACCTTGTTAGACATGGTTAGGTCTATGATGAGCCAAAATGATCTTCCATTATCCTTCTGGGGATACGCTCTTGAAACTACCTCTTTCACACTTAATAGGGTTCCATCTAAATCCGTGCAAAGGACACCATATGAGATATGGAGTGGGAAGTGTCCAGGCTTGTCTTTTCTTAAGATTTGGGGATGTGAGGCTTATGTAAAACGTATGATGTCTGATAAGCTTTCTTCCAAGTCTGATTAATGCTTCTTTGTAGGATACCCTAGGAAAACCAAAGGTTATTATTTCTACAACTGGGAAGAGGGCAAAGTGTTTGTCCCTGATAATGGTGTTTTTCTAGAGAAAGAGTTTCTCTCCAAAAGGGTAAGTGGGAGAACGGTGCAACTTGAAGAAATTTAAGAAGCTCCAGAAAATATTTCTTCTTTCGCTATACCACAATTGCATGAACAAATTGTTGTTGAACCAATTGTTGAAACACCAGCCTCGTGTAGGTCAGAAAAGGCACGTCGCACTCCTGAAAAGTTCATGCTCCTAACCACGGGGCAGCGCGACATATTATTGTTAGACAATGATGAGTCTAAGTCTACAGTGAAGCAATGAATGGACCGGACACTGAGAAATGGCTTGGATCCATGAGATCCGAATTAGAATCCATGAGAGAAAATCAAGTTTGGAACTTGATAGATCCACCTGATGGTGTAAAAACCATTGAGTGTAAATGGGGTTTTAAGAAAAAGGTAGACATGGATGGAAATGTTCACATCTATAAGGCACGATTGGTGGCGAAAGGTTTTAATCAAATTCAAGGGGTTGATTATGATGAGACCTTCTCGCCCGTCGCTATGCTAAAGTCTATACGGATCCTTCTAGCAATTGCCGTATTTTTATGATTATGAGATATGGCAAATGGATGTCAAATAGGCTTTCCTTAATGGAAACCTAAGTGAGGATGTGTACATGATGCAGCCTGAAGGTTTTGTCGATCCACAAAATGCTAGGAAGATATGCAAGCTTCAAAAGTCCATTTATGGACTAAAGCAAGCATCTCGGAGTTGGAATCTTCACTTTGATGAGGTAGTCAAAGAGTTTGGCTTCATTAAAAACGAAGAAGAGCCTTGTGTTTATAAAAAGGCTAGTGGGAGCGCGCTTGTCTTTCTGGTCCTTTATGTGGATGACATATTGCTGATCGGTAATGATATTCCAATGCTTGAAGCTGTTAATACTTCTTTGAGAAAGAGTTTCTCTATGAAAGACTTAGGAGAGGCAGCTTATATTTTGGGCATTAAGATCTATAGAGATAGATCAAAAAGGCTAATTAGATTATGCCAAGACACGTACATCGACAAGGTATTGAAACGGTTCGATATGCAAGATTCCAAGAAAGGTTTCTTGCCCATGTCGCATGGCATTACTCTTAGCAAGACTCAGTGTCCTTTGACACCTGATGAGATAGAGAAGATGAGGGCGATCCCGTATGCTTCGACTATCGGATCCATCATGTATGCCATGATATGTACGCGCCCAGATGTAGCTTTCGCTCTAAGCGCTGCAAGCAGATTCCAATCAAACCCAGGAGAAGCTCACTAGGTGGCTAGTAAGAATATCCTAAAGTACTTGAGAAGAACTATGGGTATGTTCCTAGTCTATGGAGGTGAGGAAGAGCTCGTTGTGAATGGTTACAGTGATGCTAGCTTCCAAACCGACAAAGATGATTCGAGGTCGCAATCTGGATATGTGTTTTGCCTCAGTGGAGGCACGGTGAGCTGGAAGAGTTCCAAGCAAGATACGGTTGTTGATTCAACAACGGAGGTTGTGTACCTTGCCGCTTCAGAAGCTGCAAAGGAAGCTGTTTGGATCAGAAAATTTGTTTCTGAGTTGGGCGTGGTTCCTAGTGCGTCCGGTCCAATGGATATCTATTATGACAATAGTGGTGCCATTGCGCAAGCCAAGGAGCCTAGAGAGCATCAAAAGAACAAACACGTACTACGGTGTTATCACCTCATCCGGGACATCGTCGCTCAAGGTGATGTAAAGATATGCAAGGTGCACACGGATTCAAACATCGCTGATCCGTTGACAAAGCCTCTCTCTCAGCCCATGCATGAGGCACATATGATATCTATGGGTATTAGATATCTGCATGATTAATGTATGAGAGATTGTGTGATGTCTATATTTATGTGTGATTGAATAAAGTGTTATTCTGTTCCATGGATAGTAATTATTACATTGATTGACAAGAATGTGACTTGTCTGTGAAACTCATTGTTTTTCATAATATTATCCTAAAATGATTCCTAGTTTCTTATTATTATGTGGGACAATAATGATTCATGAACTAGCACATATATTGATTGATGATCATGTTTCACAGATCATAGATATCGAGATATCGAATCAATAATGTGGACATATGTTAGAGAACATGGTGTTGGATTGACCCACTAATAGACTCTGCTAAGATGTTATTGTTGTGCCATCAATTGTTGTCTTGTATGATGTACCTTCGGGATCCTTAGACCTGAGATCGTCATTGATTCCCAGAATGCGTAATAGCACACTTAGGGGTTACCAAACGCTATTCCGTAACTAGGTAGTTATAAAGATAATTTTTGGGTATGCTATGAAATATGTCGTGGGGTGTGAGCGGTCAAGATGGAATTTTCCCCTCCTGATAACAGGAGAGATATCTCTGGGCCTCTCGAGTTAGATGGATTTGGAAGTGCATGGCCATGCCAATGTGATTAAAAGTTAATCACAATGACTAAGAGTTAGTCATGATAAATTCACTAAACGTTCGATTGAATGGTCGAGCTATTACACGGATGGCACATATCTCGTCTTGAGCTTGACCGATATCGTGAGGCAAAGGGATCGATGAATGCATATGTCAAAAGTTCAGCCGATATGATCTTTATGTGTACACGAGAATCAGTATGTGCTGCTAGGTGCCGCTGTTGATTTATGATTTGAAAAGGGGTTTTCACATCATTGTCATGTACATGTGAACCTAACGGGTCACACACTTAACGGGTTGGAACATCACTTGCCTATGTGACTGTCTCTAGTGCAAGTGGGAGATTGTTGGAGATATGCCCAAGAGACATTACGGATTTGATCCATATGTGAGGGTTATACAGATATTGATCCGTGAGGGATTAGTCCATTAATGGGCTAACTTGTCGAGGCCTATTAGAAGGGTCTATATAAGTGAAGGCAGGACAAGGGGTACAAAACCCTCCTGTCCATAACCCTAGCCGCCGCGCTCCTCTCTCTCGCCCACAACCCTAACCGTGTTGCGGGTGCTAGGATGCCGCGCATGGTGCTCCAATCACGTACGTGTGGATACCGCAACGAGGCGCTGCTGTTGCTGCGGTGCTGGACGGCTGGACTAGAAGGAGACGATTGACGTGATCGACTACTTCCTCTACTCCGACGCGCGACTTCGTTGGACGAGCTGCTCTAACATTCGCTTCCGCTCCGCCTGCTCGTCTAGTGATAATGATCCATGATCCCCTCCTTATAAGGTTTTCTAGTTGAACGGTAGAAATTATTATATGCTATCGTAGTCTACCCGTTCTCCAACAGCTTCAAATTAAGAGTGGTATCGATCGTGTGATGAGTGCTGGTGATAACGAAGAGGGCATATACTATATTTTTATAGGGTCTTCAGCACGGAGAAACTCCTGTTATTCAAAAGAAAATGGGAGGAAAGCCTGCCAAACATTCTTTCGTGCTTGATCTTATGTGACTACAACGCAGGAACAACTCCAAATGTTGGTGATTGGCTTCGGGTGTGAATTCATTTATGAGAATACAAGAAGTGAGCTAGATTACAAGAATTGCAGGCCAGACTATATAGACAGCTCATTGAGCGCTATTCATAATATAAAGATGTAATAACAGATAGATGGAGCTATATTCACCACAGACGTCCCATCAGGCTAGCTGAGCTCCATACCTCTTAGTGTGCGCGGAGATGAGAATCACCTGCCGACTTGCGTGCCTTATTACACCTAACACTTCTCTCTCTGTTTTTTTTTCAAGCAACCTAACACAGTAACACTTGTCATACCTAGAAGATTTTTCAGCACACACTTTTCTCATTGAATGCAAAGCATGCGCATATTATAATTCAAATGGACTTTGACCCATCATTTTTTATATCTAATAACTGTTGCACAGTCCTTTCAAAGTCTTGATTGATCTATTTATTTGATGCACTGCTGATACTCGCCGTGGATCAGAATCCAGTGGCTAGGACAGAATTTGGCAATGTGGTCCTTCGTGCAGAAATGTTTTAGTTTTTCTATAATATTTTAATAAAACTTGCTAATTTTCAGCTTTCAATCACCGTTTTGAGGCATAAGATCTAGATTTAACAGTTTACAATTATTATATAAAAAATCCTATAATAGAAAAATCAAAACACAAAGTAACAAACTATTGATTGAAAGCTTTCAGTTAATTGAAATCTAGGAAATATGTATTTTAATATATTAAGGTACATAGCAACATCACGCAACAAGGAAAATTTTCATAAATCAGAAATCCTTTGTATACCAAATTATTCTCTTTCATTCGTGGAACCTAATATTTAGTGTCACTATTAGGTCATATTTTCATTTTGATCTTTTTACGTTACCATGAGAGAATATCAGGAACCATGATGCCCATTGCCTTTAGACATAATAAGATCTACCGTGGCGGTTTTTTATTATGCCCGCCACTGCTAATAATAAAGGGGCATGCAACATCATTATATGCTTGTTTTGTAGTGTCTTTTGTTCAATATGCCATTGTTTTGTAGCGTTGTTAGCTGTGTCATATCAACCAAGTTTGTGATGAAGACATGTCAGGTTGCATGAGAAAATTGAGGAAGCAGACTAGCATGCTTCTGCAACTCATGTTGAAACAAATGCACATCTTTCTATTTCTAAACCGGCATGATTTCTCTAAATGACATCATGCCACATCATCCCTATTTATTTCTGCCATTGGATGGACTCCAACTATCATCAGAAATGAGGAACCAAAGGCTGCTTACGTTGGGAGTTCTGGACTCTTTCATCTTCCTCCAGCAACTCCAGCCCAAAGAAAAAAATGCTGGCGCACCTTGCACTGCCCCCAATGCCCCAGGACACATTCTCCTTCCCTTCGGAACCACTCTTCCACGCTTCACTCAGCCTCCTAGAATTCTTGGCCTTTTGAGCTTCGGTCGGCCAGGGGATTCCATTCCCCACCAATGATGGGACGAGCCATTCAGTGGGAATGCACATCATATGCTCAACGAATAGTCTCATAAGATGTCACTAGGAAAGGTAGGATAATTTGATATGCCGGTACCTCATTTGATTAATAATAAACTAGTTATGATGAAATAGTGTCCTTGCAACAGTCTTTGTCATCTTTCCTTGGCATTAACTGCACATTATTATACACTTCTGATGAAATAGGAAAATTTACATGAGAAATTCATGCTTTTGTGCTTGCGCAAGGTGACATGTAGACCAGACAAGAATTTTGTTTGTACAACAATTGCCAAAGCCAACAATACCTAATCCTTTTGGTGCCTCATAACGTAGGGGTATGTATTTAGCGCCATGCGGTGTTTTGATCAACTGAGTTGATAAAACTTAAAAATAACAATATGAAAGTTAACTTTGAAGAGTATGTAGCAAGTTCACTTAATCACCATGTAAACAAAAATAATTACATGAGTTTACATGTCTTCATTTACCTTTCAACTGATAATATATGCTCCTAATATCATTTTACCACATTTAATTCAGCATCTCAATTGAAATTTAGCACTGCCCAATATAACTAAAAAATTTATTGTGCCTCACAATGTATCTTCCATATATCAATGAGTTATTGTGTACAGATTCATCCTTCTTAGAAAAGAAATATTAGTACTGATCCATTTAACTAACAGGCTTAGCCATTTTCTTTGCCATTTCCAACAAGCAAACAGTGGCAATCTCTTGTATAAGTTGAAGTGTTTATATAAACACAAAGGTCTTTCTTGATATAAACACGAAAGGGCATGCAACATCACTGTATGCTTGTTTTGTAGTGTCTTTTGTTCAATATGCCATTGTTCTCGGTTCAGTTGGATGGATTCCATGCAAGAGCATAACCTAAAAAGAGGAGCCCATATATAACCTATACTCGATGCTTATCGAAGCGTGAGATTTCAGTTATTGTATATATACATAGCCATGTGGAGAATTTTAGGCAATGGAAGAAGTCATCCAGGTGCCATTATTTTTGGTAGAAATATAAGGTTCTTGATACCACTTTATTAGTATCCTCCATGCATATATAGAAATGGATTAATCTTGCTATTATCATGCCTTAGCAATGTAGGGGAAACCAAACTGATCACATGGCGTTTTAGCTGTGTCATATCAACCAAGTTGCTGATGAAGACATGCCATGTTGCATGAGAAAATTGAGGAAGCAGACCAGCATGCTTCTACAACTCATGTTGAACCAAATGCACATCTTTCTATTTTTAAACCGGCCTGATTTCTCTGAATGACATCATGCCACATCATCTCTATTGATTTCAGCCGTTGGATGGACTCCAACTATCATCTATAATCAGGTAATGTTTCAATTGTGATCAGATAGTGTTTGTTAGGATAAGTGTTTCTGTTGTAATCAGATAGTGTTGTTAGTATCGGCCAGCTATAATCTGTTAGGATTATGTTGTATCGTTGAGATAGAGCTGGTCGATCACAACGAACCCTATGGTGTTGTACACGCCATGGTGACGGCTGTTGTTAGCTATATAAACAAAGCTACGTGGCTCTCCAGGGTTCAATGCTTCCACAAACATTTAGATGGTACAAAGAGCCTATCCTCAACTCATCTAAATCCATGGCGTCATCCTCTACCTCTACCGCCGTCCTAGCAGCGCCCTTGGCACTCATGGTCATGGAGAAGTTGCAAAAGGGGAACTTCAATCTGTGGAAAGCACAGGTCATGCCGTCCAACCACAACGCACAGATCGATGGGCTCATCCTCGACACCAACTTCGCCCCGACAAGAGAAGTGGAGACTCAGGTTAAAGACAAGGTGGTACAGACGCCCAACCCCGAGTACACCAAGTGGATTTCTCGTGATCAACAAGTTGTGAGTTATCTACTCATGACACTCACGAAGGAGATCCTCACCCAAGTTGCCGACAAAGCATCGGTGACTGAACTATGGAAGGCAATCACAGAGATGTAAACACGCACATCGCCCTAGCTTCAATGCACAAGGGCACGATGGCTTGACCGAGTACTTCAACAAGATCAAGACCATCGCTGACGACATGGCCATGGCGGGCAAGCCTCTGAAGGAGGAAGAAATCATTAGCTATATTCTTGCTGGGCTCGACTATTTCTATCGTGGTTGCTTGTGTTGATCCCATATCAGTAAGGCAGCTTCACTCACAGCTATGGTCCTTTGAAAATCATATTGATTTGCTGCATACTAATCAATCTTCTAAAACTCTGCCTCTCGTGGTCATGGTGGACCTGGACACGGCTTCCCTCGAGGCCGTGGTGGACATCATGGCAGGGACTCCAATGGACGCGGCACTCCGATCCCAGGCCATGGTGATTGCAGGGGTGCAAGCGGAAACCGCAATGGCCACAACACTGGTTGTGGTCGATCCAACAAACCCATCTGCCAGGTGTGCAGGAAGGAAGGTCGTGCTACTGACATTTGCTGGTATCACTTTGACCTTGACTACGTCTCGGACAAGCCGCAACTGCCATGAACAACAATAGTGTCGACTCCAACTGGTACACCGACATGGGTGCCACCAACCACATCACTAGGAACCTCAACAAGCTAGCAGTTCACGATCACTACCACGACAACGACCAAATCAATACTGCAACTGGATTAGGCATGAACATTGGTCAGGCTATTGTTTCTACCCCAAGTCGTAATCTACATCTAAACAATGTACTTCATGTACATGATGCTTGCAAAAGTCTAGTGTATGTTCATTGTTTTGCCCTTGATAACAAAGTATTCTTGGAATTTCACCCTTGGTTTTTTTTGTAAATGACCTAGAAATGAGGAGAACACTTCTTAGTGGTAGATGCAAAGACGGCCTCTATTCTCCTTTACAGAAGAAAGGTGTTGAGTGCAATAAAGCCATATTCGGAGAGATGACATAGGAGATTAGGGCATCCCTCACTGCCTATTGTTCATCGAGTCATTAGTTCTCATAATTTAGTAAGAACACCAAATTACTCTTCCTTGCGAGTATTTGGTTGTGCATGTTGGCCGCACATGCGGCCCTACAATACAAGAAAGCTTGAATTTCGATCTAAACATGGTGTTTTTATTGGCAATAGCAATCTTCACAAAGGCTATAGATGCCTAGATGTATCTACCGATCGCATGTACATATCATGAGATGTCGTATTTGATGAAAAATGTCTTTCCTTTTTCTGATCTCCACCCATATGCCGGGCAACGTCTCAACTCTGAAATCCTTTTGCTCCCTTCCAATCAAAATAATTACTCTGGGGATGTAACAGTACCTAACCTTGTGGTTAATGGTCATACAGATGCTATAAAAAATCCTATAGAATTTGCTGAAAATTCAGAGGAAGATGCAGCTATGGAGCATGGTGGCCATCATGATCACATGCAGGAGCAATCAGGCACGGTGATCGGAGATGATCCTCCTGCTCCAATCATTGGCCAATACGATGAATCAGCTCGGGGATCGCAGCCTGCATCATCGTCATTAGCTGGCGATTCAGTGACAACCACGTCATGCGCGGTCGGGTGCGCCCCTACACCGACCTCGCCCGTGTGTGCATCACATACGCGTGATGCGCCAGCACCGTCCACGTGTCCACCTTCCGCTGGGTCGGATGGAGGCATACTAGATCATCCTTGGCTGCGACCAATGGGGGCGAATTTGTGGCTGTTGCACCAGGATCCCCTGATAGTGTTGTGACCCGTGCTCAACGTGGGATTTCAAGCCAAAGGTGCACACGGATGGCACATTCAGGTACAGTATGTTAGCTATTACTGGTGGGCCGACTGTAAGGTTCATGACCATTGAGGTCACCCCAAGGTATGGTGTTTTGGTGATGAATGACAAACATGAAATGGGACTAATGTCTATACGAGTGTTGTCGATGTAGGAAACCTTTTCTATCTTATGATGATTGTCGACGGCATCCTAGGCAATTGATGACAATGACCACAAGCATGGAGGCTTGTGAACTTGATCGAGTCCAAGGGTTGATCGAGATGAATCAAAGCAGAGAAAAAGCTATGGTGCAAGTGTTTGGAACACTTGCTTAGTTGTTAGGGCTTTGAGTCCACAGGAAAAACTGTACTATCAAGAGGGTCTAGGTCATTCTCTTAGGTCATGTCTAGTCGGTGATGTGCAAGGTTGCTCAGTGAAATCACAGGCACTAGGTGACGGTGGAGAAGACAAGGAGCTATTCGGAGAAGCCGAGAAATGAAGTCAAGCGAGGACGACAAGTTTCGGCTTCTGGACATAGAGACCGGACAGAGGGGTTAGTAGAGACCGGACTGTCCGGTCACTATGGAGAGTTGTCTAGGACTTCCAGTGAGGAGTGAGGAATCTGTCTATGTGAGGGACCATAGAGACTAAATAGTCCGGTCTACAAACCAGATGGTCCGGTCTGTATGGGTGAAGCACGGGGCAGAGAGGAAGCCAGTGTTCTGGAGTCTGATGACGATGTCCGACATGTTGGACTTGTCCAACAATTGTACAGACCATACGGTCTAGTCAGTACAAGGGAATCACCTATGCACAGAGGAGCCAATGGCTAGTAGAGCCGTTACAGGAGTGACCGGACGGTCCGGTCAGGCAGAGACCGGACAGTCCGGGCAGTGCACCCAGAAAGGTGATTTCATGGAGCAACGACTAGTTTGAGGTTGGTAGCCTATATAACTTCGTTGCTGGGGTCTTTGAGACCTCTCTTGGCTAGTGGAATACCTGAGAGCATTTGGTTAAGGTCCAAGAGGAAAAGAGGAGTGCACTAGGAGGAGATATTACATATCTTGAGAGTGCTAGTGGAGAGTAACTTGAGCATCTTGCACATCTAAGGCTAGGGTGTCCTTGAGGGTGTGATGTAGATTGTTACTCTTGGTTTATGGTGAGACCTATACCGGTTAGGTGTTGGTGATCGAGCCTATCGTGATCGGTTGTGAAGGCCGTCACACGTTTGTACACGGCTTGAGCCCGCCGTTGAAAGGGGCATCACTAGTGAGTGCCCATGTCGGCTCGGGGAGTCCGGCCAGTTCTCGAGGGAGATGAGCTTGTGCTTTGTGCAGCGGTGACGCACACCGTATCTTCACTCTAGGAGTGATTGCGGGCTCGTGGGCGAGAACTCCACTTGGTGGCGAGAGGGACCGGGACTCTGGCGGGAGTGGTCCAACAAGGATTAGGGGAAGGCGCCATCCTTCCGAGACCTCGGGAAAAAAATCATAAGCCACCCCTTACTCTACTCCTCACTATGATGCTTTACTTTCCACATTAACATACCGTGCTATTCATGCTTGTGTGCTTAGCTTGCTCTAGTTGACTACCTTGTAGACTTGCATGAAAAGGCTCCTTTCTTGCTAGTAGTGCTTAGCCTTCATACTTGATCAAAGTATATATAGGAGTTGCTTTGGCTTGATTGATCACCCTAGTATGTATTGTGCTACTCATGCTTGTATGCTTTCTATTAGCTTGTTGATGTAGTAGCTTTGCTTGAGTAGAACTCCTTGCTAGCTAGTTGTTTGCTTCCGCGTATCTTTGGTAACTAACTTGCATAGGAGTTGTATTGCCTTTCTGTGATCTACTAGTATGCTTAGCTTGTTGTTCCTTTCATAGGTTCATTATCTTACTAGTGTGATCACCACTAGGATTGTGTAGGAGTTGTTTTCAGTGATCGGTTTTAGGATTTGGCGAATTTGGTACATAGTGCGAGTTCCTGATTCACCCCCCCCCCTCTCGGTCACTCGGTCCTTTCAAGTGGTATCAGAGCCAAGTGCTCATTATAAGGCTTAACCGCCTTGAGTAGTGATCGTATTGAGTTGGGATGTCATCCCATTCGGGGCTGGGTCATTGCTCATGGAAGGATCGCTTTAAAACTACCTAAATGCCATGATTCTGGATGAGTTGATGGATACTCTTGTGGACTTTGCCAATACCTTTATCGATGATCATGTGTATGATGATTGTGATGATGGCGTGGATGTACCTTGTACTAGTGAGTGCCTAGATCTTTCTAGCAATAACTTGATAGGTTGCTCTACTAGTGTGCCTAATATGATGATTGATAATAATGTGTCTCTTGATCTTGCTTGCACTACTACCATGACTAGCATTGATGATGTTTGCGAGCCTCCTATTGATCATGCTAGTAGTTCTCTTGTTGAGGAGTTCTTTGCTTTTCATATTAATGATAATGAGGACTTACTTGACTCTCTTATTCGCTTGGGAGATATTGTGGACAGGATTGGGACAACTTCTTTCGAGCTTCCCAAGATCATGATAGTGGAGAAGATCCTCTCTTTGCTTCCGAGTAGCAAGCTCTTCTACATCACCCTTGACCTTCTCATGGAGAATAGTCTCTTCGTCGAGCACGTGATTGAGCTACTCTTCAAGGATGAGGAGATCACCACGAGCATGGCGTGGAAGAAGACTTACAAGACAAATCATGAAGCATCTTCAAGCAAAGGGAAAGAAGTAGCTTCGAGCTCAAACTTCTTTGATCCCTCCACAAGATTGTCTTGCAACAACCTCTACAACCCATTCAGGTCAAGACATTCTTCGGGCGCTTCGTCAAGCTCTACTTCGAGTGCCATCCCAAGATCTACTCCAAGCACCTTGAGTGGACCGAGCATGGGTGTAGGGGGAGCATCAATAACAATGCTCGCTCGATCATTCGAGATGATCAATCTTGCAGCTTCGGCTCTGGCGCCTCCACCTCCTCCACTCCCTTCGCCACAAGATCATTTTTGGCATCTTCGTCGAGCTCACCAACAGGATCTCTTCTTTGAACTTGGTGAATTTGTGAGAAATCCGAATGTTGACCTTTGTGAAAATCTATTGAGCATCTATGATCTTGTGTGTAGGATAAACTCTTTCAGGGGACTTCGGAGGATTGCACCACATGAAGTGATTGACATGCTCCTCCAACAAATCACAACTCCTGAGAGGGGTTTCTTACTTAAGGAGGTAGTCAACAGGAGACATGAGATCTTAATTGAGAGAGCAATGGAGATGATAGTTGTGCTCCATACACAAGTGGGGCATGTACTTGAGCATATCACTGGACTCTATGACCCTCCCCATTACTACATCAACCTTGACAATGTACACATGGGGGATGGTCATGGACATTGGAGGTACCGTGCTCCTCACTACCCCATTAGGAGGAGATTACTGTATAGGACTGCAAGAATCACTATCTATGAGGATGGTCTTATTGCTCGACATGATGAGGTTAGTGCTAGTCAATCAAGTAATGCTTTGGATACTAACCCTTCTTCCTCTAGTGATTGTCTTATAGCTACCACCAGGGTCAACTACAAGAGTGGAGGCACTCACTGGATTCTTGATAGTGGGTGCACTCAACATATGGCTAGGAAGCCAACCATGTTCACCACCATTGATGAAGATGAAGAGAGTGAGAAGGTGACTTTTGGGGATAACTCAAAAGGGAGAGTTAGAGGCTCGGGCAAAGTGGCCATCACAAATGACTCCATCTCTCCAAGGTCTTTCTTGTGACAACCCTCAACTTCAACCTTCTATCTGTTGGTCAACTTTGTGACATGGGTTTCAAGTGCACATTTGATGAGGATGGTGCAACTATTGAGAATGCCAAGAGAGGGCTAGTATTTCATGGAGTAAGGCATGGGAACTTGTATGTCACGGACTTTAAGTCAAACAATATGCCACTAAGCACTTGTCTATTCACTAAGGCATCCAATTGATGGTTGTGGCATAGAAGACTAGCACATGTTGGAATGAACCAGCTCAAGAAGATTGTCAAGAGGAATCTAGTTGAAGGAATCAAGGATGTGGCCTTTGAGAAGGATAGACTGTGTAGTGCTTGTCAGGCAGGAAAACAAGTTGCATCTTCACATCCCACCAAGTCATTCATGTCTACATCTCGTCCTCTAGAGCTCTTGCACATGGATTTGTTTGGGCCAACACACTACAAGAGTCTAGGAGTCAATCTATATTGCTTGGTGATTGTTGATGATTTCACGAGATACACTTGGACCTTCTTTCTTGTGGACAAATCTCAAGCTAGTGGTATCTTCAGAAAGTTTGCCAGGAGAGCAAAGAATGAGTTCAATGCTAGCATTGTGAAGATAATGAGTGACAATGGGATAGAGTTCAAGAATACCAGAATGGAGGAATACTGTGACAAGAAAGGGATCAAACATGAATTCTCCGCTACATATACTCCCGAGCAAAATGGAGTAGTGGAGAGGAAGAAGAAGATGCTCATCACTCTTGCTCGTGCCATGTTGGATGAGTATGGAACTCATGAGAGGTTTTGGGCGGAGGCAATCAACACGGCATGCTACACTTCCAACCGTGTCTATGTCCACCGATTGTTGAAGAAGACGCCATATGAGCTATTGGTGGGACGGAAACCCAATGTTTCCTATTTTCGAGTCTTTGGATACAAGTGTTACATTCTAAAGAAGAGGAGAAAACCCGAGAAGTTTGAGAGCAGAACTTATGAAGGCATTCTTGTTGGATACTCTTGGACTTCTAAAGCATATAGGGTCTAAAACTCAGCCACATGTTCTGTGGAAGAATCTTATGATGTGCAATTTGATGAGTCAAATGGGTATCAAAAGGAGGATGAATTTCATGAAGTGAACATTGGAGATGAGCCTATGAGGGAAGATTTGAGGAACATGCCCATAGGCGAGGTTTTACCTCACGAGGTCGATGATGATGAAATTGATGAGCCCTCTACTTCACCACCTCAACCTACCTCCTCCTTCGAGGTACAACAAACAACCGAAGATGCCACAAATACTCCCACAAGTTCCTCCCAAGACTCATTGAGAGTACACTCACCAAATGATGAGGGATCCCAAGTGAGAAGTGAGCCACAAACCTCCCCACATAATTCACCACAAGCCACTTCTCCTAGCTCTTCACAAGATACTCTCCCATCCACCTCAAGCTCAAAGTCCAAAACTAGAAATCATAAGAGTGAGTCTTCCACCTCTCTTAGGATCCAAGACACTCATATATCAAGAGAGCAAACAATCCATAATGCACAAGACACTTCACCTAGAGCTTCTCCCACTCAAAGAAAACACCACCCTAGACCTAAGGCCATCAACAAAGATCATTCACAAGACTTGATCATTGGGAGTCCATCTCAAGGGATAAAAACAAGGAGGAATCAATATAAACCCAACTATGTGAGTAAAGAGGATGATGATGAGGCAAATGTTGAGATTGAGAACTTCTCTTTCGTCTCTATGATTGAGCCCACTACCATTGATGAGGCTATGGATGATCACAAGTGGGTTATTGCCATGCAAGAAGAGTTGAGTAACTTCAAGAGGTGCAAAGTATGGAAATTGGTTGAGAGGCCCAAGCATTATAATGTGGTTGGCGCCAAGTGGGTCTTCAAGAACAAGCAAGATGAGAAAGGAGAAATTGTCAAGAACACGGCTCGCCTAATGGCTAAGGGATATTCTCAAGTGGCGGGAATTGACTTTGAAGAGACCTTTGCTCCCGTGGCCCGTCTTGAAGCTATTCGGATCTTACTTGCCTATGCATCACACAATGGGTTCAAGCTCTTTCAAATGGATGTCAAGAGTGCCTTCTTGAATGGAGAGATCAATGAGAAAGTCTATGTGGAACAACTTCTACGGTTTGAGGACCCAAAACATCCGAGAGATGTGTACAAATTGAAGAAAGATCTCTATGGCCTCAAAAAAGCACCAAGGGCATGGTATGAACACTTGAGGAACTTCCTACTCAAAAATTGATTCACCATTGGAAGCATTGAGAGCACCTTGTTCACGAGGCATGTTGGAAAGGATCTTTTTGTGTGCCAAATCTATGTGGATGATATCATATATGGGTTAACCAATGAGAAGTTCAATAAAGAGTTTCGGGAGATGATGGCTAGGGAATTCCAAATGTCAATGATTGGAGAGTTGCATATGTTCCTTGGATTCCAAGTCAAGCAATTGAGAGGGGGAAACTTTTCCACACAACTATGGCTACTAGTAAACCCTTGGATGATGATATGAAAGGAAAACCGATGAACCCCAAGCTATATAGGTCAATCATTGGGTCTTTGCTCTATCTCACCGCTTCGAGACCCGACATCATGTTTACTGTGTGCTTGTGTGCATGCTATCAAGCAAATCCAAAGGAGTCACACTTGAAGGCCATGAAGAGAATTATGAGATACCACAAGTACACCCCTACAATGGGCTTATGGTATCCTAGAGGAACAAACTTTGAGTTGCTTGGGTATTCTAATTCGGACTTCACAGGGTGCAAAGTGAATAGAAAGAGTACATCGGGAGGTTGCCAATTTCATGGAAGATCTCTAGTATCTTTGATGAGGAAATCACTCCTAAGGATACATGCAACACTCCTCCAATTCTGGACCTGCAAGGTCCAATGACTAGAGCTCGTGCACGACGACTAAATTTTGAGGTGAGCTCGTTCCTACGTTCTTTATTATATGTCACTTTTGAGAATGGTTTGCTACCTAATGATTATATTGTAATTTGGAACCATGGAGAGGACCAGGAGATGATGTGAGAAGGACTTGGAGACGTGGAGGACCATTAAGGACGTGGAAGCCAAGTTGGAGGCCCAACCAAAACCGACTTCGAGTCTGTTTCGGGGCTCAGGACCAGTCTGCACTAAAACGGATGCCCAGGACGCATACGGACTCGGATTGGGACGTTCTACATATGCACGGAAAGTTAAGAAGAAGACCTTTCCAATGCCGCTGGTCTCATATAAAAATTGATCCGGAGTCATCAGAAATCATCGAAATAAGAGAGGGTCTAGAATCTGTTTCGGTGCTGCGTCGCCTGTTAGCCTTTGGGCTTTGTATCTAGTTGAGCATAATTAGGGGTGTGTCCAGAGGGTCTTACACAACCCTAGGGTCTTCATATACAGCCGCCACCGCACCATTAGTATTCGGGTTTTGCTTAGATTATTCTGTTCATAACAGTTTTGCCGTCATCACGGTTTGTGAGACCCCAACTTCGTGAGATTTATAATACATCTGCAGTTGTGTTGCATTCTTCTTTGTTCTTGCTTGTGTTCTTGATTCACAGGCAGGGATTAGCCTTCTCGGCAAGGTCAATCGTTTTAGGATGGTTGATAACCAGAGGAGACATCGTGCTGCGATTGCGGGGTTTAGAACATGCTGTTCTGAAGCCGGATCGATTTGTGTGTCGCCTCCGACCAAATCAACATATCTAGATCCTTTCGGAAGATTGGTAACCCTTGTCCACATCAATCTTGGAGCTCCAAGAAGCAGAACTCGATGGCTCTATCTACCGCCGAAGCGGAATATATCGTGGCGGGAGCATGTTGTGCACAACTCCTTTACATGAGGCAAACACTCTCAGACTATGGCCTCAACTATACCCAAATGCCACTATATTGTGATAGTGAGGCGGGAATCAAGATGGCCCTCAAGACGGGAGATCATGGTCATGCAAATCACATTCAAGTGAGACATCGCTTCATAAGAGACCATGTTGAGAAGAAGGACATCGAGTTAGTAAGCGGGCGAACTCATGAACAATTGGCGGACATCTTCACCAAGCCACTCAATGAGAAGACCTTCAACAAGCTAAGGGGAGAACTCAATGTTCTCGACCTCTCCAACTTCACTTGAGTAACACTTGAGCTTGTCTTTTGTAAATATGTATAGTGTTTTGTTTGTTTCTTGTTTGTGTTTTTGTTTGTGCTTGTTTCTTTTCTTTTGTAGGTTGACTTCGTACCTTCTTGAGATACCAATGGACATGGGTTAAGCTTGGGAAGGTGGTTCATGGTGTACCCAAGGCTTTGAAGAATGGTCCATTGTGAGCAAGCTTGAGAAGGGAACAACTCGTTGTTGACACCTTGGTTTGTAGTAGTTCTCTCCCTTTTCTTTAGCATTGCATCGTGCATTGTATACTTGTTGCATTTGCATTGTTGCATCCTTGAATTGTGATACCATACATGCTCTAAAGCATTTGTCTAGGGAGAGTTGCTCATTTACAATGTGAGTATATGACTCTCTAGATGATCAAATAGTGATAATTGTGCTTCATGCCCATTGAACCATGTTCAACTGAGCTCTGAGGTTAAATCTACTCGCGCGGCTTAAAGACAAGTGGTTCATACATTCCCACCTCCCTAATGACTAACCCCTGCATATTTGAGAAAATGTGTTGTTGAGTCATAAGTATAGGGGGAGCTACGGTGGAACGCCACTACGACCAAGGAGGAGCACCGTGGAAGGGGGAGTTATTCTAACTCTTGCCAACTATTTTATGCCTCTTGGTTTTGTTACGCTTTTGTGTGTTTTTCGGTGATAGGTGACAAAGGGGGAGAAGAAACTTGAAGATCCAAAAGCCAAGTCTAATTCAAAAAGGGGGAGACTACGTAGATTTGGGGAGAACATGAAGAAGAAACGTGAAGATGGAACATGAAGATAACATCAAGATAAACACCTACACTGACATGGAGAAGAACAACGATGGGGAGATGGAACATGAAGATCACATAAAGATAAACACCTACACCGACATGGAGAAGAACAACGATGGTGCAGGTCTATGGCGACAATGTACACCTTCACTGACATGAGCATCTACGTCCTTGGTGCGTGTCTACATCAACAAAATCAACTACCACAACACCAAGGCAGGCGCAATTTCAGCTCAAAATTGAAATCCAAATGCGCTAAATAAGTGGGTAGTTCTCCCTCAACACCTAGTACATCTCAAGGGGGAGACTACGTCCAAGATAAGGACCAAGGTATGCCTTTCAATCTTTTCTTTTTATTTGGTTCTTTCTTGCTCGCCCGTTTTGGATCATCATAAGTAGTTGTTGTCATCCATCACCAAAAAGGGGGAGATTGTAAGGTTCATGACCATTGAGGTCACCCCAAGGTATGGTGTTTTGGTGATGAATGACAAACATAAAATGAGACTAATGTCTATACGAGTGTTGTCCATGTAGGAAACCTTTTCTATCTTATGATGATTATCGACAGCATCCTTGGTGATTGATGACAATGACCACAAGCATGGAGGCTTGTGAACTTGATGGAGTCCAAGGGTTGATAGAGATGGATCAAAGCAGAGAACAGGCTATGGTGCAAGTGTTTGGAACACTTGCTTAGTTGTTAGGGCTTTGAGTCCATAGGAAAAACCAAACTATGAAGGGGGTCTAGGTCATTCTCTTAGGTCATGTCCAGTCGGTGATGTGCAAGGTTGCTCGGTGAAATCACAGGCACTAGATGATAGTGGAGATGATGAGGACATCAGTCTTATGGATACACCCAGCACTCCACCAATCAAAATGCAAGTTCATGTGTGACAACTGAATTTACGGGTGAGCTTGTTCTTAATGAATTCTTTATATGATTTTGAGAACATATGGCTACCTAATGAATTAGTTATTGTTAGGAACCATGGAGATGATGATGAGATAGCTGGGGAGGTGATTGGAGGCGTGATGGGCCAGCAAGGACGTCCAAGCCAAGGTGGAGGCCCAATCAAAACCGATTTCGAGTCTGTTTTGGAGCCTAGGACCAGTCTGCACTAAAACGGACACCCAGGATGCATACGGACTTGGATTTGGATGTTCTATATATGACTGGAAAGATAACGAAGAGAACTTTCCAACCCAACTGTTCCCATGTCAAAGTACATCCCAAGCCGTCAGCAATCATCAAAACAAGTCAACTTTCATAATCTGTCCTGGTGCTGTGACACCGTAATTGATCTTTGGGCCATGTATTGAGTAGAGCCCACTTAGGGCTGCATCCAGGGGGTCTTGCATGATCCTGGAGTCCTCATATACAGCTGCTGCCTCTTCATTAGGATTTGGATTTTGCTTATATTATTCTGTTCATAACAGTTTCACCGTCATAACGGTTTGTGAGACCCCAACTTCGTGAGATTCATAATACATCTACAATTGTGTTGCATTCTTCGTTGTTCTTGCTTGTGTTATTGATTCGTCTGCAGGGATTAGACTTCTCAGCAAGGTCAATCATTTTAGGATGGTTGATAACCAGAGGAGACGTCGTGCTGCGATTCCGGGGTTTAGAACATGTTATTCTAAAGCAGGATCGATTTGTGTGTTGCCTCCGACCAAATCAACTTATCCAGAACCTTTCGGAAGATCAGGCCCCCTTGTTCATATCAAGTGGTATCAGAGCTTCAGGTATATCGTTAGGTTCACCCTTATCCCTGTTATTTTGTTCAATCCTAAACTCCAGAAAACTGCCCTACAAAAATATTTGTTCATCGTGTTTCCGCTGTCCTATATCCCCCTTGTGCTATGCAATTTTCAGTTTAGTTTGCTTCTCTGAATTTTTGTCCCTACAAGGTCATTGTATTGCTGGTCTAGCGCTTGTTCTTTGGTCTTGTTTGAGTGGTGCACGTCCTTGTTCATTGAGAATCAAGAGAAAAAAATTAGTTTGTTGCACACATTAAGAGATTTGGAATAAAATATTATCCATCTTTGTGTCTATCATATTCAGATCATAATTTTCCTTATGCTAGAATATATTTTCCTTTTTCTTTCTAGGACTAATACCTTGCTGTAGTTCTGATTCACAAGAAAAGAAAAGAAAAGAAAAGAAAAAGGCAAAAGTGCACAAGAGGAAAAGCTGCCCAAAAAAGAGGAAGTAGAAAAAGGAAAAGATAAAAATTCAGAGTTGCTTGCAGCCTTTGCGTCCTTTGTTGAGTCATTTGCTTGATTGCTTGAACTAGGTCCGAGACAAGTTTAGGCCAGTGATATAGACTAGCTTGGGACTATTATTCAGTTTTGCAACTTCTAAATTGAAATTTGCCAATCCTTGCTATCACATATTGCCTATCCAAGCTCCACTTATATCCTTCTGAGCAGGCACAAATTTTTGACCCTCGCAATCGTCGAATCACACTCTCCAAGGTATCCTTCGCTTGATGTAATTAAGAACTTTATAAGAGCTTAGTAAGATGCTTCAATTTGCTTTATAAGAGACCCCAACTTCATGATATTCATAATACATCTACAATTGTGTTGCATTCTTCTTTGTTCTTACTTGTGTTCTTGATTCGCAGGTAGGGATTAGCCTTCTCGGCAAGGTCAATCATTTTAGGATGGTTGATAACCAGAGGAGACGTCGTGCTGCTATTGCGGGGTTTAGAACGTGCTGTTCTGAAGCCGTATCGATTTGTGTGTCGCCTCCGACCAAATCAACTTATCCAGAACCTTTCAGAAGATCGTGCCCCCTTGTTCATATCAGGAGAAGCCAAGGAGCTGTTCAGAGAAGCCGAAAAACAATGTCAAGCGAGGATGACAAGTTTCGGCTTCTGGACATAGAGATCGGATAGAGGGGTCAGTGGAGACCGGACTATCCGGTCACTATGGAGAGTTGTCTGGGACTTCCAGCGAGGAGTGAGGAATCTGTCTGTCCGAGGGACCATAGAGACTCGACGATCCAGTCTACAGACCGGACGGTACGGTCTGTATAGGTGAAGCACGCGGTAGAGAGGAAGCCAGTGTTCTAGAGTCCGACGATGATGTCCGACAGTTGTATAGACCGGACGGTCCGGTGTATTGACCGGACGGTCCGATCAGTACAAGGGAATGACCTGTGTACAAACGAGCCAATGGCTAGTAGAGCCGTTACAGGAGTGACCGGACGGTCCGGTCAGGCAGAGACCGGTCAGTCTGGTCAGTGCACCCAAAAAGGTGATTTCATGGAGCAATGACTAGTTTGAGGTTGGGAGCCTATATAACTTCATTGCTGTGGTCTTTGAGACCTCTCTTGGCAAGTGAAATACCTGAGAGCATTTGGTAAGGTCCAAGAGGAAAAGAGGAGAGCACTAGGAGGAGATATTGCATATCTTGAGAGTGCTAGTGGAGAGTAACTTGAGCATCTTGCACATCTAAGGCTAGGGTGTCCTTAAGGGTGTGATCTAGATTGTTACTCTTGGTCTATGGTGAGACCTAGACCGGTTAGGTGTTGGTGATCGAGCCTATCGTGATCAGTTGTGAAGGCCGTCACACGTTTGTACACGATTTGAGCCCGCCATTGAAAGGGGCATCGCAAGTGAGCGTTCGTGTCAGCTCGGGGAGTCCGGCAAGTTCTTGAGGGAGGCGAGCTTGTGCTTTGTGCAGCGGTGACGCACATCATGTCTTCACTCTAGGAGTAATTACGGGCTCGTGGGCGAGAACTCCACTTGGTGGCAGGAGGGACCAGGACTCCGGCATGAGTGGTCCAACTAGGATTAGGGGAAGGCGCCAGCCTTCTGAGACCTTGGGAAAAAATCATGAGCCACCCCTTACTCTACTCCTCACTATGATGCTTTACTTTCCATATTTAGATACCGTGCTATTCATGCTTGTGTGCTTACCTTGCTCTAGTTGACTACCTTGTAGACTTCCATGAATAGGCTCCTTTCTTGGTAGTAGTGCTTAGCCTTCATACTTGATCACTAGCATGTATAGGAGTTGCTTTGGCTTGATTGATCACCCTAGTATGTATTGTGCTAGTCATGCTTGTATGCTTTCTATATGCTTGTTGATCTAGTAGCTTTGCTTTAGTAGAACTCCTTGCTAGCTAGTTGTTTGCTTCCACATATCTTTGGTAACTAACTTGCATAGGAGTTGTATTGCCTTTGTGTGATCCACTAGTATGCTTAGCTTGTTGTTCCTTTCATAGGTTCATTATCTTGCTAGTGTGATCACCACTAGGATTGTGTAGGAGTTGTTTTGAGTGATCGATTTTAGGATTTGGCAAATTTGGTACATAGTACGAGTTCCCGATTCACCCCGCCCCTCTCAGTCACTCGGTCCTTTCACCGACTGATTTGTGTGATGCTTTGGCTAATTCTAATTGGAAACAAGCTATGGACTGTGATTATGATGCATTAATCCAGAATAAGACATGGCACTTAGTTCCCTTTGCTGCTGGGAAAAATGTTATTGATTGCAAATGGGTGTCTAAGATTAAAAGAAAAGCTGATGGGTCAATAGATTGCTACAAGGCTAGTTTGGTTGGAAAAGGCTTTAAACAACGGTATAGGATAGACTATGAAGAATGGTGCCTTAGACAATTAGATGCGCATAACGTGTTTTTGCATGGTATTCTTGTGGAAGAAGTGTATATGAAGCAGCCACCTAGGTATGAGGATAAGTTTAAGCCTAATTACATCTACAGATTAGATAAAGTTTTGTATGGCTTAAAACAAGCACCTCGTGCTAGGTTTTCGTAACTAAGCGCTAAGCTGCAGTCTCTCGGTTTTCATTCCTCAAAGGTAGATGTTTCTTTGTTCTACTATAGAAGGAGTGATATTACTATGTTCTTGCTTGTCTATGTTGATGACATTATTGTGGCAACCTCTTCAGAGAATGCAACTCAACCAATGTTAAGAGATCTCAAGACTGAGTTTGCACTAAAGGATCTAGGTGAACTGTGTTATTTCCTGGGTATTGAAGTAAAGAAAACCAAAAATGGCATATTGTTGTAGCATGAGAAGTATATTGGTGACATTCTATAAAGGGCAGGAATGAAGAATTGCAAGCAGGTACACCAAAGATAACCAGTGAAAAACTCTCAAAGTATACAGGGAGTACACTTGGTCTTGATGATTCTAGAAAATACAGAAGTCTGGTAGGCGCTCTACAATATGCAACTCTTACTAGATCTGATATTGCTTTTTTTTTAATAAAATGTGTCAATATCTTCACACTCCAACTACTGATCACTTTATAGCAGGGAAGAGAATATTAAGATATTTGAGTCATGTACTACAGATTGGCCTTAAGATAAATGGATCATTGTCTACACTTGTTACAACATTTTCAGATGCGATTGGGCTGAATGTTTAGATGGCAGAAGGTCCACGAGAGGTTTTGTTATTTTTCTAGGGAATAATCTTGTTTCATGGAGTGCAAGAAAGCAAGCTACAGTCTCCAGATCGTCTACAGAGGCTGAATATAGTTGCAAATGCTAGAACTGAAATGATCTCTAGCTAGGGTTTTTAACTGGAGAGACAATCAAGAAAATATTATATTTAGCAACTTTATCTGACAAACAAAAAGTCTACAAGAATATCGAGCTTTTCAAATCAGGCAAGAAATGGGTATTCAGAAATCTAGGGTTTCAAATATGAGGAAAACACCTGTGTCTTTAGTGGTGTTGTGCTGTTCGTAGAGCATAGAGCTCAGAAACGGAGGAACGCGGAAAGAGCAAAGGTGGAGGAGGAGGTGATGAAGACCAAGAGAGGAAGAGATCGACCTTATTAGGTTGGATCTTGGCAGCTCTGGAAGCGGGCGCCTCCGTTTTGCTCCTCCTCGTCCTGACCCTAGCCTTCGGTCACGACCAAGTGGCCGAGGGACATGGTGGATGTCTACTTGGTAAACGAGTTCTGGATCAGGATCTCTGGTGTCACGTATGGAGCAGCAGGCCTGTGCTCGTTGTACAAGAGGAGGACACAGTTCGCTGTGGGGAAGGAGGAAGGGAGGAGTTTCTAATACCTCGTTTTGGCTGCTGGAACTATTTACCTTTTTTGTTTGGTTACAATGTCACTATTTACATAGGATTAGGGGACAAGTGGGTCTGCCAGGTGGCTTTTTTGTCTTTAAATAACCATTTGGGAAATGTGAATGCTCCCATTTCAGCTCAACTGTTCACCGTCAATGCAATAAAACAACACAATGTACAATCTATTTGATATCAGAAACCCTCCGGCTCTATGTTCTCCTCTCTTACAGCCTCTCCAATCTCCGACATACCACATAGTAGACAGTTTCATTTGACGCGATTGTGTAGTTCATATCAAACACAACCGTAACTATGTAACAGAAAGAAAGATACTGGCATATGAGTATTTTTTTTCCTAAGCGATGGATAACTTTTCCCAGGGCCGGTCCTAGGGGTAGTGCATTAGGTGCGGCCGCACGGGGCCCAAGCCGGGAGGGGGTCCAAGTCTAAGTACGTATATATATACAGTAAACTACAAAAAACAAGGCCCAAAGCAGCAAAGGGTTAAGGATTGGTTGTTTTCGCAACGCAGACGCCACACCGAGCCGTCGATCATCGCAAACACGTGATCACGATCAGGGTCCTGACTTCGAGTCTTCCCAGCGAGTCGCCACTTGCATGTCCGTCTTGCTGGCTGCCCGGCTTGTCCATCATTGATCGCATGGATGTTGCATGCGCTGAAGGTCGATCGACGTCTACGTGTGACCATGACCCACAAACAAATTCTCAGCTTAGCAGGACATGGCGCATTGGACCCCGGTCGGCTCCCTCTCTCAGCTATCAACGGCTACTCGGCGACAAGGCTGCGCCCGGCCACCCATGTGTCCATATCCAGGTGCAATCGAGCTCTAATTTATATAAGATTTTATATACAGTCAGACTATAAAGGGTCCATCTTGACGAGTTCGCCCGAGGGCCCTCAAAATCCCTGGGCCGGCACTGACTTTTCCCATGGATATCAGCACGGACCGGAGGAGTCAAGTAAGTGGAGCCAAAGGTTAATGAATAGGCAATGTAGTAAGACAACATTACAATCCCAAAAAACATTAGCAAAGATGGCAAGCGTGGATTCTATCATTACCACAAAAATAGCTTTTAGCGGCAGCAAAAAAAAATCACGTAGTGGCGGATTAAAAGAAACCCGTAGCTAAAAATGTTGTATCATTTTTAGAGGCAGTTCAAAATGTGAACCGTTGTTAAACTTTTTTTTACAGGGGGTTCACATTGTGAACTGCCGCTAAAAATCTCTTTTGAGGTTGTTCACAATGTGATTCTAGCCTAGTTCAGCGCAACTAGGCCAACAATCATGTATAAGACCGGATAGGGTTTACTCCGCAAACCCTAACCCACAAGTTCTCTCCCCTAGCCCCCTCACTCACTGCCGCCTGCCTCCTCTCTCTCCCCGCGAGCCCTCTCTCTCTCTCTCTCTCCACGGCCCCTCTCTCCTCTCTCATTCTCTCCGCACCGCCTCCTCTTCGGCACCCTTCCTCTCCCAGACCTCCAGTGGCAACGGCGGCTCAGAGCAGATCCAGGTGGCGTGGATCCTGGAGGCGGCACCTTCTTCTCCCCGACCTTCAGAGGTGGCGGCGGCTCCGATTAGATCCGAGTGGTGCCCCCTCCTCTCTAGGAGGTGGCGCCCTCCTCTCCCCGATCTTTGAAGGCAGCATCGGCTTCAAGCAGATCCAGACGGTGCCTTGTCCTCTCCGAGTAGCGGAGTACATCAGGGAGGAAGCGTTCTCCCTGACCTTCAGAGGTGGCGGCGGCTCCGAGCCGATCCGGGTGGCACCCCCTCCTCTCTGGATGGTCGCGCCATCTTCTCCTTGACCTCCGGAGGTGGCGACAGCTCCGAGCAGATCTGAGTGGTGGCGCAAATCTAGGTGGCAACGCCCTCCTCTACCTGACCACCAGAGGCGACAAAGGCTCCGAGCATATCCAGCTTGTGGCGCAGATCCGGGAGGTGGTCGCCCTTCCTCTAGAGGTGGTAGCGGCTCCCCAGACGGCGCCCCTTTCTTCCTCAGTGGTCGTCCCTCCTTTCCAAGCAGCGGTAGCCTTGTCCCTTCCCTAAGGGCAGCCGGATTTGGCTCTAGGGCGGCCTAGCGTGGCCTTGTGGTCGGGTAGCGGTGTTGAGGGCATTTTTTTTTCGCTTTTAGATCAATGGGTAGCAGCATGTGACATCTTCACCCGCCGCTAGAAATATTTATGTAGCAGCAATTTGAGGCATCCTCTGGCTGTCCGCCACTTTAAACGTGTTATTTTTAGCTGCAATTGTGTAGCGGAAGGTGACCATACCCATGGCTATAATACTTTTTCAACCACCTCAGTAGGCTGCTTTTGTTGTAGTGTATGGAAGGGGCGAATTGTGAAAAATCTGTAATACTTAGAATTGAAGAAACACTTGATATGGTACTCAGACCAACCTGCTCGAGGCTGTGGTGCCTAATATTGAATGTTGAGGCTGTTGCTTTGCCGTTTGATCTGCATCTTGTTGGAAACAAACAAATTGAAATTTAACTATCGTATGTTTAGGGTGAAGTGTTTTTCATTATCACTTTTCTTTTCTATCATATCATAATAAATAGCCATTTCCAGTTATCGCACTTTAAAAAGGCCCAACTGAGTAATTAATCTGGTCAAATATATTCTTACATATGGATTGGCCCAGAAAGTGGTTTAACCATAACTTTGGCTTGTTTTTCAAGTAAACTAAAGTGTTGGCTCACCCGATGCATGTCGGAACCCCGGATTTCCTTCTAGGTTGGGCAAGAAAGTGGTTTGACCTTATTTTGGCCTGTTTTCATGTAAACCAACATGTTGGTTCACCCAATGGATATTGAAGCCCCCGATTTCCTTCTGGCTTTGCCAAGAAAGTGGTTTGACCCTTATTTTGGCCTATTTTCCAAGCAAACCAACGTATTGGCTCACCCGATGAACATGAGAACCCCGTTTGGCCTATTGTTCTAGCAAACCATCGTGTTTCCTCACCCAATGTGTTTTGGAACCTCGGATTCCCTTTTGGGTTGGCAAAGAAAGTGGTTTCACCCTTATTTTAGCCCTTTTTTTTCAAGCAAACCAATGTGTTACCTCGCCCAATACAGTCTAAAACCCTAGAATTCTTTCTCAAGAGCCCTATACCATCCATCCTCGCACAGATATGATGTTTCAAGGACCGCGCCACAACTTTCTTGGCATCCTCCATTGTCCCTCTGTTTTTCATGACTTATAAGGTTTTGGTCCTGGCAGCCTCCTTGAGATGCCTAGGAAGTTGGTTCTAGTCGTAATTTGGGCTTGATTTACCTTGCAAAATGATGTGAACAATGGTTCCTAATCTTCCAAAAGGTTCTAGTAGACTTGATTTGATTGGGGACAAACCAAAAATTGATCTAGCTTCCCAACAATAAGTTAAGAACCCCGCAATCGCAGTACAACATCTCTTCTGGTTATCAACCGCTATTGCATGGTCGACCTTGTTGAGAAGGCTAATCCCTGCCTGTGAATCAAGAACACAAGCACAACAAAGAACAATGCAACCAAATTGTAGATGTATGTTTAAATTCATGAAGTTGGGGTCTCACAAACCGGTGAATGGTGACACTGTATATGAATAAAATTAAACTAAGCAAAACCCAAAACCTAACAAAGCGGTGGCTGTTGTTTATGAAGAAAGGGTCATGCAAGACCCTATGGACATGCCCTAATTAGGCTTAACTGGATACACAACCCAGAGGCCAAAAACATGCGATGCAGTGGCAGCACAGATTCTGGACCCTCTCATGTTTTGACGATTCCTGTTTAGTATGAAAGAAAACATGCAACACAGTGGCAGTCTCCACCCTGGCCATCTAAAAACCTTATAGAACGCCACCCTGAGTAACTAATTTGCTCCGCAAGACTGACCCAACAAAATGGCCATCAACAACCAACTTCTAGACATACACAGGCTAAGGGTAGGGTTTATGTCGCCAAAAGATAGCCTAAGAGTAGATCCTTAGTTTTCAAGTTTTAGCATCAAGTTAAGTTGATATGCGAAATAGTAAATTTAGTTTGCCCTATGACTACAACAATCATGGTTGCTATACAATTAATAATAAATCCATAAAGCAATATTGAACCCATTCATCATATTAATGGCTTCCGACACGGTTTCAGAGCATCGATCATGTGGTACTCGTTACTGTGAGGGGCAGCGACTTGAATTGATTTACATCCTGTAGGAGAAACCTGCTTGCACAATCCATACGCGCTTCATGGAAACCGCATGGAGCAACCTTTCGCTATCGTACCGCAAGGTCTTCCGGGTCCAGACTCCCCTGAGAAGGATCCCCCAACGCGATGCGCCCCATGCTGCCATCCATGGGTGGACTCTTCCCTCCTCTCAGCCCTATACCGCAAATGTGTTTATAACAACAATATTTTATGTAAAAGTGAATGGGGGTGTGCTGATTTGTTCAGTAATATAACATATTGAAAGGATCATAGTGACCGAGAGGGGCAGGGGGGGGGGGGGTTGAATCGGGAACTACCACTATGAACCAATTTTACCAAATACTAAACACCGATAGCACTCAAAGCAACTCCTACTCAAATCTAATAGTGATCACACTAACAATATAATCCTATGAAAGGAAAGACATCCTATGCATACTAGTGGATCACACAAGTCAATACATCTCCTATGCACTTCTATTGATCAAGCACACCAATGCAACTCCTACTCATACTAGTCATCAAATGCGGAAGCTTAAACACTACTAGCAAGTAGGGAGCCTAAACATGCAAGTCTACAAGATAGTCAAAGAGAACTAATAGAACACACAAGCATGAATAGCGCGGTATGTAAATGCGGAAAGTAAAGCATCATAGTGAGGAGTAGAGTAAGGGGTGGCTCATGATTTTGTTCCCGAGGTCTCGGAAAGATGGCGCCTTCCCCTAATCCTTGTTGGACCACTCCCACCGGAATCCCGGTCCCTCCTGCCACCAAGTGGAGTTCTCGCTCACGAGCCTGTAATCACTCCTAGAGTGAAGACACGGTGTGCATCACCGCTGCACAAAGCACAAGCTTGCCTCCCTCGAGAACTCGCCGGACTCCCCGAGCCGACACGGGCGCTCACTAGCGATGCCCCTTTCAATGACGGGCTCAAACCATGTACAAACGTGTGACAACCTTCATAATCGATCACGATAGGCTCGATCACCAACACCTAACCGGTCTAGGTCTCACCATAGAACAAGAGTAACAATCTAGATCACACCCTCAAGGACACCCTAGCCTTAGATGTGCAAGATGCTCAAGCTACTCTTCTCTAGCACTCTCAAGATATGCAATATCTCCTCCTAGTGCTCTCCTCTTTTCCTCTTGGACCTTACCAAATGCTCTCAGGTATTCCACTGGCCAAGAGAGGTCTCCGAGATCCCAACAACGAAGTTAAATAGGCTCCCAACCTCAAACTAGTCGTTGCTCCACGAAATTGCCTTTCTAGACATCCAGACCGGACTGTCCGGTCACTGCCTGACTGGACCGTCCGGTCACTTTGGTAACGGCTCCCAGAACCGTGACTTCTCTGTCCATGCAATTCCTCTGAACTGACCAGACTGTCCGGTCACTGGACCGGACCGTCCGGTCCACTTTCTCTCTCCAGTCCAAGAGCCTCTTCAAAACACTTCCTCGCTGCTCTATGTCAACCCATACAGATCGGACTGTCCGGTTTGTAGACCGGACCATCCGGTCTCTACGGCTCTCAGGCACAGACAGTTTCCTTTCTACGGCTAAGTCCTAGACAAACTCCCCAAAGTGACCATACAGTCCGGTCTCCACTGACTGTCACACCCGGTTTTAAGGACAAAACCAAGTGCTTAGCATATGTGTGCCTAGGATAAGTTTCACACATATCGACAGTAAAAGTGAAACACTACTAGCAAGTAGGGAGCCTAAACATGCAAGTCTACAAGATAGTCAAAGAGAACTAATAGAACACACAAGCATGAATAGCGCGGTATGTAAATGCGGAAAGTAAAGCATCATAGTGAGGAGTAGAGTAAGGGGTGGCTCATGATTTTGTTCCCGAGGTCTCGGAAAGATGGCGCCTTCCCCTAATCCTTGTTGGACCACTCCCACCGGAATCCCGGTCCCTCCTGCCACCAAGTGGAGTTCTCGCTCACGAGCCTGTAATCACTCCTAGAGTGAAGACACGGTGTGCATCACCGCTGCACAAAGCACAAGCTTGCCTCCCTCGAGAACTCGCCGGACTCCCCGAGCCGACACGGGCGCTCACTAGCGATGCCCCTTTCAATGACGGGCTCAAACCATGTACAAACGTGTGACAACCTTCATAATCGATCACGATAGGCTCGATCACCAACACCTAACCGGTCTAGGTCTCACCATAGAACAAGAGTAACAATCTAGATCACACCCTCAAGGACACCCTAGCCTTAGATGTGCAAGATGCTCAAGCTACTCTTCTCTAGCACTCTCAAGATATGCAATATCTCCTCCTAGTGCTCTCCTCTTTTCCTCTTGGACCTTACCAAATGCTCTCAGGTATTCCACTGGCCAAGAGAGGTCTCCGAGATCCCAACAACGAAGTTAAATAGGCTCCCAACCTCAAACTAGTCGTTGCTCCACGAAATTGCCTTTCTAGACATCCAGACCGGACTGTCCGGTCACTGCCTGACTGGACCGTCCGGTCACTTTGGTAACGGCTCCCAGAACCGTGACTTCTCTGTCCATGCAATTCCTCTGAACTGACCAGACTGTCCGGTCACTGGACCGGACCGTCCGGTCCACTTTCTCTCTCCAGTCCAAGAGCCTCTTCAAAACACTTCCTCGCTGCTCTATGTCAACCCATACAGATCGGACTGTCCGGTTTGTAGACCGGACCATCCGGTCTCTACGGCTCTCAGGCACAGACAGTTTCCTTTCTACGGCTAAGTCCTAGACAAACTCCCCAAAGTGACCATACAGTCCGGTCTCCACTGACTGTCACACCCGGTTTTAAGGACAAAACCAAGTGCTTAGCATATGTGTGCCTAGGATAAGTTTCACACATATCGACAGTAAAAGTGAATAACAGTATAACCAATGTTATTATTACAATGTACTATTATTACATAAATAATTGTCTTTAAAGACTGAAACGACTCTCAAACTAAATAGCAGCGGAAAACACCACAACTCCACAGGCAATCGACCGGGGGCACGCACGCCTAGTAGTAGTCTTCATCAATATAGTCCATCTCTTCATCTTCTGAGCAGTAGTTTATAGTATAACAACAAAGGGAAATAGCAAGGGTGAGCACATATTGTACTCAGCAAGTGGGGGAAAATATGACATGCAAGCTTAATAGAAGAAAGGCTAACATAATGGTTCATTTGCATAAATGAGCACCTACACCTAGTAGAAAAGCCATCCTATTTACTACGTGAAAAGTTCCCACCAGTTATCTCATCTGCCCAACACTACAGGTTAAACCACATGTAACCAACCATGGGTTAAACCGCCCATAGGAAACCACACTACAGGTTACACCGCCTGTAGCAATCCATGGGTTAAACCGCCAAACCAAACTTGGCTACCCACCAAGTCTACCCATAAACCACCTTCCTAAATGTGTGAGGATCCAGGCCGCTCATGACCGTGAGCACGACTGTTATAACAGTTTGACACTCTGCAGAGGTTGCACAACTTTACTCACAGGTTGGTGATTCCGTCACCCATCAGTGACTAAAGTCTCCCTATTGCCCAACTCACACTACCATAGGTGTGAGGCCAAGAGATCACCACAAGGTCATTCAGAGCGCTTCCCAGCTTGCATACAATCCACGCTAAGGTTTCACTGCTGCGGAATTAAACCATTCCTATAGAAGCCCCCTCTGGCGCCGTGGCTAGGAGTAAACCGTCTATCGCCTGAGTCCGAGATTAATCCATCCCATCCTCCTTCCTCGACTGCACACAGAACTGGGAAGACATCTCGATAATAAACCAAGCCTACCCATATCAGCCTTGTGCTTTGCGCTGTTTTCCTGGGTGGCCGCTCAACAAACTACTCTTGTGATCCCAAGCAGGTACCACCACAATCCCACAGTAATATACCGAGTACACGTGCATACCCGCACCATCCTTGCCATCCTCCTGCTTGGATCACCTAGGTTCCATGTTGCTAAAAAGGATTAACCATCCCTCATGATCATTATGTTAAAGTGAACCAATAGTCAAGATTAACATTAGATACTTCCATTCCCGACATAGCAAACTAAGCATGACGTACCCTTACTAATAAGCTACACCAGAACCCAGGCGACAAGGAATAATATGGAACAGGATATGACACATGGGATTCAATATTAACAAGCATGCATAGAGATAGAGAGAATATAAAACATAGGTTCAGAATGCATCAAGGACACTTGCCTGGTTCCCTTTGCTGCTTCTCAAAGTCTTCGGGGTGAAGATCTTGGAAGTTCTCTAACTGCGGATCTTCTACGCAACGTCACACCGGAAACACAAGCAAACAACCAAACTAAGAAACAGCACACCATACAGTAACAAACAACAGAAAAGGTATATTCTTTATAAAATATAAAATACTAAAATATAGAATGAAATAAGTTCGGGGGGTTTCTAAAAAATTATTAGGACCTAAACCTAATTTCCAGAAAGTTCGGGGGGCCTAATCGTAAAATAAATAGAACATACTATTGTTCAAAATTAATTAATTAATTTATTAACTAATTAACTAAAAACCCATGGACTAGGTCCACGGGGTCGTGAACCGGCCATTGACCAGGGGTCCAGGGTCCATCGTGGACCCGGTCCATACCCCTTCGGTGTGGATCTAATCCTAGCCGTCAGGATCAGATCTGACGATCGGGATTGGATCGGGGCGCGGGGGGGGGGGGGGGGGGGGGGGGGGGGGGGGGGGGCGGAGGGGGGGTGGTCCGGCGGCGGCGCCGTGCGACGGCGCCATGGCTAGAGCGGTGACGCTTCGTCGACCTAGGCCTACGGGCCACGATTCAACGCGGGGATGGCGGTAATCGACGGAGAAGCTCGCGGGGTTCTCACCGTGGTGTCGCGCGGGCTCGGTAGGCGGCGAAGGTGGCGGGGCCTCGAGCTCCCGAGGCGACGGAAATCGATGGCGACGGCGGCAGGTTTACGCGTGACACGAGGCAGCAAGTTGCGGAAAAAGAGAGGCGGGGCGCGCTGGTGGCGGCTATTTATTGGGGAGGGGCCGACCCCCTAGGTGCTTGGCGTGCACGCCAAGGCGCCTGGCGGCGGCGGCTGCTGACTCGGACACGGCGGCGGCTAGGGTTAGCGTCGGGCGTGGGCGGGCTAGCACGCGGGTGGGCCGAGCTAGGCCGGCGTGGCACGCGCAGGCCGAGCGGGAGAGCGGGGCGAGCTGGGCCACGGGGAGGCTGGCCCAGGCAGGGAAGTACAAACCTACCCCACTTAGGATGAATCTCGTCCTAGAGATTCGTGGTTGGATCGGAGAAAAGATCGGGAAACTCCTTCTTCAAGTCTTCTTCTCTTTCCCATGTGGCCTCTTCCTTGGAGTGATTCCTCCATTGCACTTTGCATGTACGGCACCTTTTATTCCAGGTCACCTTCTCTGCCGTTTCCAAAATCTTCACAGGGTATTCTTGATAGGCGAGATCTTCTCCAACCTCCAAATCCTCTAGGGGTACCTGTTCCTCAGGAACTCGTAGGCACTTCTTTAATTGAGAGACATGGAAGACATCATGCACCTCGGACAACTATGGAGGTAGCTCCAACTGATACGCCACTTCACCTCTTCGTTCCAAGATCTTGAAAGGACCAATATATCGGGGTGCTAGCTTGCCTCTAACATTGAAACGGCAAAGTCCTCTCATAGGAGACACCTTCAGATACACAAAGTCACCAACCTCAAAACTCAAATCCCTTCTTCTGTGGTCGGCATAGCTCTTTTGCCTAGTCTGCGCGAGCCTGAGGTTCTCCCTCAGGATATGGACTTGTCTCTGTGCCTCTTGGAGAATTTCTGGTCCAAACACTTGATTTTCTCCGGTCTCGTTCCAAAACAAGGGAGTCCTACACTTGCTACCATACAAAACCTCAAATGGGGACATCTTCAAGCTTTCTTGGTGGCTATTGTTGTAAGAGAACTCCGCATAAGGAAGGCTCTTGTCCCAGCTATTACCGTACTGTAACGCACAGGATCTGAACATGTCCTCAAGAATTTGATTCACCCTTTCAGTCTGTCCATCCATCTGTGGGTGATATGCCAAACTAAAATTGAGCCTAGTATCCATCGACTCGTGTAGCTTTTCCCAAAATCTTGAAGTGAATTAGGTTCCCCTATCTGAAACTATCTTCTTAGGCACACTATGTAGACACACGATTCTAGACATACACAGTTCTGCCAACCTTCGTCCACTATAGGTAGTTTTGACGGGGATGAAATGCGCTACCTTCAACAAACGGTCCACTATTACCCATATGGAGTCATAGCCACTTTGCATCCTTGGTAATCCCACAAGGAAATCCATACTAATCTCTTCCCATTTCCATTATGGTATCTTCAATGGTTGCAAAAGTCCTGCTGGCCGTTAACGTTCTACCTTGACTCGTTGGCAAATATCGCATAGTGCAACATATTCAGTGACAGCTCTTTTCATACCATATCACCAATACCGACTCTTAAGGTCATGATACATCTTAGTACTCCCTGGATGAATCGAGTATGCTGACTCATGTGCCTCCTGTAGTATTACTTCCTTGATATCCTTTACGTCTGGCACACAAAGTCTTTCCTTGTACCATTGGGTTCCCAGATCATCTATAGTGAAGCCTGGAGCCTTGTCCTCTGCAATTTGGAGCTTGATCTCTTGTACCTTAGAATCTTCAAGTTGTCCCTTCCAAATGTTATGCTCTAGGGTTGAGTCGACTTCCATAGTCACTACCTTGGTATTAGCGACCCATCCCAAGTTAAGCTTCTCAAACTCCTTGCACAATCCTGGTTGCATGTCCCTTGCCGCGAGCATACTAAGATGTGACCTCCTACTCAAAGCATCCGCGACAACATTGGCCTTCCCTGGGTGATAGTTGATATTCAAATCCTAATCCTTGATGAGTTCCAACCATCGACGTTGCCTAAGATTGAGGTCCGGTTGAGTGAATATGTACTTTAAACTCTTGTGGTCCGAATAGATCTCACATCGCTTGCCAATGAGATAATGCCTCCATATCTTGAGAGCATGAACCACTACTGCTAACTCCAAATCATGGGTTGGGTATTTCTCCTTGTGCTTCCTTAATTGCCTCGAAGCATATGCGACCACATGACCCTCTTGCATGAGCACACATCCCAGGCCTTGTCCAGAAGCATCACAATAAATGGAGAAAGTTTTCTCCATATCAGGCATGGTTAGAATCGGCGCCGTCGTAAGTCTCTTCTTCAACTCCTGAAAACTCGCCTCACACCTAGGCGTCCACTCAAAAGCCTTTCCCTTTTCCAATAATTCTATCATAGGCTTGGCTATCTTGGAGAACCCTTCTATGAATCGCCTATAATATCCTGCTAATCCAAGGAAACTTCAAATGTCGGTGACGTTCTGGGGCGTATTCCAACTTAACACATCCTCCACTTTGCTAAGATCCACAAACACTCCTCCCGCGGAGATGATATGGCCAAGAAAAGACACCTCCTTGAGTTAAAACTCACACTTGTTTAGTTTTGCGTATAACTGGTTCTCCCGAAGCTTTTGCAATACCAAGCGAAGATGCTCCTCATGCTCTTCTTCACTCTTTGAGAACACCAAAATATCATCGATAAACACCACCACAAACTTGTCCAAGTACTCCATGAATACCTTGTTCATCAGATACATGAAGTAGGCAGGGGCAATAGTCAATCCAAAAGACATGACAGTATACTCATAAAGTCCATACCGAGTGGTGAAGGCGGTCTTGGGTATATTGGATGCCCGAATCTTCAACTAATGATATCCGGAACATAAATCAATATTGGAGAAAACACATGCTCCTCTCAATTGATCAAACAAATCATCTATCCTGGGCAATGGGTATTTGTTCTTGATGGTTATAGCATTAATGGCTTGATAATCTACACACATCCTCTAGGTACCATCCTTCTTAGGGACGAAGATAACTCGGGCTCCCCATGGGGAGGCACTAGGTCGGATAAATCCCATATCTAACAATTCTTGTATTTGCTCCTTATGTTCAGATAGTTGGGTAGTGTCCATCCTATAGGGTCGCTTAAATATAGGTGCAGTACCAGGAATCAACTCAATAACAAACTCGATGTCTCGATCAGGTGGCATACCTGGCAACTCCTTTGGGAAAACATCAGGAAACTCGCATACCACCCGGATATCTTGGGTTGAGGCCACATCCAATTGATTCAACTTCACTCGGTTGACTGCTCCCTTGTTAGTGAGCAATGCATCAGCCACATACTCCAATTCCTTCCCGGTACTAGACGTGAGCTTCACTGCCTTCTTGGAACAATCTATAAGTCCTTTATGCCTGCTCAACCAATCCATCCCAAGAATCACATCGATTCCTTTTGACTCAAGCACAATGAGCTTGGCGGAGAAGTCTACCCCCCTTATATTAAGGTTTACCTTAGGACAAACATGCCTTACCTCCATCTCTCCCCCAGGAGAGCTAACATTCATCCTATTCTTTAGCATAGATATGGGTAGGTTGTGTTTTTGAACAAAAGCAGCAGATATGAAGGAATGTGATGCTCCAGAATCAAATAAGACAACTGCATGATTATCATTTGCAAGGAACATACCGAGGACGACATCTGGAGATTCTTGAGCATCATCAACAGCCACATGATTGACACGAGCACGAGCTTGGTTCTGTCTGGTTTGCGTTGGTGCAGAGTTCACATTGCGGTTAGGAGCAGTGTTCCCACCTGGGGCTGGGGTCTAGTTTGGGTGTCTCTGGGGACATTTATTGGTGAAATGTCCTGGGTCACCACAACGATAGCACGCTCCTCTATTTGCAGGGATCGATCCATTATTGGTCTTTGGCGGGGCGGTCATAGCAGGATGAGGGGTCTGGTAATTGGGACGCTGAACCTAACGCTGAGGAGTGAAGAACCCTTGGCCCGAAGGTTGAGTCCTCTGTTGTCCACTATGCTGTCCAGAGAGAAATACAGGCCCACCAGAAGATGATCCAATACGAGGCCGAGTGTTGCTGCCTCCTTGCTGACCCTGATGCTCCATCTTGTGCTTGCTATCCATCTTTGCCCTTTGTTTCTCCAGGACTAGAGCTTTATCCACCATCTCCTGAAAGTTCGCATAGTCACGAGCCTCCAAAGCATAGGCAAAGCCATTATTCAACCCATCCAGAAAACACTCACACTTCTTCTGATCTGTGTCCACTTCCCCTGGGGCATACCTAGATAGCTGGGTGAACCGTGCAACATACTCACTCACAGTCATGGAGCCCTGCTTCAGATCCTGGAACTCCTTCTTCTTCAGTCTCATCACTCCCTGAGGCACATGGTGAGACCTAAAGCTGTTCTGGAACTCTTGCTAGTTAATACTGTCTGGCTCCTCATGAGCTGCAACATAAGCATCCCACCAATAAGTAGCGGGTCCCACAACCTGGTGTGTAGCAAACAACACCCTCTCCCTGTTGTTGCATTGCGCGACTTGCAGCTTCTTGTCAATGGTCTTTAGCCAGTCATCCGCATCCATGGGTTCCACAGAGTGAGAGAAAGTTGGAGGATTGGTCCACTGGAAGTCTCCAAGCTTGACCCTAGGTTGTGATGCAGCTCCTCCGACATTGTTGTTCTGTTGCTGCACCAAAGTCTGGAGCATGGTCTAGAGAAGTTGTGTCTGCATAGCCATGAGTTGCTCCATAGAGATCTACGCAGGTGGCTGCTCCAGTGGTTCCCGGTTGTTGTTGGCGTTATGGTTTCCTCTTACCATCTGGTGTAGATTGATAATACGGTCAGATAAAATAGGATGCAAAGATATGGTGAAGTAGAGCCACAAGATAAAGGTGTAGAATAAAAGAGATAGACAAAGAGATATCCCTAAACTACTATTCTTTATTACAAGTATAAAAGATAAGTGTGTTGCAAGACATGCCTCGCAACACAAGCACACTCATGCAAAAATCCAAATCACACTCATCACACCAATCACACTAGCAAACCAATCATGACGACATGCTAATCTAAAGCTCTCTCTCGCTAAACTATTACATAGATAAGATTCGACTAACGGCCTATCCTCATGACTCTAAAGACTTCCCTAACAAAGGCTACTCCTCGCCATCCTCATCTTGGTCATCCTGCTTATCGGCTTCATCCATCCAAAGATCAATGCGAAGAGGGGAACTCGGTGGCACGGGGGATAGCGCCTCCTCTGGGTCCTCATCATCAGAAACTCCATCATTCTCCAGCAACCTGATCCTCTCCTCCTGCTCCTCGTACAGCCTGTGAAGGTCGTCGATCTCATCAAGGGCCTCGTAGTAGTCCTTGCCCATGGCCGAAGAGATATGGACTTGTTCTGGCATATGTGTCAAGTTGTTGTTGCTTCCCATAGACATCATACGATTGTCCAAGCTGCCACTAGGCCTCGGCGGAAAATGAGCGTACTGAGTGTCACGAAGATCCTCATCCTCCTCGTGAGGAAGAACCTCTAGAGCACGACGAGCCACATCACGAATCCTGGCGTCAAAAGTGGACCTAGGTGACGAGGCGTGGTGCACGCGCCGAGTGTGCTGGTGTCCGTCGTCTGTAGCCTTCTCGTAAAGCACCACTCGCACTTCTCACTTGTAGCGGTCTCCCTGAATGGGCATCCTGGTGCCGATGTAAAGCACTGGGGTGTTGTCCAAGTCCCTAAAGTATGCTCCGTAGTGTCCTCGGGTAGTAGCCACAGTGCCGTCCATCTGAGTGCTGCTCCACCACTTGCTGTGTCATCCAAAGGGTGCCTGGTGGAAACTGAGGAGCTGGGACGACAATGCGCTTGCAAGCCGTAAGCCGGTGACGAGCCATCTAAGAAATTTTGAAAAGATTAAAAGAAATAAAAGTTAGCAAAACTTTTATAAACTAAAAGTTAATAAAGCAACAAAAGAGGTAGGCAACAAGGAGTGAAAAACAAAGATAGATGCCAAAAGTTTTGGAAATAGTTTTATGGTAATATAGGTAAAATAATCCCTAAGATACGACCACTCTATCTAAACTAGCGTCCTACGGTCGACATGGATCTGGTACCACTTCTGTCACACCCGGTTTGAAGGACAAAACCAAGTGCTTAGCATATGTGTGCCCAGGATAAGTTTCACACATATCGACAATAAAAGTGAATAACAGTATAACCAATGTCATTATTACATAAATAATTGTCTTTAAAGACTGAAACGACTCTCAAACTAAATAGCAGCGGAAAACACCACAACTCCACAGGCAATCGACCGGGGGCACGCACGCCTAGTAGTAGTCTTCATCAATATAGTCCATCTCTTCATCTTCTGAGCAGTAGTTTATAGTATAACAACAAAGGGAAATAGCAAGGGTGAGCACATATTGTACTCAGCAAGTGGGGGAAAATATGACATGCAAGCTTAATAGAAGAAAGGCTAACATAATGGTTCATTTGCATAAATGAGCACCTACACCTAGTAGAAAAGCCATCCTATTTACTAGGTGAAAAGTTCCCACTAGTTATCTCATCTATCCAACACTACAGGTTAAACCACCTGTAACCAACCATGGGTTAAACCGCCCATAGGAAACCACACTACAGGTTACACCGCCTGTGGCAAACCAGGGGTTAAACCGCCCAAACCAAACTTGGCTACCCACCAAGTCCACCCATAAACCACCTTCCTAAATGTGTGAGGATCCAAGCTGCTCATGACCGTGAGCACGGCTGTTATAACAGTTTGACACTCTGCAGAGGTTGCACAACTTTACCCACAGGTTGGTGATTCCTTCACCCGTCAGTGACTAAAGTCTCCCTGTTGCCCAAATCACACTACCGTAGGTGTGAGGCCAAGAGATCACCACAATGTTGTTCAGAGCACTTCCCAGCTTGCAAACAATCCACGCTAAGGTTTCACCACTGTGGAATTAAACCGTTCCTACAGAAGCCCCCTCTGGCGCCGTGGCTAGGAGTAAACCGTCCATCGTCTGAGTCCAAGATTAAACCGTCCCGTCCTCCTTCCTCGACTGCACACAGAACTGGGAAGACATCTCGATACTAAACCAAGCCTACCCATATCAGCCATGTGCTTTATGCTGTTTTCCTGGGTGGCCGCTCCACAAACTACTCTTGTGATCCCAAGCAGGTACCACCACAATCCCACAGTACTATACCGAGTACACGTGCATATCCACACCATCCTTGCCATCCTCCTGCTTGGATCACCTAGGTTCCATGTTGCTAAAAAGGATTAACCATCCCTCATGATTATTATGTTAAGGTAAACCATTAGTCAAGATTACCATTAGATACTTCCATTCCTGACATAGCAAACTAAGCATGATGTACCCTTACTAATAAGCTACACCAGAACTTAGGCGACAAGGAATAATATGGAACAGGATATGACACATGGGATTCAATATTAACAAGCATGCATAGAGATAGAGAGAATATAAAATATAGGTTCAGAATGCATCAAGGACACTTGCCTGATTCTCTTTGCTGCTGCTCAAAGTCTTCAGGGTGAAGATCTTAGAAGTTCTCTAACTGCGGATCTTCTACACAACATCACACCGGAAACACAAGCAAACAACCAAACTAAGAAATAGCACATCACACAGTAACAAACAACAGAGAAAACAATACCATGAAAAACTACACATTGCTACAATCACGTGAGCGCAAGAATCACCTCAATCCGAGTTACGAGTAAAAAGTTATGAGCATTTGATGTTCTAGAGGCTAAACTGTAAAAATAACCTAAACAGCATGGTCAAGGACTTATTTGTAATTATGAAAAAGTTTAGGGACTAAAGTGTAAAAAGTTAAGGACTAAATTGTAACTAATAAAAAGTTGAGGGGTGTAAGTGTAAAATTATAGGACCAAAATATAATTAAAAATAAGTTCAGAGGTTAAAATGTAAAATAACAAAAAAGGTATATTCTTTATAAAATAGAAAATACTAAAATATAGAATGTATGGGATATAAATACCATACCTCACCACTCGGATATATTGCCGAGTGGGTCAGGGTCCAATAAAAATAAAGACCCATGAAGATAACTACTTGGATCATTACTTGGAGTACACGACAAGTTAATACTAGAGATAGAAAGTAGAGATAGAATCCTAGTTGTAGCCGACTAGGACACTTGCCATGTAACCCTGCCTCCCGGATATATAAGGAGGGGCGGGGGCTCTGTCATTGACACCCAAAATATACAACACAATACACCACAGAACACAGGATGTAGGGTTGTTATCCTTCGGGAGGCCCGAACCTGTCTAAACCTTGCGTCTTGTGTGTCCATCGACTCTCGGTCTCGCGCATGCCTTTACCGATAAACAAGGATCATGGGTAGCCCTATGATCCACTGCCGATATTAGTATCGACAGTTGGCACGCCAGGAAGGGGTGCGCATTGATTAGCTTGTCGAGTGCGATGGCCAAGCTTTTGGAAAAAAAATATGGATCTTCGTCGGTAGTGATCGAGCAGAGGCAACTTCATGTGGCGAAGCGGCATGCGTATGAACATGTTGGCGATGCTACATGAATAATGCCGCGTTGTGTTGTTCTGACGTTGATCACGAGTCGACAAAGAATTCGAAGTCAAAGAAGGCTAGATCATCTTTCTTTCTTTATTTTTTCTGCATTATTTTATTCCATACACACTAATCAATCTATTTCGTGAGCTGCTCTGCATGAGCCTTTGACATTGAGTGCCGGCATGTCGTGTGATGCCACTGGACATGACGATCGTATTGGATATGAAGTCGGCAAGTTCATCTTTAAGCCGATCAGGCAGTTACCATACTCGCCGAGTTTGCCTTGTACACGGAGGCCAAGTCTGAGTCCCATACTCGGTTTCCTGCAAACAACACGTTCACGTGATCACCAGGGACAAGCTCGGTCCTTCTTTTTATTCTTTCCATATTATAATATTTCATATATACTAATCATTCTCATTAATGGAATACGCATCACGTGATACTTTTTGGTATGGACTGGAGATGCTTGGTGATCGCGGGCTTGTTATTGGCAACTCAATGGGAGTCGGCGAGTTTCTGGTTCAGGCTAATCAAGGAATGTGTTTCGGCGAGTTCAGCTTGTACACGCCTGGAGTCTAATGAAGTCCGAGTCAATTCCCTCCAAGGAAACAATGCACACTAGGAAGTTTCTTTTTTCCTTCTTCATCCTTTCCGTATTATCTTATTTTGTCCATTACTTTGCTAATTGACATGATTAGTCAAACAATACTGGTCACGTAATGCTTTTGTATTCTTTTTGCCTTGCATGAATGATTTATGTGACAACCCTACTCCGAAAAGTAGAGTATGTCGCACAGGATCGTCTCGGAAGATGGTTGACGAAGTAACCATACACAACATTCACATATGAACATTCATCATTTACAATATTACATCACTTAGGTGCATAATATTACGAGTCTAGAGGTAGAATATAAATAAGTTCAGATCTGATACAACACATAGGTCCTTAGTTTATATTACATAAGTGAGCGGAAGCGGTAAAATAGCAAAACACGACGCCGATTCCTACGTGAACCATGCCAACCCTATGGCGATGGCTCACTCATCACGGTTAGGAGAGCTAGGGACCCATTCAATGGTTCAATTCTGAGGCTCCTCACCTTCCCACACGACCTTGTTACAACAATCACAGTAGGTAGCTTGAGGTAAACTTGGAAACAACATAATTGCAAAGCCTGAGTATCTAACATACTCCGCAAGACTTACCCGTCAAAAGGTCTACTAAAACCGACTCCTAGTATACAGGGGGCTGACCGGGTTTATTTGATAATTGCATAAGAAGCTCCTAATAATTCTATGCTGTACTTTCAATTCCTTAATCAAGATTTTACTTTGCTGATTTTAGAATAACAGCTACGGTGAATCTAGCTAGCTGCTAAGACACGAACATAAATAAAGAGCAATACATCATAGCAATATGTGTCCATAGCATAAGTAAATTTCAGAAACATAACCACAACTTTACTACTTAACATATCATTACCGCTGCTCGAACAAGAGGAACTCATAACCGCGAGGAACGACAATTCGAATTGATTTACATGCTATAGGAGAAAAAACCCAAATACACGACATACGCATCACTTAAGAACACGTATGGTCACCATTCATAAGATTGCTATAAAGTCGATCCGGGGCCATCGATCCCGAGTACACGTCCTCCCCACGATACAGTACTTCGTATTCGAGGCTCAACCCATGCACTCTCCAGCGGTCCTCAAACCCGTGCAACCACCATGCTATTCACATCACCTCTGGATCGAAGAGTATGGCCGTCCAACAATACGGCGCCCAAGTTACTAGGTTTACCAATTCCCATATTAAAGGTATGTACTTGGTACTGTTTAATACTTGTCTGCGGAGTTGCAACGATAGGTGCTCTATTTTATCAAGTTCATTAACCAAGTGAACCATAGTTGAATCTATAACCTACCGTTGATTCCACTAGTTTAAGCATAGCAATTACTAACGGAAAGGCTTACTAACATAAACTACATATAGGTCATTGTCGGAGTATGCAAGTGGGTTTCATCCAAGTCCTACACTTAATGCATAATAAAAGTATTCCAAACTTGTGACAAAGGAAAAAGGACTCGAAAATTAAATGGGTTATGCACCGGGACTTGCCTTGGGAGTGATCGTAGTTAGTGCCTTCACCAAAACTCACTTCAGATCCCTGCTGATCCGGTGTGATCTCCTCGGTCTCGATCCCTATATGAAATGAGCATGCATCAATGCGAAGGAATACACAAGGTTTCATTGAGTTCCTTAACTAAAGATGAAATGGATGGCATGATGATTCATGGCACTTCCTCAGCAAATAAAATTAATGAACTAATCATTTATTCATGAATATGTGTGCACACCTAAGTATGACATGGTAGCCACTGAATTTGAAGGGGACAAACTTCTAATTAGAGAATGTAGTTTTCAATCATCACAAACTTAGTGTATGTCTACTCTAAACATGAGCATGGCATAGATAAGGATTACATGGCACTACATGATGATGATGACATGAAGACATAGTACTAAGGCCTAAATTTCAGAAAGTTTATTTTAAGAACTTAGCTAAAGTGGCCATATGTAAAGGCTAGCATTATACATACAATGACAAGTTAATTACATAATTAGCTGTAGGTACATGTAGTTAATTAGGAACCAAGAGCATATAAATGGAGATAAGAATTTCTACTATAAAGTTAATGTGAATTATTCTTCATGAATATTCCAGAAATGAATTTATGCCTACTTTCATTAAATGCACACAAAAAGCAAGATTTAAATGGAAAATTCTTAATTTAACTAACAATTGATTCATTTCGACAGCAAAAGCATACTTAGGTTGCTTCCAATTTTTCATGGAATTTCACAGGAGTGCACAAGTGCATAAGGGATAGGAATACCACATTTCATAATTAAATTCCTAGACAATAATTTACATAAATTCAATTACTGAAAATGAAGATTTATGCAATAATACTAAACATATGCCTAAACATGAAAATGTGCTTTTGCAGAAAGTTTAATGATGCCATGAAATGATCACTGAGCAAGTTTCATGAATTTACCATTTATATTTATTTACTTATGAATTTATTAAGCAAATTAGGTTTGTAACTTTAGAGAATGAAATAAATTAATTTACTGAGTAACTTTGGACTTCAACTTGTTTCTCTGGTAGAGGAGGATTTTAGGAGTTGAACAAAATTGGTTTCATCATTTTTGGACTTTTATTTCTTGAGTTATTGAATTTTAAAGTTTGAACCAAAGTTCACTCCTATTTACAAAATTGCCATCGCATTTAAATTCAACCCAGGCGCGCGCGCGCCCGCGTGGCGGCCGACGACGGCGAGCTCGGCCCAGCGGCCGGGGCCAGCATGCACCCCGCAATGATCTCCACTCTGCGAGGATGCCGAGATGGGGGTCGGAGGGGAGAGGGCCTCACCGGAGGTTGCCGGCGACGACGGGTGGCAGCGGGAAAGGCTCCCGCGAGGTTCACGTGACGGTGCCGAGGGAGAGGGAGGCCGGGACTTGGTTGGAGAGCTTCACGGCTGGCCGGAGATGAGCGGCGTCATGGAAGAAGTCGAGGGAGAAGGCCGGAGCAGGGCTCCCATTGGTGAGGTGGGGGCGGTTCTGGCGGCGGCGGTCTTTTCTTCTCAAATTGCGGCAAGGTGGCTGAAATCCATAGGGAGTCAGTCAGGGGGACATGAGAGGAGTGGATTGTGCACCGATTTGAAAAAGAACGGGGCGGCAAGGTGTTGCCTACCTCTGGCTGTGGACAATGGCGGCCATGGCAGTCTGGAGCAGAGCTCTGGCTCGGGTTTTGTCGGGAACAGGAAGGGAGAGGGTGTGAGGGCTGCTTGCGAGTTGAGAGAGTGAGAGAGATGAGGACCAAGTGAGCTGCTGCCCTTGCTTAATGACCGGCGGCAGAGAGGGAGAGAGAGCGCCGAGGACGGGAGGGGGGGCTGCGCTGTTGGCAGGGGACTGGCTCGCCGGCACCGGGGCTTCAATTCTGGCCAGTGGCACAGGGGAGGGAGCTGGTGGTGCAGTGGCCGGAGTGGGGCGACAGGGTTCGACGGTGGCACAACGATCGGATACACCGGTGTCGATCGGGCGTTGGTCAGGAAAAAAGAGAAGGGGTTGACTCGGCTTGACTTTGAAGATGGCTTGGGTTTGGCCAAAAGTCACCACGTTGCCTTGCTTCAAACTTCACACCGATTTTTGTGTATGCCGAGGAAAACATGTGCTCCAACATTGCTTTTGGGTGCATCAGCTGAATTGGCTTAGATTAATTTTTTAAAATTCCAGAACTGAAATACTCTTTTCTGGCTTTAGGGGAATTTTTAAGGGTATTAAATTGTTACCAAAAATTCTGGTAAAATTATCAAATTTCTCTTCTAATGTGTCCTTTTATAATATGCAAAAACATTGGGGTACTTCCATGGGATTTTGTGATGTTTGAGAAAGACCCTTATTTGGATATTCTAGATTTAATTAATTAATTTTCTCTCTTTATTCTTTGGCACCTTGATTATTTATATTTTAATTATCCCTTAATTAACATTGGGTTTAGTTAAGTTCCATTTTGTGACATGGGATGTCACAGCACACCCCCCTTAAAGGAAATCTCGCCCTGAGATTTTGCAAAAGAATGAACCAAAGGGAGGGGTGCGGGTGGTTACCGGTTCTATGAGGCCAAGAATTCCGGGAAGTTGGTTTTCAGAAATTCTTCTTGTTCCCATGTAGCTTCATCTTCAGTATGGTTACTCCACTGCACTTTGTAGAACGTGATAGTGCGGCTGCGAGTTACCCGGTCTTTTTGATCGAGGATTCGGACGGGGTATTCGGGGTAGGAGAGGTCTTCTTCCAATTGCTCGGTGTCGGTGATGACCACGTCGATCGGAGGCTTTGGACACTTCTTGAGTTGGGAGACATGGAAGACGTTGTGCACCCGCTCAAGATTCTCCGGTAGTTGCAACCGATAAGCGACGACGCTATGCTTTTCTGTGATCGGAAAAGGTCCGATGTAGCGGGGTGCTAATTTTCCTTTACTTCCAAAATGAGACACACCTGTGTTGGGAGAAACCCGGAGATAGACATGATCTCCCTTTTCGAACTCTAATGGACGTCTTCTTTTATTGGAATAGCTTATTTGGCGGGATTGGGTGGCCTTCATGTTAGCTTGAATTTGCTTCACCTTCTCTTCGGCTTGTGTGACCAGATCTGGACCAAAAGTGATTCTTTCTCCGAATTCTGACCAATTCAGCGGGCTTCGACACGAGTGACCATACAAGGCTTCAAACAAATGGGAGACAAGATTCCCAATTACCATGATTGTCCAGAACACAAGCACTCAATAAATCCTCCAAATATTGATTTAGCCTCTCGGTTTGACCATCGGTTTGCGGGTGATAAGCAGAACCTCGAATGAGAGTGGTGCCAAGACAAGCATGCAATTGCTCCAAAAAACGAGCAATAAATTGGGGACCTCGATCGGAGATGATCGTCTTGGGCACACCGTGCGAGCATAGAATTCGCACAATGTAGAGCTCGACATATTGCTTAGTAGAGTAGGTTGTATGGACGGGAATAAAATGAGCAGATTTGGTCAACCTATCCACAATCACCCATATCGAATCGTGCTTCTTGGGCGTGAGGGGTAATCCAACGATGAAATCCATAGCAATGTCCTCCCATTTCCAAGCGGGGATTTTTAATGGGTGCAAAAGACCGGCTGTTCTCAAGTGATCGGCTTTCACACGTTGACAAGTATTGCATTCGGAGACATACTGAGCAACCTCTCATTTTATACGCGTCCACCAAAACTTTTCCCTTAACCCACGATACATTTTGTTGCTGCCGGGGTGTATGGAGTATTTGGATAAGTGAGCCTCATCCAAAATTTTCTTTCTTAGCTCCTGATTCTTCAAAACAACAAGGTGATTGTTGAACCATAGTACTCCATCTTCGTCTTGTCAGAAACACGTCGCTTCCTTCTTCCCCATTTTCTGGCGAATATATTCCATTCCCTTGTCCTTCTTTTAGGCTTCCACAATTTTCTTCCCGAAGGGTAGGAATGAGCGCCAAATTATACAAGGATCCATATGAGATGACACGAAGACTTGGTTCACTAGGATCTGAAATCGTGCAAGCTTCCATCGAGCAAACGATGGTATGATTGCATTGGTCCCTTCGACTCAAGGCGTCGGCAACCACGTTGGCTTTTCCGGGATGATAATGAATTTCCAATTCATAATCCTTGATTAATTCCAACCATCTACACTGCCTCATGTTCAGCTCTTGTTGAGTGAAGATATATTTGAGACTCTTGTGGTCGGTGTAGAGGTTAACAAGATTACCGAGCAAGTAATGGCGCCAGGTTTTCAAGGCTAGGACGACTGAGGCCAATTCCAAATAATGAGTGGGATAATTTTGCTCATGCTTCCGGAGCTGTCATGATGCATAGGCAACGACACGACCTTCTTGCATAAGCACACAACCCAATCCGGTGCCGGAGGCATCACAGTAAACATCGAACGGTTTGGTGATGTCAGGCTGAGCCAAACATGGAGCGGTTGTCAAATGCCTCTTGAGCGACTGAAAAGCTTCTTCACATGCACTACTCCACTTGAACTTGGCATCCTTCTCCAGCAACTTGGTCATAGGCTTGGCAATGCTTGATAAGTTGGGAATGAATTTCCGATAATAGCCGGCAAGACCAAGGAAATTGCGAATTCGCTTGACCGATTTCGGAGCTTTCCAATTCAGCACATCTTCTATTTTGCTAGGGTCCACGGCTACTCCTTCTGCTGATATGATGTGACCCAAGAATGGAACTTGCTTTAGCCAAAATTCATATTTGCTAAATTTGGTGTAAAGTTGATGATCTCGGAGTCATTGTAGAACAATACGGAGGTGTTCGGCGTGTTCTTCTTCGGACTTAGAGTAGATCAGAATATCGTTGATGAATACCACTATGAACTTATCCAACTCGGGCATGAATACGGAATTCATCAAATACATGAAGTGGGCTGGAGCATTGGTGAGACCAAAAGACATGACAAGATATTCGAAAAGACGATATCGGGTAGAGAAGGCTGTTTTTGGAATATCTTCGGCTCGGATTTTTATTTGATGGTAACCGGATCGGAGATCACTCTTGGAGAAGACTTTAGCACCCACTAATTGATCAAAGAGGATATCAATTCGAGGTAGAGGGTACTTGTTCTTGATGGTCACGGCGTTTAACGGCCTATAGTCGACACATAGGCGTAGGGTCTTGTCTTTCTTCTTCACAAAGAGAGCGGGACAGCCCCAGGGAGATGAACTTGGTCGGATATAACCCTTGTCCATAAGTTCTTGTAACTGCTCTTTCAACTCTGCTAACTCATTAGGATCCCTCTTGTACGGCCTACGAGAGATAGGCACTGTACCAGGTATGAGTTCAATCTTAAACTCGACATCCCTGTCCGGAGGCATTCCTGACAAATTGTTTGGAAATACGTCGGGAAAATCACAGACCACTGGAATGTTTGCTAGCTCCCTTCCTTCAACATGACACACTTGAGAAGTGGACAACTTGGGATATGACAATCGAAGAATAGAGGGGCCGTGCAAGGGTGAGTTCAAATGAATTTCCCGGTCCTCAATGTGCAGTACAGCTTTGTGGCTAGTCATCCATTTCATACCAAGAATGATGTCGATGCTTTGGCCATCTAAGATAATTAGGGAAGTGGGGTATATGTTGTTTGCTAGCTTAAGTGGCACTTTCCTTAACTCAAGATGAGATCTTATTTTTCCACCGGGAGACGTGATGATGTACGGTGTTCCCATAGTGGTGGGGGTAATTTTTAAATGATTTGCACATGCTTGAATTGAAAAGAACCATGGCAGCATGTTGGTTGATCGAGAACGTACCTGCGAGAACGGGTTCTCCAGCTTGGGTCTCTTCGACCGTGGTATAGTTGACTCGGCCATTCTTGTGTATGGGGGTTGACGACTGAGGACGACTCCCATTGCTGCCATTGTTGTTGCCGCTGTTGTGGTTGTTGTTGTTGTTCCCGGAAGTGTTGGAGTTGTTGTTGTTGCTCGAATTGCACTTCGGGAACCAACACTCCTTAGCAAAATGACCGGTGCGGCCACAGTTATAGCATGACTGGGCGGAGTTGGTCTTTGCCACTTGGTTATTCTGTTGCGGAGGGCGAGAACCAGAAGATTGCTGCTGGTGTCCTCCATGGAATCGCGAGTGCTGCTGCGAGAACGACGGGAGAGGTCCTCCTCCCGACGGTACCGCAGCCCAGAATTTCTGTCCGGTCGGGGAAGTGATTGCTAGCTTGTACTTGGGCGGAGCCGGATGAACTTCCCATAGCACGTTTCCTCTTCTTGTCCTCTTGATTGGCACGGATGGCATCTTCCTGCACAATGGCGGCACTCATCAAGTTGTTGAACGTGCCAGCGGTTACTTGTGCCAAGCGATCTTGCAGCTTCGGTGTAAGACCCGAACGGAAACAGTCCTTCTTCTTCTCGTCCGTATCAGCGTGATACAACGCGTACTGAGCCAGGTAATTGAATTTCCATGCATACTCCTGCACGGTTCTGGAGCCTTGCTTCAAGTTGAGGAACTCCTGCAACATGCGCTTCATGAGTCTAGAGGGGATGTGGTGTGCATGGAAAGCTGTGCAAAATTCTGCCCAAGTGACTTGGTGACCAGCGGCGAGAGTGGCGGTGAAACTGGCCCACCAAGCACTTGCGGAGCCACGGAGCTACTACGCGGTGAAGAGGGGCTTCTGCTGCTCGGTGCAGTGGAGGTGGGTGAAGTTCGACTCTAGAGTGCGAATAAAGTTTTCCGCTTCCATAGAATCACCGACTTCTCCAAAGGTGGGTGGGTGAGTCGCCTAGAAGTCGGTGTAGGAGGATTCCCGCTACTGCAGTGGTGTAGTCCGGGAGCTCCTTGATGGTTCATGTTCTCCATGAACATGCGGAACATCTCGTTCTGGTTGTGGATGAGCTGCTCCATAGCCATCATGGGCGGCGCATTGGGCAGCGGCCCGTTTCCACCGACGTTCGAGGCGTCGGGAGCATCACCGACGTTTTCTCCACCGCGGCGAGTTTGCACCATCTGACATATGAACAAAGCATGTTAGCCCGATCATCACATGAGGCAATATGATAACGAGGCTACCACATGGCAACGAAATAAAATTTCAGATTGCTCATAAATGAAATGCTCGACAAGTAAATGGTGCGGACATAAGAGATAACTTAAATTCCATAATTTCCATCACCATAAGCAACATCATTAGGATAAAACCATAATACATGTGATGCAACTTTTGATACATAACAAGTCTTCGGTTACATCACTCGGAACACTACCCCACACAATCTCACAGAGCTTAGGTTACAACTTAGCTTAGCATTACTAACACTATGCACACACGACTACGATGTCTCACGAGATTTTCACCCTACATACGTAATGCTACTCGGTCACCCGACGTAGCTGTCACCATCGGACTCCATGTCCATATCACCCGGTCTAGGGGGTGCTTCGAAGTCGATGCCGGAGTCACCGTTCTCACTCAAATCAGCGTCATCGGGGGAATCACCGCGAGTGGAATGGATGGCTCATCGTTAAGGATGGCATTCAGCTGGCCATTGGCAGCTTGGAGATGTCCGATGAGCTGTTCTTGCTGTGCAATGACCGTGTGAGCATCGTTGAGGTTCCCTTCCATGACATCACGCGCATCTTGAGCTTCTTCACGTTGAGCCTGTAGCTCACTTCGCTCCTCCAAGAGAGCGGTAACCTGACCATGAAGAGAGTAAATCTCCTCTTGGGCAGCGGTGAGCTGGGCGTTGTGTTGGTTCAGTTGCTCCTGCAATTGATCTCTTGCATCGCCCTCAATGATGAGCTGCGCATCATGGAGTTGCTCGAAAAGATCGGCCCTCCAACTCGCTAGTGTGCAGCTTGTCCTCAAGATATGAAATCTTAGCGTCACGCTTCGCAAGCTGGGCATCACGGGCAACAAGCATGGACTGCAGCGCCTCGCGCTATCGTTCCAACTCGAGAATGCGGCGGCAAGGTACTCGGGGTCCTTCGCGAGCTTGCCAACATCCATCTGCCAGAATAAAGTTTTGCAAGGGTGAGTCAAAACTTAATAGTCCACTAAGCACACATGCTTAAAATAGCATAAGAAATGATTGGTAAAAGAAAAGACACAAGCTTCCTGATCCGTTCAACGACCGGTAATGACGAATTTCTGCGGTCGACGGAGTGAACTGCAGAAATGGGCAAAAACGCTTAGTTTCTGGACAAAATTAAAATTTTTGTGTTTTACAACTGTTGTAGAGAATTTCATCATCTTTCCAACGCATACTCACACATCTCCATCCAATAAACTCTCTGGGAGTTATGATCATCCAAAGACAGGGGACAGGAATGGGGCAATTACTGAACTTCCAGAAAAAGCTACTGTTTTTGTAAATTTCGACCTAGTTCCAGATTTTTCCCAGACAAACTTATTAAACCAAACTTGTAGATAATAACCTCAGCTTTCCAACTAGTACTTATTCGCCTTAATTGAATTAAAATTGAGGAAGTTATGCTTGTTTTAGTGAAACTGACTTTTCTGGCAAATTTGAGTTTATATCGGTTGAGTTCAAACTTTTGGTTTAAGTGCCATAGGGTTTTAAATTAGCTCAAAACTGAGTCATTTCACATGTTTGCCATATTAGTGACCTTTTCACATGATTTAGTGAAGGTGAGTGCATATGGTATGCATGAATGCCAAATGCTCAATATGACGATTTCCTACATCCTCACAAAAAGCAAAACTCGACCGATTATATAACTCGATCCTTTCGGTGGCACACACACCTCGCACACGTTTCTAAGCAAACTACACGTTGTTAGTGTACCTGCAAGAGATCCATTTCAGAAACAATACATCAAAGTCAAAAGAAACAAGCCAAAATAACAATGACAGTTTATGCCCAGGTATTCGCCCACCCGGAAGGCGTTCGGTCTGCACATCAATCAAAGCCCAGGTCTTTGCCCACCCGGAAGGCGTTCGGTATTTACAGTGCAACCAATCCGCGCACAAAGACATACCTTCGTTGAAGAATCCATAGTTGCAAGTAATTTAAACAAACATAACCCAGGGTTAGTTTTGCCACCTACAAGACTCTTATATGGGCACTACTAGTTCGTACCTCACCGTAAGGTATAAGAACGGCTTGTTTACGTTTTAAAATGCTCATTTATGTGTAGCTTATCCCGAGACGGCTCTGATACCAGCTGTGACAACCCTACTCCGAAAAGTATAGTATGTCGCACAAGATCGTCTCGGGAGATGGTTAATGAAGTAACCATACACAGCATTCACACATGAACATTCATCATTTACAATATTATATCACTTAGGTGCATAATATTACGAGTCCAGCGGTAGAATGTAAATAAGTTCATATCTGATACAACACATAGGTCCTTAGTTTATATTACATAAGTGAGCAGAAGCGGTAGAATAGCAAAACACGACGTCGATTCCTACGTGAACCATGCCAGCCCTATGGTGATGGCTCACTCATCACATTTAGGAGAGCTAGGGACCCATTCAATGGTATAATTCTGAGGCTCCTCACCTTCCCACACGACCTTGTTACAACAATCACAGTAGGTAGCTTGAGAAAAACCTGGAAACAACATAATTGCAAAGCCTGAGTATCTAACATACTCCGCAAGACTTACCCGTCAAAAGGTTTACTAAAACCGACTCCTAGTATGCAGGGGGCTGACCGGGTTTATTTGATAATTGCATAAGAAGCTCCTAATAATTCGATGCTGTACTTTCAATTCCTTAATCAAGATTTTACTTTGCTGATTTCAGAACAACAGCTACGGTGAATCTAGCTAGCTGCTAAGACACGAACATAAATAAAGAGCAATACATCATAGCACTATGTGTTCATAGTATAAGTAAATTTCAGAAACATAACCACAACTTTACTACTTAATATATCATTGCCGCTGCTCGAACAAGAGGTACTCATAACTGCGAGGGACGACATTTCGAATTGATTTACATCCTACAGGAGAAAAAACCCAATTACACGACATACGCATCACTTAAGAACACGTATGACCACCGTTCACAAGATTGCTATAAAGTTGATCCGGGGCCATCGATTCCGAGTACACGTCCTCCCCGTGATCAGTACTTCGTATCCGAGGCTTAACCCATGCACTCTCCAGCGCTCCTCAAACCCGTGCAACCACCGTGCTGTTCACATCACCTCTGGATAGATGAGTATGGCCGTCCAACAATACGGCGCCCAAGTTACTAGGTTTACCAATTCCCATATTAAAGGTATGTACTTGATACTGTTTAATACTTGTCTGCGGAGTTGCAACGATAGGTGCTCTATTTTATCAAGTTCATTAACCAAGTGAACCATAGTTGAATCTATAACCTACCGTTGACTCCACTAGTTTAAGCATAGCAATTACTAAGGGAAAGGCTTACTAACATAAACTACTTATAGGTCATTGTCGGAGTATGCAAGTGGGTTTCATCCAAGTCCTACACTTAATGCACAATAAAAATATTCCTAACTTGTGACAAAGGAAATAGGACTCGAAAATTAAATGGGTTATGCACCGGGGCTTGCCTTGGGAGTGATAGTAGTTAGTGCCTTCTCCAAAACTCACTTCAGATCCCTGCTGATCCGGTGTGATCTCCTCGGTCTCGATCCCTATATGAAATGAGCATGCATCAATGCGAAGGAATACACAAGGTTTCATGGAGTTCCTTAACTAATGATGAAATGGATGACATGATGATTCATGGCACTTCCTCAGCAAATAAAATTAATGAACTAATCATTTATTCATAAATATGTGTGCACACCTAAGTATGACATGGTAGCCACTGAATTTGAAGGGGACAAACTTCTAATTAGAGAATGTAGTTTTCAATCATCACAAACTTAGTGTATGTCTACTCTAAACATGACCATGGCGTAGATAAGGATTACATGGCACTACATGATGATGATGACATGAAGACATAGTACTAAGGCCTAAATTTTAGAAAGTTTATTTTAAGCACTTAGCTGAAGTGGCCATATGTAAAGGCTAGCACTATACATACAATGACAAGTTAATTACATAATTAGCTCTAGGTACATATTGTTAATTAGGAACCAAGAGCATATAAATGGAGTTAAGAATTTCTACTGTAAAGTTAATGTGAGTTATTCTTCATGAATATTCCAGAAATGAATTTATGCCTACTTTTATTAAATGCACACAAAAAGCAAGATTTAAATGGAAAATTCTTAATTTAACTAACAATTGATTCATTTTGACAGCAAAAGCATACTTAGGTTGCTTCAAATTTTTCATGGAATTTCACAGCAGTGTACAAGTGCATAAGGGACAGGAATAACAAATTTTATAATTAAATTCCTAGCCAATAATTTACATAAATTCAATTACTAAAAATGAAGATTTATGCAATAATACTAAAAATATGCCTAAACATGAAAATGTGCTTTTGCAGAAAGTTTACGGACGCCATGAAATGATCACTGAGCAAGTTTCATGAATTTAACATTTATATTTATTTACTTATGAATTTATTAATCAAATTAGGTTTGTAACTTTGGACTTCAACTTGTTTTTCTGGTAGAGGAGGACAAAGTTCACTCCTATTACCAAATTGCCATCGCGTTTAAATTCAACCCAGGCGCGCGCGCGCCCGTGTGGTGGCCGGCAATGGCGAGCTCGGCCCAGCGGCTGATCGGCGGCGCGGCTGGGGCCAGCGTGCACCTCGCAACGATCTCCACGCTCTGAGGATGCCGAGACGGGGGTCGGAGAAGAGAGGGCCTCATCGGAGGTTGCCGGCGACGAGGGGTGGCGGCGGGAAAGGCTCCGGTGAGGTTCGCGCGACGGTGCCGAGGGAGAGGGAGGCCGGGACTTGGTCGGAGAGCTTCACGGCTGGCCGGAGATGAGCGGCGTCGAGGAAGAAGTCGAGGGAGAAGGCCGGAGCAAGGCTCCCATCGGCGAGGTGGGGGCGGGTCTGGCGGCGGTGGTCTTTTCTTCTCAAATTCTGGAGAGGTGGCTGAAATCCAGAGGGAGTTAGTCAGGGGGACGTGAGAGGAGTGGATTGCGCACCGATTTGAAAAGGAACGGGGCGGCGAGGTGTTGCCTACCTCTGGCTGTGGACGACGGCGGCCATGGCAGTCTGGAGCAGAGCTGTGGCTCAGGTTTTGCCGGGAAGAGGAAGGGAGAGTGAGTGCTGGCGCTCGGGAACGAACTGGAGGGTGTGAGGGCCGGTTGCGACTTGAGAGAGTGATAGAGATGAGGACCAAGTGAGCTGCTACCCTTGCTTAATGACCGGCGGTAGAGAGAGAGAGAGAGAGAGAGAGAGAGAGAGAGAGAGAGAGAGAGAGAGAGAGAGAGAGAGAGAGCGGCGAGAGAGCAGAGGACGGGAGGGGGGGCTGCGCTGTCGGCAGGGGAGTGGCTCGCCGGTGCCGGGGCTTCAATTCTGGCCGATGGCACAGGGGAGGGAGCTGGTGGTGCAGTGGCCAGAGTGGGGCGACCGGGTTTGACTGTGGCACAGCGATCGGGTACACCGGTGTCAATCGGGCGTTGGTCAGGAAAAAAGAGAAGGGGTTGACTCGGCTTGACTTTGAACATGGCTCAGGTTTGGCCAAAATCACCACGTTCCCTTGCTTCAAACTTCACACTGATTTTTTTGTAAGCCCAGGAAAACATGTGCTCCAACTTTGCTTTTGGGTGCATCAGCTGAATTGGCTTAGATTAATTTTTTAAAATTCCAGAACAGAAATACTCTTTTTTGGCTTTAGGGGAATTTTTAAGGGTATTAAATGGTTACCAAAAATTCTGGTAAATTCTATTTTAATGTGGCCATTCAGAATATGCAAAAACATTGAGGTACTTCCATGGAATTTTGTGATGTTTGAGAAAGGCCCTTATTTGGATATTCTGGATTTAATTAATTAATTTTCTCTCTTTATTCTTTGGCACCTTGATTATTTATATTTTAATTATCCCTTAATTAAAATTGGGTTTAGTTAAGTTCCATTTTGTGACATGGGATGTCCCAATTTACTACTGGATGTTATTGTTGCTACGTACTGGATGTGTCGCGCTACACGTCGGATTGTGATTGCCGGTCGATCGTGTCGCTTATGGTGTCATCCAGTAAATCATCAACAATATGATTAATTTCATGAGCAACCAGGTCTTGGAGGTGCGCATGTCACATGAGGGAAGTTTTCTTTTTCCGTTTTCCTTAGTTTATCTCGTATACTACTCCTACATGCTAATGTTGCAAGCAAGTATGGATCTGAACGTCGGATGTGCCGCAACAGGGAAACCTATTTACCTTGATTATTTTCTTCTGCATTACTTTATTTCCTAATCAATTTGATTAGTATACTACTTATCACATGATTGATCCTTTTGCATGTACGAGTTGTTACACTTTTCATGTCCATCAGTGGAGACCGATCTGCGGCATAGATGTTCTCGAAGTTGGCCGGTGCTGCGTGCTTCCAGATCACAATCGCGCCTGGTTGGCTCCTGGAGATTTTCATCGGCCACAATATCGGTGCAATCGGCAACCCGTTGAGTTATCTATCCAATGAGGCAATGACTCGGCGACTGGGCAACACAATAGCTCGGTAACTCGGCCAATTTGTTGCCTTGGTTGACTTGACCAATCACTTGGTGTGGTGACCAATCACTTGGCGTGCCAATTCGGTGACTTGTGATTTGACGGATCATCGACTATTGAAAAGCTAAGTTATTTTTATAAATTTTTTTCATACAAACTCAATTTGAGAGCCATAGGTTCTTAATCTTGCGGTGATAGGTTTGAGTTTATTTTGCACGTATTATTTTGCATCTATGAGTTGACCATCTACACTGTGGTTAGCTATATCGCATTTGTCAGATCAAATCAGGTGTTTGTTGCTATGAAAAAGGCCGGTAATCAAGATGGCGAGGCCGGTTGTCCACTCGGCTAATGGGTCAGCAACTCGGCGACGCAATGGCTCGTCTACATGGTTGAAGGCACAAACACACTGGTGACGCTTTGAGTCACTTTAGCATTCAAAGCCACTCGTTGACTTGACAACACGGCTAATCATCGACTCGACGTGAATCACAGCGGCCGATGTGTACCATTGCATGTGATTAACCAATGAAGGAATTCGGATCGAATACACATCAGGGATGTTTTTTGTTTATCTTTAATCTTCCATATTATTTTATTATTTACACATTATACCAATTGGTCTGGTTATTTAAATCTCATCACGTTTCATGGTTTCTTTTGTATGGATGTGTATGACATGGAGTTCATACTCTGGGTCATGTTGGAGACTTGGGGGTTGACTTGGCCACTCAGCCGATGATGTAACTATTCAACCAATGACTCGACACTTTGATGTTCCGACAACTTAGCTATTTGATGACTCAATTAATCACTCGGCGAGGCAACATGGTGATTGGGTTACTCACATCGACAATCAAGCTGCATGCTCGGGGGCTTGTCTGTGGTTTGCATATGGCTCGTCTACAATTCGTCTACTATCACAAAGCTAAGTAAAGTTTATAGTTTTTTATTTTATTCATACCATATTGATATGAAGGTCGTAGGTTCTTCATCTTATGGTTATAGTTTTGAGTTTCTTTTGAACTCCTCTTTTTGCCTTGACAATATTGGTCAATAATTTTTCTCGAATGATTTTGACTTAACATGTGTGGCCAAATGAGTTTTAGCAGTACACAAGTGGTATTAGGAGGAGTTCAGCTGTTTTGCTTAGTTGCCTGTGTGACTCCCATTACCCGAGTTGGTTAGTCTAGCTCCATGGCTCATGTCATTTACGAAATCATCGTGCACATTGTTCTTCTAATGAACCTTGTTTGTTTTTTATATCTGTTGGTTGAATGATCAGTACTCTAAGCAAACATAAGCCTTAGACGAATAACAGAAAAACAACAGGCTTAGATATTAAAAATGTTGTTTCATTCATGCTTTATATTAATTTTACATATAACTACATTATTTGTGTTCTTGTATTATAGTTATCTCATTGATATCACTCAGTCATGGAGCGCCGAGTTATTGGATCACTTGGCCACGGAGCGCCGAGTCATTGGATCACTCGGCCATGATCAACAACTCATGGTTTCTAGAATTTCGATCCCTCGGACCTTTCGAGCTGTTATGTCGGGGGCTCGTCTTTAGCTCGATAGATATTAAGCAGCTAAGTATTTTTATAATTTCAGTTTTATTCATCTAATTAAAGGCCGTAGGTTCTTTAACTTAGGGATGATTTCTTTATGCATAAGCTTCATGCATTAGACTCTCGGTATTACCTTAACTCGCATATGCTTCATAGAGTGAGTTCTTAGTCTCCATAGTTCATATCGTTTGTTGAGGACCGAGGCGGCTTTTTACCTTGACTCACATGTTCATCCGAGTGAGTTCTTAGTCTCCATGCTTCATGTTGAATGTTAAGAAAGTCGTTTAGTAGTATTGGTACCTGATATTTATTGGTTGTGAGAGTTAGGCTCGAGTTCATATAGTACTTAATCACCCAATACAACCCAAGCATCTATAGCATTTCTGGCAATGGATCAATATTGTTATTTTATATATGTATCACATATTGAATACATTATTTGATTTATCAGTGTACTACCTATTGAATACATTGTTGGTTTTATCAATGTATTATCTTTTGAGTACATTGTTTGTTTTATATATGTATTACTTATTGAATATATTATTTGTTTTATTAATGTATTATTTGAATACATTATTTTCATGAATTATAGTAGCTATATCAACTGGAGCTATTTTATTGACATCACTCGGTTTTGTTATCCCGAGTTATTGGATCATTCAGCTTCATTATTGGATCACTCAGCCTTCTTGTCTCGAGTTGTTATATCATTCGACTATATTATTGGATCACTCGGTATTGATTACTTATGATCTTACTCGATATTGGAGAGCCCTTCAAGAGTTGTTATTTTTCACATGGAATCATGCCGGGGGCTGCTATAATTGTTATATTTAATCAAGTATTGCTTGGATATTTTTTATGGCTTTTATACTTGTTATATTGGATCAAGTATCATTCGGATATTTTGATGACTGCTATGCTTGATATATCTGATCAAGTATCACTCGGATTCATTCGTACCAATGGTTCCTTTTGTTAGTTGGGGGGAGTGGTAGATCCAATCTTGGGGGCTACCATATTAAAACTCCTCATCGAATCAATCAGGGAAAGTGGTAGATCCAGATTTATATATGGTGTTATTATTTTTGACTCACAAGATATTTTGTGATCTAAATACCTTCTGAACCGGGGGCTATGCCTACACCTTGTAGGTGGATTTTTTCCTCGCATATGGATATTATTTGGTGCATAATCCTTTTTGGATGATTCTTGGATACCTTTACAAGTTTGTTGCTGTACATGAAAAAGCTTAATCATATTCATGGTGAAGCATTGGTCAATCAACTGAAGATCAACAACTAACTTGCAAATCTCTCGGGGGCTACTGTGGGATATATATACCAGGGATACCTCACCACTCGGATATATTGCCGAGTGAGCCGGGGTCCAATAAAGATAAAGACCCATGAAGATAACTACATGGATCATTACTTCAAGTACATGACAAGTCAATACTAGAGATAGAAAGTAGAGATAGAATCCTAGTCGGAAATCATGTTGTAACCGACTAGGACACTTGCCATGTAACCCTGCCCCCCGGATAAGGCTCTCTCATTGACACCCGGAATATACAACACAATACACCACAGAACACAGGACGTACGGTTGTTATCCTTCGGGAGGCCCGAACCTGTCTAAACCTTGCGTCTTGTGTGTCCATCGACTCTCGGTCTCGCCCATGCCTTTACCAATAAACAAGGATTATGGGTAGCCCTATGATCCACTACCGATATTAGTATCGACAGAATGAAATAAGATCGGGGGGTTTCTGAAAAACTATTAGGACCTAAACCTAATTTTCGGAAAGTTCGGGGGCCTAGTTATAAAATAAACAGAACATACTATTATTCAAAATTAATTAATTAATTAATTAACTAAAAACTCGTGGACTAGGTCCATGGGGTCGTGAACCGGCCGTTGACCAGGGGTCTAGGGTCCACCGTGGACCCGGTCCATACCCCTTCGGTGTGGATCTAATCCTAGCCGTCAGGATCAGATCCGATGGCCGGGATTGGATCGGGGGAGGGGGGGGGGGTCCAGCGGCCGGCGAGGGCGGTGTGCAACGGCGCCATGGCCGGAGCGGCGGCGCTTCATCGACCTAGGACTACGGGCCACGATTCAAGGCGGGGATGGGCGGCAATCGACGGAGAAGCTCGCGGGGTTCTCACCATGGTGTTGTGCGGGCTCAGAAGGCGGCTAGGCATCGAGCTCTCGAGGTGGCAGAAATCGATGGCGGCGGCGGCGGGTTTACATGCGATGCGAGGTGGCGAGTTGGGGAAAAAGAGAGGCGGGGGCACGCTGGTGGCGGCTATTTATAGGGAGGGGGGCGACCCCCTAGGTGCTTGGTGCGCACGCAAAGGCGCCTGGCTGCGGCGGCTGCAGACTCGGACACGGTGGCGGCTAGGGTTTGCGTCGGGCGTGGGCGGGCTGGCGCGCGGGTGGGCCGAGCTGGGCCGACGTGGCACGCACAGGTCGAGTGGGAGAGCGGGGCGAGCTGGGCCACGGGGAGGCTGGCCCAGGCGGGGAAGAGGGAGAAGGGGGAAGATGGGCCAGGGAATTTGGCCCAAATGCCAGGGGTGAGTTCCTGCTCCCTTTTTATTTCTGAAAACTATTCGCTAAATTCCCAAAATTAAACCAAATCGCTTTCTATTTGAAAACTGACCCCTCTGTCTAGTCTCTATGTCCAGAAACTAAAACTTATCGTCCTCGCTTGACTTCGTTTCTCGGCTTCTCCGAACAGCTCCTTGGCTTCTTCACTGTCACCTAGTGCATGTGATTTCACCGAGTAACCTTGCACATCACCGACTAGACATGACCTAAGAGAATGACCTAGACCCCCTTGATAGTCCGGTTTTTCCTATGGACTCAAAGCACTAACAACTACTCAAGTGTTCCAAACAGTTGCACCATAGCTTGTTCTCCGCTTTGATCCATCTCCATCAACCCTTAGACTTCCATCAAGTTCACAAGCCTCCATGTTTGTGGTCATTGTCATCAATCGCCAAGGACACCATCGACAATCATCATAAGATAGAAGAGGTTTCATACACAGATAACACTCGTGTAGACATTAGTCACATTTCATTTTTGTCATTCATCACCAAAACACCATAGCTTGGGGTGGCCTCAATGGTCACGAACCTTACAATCTCCCCCTTTTTGGTGATGGATGACAACCACTACTTATGATGATCCAAAATGGACGAGCAAGAAAGAACCGAAGGAAAACAAAATATTGAAAGGCATACCTTTGTCCTTACCTTGAAAGTAGTCTCCCCCTTGTAATATGCTAGGTGTGGAGGGAGAACTACCCAAATATGTAGCACACTTGATATTGAGCTTGAGTTGAGTATGCACCCGCCTTGGTGTCGTGGTAGTCAATTTTGTTGATGTAAATACACACCAAGGTCATAGATGCTCATGTCGGTGAAGGTGTTCCTTGTCGCCGTAGACATGCACCATCGTTGTTCTTCTCCATGTTGGTGTATATGTCCATCTTGATGTGATCTTCTTGTTCCATCTCCCTGAATCTTCACGTTTCTTCTTCATGTTCTCCTCCCCCTTTGAGATATCGATTATCTTCATGTTTCTTCTCCCTCCTTGGTCTAGGGTTGGCTTTAGGATCTTCATGTTCTTCTCCACCTTTTTTTTGATCTAGACTTGGCTTTTGGATCTTCATGTTTCTTCTCCCCCTTTGTCACCTACCACCAAAAACCACACAAAAACATAACAAAACCAAGAGGCATAAAATAGTTGGCAAGAGTTAGAATAACTCCCCCTTTCACGGTGCTCCTCCTTGGTCGAAGTGGCATTTTGCCATAGCTCCCCCTACACTTATGACTCAACAAAAGATTTTTCTCACATTTGCAAGGGTTAGTCATTATAGAGGTGGGAATGTATGAGCCACTTGTCTTTGAGCCATGTGAGTAAATTTAACCTCGGAGCTCGGTCGAACATGGCTCAATGGGCATGAAGCACAAATATCACTATTTGATTATCTAGAGAGTCATGTACTCACATTGTGGATGAGTAACTCCCCCTAGACACATGCTTGAAAGCATGCATGGTATCATAATGCAAGGATGCATAAATGCAAAGAATGCAAATACAAGAAGTATACAATGCATGATGTGATGCTAAAGAAAAGAGAGAGAATCATTACAAACCAAATTGTCAACAACGAGTTGTCCCCTTCTCAAGCTTGCTCACAATGGACCATTCTTCAAAGCCTTGGGTACACCATGAACCACCTTCCCAAGCTTAACCCGTGTCCATTGCTATATAAAAACCTACAAAAGAAAAGAAACAAGCACAAACAAAACACAAATAAGAACAACCAAAACACTATACATATGTACAAAAGACAAGCTCAAGGGTTACTCATGTGAAGTTGGAGAGGTCGAGAACATTTAGTTCTCCCCTTAGCTTGTTGACGGTCTTCTCATCAAGTGGCTTGGTGAAGATGTCCGCCAATTGTTCATGAGTTCGCACGCTCACCAACTCGATGTCCTTCTTCTCAACATGGTCTCTTATGAAGTGATGCCTCACTTGAATGTGCTTTGCATGACCATGATCTCTTGTCTTGAGGGACATCTTTATTGCCGCCTCACTGTCACAATATAGTGGCATTTGAGTATAGTTGAGGCCATAGTCCAAGAGTGTTTGCCTCATGTAAAGGAGTTGTGCACAACATGCCCCCGCTGCCATATATTCCGCTTCGGTGGTAGATAGAGCCACTGAGTTTTACTTCTTTGAGCTCCAAGATACTAGGGATCTTCCAAGAAATTGGCAACCTCCTGATGTACTTTTTTTATTCACTTTGCAACCCGCGAAGTCCGAATCTGAATACCCAAGCAACTCAAAGTTTGTTCCTCTAGGATACCATAAGCCCATGGTAGGTGCGTACTTAAGGTATCTCATTATTCTCTTCACGGCCTTCAAGTGTGACTCCTTTGGATTTGCTTGCTAGCGTGCACACAAGCACACACTAAACATGATGTACGGTCTCGAAGCAGTAAGATAGAGCAAAGACCCAATGATGGATCTATAGAGCTTGGGGTTCACCAGTTTTCCTTTCACATCATCATCCAAGGGTTTGCTAGTAGCCATAGGTGTGCGCAAAGGCTTGCAATTCTCCATGTTGAATCTCTTGAGAAGGTCCTTATTATATTTCTCTTGATAGATGAAGTTTCCTTCTCTCAATTACTTGACTTGAAATCCAAGGAACATGTGCAACTCTCCAATCATTGACATTTGAAATTCCCTAGCCGTCATCTCCCGAAACTCTTCATTGAACTTTTCATTGGTTGACCCATAGATGATATCATCCACATAGATTTGGCACACAAAGAGATCCTTCTCAACATGCCTCGTGAACAAGGTGCTATCAATGCTTCCAATGGTGAATCCATTTTTGAGTAGGAAGTTTCAAGTGTTCATACCATGCCCTTGGTGCTTGCTTGAGACCATAGAGTGCTTTCTTCAATTTGTACACATGTCTTGGGTGTTTTGGGTCCTCAAACCCTGGAGGTTGTTCCACATAGACTTTCTCATTGATCTCTCCATTCAAGAAAGCACTCTTAACATCCACTTGAAAGAGCTTGAAGCCATTGTGTGAAGCATAGGCAAGTAAGATCCGAATAGCTTCAAGACAGGCCACGGGAGCAAAGGTCTCTTCAAAGTCAATCCCTGCCACTTGAGAATATCCCTTAGCCACTAGGCGAGCCTTGTTTTTGACAATTGCTCCTTTCTCATCTTGCTTGTTCTTGAAGACCCACTTGGTGCTAACCATATTATGATTCTTGGGTCTCTCAACCAATTTCCATACTTTGCACCTCTGGAAGTTGTTCAACTCTTCTTGCATGGCAATAACCCACTTATGATCATCCATAGCTTCATCGATGGTAGTGGGCTCAATCATAGAGATGAAAGAGAAGTTCTCAATCTCAACATTGGCCTCATTATCATTCTCTTCACTCACATAGTTGGGCTTATATTGATTCCTCCTTGTCTTTATTCCTCGAGATGGATTCCCAATGATCAAGTCTTGTGAATGATCTTTGTTGATTGCCATGGGTCTGGGGTGGTGTTTTCTTTGAGTGGGAGAAGCTCTAAGTGAAATGTCTTGTGCATCATGGATTGTTTGCTCTCTTGATATATGAGTGTCTTGTATCCTAAGAGAGGTGGAGGAGTCGCTCTTATCCTTTCTTGTTTTGGGCTTTGGGCTTGAGGTGGATGGGAGGGTATCTTGTGAAGAGCTAGAGAAGTGGCTTGTGGTGGAGTATGTGGGGAGGTTTGTGGCTCATATCTCACTTGGGTTTCCTCATCATCTGGCGAATGTACTCTCAATGAATCTTGGGAGGAGCTTGTGAGAGTATTTGTGGCATCTTGGATTGTTTATTGTACCTCGGATGAGGAGGTAGGTTGAGGTGGTGGAGTAGAGGGCTCATCAACATTACCATCATTGGCCTCGTGGGATAAAACCTTGCCCATGGGCATGTTCCTCAAAACTTCCCTCATAGGCTCATCTCCAATGTTCACTTCATAAAATTCATCCTACTTTTGAGACCCATTTGACTCATCAAAGTGCACATCATAGGATTCTTCCATACATCTTGTGGCTGAGTTGTAGTCCCTATATGCTTTAGAAGTCCCAGAGTACCCAACAAGAATGCCTTCATAAGTTCTGCTCTCAAACTTCCCGCGCTTTCTCCTCTTCTTGAGAATGTAACACTTGCATCCAAAAACTCAGAAATAGGAAATATTTGGTTTCTGTCCCACCAATAGCTCATATGGCGTCTTCTTCAACAACCGATGAAGATAGACACGGTTGGAGGTGTAGCAAGCCGTGTTGATTGCCTCAGCCTAAAACCTCTCATGAGTTCCATACTCATCCAACATGGCACAAGCAAGAGTGATGAGCGTCTTGTTCTTCCTCTCCACTACTCCATTTTGCTTGGGAGTATATGTACCAAAGAAATCATGTTTGATCCCCTTCTTGTCACAATATTTCTCCACTGTGGTGTTTTTGAACTCTGTCCTATTGTCACTCCTTATCTTCACAATGCTAGCATTGAACTCATTCTTTGCCCTCTTGGCAAACTTTCTGAAGATACCACTAGCTTGAGATTTGTCCACAAGAAAGATGGTCCAAGTGTATCTTGTGAAATCATCAACAATCACCAAACAATATAGATTGCCTCCTAGACTCTTGTAGTGTGTTGGCCCAAACAAGTCCATGTGTAAGAGCTCTAGAGGACGAGATATAGACATGAATGACTTGGTGGGATGTGAAGATGCAACTTGTTTTCTGGCCTGACAAGCGCTGCACAGTCTATCCTTCTCAAAGGCTACATCCTTGATTCCTTCAACTAGATTCCTCTTGACAATCTTCTTAAGCTGATTCATTCCAACATGTGCCAGTCTTCTATGCCACAACCATCCCTTGGATGCCTTAGTGAATAGGTAAGTGCTTGGTGGCATGATGCTTGACTTGAAGTCCATGACATACAAGTTCCCATGCCTTACTCCATGAAATACTAGCCCTCTCTTGTCATTCTCAATGTTTGCACCGTCCTCATCAAATGTGCACTTGAAACCCATGTCACATAGTTGACCAATAGACAGAAGGTTGAAGTTGAGGGTTTCCACAAGAAAGAACTTGGAGAGATGGAGGTCATTTGTGATGGCCACCTTGCCTGGGCCTCTAACTCTCCCCTTTGAGTTATCCCCAAAAGTCACCTTCTCACTATCTTCGTCTTCATCAATGGTGGTGAACATGGTTGGCTTTCCGGTGATATGTTGAGTGCACCCAGTATCAAGAATCCAATGAGTGCCTCCACTCTTGTAGTTGACTCTGGTTGTAGCCATAAGACAAGCACTAGAAGAAGAGGGGTTAGTATCCAAAGCATCACTTGATCGACTAGCACTAACCTCATCATGTCGAGCAATAAGACCATCCTCATAGATAGGGATTCTTGCAATCCCATCTAGTAATCTCCTCCTAATGGGGTAGTGAGGAGCACGGTACCTCCAATGTCCATGACCAACTCAATGTCCATCACCAACTTTAAACTCCAACAGACGACGTCTTTTATCTGCATAACTCTTCTGCATGGGTTTAGCTGCTCGTAGATTCGACTGGATTTCTAGTACTTTCTCCTCAGCTTGCTGCACTAATTCCGGGCCGAATATTACTCTCTCCCCTGATTCTGACCAACTCAATGGTGTACGACAATGGCGACCATAGAGATCTTCAAACGGTGCCATCTTGATACTTTCTTGATAACTATTGTTGTATGCAAATTCAGCCAATGGTTACCATTCGTACCACTTTTTGCTATGATTCAATACATAGGCCCTCAACATGTCCTCTAATATTTGGTTAACTCTTTCTATCTGACCGTCTGTTTAGGGGTGGTACGCAGAACCCCGGATTAACTTGGTGCCAAGTGACTCGTATAGCTTTTCCCAAAAGCGTCCAACAAACTGAGGGCCCCTGTTGGATACAATCGTTTTGGGCACTCCGTGTAAGCATAGGATCCGATCTATATACAATTGTGCATACCTCTCTGTTGTGAACCATGTCGATACAGGGATGAAGTGTGCAACTTTAGTCAACAGATCAACAATCACCCACATAGAGTCAAACTTGAGTGAAGTGCGGGGACGACCAATAATGAAATCCATGCTAATATCCTCCCATTTCCATGCTAGAACACTCAAGGGTTGTAGCTGACCGGCCTTCTTGAGATGATTGGCCTTGACCCGACGACACGTATCACATTCCTCTACATACTTAGCTATCTCCCTCTTCATACGTGTTCACCAATATCTGGATCTCAAATCGTGATACATCTTGTTGCTTCCCGGGTGCATGGAGTATTTTACAACATGGGCTTCGTCCAAGATCTTCTTGCAAAGTTCCACTTTCTTAGGCACTACTTGGTGATTCTTGAACCATAATACGCCTTATGTGTCTTCTCTAAAACATCGAACCTTAGCATCGCCCTCTTTTAGTCTCCTTCTGAGGTGTGCTATGCCAGGATCGTTCTTCTGGGATTCTACAATTTCTTCCCACAATGTAGGAATTAGCGCTAGGTTATAGAGAGCTCCGTGGGGTGTTACATGGACATAGTGACCATCTTGAGTTTTAGGGCTGACCATGATATTGTGCCATTGAGCCTTTCGACTTAGTGCATGAGCCACGACATTTGCTTTCCCGGGGTGGTAATGCACCTCCAACTCATAGTTCTTAATCAATTCCAACCAATGACGTTGCCTCATGTTCAGGTGATCCTGAGTGAAAATGTACTTCAAGCTTTTGTGATCAGTGTAGATACATACTAGATTACCAAGCAGGTAGTGTCTCCACATTTTCAATGCTAGCACCAATACTGCTCATTCCTGATCATGTGCGGGATAATTCCGCTCATGCTTCCTCAGTTGTCTGGATCCATAAGCGATGACTCTTCCATCTTGCATGAGCACACACTCTAATCCAATACCTGAAGCGTCACAATAGACATCGAACGACTTCCCCAGGTCCGGTTAAGCTAATACTAGGGCAGTGGTCAGATGCTTCTTCACGGTTTGAAAACCGTCCTCGCAACATTGATCCCATACAAATTTCTTCTCTTTCTTCAGCAATTCAGTCATGGGTTTCATGATCTTGGAGAAATTTGGAATGAAACAGCGGTAGTACCCAGCCAATCCAAGAAAGTTGCGTATATGGAATACAGTTTTTGGCATCTTCTAGTTTAGTACATCTTTTACTTTGCTGGGGTCGACCGCTATGCCTTCCTCTGAAATAATGTGTCCCAGGAATGGTACTTGTTTCAACCAAAACTCGCAATTGCTAAATTTAGCATATAGCTGATGTTCCCTTAACCTCTGTAGCACAATGCAGAGATGCTCTACATGTTCTTCTTCTGACTTGGAGTAGACTAGGATATCGTCAATAAACACCACTACAAACTTGTCCAGCTCTAGCATGAACACCGAGTTCATGAGATACATGAAGTGTTTCGATGCGTTTGTCAATCCAAAGGACATCACTAAATACTCGTAGAGTCCGTATCGAGTGGAGAAGGCTGTCTTGGGGATATCTTCAGCACGGATCTTAATTTGGTGAGATCCGAATCTTTTCATACTAACACGCATGCCTAAGCTTACCATCTCCCTCGCGTGCATGCCATGTCATTGTGGTGTATATGTATATGGGATACTTAACCACTCGGCAATATGGCCGAGTGGGCCAAAGGCTTAGTTATGAAGCATTATAGATCAAGGCCTGCAAGATAGCTGTTCAGATACTTCTTTAGAGTAGGATACAAGTTAGGTCAAGAGATATGATGTATAGATAGAATCTAATTTAACTGAATCATAGATCACCATGTAAACCTCTGCCCTTCAGCAATATAAGGAAGGCAGGGGTCTTTAGAGAGGACGAGAATTCGCATTGGGAACTTTCTGCCCCGTACAAACCCTAGAATACAAGAACACAAATAGGACGTAGGGTTGTTATCTGCAAGGAGGCCCGAACCTGTATAAACCCTGTGTCCTGTGTCCATCGGCATTCATACTCATACGCATACCTAGTATTACAATTGAGATTATCTCTCGACAGTTGGCGTGCCAGGTAGGGGAACGCGTTGAGTTCTTCGTTGAAGTCAATGGCTTTCCTCGACATCAAGTTTCACCCAGGAGACAAGATCCGTTTTGGCACCCACAACTTCGTCGCCAATGAAGACGGAGACTTCATCAAGAAATTCTCAATGGCTCCTTCGACGAATGCTGTGACGCCAAGCCCCGCGATTTGTAACACTTCGTCGGCCGAATGCAAGGTCGCTCTAGCCCACCTGTTCCCACTTGGCCTCAACAATGCGGTGGTGGCCCTTTAGGTAGAAACCCTCCCGAGTTTCTTCTCGGCATTGTCCATGATGGACCGACCAACAAACTTGACCGATTCGAATTTGAGTACGGTTGATCTCCTGACTCCTCAGATGGAAGAGTCGGATGAGGATCAAGGTTAGTAGCTACGAGCGGCCTTGAAAACGAGTCAAAGGACCGAGTGATTCGGAAAGCTGCTCGTCAGATTACCAAGAGGTCTTTATGGTGGCACTGACTGCCCCGGGAGGCACCGTCGGGGAAACATCTGCGGTAGCCGCTGCACGAAGAAATGTGGAGCCTCAGGACAGGTAGGAGACCGAGCTTGAGGACGATGACCTAGATGCTGCCACTCCCCCACTCCAACGACCGGATGCTCGACAGGGATCCTGGGTCGTGCAAAACCTGGACATGGGCGTTGTCACCATGAGACTGGACGGTGAAGACGTTTTCAAGACCCCACAGCATAACATCATGGCTGCGGCTGCCCTATTGAACTCATTAGAGCTTATGCTCCAAGTGAGCCCTGAGTTGGCACCACAAGTCAACAAGCTAAAGGCGTACATCAAAGCGGTAGCCGTACTGGAGATGAACAACACACGTTCAGCACTGAGTAGGTCAGCATCTGGCGCGGTTAGCTTAAGGCCCAGTCAGGAGAGGAGGGATCGGCAATGTACCGATCAGCAGTCCACCCCGTCAGCCGAGCCATGATGGCGGCCTATAGCGGACTACCATGATCGGAACCCACATGCTGATCATCATAGTGGTATCCCACCACGCGACGCCCGGGTCCGGCTGGACAACAGATATCAGGAGCGGGACAAGGCGGCCTGCCGAGAGAATGAGGACCAATAGCGCCGCCGTGGTTTTGTGGATGATAGATATTACGAGCATGCTGATAGAAGAGATCCACCTCATGACGATCGGTATTATGACCGACGGAACGACGGGCGGCGCGAAGATAGGTATCGCTAAGAAGCTGGCCACGACAGGGAGCGAACGCCTGACGAATATGATGATGAGGCTGGTATCTGGGCATTCATTCATGAGTTATGAGTTGTTAGTTGGCTGGCCGGTTTTAAGCCAGTTGGCATTGAGAAATACGATGGCAAAACGGACTCACGTGACTGGCTCCATGTCTATGCAATGGCCATCCGGGCACTCGGCTGCGACAGTTCTGTTATGGCCAACTACTTACACGTATGCTTGGCTCCGGCAGCCAGAACCTGGCTCATCAATCTGCCTGCCAACCCCATCAGCTCTTGGACAGAGTTGTGCAAGCAGTTCACAACCAACTTCCAGGCGACATTCGATAGGCCTGGAAACCACTGGGAGCTCGCCAGGATCAAGCAGAGGGATAGAGAACCACTACGAGAATACATCCAACGATTATGTCGAGTTAAGAACACCATCCCCAACATCTCAAATGCTCAGGTGGTCGCCACCTTCCAGGGTGGGCTGTGCGAAGATGACCTGATCAAAAAGATTGGCAGACTGGACGCTGCAGGAAGCTTGACAGCCAAGGAGTTTTTCACCATGGCGAACAAATATGCACCCGGTAACTCAGCCCTATTTCATGTTCGGCAGTACAAGGACGATACACCTCGGAACCGTGGCCAGTCAGCCCCATCTAATTACAGCAAGGATGTTGATAAGAAGCGCAAGCAGAACAGAATGGCTGAAACGATTGAGCGTCCTAATAGGAAAAGGCAGATCACTCAGGAGGACTTTGACAAGATGTTGGAGGGCCCATGTCTGCTGCACGATGGTGCTCACAAGGCTAAGGAGTGCTTCAAACTGAAGAGCTTCGCACATCACGCCTTGAAAGTCTACAGAGAGCGTCCCTAGATCCCTAAGGGAGGCAAAAAAGATGAGGACAAGGAAGATGAGGATAAGGAGGAGTTCCAGGACCCGGAACAAGAGGTTAATTATATCTGCGGCAGGTCCACGGCCCTTTCGAAGCGCCAGTAGAAGATCCTCTACGGGGAAGTTCACTCGGTAACATCTGTAGTCCCATAATACTTGCACTAATCCGAAGTCCCGATAACCTTTGATCGGGCGGATCACCCAGATCATATCCCCAGACTAGGTAGGTACCCACTAGTACTATCACTGACAGTTAACCGAGTTCGGCTCCATAGAGTGCTGGTGGATGGCAGTAGCAGCTTGGACATCCTTTTCGTGAAGACATTTCGGGAACTCGGCATTCCCTTAACCGACCTCAAGCCCAGTCGATCACCTTTTCATGGCATAATCCCTGGCATGCAAACAGTTCCACTAGAGCAAATCACCCTTCCCGTGACATTCGGCACTCGGGAAAATTACAGAACAGAACGCGTCACCTTCGATGTTGCTGACCTGGACTCCACCTATCACGCCATTATTGGGTGACCAGCTATCGCCAAGTTCATGGTTGTGCCACATTATCTTTATATGATGATGAAGTTGCCAGGGCCAAACGGTGTCATCTTGTTGTACTCAGATGTGAGAACTTCTTATGACTACGACAACTAGAGTTGTGAGCTGACAGAGAAGATGGCAATGGCGTCAGATCTTGATGCCCCTCCCAAGAAGATGGCGATGCAGGCAGAGGTTGTAGAATCAAAACAAATCCAGCTAGATGATAGTGATGTATCCAAGACCACCAATATCGGGGTCAACTTAGACGCCAAATAGGAAAACACGCTCATCCTTTTCCTTCGTAATAATAAAGATATATTTGCATGGAAACCTTCTGACATGCCGGGTGTTCCAAGGGAAAAGGCTGAGCACAGATTACATGTTCGACCGAGTGCCAAACCTATGCGCCAACGTCTTTGACCATTTTTGCAGGATCGTAAGGATGTGATTAGAAAAGAAATTGGCTAATTATTGGTGGCTGGTTTTATTAAAGAAGTATTTCACACCAAGTATTGCTAACCAGTCTTAGTATGGAAAAAAGAATAAGAGTGGCGAAAATGCATGGACTATACTGGCCTTAACAAGGCGTGTTCCAAAGATCCATTCACCCTCCCTCGCATCGACCTAGTAGTTGACTCGACGGTTGGCTACGCTTTATTATGCTTTTTGGATACCTATTCAGGTTACCATCAGATCCCTTTGCATGAGTTGGACCAGCTGAAAACCTCATTTATCACGCCTTTTGGAGCTTTTTGCTATACGATAATGCCTTTCGGGCTAAAGAATGCGGGCGCAACATATCAACGAACAATGCAACGTTGTTTAGGCAATCAGATCGGAAGAAACGCTGAGGCCTACGTAGATGATGTGGTGGTCAAAAGCCGGCTCATGTCTGACTTAATTCAGGACCTTGCAGAGACGTTTGACAATCTTCATACTTATAGCATGAAGCTCAATCCCGAAAAGTTCGTCTTTGGTGTCCCATTTGGAAAACTACTCAGTTTTTTGGTTTCAAATCATGGAATCGAAGCAAATCCTGAAAAGGTATAGGCCATATTATGAATGGGGCACCCTCATTCCCAGAAGGATGTCCAGAAGCTCACTGGCTGCATGGCAGCCCTCAGCCGATTCGTTTCCCGAGTCAGCATCAGAGTTATTCTATTCTTCTAATTGCTCAAGAAGCAAGATTCATTTGTCTGGAATGACGAGGCTCAAAAAGCCTTGGTCGACTTCAAAACTTATATTACTGGTCCACTGGTGTTGACACCTCCCAAAGCAAAAGAAGCTTTGCAGGTGTACATTTCCGCACCCACACACGTTGTCAGTACTATGCTGGCGGTCGAACGGGCGGAAGATGGAAAGGCTCAAAGGGTGCAGCAACCAGTATACTACATCAGTGAAGTCTTGTTAGATTCTAAGGTACGCTACTTCCAACTCCAGAAGCTAGTGTATGCGCTGCTAACGACGTCTCGGAAGCTCAAACATTATTTTGAAGATCATCCGATTGAGGTGCACACCTCCTTTGGTCTAGGTGAGCTATTACACAATCAAGACACAACCAGCAAAATGGCCAAGTGGGCTGTTGAACTTGGATCATATGAGATCACCTTCAAGTCCCGTGACGCAATCAAAGGCCAAGCTCTGTCAAACTTCATCGCCGAATGGACCGAGTCAGAATTACCACTGACACCACAGGAAACAAGCTACTGGACCATGTCCTTTGACGGATCCTTACAACTAGAAGGAGCTGGCACCGGGGTAGTGTTAGTATATCCAGAAGGAATCCAAATGCATCACGTCCTCCGGATGCATTTTTGCGCGTCTAACAATGCGGTGGAGTACAAAGCCCTTCTACACGGTTTAAGGATTGCTATATCACTCGGTATCAAGCGAATCAGTATTTCAGGTGACTCAGCACTTGTAATCAATCAGGTAACCAAGGAGTGGTGTTGCTCTGATGAAAGCATGACAGCATACTACGCTGAAGTTTAGAAACTTGAAGACAAGTTTGATGATATCGAGTACAAACATATCCTTCGCAAGTTTAACAAGGACATGGATGTACTGGCCAAACGTGGGTCTATTAGAGCGCAAATATCCGATGGAGTATTTCTTGAGGATCTACATAAGCCATCTGTACTATCCCAGCAAACTATGGCGCAGGCTGTCAAAAGTAAGGAAGCATCTCTGCAAATCTTAATACTAGAGGCAGACTGGAGGGTCCCACTCATCGATTATTTGGACAAGAATGTACTGCCAGCCGACAAAGAAGAAGCCCTCTATATAATTTGCAGGTCAAGGTTATATTGCATCATGGACAATCAGCTATACAAGCACAGCACGTATGGAGAAGGGCATTGCTATCCTAAAAGAAGTCCATGCTGGCATATGCGGCAACCACGCGGGTCCTTGGACCATGGCGTCCAAAGCAATGCGACAGGGATTTTATTGGCCCACGGCCATCGCCAACGCAAAGGACATCATTCGGAAGTGCGAATGATGTCAATTTTTCTCTTGGCATATGCATGTACCAGCCACCAAGCTCCAAAATATCTCGATAACATCGCCCTTTTTGGTTTGGGGTCTGGATATCATCGGACCTTTTCAGAAAGCTCAGGGAGGGTTCACTCATCTGTTTGTAGTGGTGGATAAATTTTCTAAATGGATCGAGGCACAACGAGTCGGAAAAATTTCTGCAAAGAAGGCCGTTGAATTTATGACTGATATAGTAACTCGGTTTGGTGCCCCACACAAGATTATCACCGACAATTGGAGTTATCTTACATCACAAGAGTTCAAGGACTTTGTAGAAAGGATAGGGTTCAAGATTGGATACACTTCAGCAGCTCATCCACAAAGCAATGGTCAAGTCGAGCGGTCAAATGGCCTCATATTGTTAGGAATTAAGCCTCGCATATTCAACAGATTAGAAAAATATGCTCAGCGTTGGGTCCAAGAACTACCATTAGTACTATGGGGGTTGAGAACTAATACCAGTCGGGCCACGGGGCACTCGCCTTTCATGTTGGTTTACAGCTCTGAAGCAATGTTGCCGACTGAGGTATTATTTGCCTCACCACGTAGGTCTGCATGAGGTGTGCTGACCTCATGTTGTTGGAGGAGAAACGTGACGCCACTTTAATTCGGTCGGCCAAGTACCAGTAGAGTTTGCGTTGGTATCACGACAAAAATGTCAGATCACGGGATTTTACGGTGGGTGATCTGGTTTCGAAGCAGGTTCAATCTACGATCGGCAGACATAAGTTGTCGGCTCCATGGGAAGGGACTTTTATCATGAAGGAAGTCACACGGCCAGGCACATATTGGTTGATGTGTGACGATGGATCAGACCTTCCTAGTTCCTGGAACATGTCTCAGCTACGTCGTTTCTATGCCTAACTTTAGTCATTTGTATTTTTTATATTTGATATAATATATACATATATTTTGCGGTCATGGTATCTGCTCGCATGTTTCTTTGCAAATTAATTTTTGTATTGCCCGAAATAGTCATGACTTAAATCTCTGATTCTTGATACCACCTTAACTCGCACATGTTGACCAAGTGGGCTCTTAGTCTCCAGGGTTCATGTCGTCTGTTGAGGACCGAGGCAACTTTCCCAATTCGCATATGTTTGACCGAGCGAGTCCTTAGTATCCATGGTTCATATCAATTATTAGGAATGTTGTTTAGAGTACTGATGTGCATTGTGTATTGGTTGTGAGTGTTTAACATGAGTTCATACAGTACATAAACAAAGCAGTGTGACCAAGAGTTCATCACAATCACGGTGATGGATCTAGATCCTATGGGTCTACTGGATTAAACTTCATTACATCAGTGGTGATGATATAGAAGTGCCGAATAAAATTTTACAGCTTCGGTAATGGATCCAGTTCTATCTGATCAGCTAACACATTGGTAGTTTTTTGCGCCTGCCTAACTAGAGCTTCACATTGATCATCTGAAAAGTCCTCATGAAAGCCTTCCGCGACCACACCTATGTTGATGTCGGGAATATGGGACTTGGCAATGCCCAGCACCTATGCACCGGCTAATTCGACAATATGCCGGGCATGCTCTTTTATTCAGCTTGAGGCTTCTTGTAACCGGGTAAGGAGATCTCAGCATCGGGGCAGTTATTCTTCCGGCATGATGTACTGCAAGCCATCCTTTAATTTGAAAGTTTTTCTTGGTTTCGACCGCCAATTGAAGTTGTTTTTTCAATTCCTCATTTTCGCTTTTCAAAGTTTCAATGGCATTAGAGGATGATTCCAGAATCCTCACTCGGTCCTTCAGTTCGGCAATCATTGTGGCCGAGTCGGCATCTTTCTTGCTCCTCGAAGCAAGTTCTTGCGCCAATTCTGAAACAGAAAAAGTTTGATAAATATAAAGTACAGGTTGCTGACATCATGTTATGCATTTATAACAAACCTTAAATTTTAAATTGAAGTTCGTCCATCTGAGATGCACGATTCTTCAACTCAAGAACTAGGCGCCCGACCTCAAGTCTTTCCTTGGCAAGCTGATCCTCAAGATCTATTGTTTTGCCACTAGTCCTTTCCATAAGTTGCAATAGCTTGCTTTTATTGCTCATATGGGACTTCAAGCGCTGCAAAAAGGGAACAAAACGTGAGAATGTATCATTTCACCATGATAACTAACGTGAGTATATTAAAATACCCAGGGGAAAGTATACCTAAAACAAGTGGTAGGCTTTTTTTGTGAAACCTTCAAAAGTCTTCAATTCTTCTTGCTCGGTGGTTTCATCAAACCCGGCAATTGCAAACTTGCTAATATGATACACCGACCTAGTAGAAGGATTTTCTTCTACAACACCATCTTTCACCACTCGGTGAATGGGAGTCGGCGCAACGTGCTCCTAAGGACCGATTGGGTGATCATAAGTTGGTCATGGCGTCTTCTCAAAGATAAGTGTTGGTTCTTTGGCCTCCATGGGTGGAGGGATATCTGGAGTGGCAGCTGTCCCAGGGACATTTAAATCCGGCACCTAAGGCCCCCTAGCATCTTGGCTGGCCGGAGGAGACGTGGGAGCAGAGCCAGTTTCACTTGGCTTTGTTGCCGAGTGACCAGTAACACCCTCCTTGTAGGGTTTATCTTTTAAACCCGATCAGTCTTTTCCGGTGACCGAGCTTTGGGAAGCCGCACAGCTAGATGAAGTGTTGTCCGATCTGTAGGATATGTGACATTAGACAAAGTTATATAATATCTAATTAGATACATGATTGAGGGAAGAATTTACTTCGACCAGTGTTTAAACTTCAATCCAGACAGTTTTGAGGGTGGATTAATATTGGTTTTTTCAGCATGCTCGGGTGTCTCATCTGTTGCTGCACTTTTTGTGTTTTTTGCACCTGGGTGATTTGGTCCACCTGAGGACTTTGTTTCTGCATGAGTTGGCCAAGTGGTTGGTGACTTGGTGGCAGTCTTCTTTTTTGATTGCTCTTGTATTCTAGCAATCCTTTCGGCCAGCGATTCATCATTGTCAGATTCCTCTATGCGAGCTTTCCGGTGCTTGGGGGCTGATGGCCGACTAGGTGATTTTTCTCGGCTCATAGGAGGTAATGGTGGCCTCGAAGAGTAGATATCAAGGTTCTGCATAGTGTCTTAGTCATTCACTAAGGGTACAGAATACAGAAAAATTTTAAAGATAAGTAGAGATCACTTACTGGGTTTCTGTCGGTTTTGGAATGATGACCAGCTCTTGCAGACCCTGGTGTCCAATCAAGCAATGATGAAAAAAATATTCTCCATATAAAGAGTTAATTCTCTTTCTGACAACTCTTCAGACACCTCCATGGTGGGGTGTGATTTAAGTTGAAATTTTCATCCAGGGATATGGCGCTTTTTGATGGGTTGCACACGGCGATAGATGAAGCTAGAGGCAACATTTACACCGCTATAGCATTTGGATTTTAGCAGAGCAATCTGATTCAATATGGCATTAACCTGCGACTTCTTGTTGGGGGCTACATTCATGGACCATTCGGGTCGAGGCACGAGGGCTTCATTTGTAAATTCTAACAAAGGGGGTGCATGATTTCCATGGTAAAACCAATCCGAATGCCACCCTTTGTTTGTCGAAGGAAGGGGGACTTCAATGTATTTGGATTTGTTTCTCAATTAAAATCCAGCGCCTCCAATGACATTACTACTGTTTGATTTTAGGACAAACAGTTCCTTGAAGGTATCAAAATAGGGAGGGATCCCTAAGAATACTTCACACAGATGGATAAAGATGGAAATGTGAAGAATCGAGTTCGGATAAAGATTCACAAGGTTTATTCCGTAGAAAAACAGAAGACCTCAGAAGATATCACTACAAGGCATCTGAAATCCACGATAGAAAAATGAGGAGAAAACAGTAATCTGTTCTACTGGGGGTTGCGGAAATTTCTGACCTATGGCTTCGATCCAACCCTCAGTTTGTTGATCTTGGAGTACTCCATCTATCACCAACCTATTAATTTTCTCCGTATCCATCGTGGAAGCAGGAACTCTTTGATTCCAGCGGGGATGTCGTAGGTTACCTCTTCATCGGCTTTTCGAGGGGAAGCTTGCTTCTTTGATTGAGCCTTGGTACTTTGGCGAGTCCGCTTGGGCGCCATTACAGTACGCATGGAACTCTTCAGGTGGAAATGGAGATTTGAGATCTAGGGTTTGGGTGCACAAGTTGGCGGCGGCTGTGAAGTGAGGTGGAGAAAGTGAATGAGGGCGGAGAGGTGCGAGTTTGTTTATATACTGGACGGTTAACCTAACGGGTTAAACGGGTTGTGGTCTTTTGTTCTGAACTGTGGGAATATTTTGGGGCACTTATGATGCTTCGCGGTTCATGCGCTTTGCAAAATTAATGGTATCACTCGGCTCATGACTAGAGGTTCCATACCTGGGGGACTATAATATCTGTGTTTTATATATTAAGTGGGAATCACTCGGATAAATGAGTTTTGAGCTTCAACACTTGTCAGAGTATTTGGATAGAGTGATAATATCAATATTGGATATCATTGAGGATACTTGCTTTTTAAATCATTCGGATAAGGCAATTATGTGTATAGTTTGAGAGCTATAAGTTTTTTCTTATGGATTTTCGTGTGATTTCGTGCAAGGTTACATGGATACTTGGTGGAAGACTGACTTCAATTATTTTAAAGCTCATAAGGCATATTAAATTTCAACACCTTTTGAGTTGGGGGCTATGCTTATGGAATACGCCTGTTCTATTATCAATAAAGAAGATTATTTATACATCAAGAAAAGCACTTTCCAATTTTGAGAAGTATCAACATGAGTTGGAGATTCGTGTTCAAAATGTGAAAGTTCTTGGGGGCTATTGTGGTGTATATGTATATGGGATACTTAACCACTCGGCAATATGGCCGAGTGGGCCAAAGGCTTAGTTACGAAGCATTGCAGATCAAGGCCCGCAAGATAGCTGTTCGGATACTTCTTTAGAGTAGGCTACCAGTTAGGTCAAGAGATATGATGTATAGATAGAATCTAATGTAACTGAATCATAGATCACCATGTAAACCGCTGCCCTTTGGCTATATAAGAAGGGCAAGGGGTCTTTAGAGAGGACGAGAATTCGCACTGGGAACTTTCTGCCCAGTTCGAACCCTAGAATACAAGAACACAAACAGGACGTAGGGTTGTTATCTTCAAGGAGGCCCAAACCTGTATAAACCCTCTGTCCTGTGTCCATCGGCATTCATACTCATACGCATACCTAATATTACTATCAAGATTATCTCTCGACAGGATCGTAGATCGATCTTGGAGAAAACTTTAGCTCCAATCAACTGATCAAAGAGAATGTCAATGCGAGATAGTGGGTACTTGTTCTTGATAGTCACGGTATTGAGCAGATGATAATCTACATATAGCCTCAATGTCTTATCCTTCTTCTTCACGAACAATGCCGGACAACCCCAAGGTGAAGAACTTGGTCGGATAAATCCCTTATCCAGCAACCCTTTTAACTGCTCCTTTAACTCAGCCAGCTCCTTGGGTGCCATTTTATATGGTCTCTTGGATATGGGTGTCGTCCCTGGCTGAAGCTGAATCTTGAATTCGACATCCTGATCCAGAGGTAGTCCAGGGAGATCATCAGGGAACACTTTCAGGAACTCGTTAACCACTGGGATATCTCTTATTTGTTTGGCTATGGTGTGGTGAACTACATATGCGGCCAGTTGTGGGGGGTACTACCTAGAAACTAGTGTTGCCATGGGTGGGAGATTTTAGGTGTATGGTGTAGGTGTCTATGTCTAACACATCCTTGTGTTGTCTCATCCAGGGCATGCCCAAAAGAATATCAATGTTGCTCCCATCTAAAACCATGCATTTAGTAGAGTAAACCTTTGTTCCTAGGGTTATGGGGAGTCTCTCAATTTCATAGAGAGCAGGGGTCTGCCCACCAGCTGATTTTATGGTATATCTTGTTTTAATAAGGGTACGAGGCAGCTGGTGTTTATCAACGAAGAACCCACTAACAAAACTATGCGATGCCCCCGAATCGAATAGAACAGACGCGGAATGGCCTCGAACAGAGAACATACCAGCGAGGATGGGGCTGCCCTTTGGAATTTCCTCCAGAGTGATGTTGTTCACGCGGCCAGTGCGAGTAGGTCCCTTGTTGTTGCGGTTGTTGTTGTTGCTGCTGTTGTTGTTTCTCGATGGGTTTTGGCCCGTGTTCCTCTTGGGAAAGGTGCACTCCCTTGAAAAGTGTCAAAGACGACCGCAGTTGTAACAGGAAAAAGGCCCTGTCTAGGTGTTCTGCTGCTGTTGTGGGTGATACCCTCCTTGGTTCTGCTATTGACGTGGTGCCAGGGGTCGCTGCTATTGCTGCTGGGGTGGACATGGGAATGGTGCTGACAAGGGGTTGGAATGATACCACTGTCCCGATGGATCCGTGTACACCATGCAATATTTCTGTGGGGGCCCACCGAATGACCCCATAGCACTAGCTGATGTTTTCTGCTCTACCATCACCTTACAATACCCGTCTTCTGCGACGATAGTGTTGTTGACGAACTCAGCAAATATGCCGCCTATGTTAAGGTTGATTTGGTCCTGCAGCTCTACGCTGAGTCCCTCCAAGAAACAGTCCTTGCACTTGGCGGGTGTGTCTACCTGTTCAGGAGCATAAAGGGCCAAGCAGTTGAACTCCTCGTAGTATTCTTCGACACTACGGCTGCCTTGCTTCAGTGCTGCGAACTCCCATGCCTTCATGCGAATGAGCCCTGCAGGAATATAGTCGGCGCGGAACGCTGTCTTGAACTTGTCCCAAGTGATCTGTGGGTTCTCTCCATCTAAGGTGACATGGTTGGCCCACCATGCCCCAGCTGCACCATGCAGCTGCTGTGCTGCAAACAATGTCTTCTACACAGGCGTGCAGTTGAGGAGCCCAAACTTGGACTCAAGCATGCGCAGAAAATTCTCAGCTTCCATGGGCTCAGTGGTGGAGCTGAACGTAGGTGGCCTGGTGGCGAGGAAGTGGTTTTTAGGTACTGTTCTATGGTGCGCCATCATTGTTGCCCCTAGCATTCCTATTTGCCATGTTCTGTTGCGCCAACATCCGCATAAATTCTGCATGTTGCTGCTGGTTTTCCCTCATGTCGGCGAAGAACTGCGCCATCATTTGCATGGGGTTGGGAGGGGGCGGTGGAGCCTCATGCTGAGTGTTGTGACCTCCCCTAGCTCTGGAGCTCTCAGGCTGTTCACCGTGAGGCTCGTTGGTGTTGCGAGTGCGAACCATTCTGAAATGCAACCATTAGGGTACCATTAGTTTCTTATCCAACAAGATCATGAGGGAACACAAATTCAAGGGCAAATAGGATGCTCCAAATGTAGAAAAGTGTAGTTCAGCAAGGAAAACAAATATACTAGTGGTGATTACTTATCCAACTGATTTCCACATCAAGAAGTAGACTTGTCCAAAAATTTCAGAATGCGATTCAGTTCTGTCCTATCGGTATAGCAGTCACCAAACAGAGTTTTAAGCTAACTTATATACAGAATTTGGAAAACCATTGAACATCAATGTTGTAGATAACTTTAGCACCTTCCCAATGAGTATTTACTCAACTTTATCTAACAAGGGGTTTAGGAGATGGGAATTTTCCAAGTTGACTGTCAGTTCTGAAATTCTGCTCCCTGCCAAATCTGTTGCCCTACCAACAGGTAACACGACAACGTAAACTGCTCCTAATGTGGGCAAAACTAGCTATTTAGGCTCATACTAATGTAAACTTTCTCACCTTTCTAACGCATCTTTACACACCCACATCGGATAAACAATTTAAGAGCTATGAATTTTCTAAGTCACGGATCAGAAACTGAAAATACGATATGGCAGCGCTATGCTTGATCTGAAAAAGGATCTAAAATCTAGTTTTCTGTTTAAAACTTTTAAACTTAGAAGCGAACAATCAGACCTATAAAGAATTTTAGCACCTTTCTAACGCATACTTGCACACCTCCAAATAATTCTTAGAAGTTAAGATACGCAATTTACATTACCGGTAATTTTTCTGATCCGATTTTCTGGACAGAACTGGGTTACTCTGAAGATTTGCTCATAACTCTCCCTTTCATGTCCCAAAACTGAAAACTTAAACTACCAAAGTTGTAGAGAAATTCCTAAACTTTTTAGGGAGTGCTCATACAACCTTAGAGGTGGTTTGAGCAAAAAGTTATGAATTTTACAAGATAGGTGATGAATCTGAATTTTAGATTGACACCAAACTGATGTGCCAGCTTGGACAGACCATAACGGTATCGTCCGGTAATCTTTAAACAAAAATTGATGGTGTATTTATTTGCATGCTTTTGCCTCTCGAGTGATAAGATATCAATTTTTATGTGCATGATATGCTAGCTGAAATTTCAGTTTCATCTTAATGACTTGATGCTTTAATATTTTTCATGAATGCATATGCTTTGGGCCTACATGTCCTCACAAAACAAATTTTGCCTCGAATAGGACCATACGTATAGTCGGTGGCAGTCGATCTCTCAAGTCAGTCGTATACTACATGATTCTTACGAGAATCGTGGTTAGCGTATCTGCAGAAGATTCATTCCAGAAATAATACATCAAATCAAAAGAAATGAGCCAAAAATAATCCCTTATTATTGTCCTAGGATAGGACACTGATGTTTTCCGCAATCAGCCCGCGTTCACACCATTGTGCTAGCTTCCCATGTTACTATCCACAAGGCGGGACACATACCTTCATTGACGAGGCCGCAGATGCAGGTATTCAAGCAAACAACCTCCTACAGTTAGCTTTGCCACCTGAATCATAACTTATAGTATCCCTATGGGCACATCCTCACAGGTTCGTAACGGGGTTTTTGAAAATATGTCTTTGAATGTTGCACTATTTCTGAGGTAGCTCTGATACCATGCTGTAACAGAACCGCCTTACCACAGAGACGGCTCTGTTCTAGGATCTTCCTCCGGCGGCGACACACGCTGTAATGCCCACTAGTACAACACGTGACTAAATAATATAGTTGCAACAAGAACATAGATAGAATATAGAGTTTTACATAAATCCTTATTTAAATTTACAAACTAGAGTTTGTAAAGTGCGGAAGCAAAATAGATCAACAGTACGAAAGAAGTTCGACAGGAAATAAGATACAGCGCCCTCTCACGGCGATACACATAGAACATCCAGCAATGGTAGGTGTTCTGCCCAAAACACCGTACCGGCAATCAACGATCTACTCCTCCTCATCGTTAGTGCACCGCTCACACTCGATGTTCCAGCAGTCAGGACACTGGCCTTCCCAATGGAACCTCCCACCAAAGTGGCAGTATCCACCCTGGCTATCTGAAAACCACATAGAACGTCGCCCTGAGTAACTAATTTACTCAGCAAGACTGACCCGACAAAATGGCCATCTACAGCCGACTCCTAGACATGCACAGGCTAAGGGTAGGGTTTTTGTTGCCAAAAGCCAGCCTAAGAGTAGATCCTAAGTTTTGAAGTTTAAGCATTAGTTAAGTTGACATGCAAAATAGTAAATTTAGTTTGCACTATAACTATAACAATCATGGTTGCAATACAATTAATAATAAATCCATACAGCAATATTGAACCCATTCATCATATTAATGGCTTTCAACACTGTTCCAGAGCAGCGATCAAGTGGTACTCGTTACTGTGAGGGGCAGCGACTCAAATTGATTTACATCCTGTAGGAGAAACCTGCTTGCATGATCCATATGCGCTTCATGGAAGCCGCAAGGAGCAACCTTTCGCTAAGGTACCTCAAGGTCTGCCGGGTCCAAACTCCCCCAAGAAGGGTCCCCCAACGCGATGCGCCCCATGCCGCCATCCGTGGGTGGATTCTTCCCTCCTCTCAGCCCCAGTTGCACCAAAGAAGGGAGAAGGCTATCTTTCGACCAGCAGTAGTCGTAGCTACGTCAGTTTACTGGGCCCATAACTCCAGCAGGCAAACAGTACGTTCAAACTTGACCTCATAGGACTAGGCACAAGGCATAGCCTTAGGTGACTCGGACAGGGCTACCTCTTTGAAGATAAGCTGTCCTTCCCTTTCCACCTAGTTGCCCGTCCGGTCTTCATTTGTTATCCCATTCCAACCTTTCATTATCTGACATCATTCCCGAGTGATAATATGTCCTGATCTATGAGTGGTCTTCATACCACTCGTCAAATGGTCATCCTAAATTAAGCAGAGCGACTATCATCCTGAGGCTATTATCAGGTAAAGAGGACCTACTATAATTCTAGTTTTTTCCAAACAACTCCTATAAACTTAATGCACAGGCAAACCTACATAACCCTATCCAGTGATAAAATGAAGAGAGTAAAAACTTGGTGGGATGCATCGAGGCTGCCTTGAGTGGTTTCCTGGTTAGCGAGATCACCACCGAGTCCTTCTGGCTCCTGTTCCGGTCCCGCTTCCACGTGGTTCACCTCGTGACCTACATGATGCGGATGATGCCATGCATGAGAATAAGTTTTGATTCATGGCACTTCCTCAGCAAATATGTTATAACAACAATATTTTATGTAAAAGTGAACGGGGTGTGTTGATTAGTTCAGTAATATAACATATATAGTCGAGGCATAAAGTGGGTGCGTTTAGTGTATTTCCTTCATGGACTCCCGCAAATAAGAGTGGTAATTTGGGTACAGAAAGTATGGGGTGTTGTCCATCGAAAATGCTACCCAGCCTTTACTACTTTTACGAGATTATTGAGTTTTGGAAGGAAGTTAATATTTTAGCATGGTTCTGGAGCCAATTGCTCATGGTGATTTACTGTAAATAGGACATATCAGGGGTGATTTATTGGTCAAGTTTCACTTTCATGCAATGAGCCATAAATTTTAAATAATTAAAATAGTGCATATGGTTAAATAATTAATTATGGTTAAAATAAATGGAAACAGAACTTGTGCTTTTACAGGGAAGTGCAATATGCCAACACATGGTTATTAACCAAGTTTCATAAATTTACTGATCTCTTGGGATTCTTTATGATTTTATTATTGTTTTAGCTAATCAATTTAGTGCTCGTAAAAATACTCACATGCAAAGGAATTTAGTATTTTTCTTAAATAGTACATGTCTACTGGAGCTCAGAGAAATTTTCCTTGCCCCAACATTGACATTAAATATATTATTATGCATTTTACAAGGTTGGACTACTTTCGGGAATTAAAAAATCGAGGGAAATTCATTTACTGTGCGTGGGCCGCATTCCAGCAGCCCAACGAACCAAAGCCCATACGGGAAAGGCCTTCTAGGCCAGATCTAACCTAGGTGGGGTGCAGCCTAGAGGCCAGCTTGGCCCATCGGCCAGCTCGGCCAAGCGACAGTGGCGCCCTTGGCCGCGCACGGTGGCGCGGGCACGGCGGCCAGCCAGAGCGGCCGCAGCACCCACATTGGTGCAGACACTGCCAAGGGAGTGGTGCGGGTGCACGGCGCGTGAGAAGGGAGGGAGATGCTCACCGGAGCGGGATTTCAGCGAGAAAACACCACGGCAGCGGACGACGGTGGTCGTTGCCGAAATCTCGGTGACAGATCTGCACGGGGTCAAGGCGAGTGAGGTCGAGGGCGTGCGCTAGGGGTCCAAAGTTTCACGGGTGCAAGGAATTGGGAAGTACTCACCTGAGCTGGGAATGCGAGGTGGGGGAGTGGTGGTCGACGGCGGGGACAAACCTAGCAATCGGTGGTGGCTTGGTGAGGGGAACAAAATGCGGCTCCACACGGAGATCGAAGGTGTCGGGGAGGTGGTCCGGGGGTGCTCGGCGGGATAGCTCGGTCGGCGAGGCGTCAGAGCGACGGCTCTAGCACCGAGCGGCAATGGCGGGTGGGTTTTGGCGGAGGAGAGCCGATAGAGAGTGAGGTGAGGGAAGAGTTGAGTGTTCTAACCGGGGAGGGGGACAATAGGGATGTCCGAGCGAGGTAGGGTCATCGATCCGCAGCTTCGGCCGTTGGCCGTACGCCGGCGGCCACGTGGTGCACGCCGAGTTAGGCGGGGCGGCGGCAGCCGGTTGTGTTTGTTTGGGGAGGCTGACAGGTGGGATCCGTGGGGATTTGATTTTTATTCCTTTTTCATTTCTTTCCAAACTCCAAGAACCCGCTGTTGCTTGTTATTTTCATTGGATTTAATTGATGGCAGATCAATATGAACCAAAAATATGGGCGATCTCCCTACAATGTGCTGGATTTTATAAAATTGCTAACTACCATTAGTTCTTCATAAAATTTAAATAGGAATTTTGTTAATAGGGCTGGTTTTTGACCCTATTAGCATTTATTTGGGGCATTTATTAATGGAATAAAAAACTGAGAAATTCCTCAAAATTATACTTGATCATGACCAATAACATATATTTTTGGTAGGGGTGATCTATGTTGAAAAGTTAGGACTTGTAGTTTAAATGTCATTCAAATTTGTTTGAATTTGGTTTGAATTGGACAATTTCAGTTTAACCTTGCCACAACTTTATTTTCCTGGTGATTCCAACCCTAAGCCCTTGTTTGGATACTAAACAATACACTCCAATCCATATGGTTTGAGAGGGATTGAAGGGAAATTTAGTTCATTTTCCACCCCAATCCACTCCAATCCATATGGATTGAGATTACCCAAACAAGGCCTCATTCGGTGGCATGGGTGTCACAGAATGCATAGGCAGTTAGCTCTAAACAAGAACCCATCATTCAATACAAATTTGTTCCTAGCACAACCATCTTTACATTGGAGCTAAACATCCTTAAAATTAACATCAATAGCATATTATTCTTTAATTGTCTCATGTCCAAAAGTTTTACAATCAAGTTGAGATAACAAAGTATAGCGTCTATACAAAGCATCAGCAATCACATTATCCTTCCCTATATTATGTTTGATAATATAAGGAATAGAATCAATAAACTAAACCCCTTTAACATGTTTATAATTCAAATTACATTGTGAGCAAATATACTTAAGCGATTCGTGATCAGAATGAATATAACAAATTTTTTAGGTAACAAATAATGATGCCATATCTTTAAGGAATGTACAAGAGCATATAATTTCTTATCATAAGTAGAGTAATTCAAAGCAGGTCCAGTAATTTTCTGGCTAAAGTATGCAACAGGTTTACCATCTTGTATCAAATCACCACCAATGCCTATACCACTAGCATCACATTCAAGCCCAAAAGTCTTAACAAAATTTAGAAGTTGCAGGAATGGTGCATGTGTAAGTTTGTCATTCAAAGCATCAAATGACTCATGATGTGCCTTACCCTAATGGAACTCAATGTCCTTCTTTTTCAACTCATGCAATGGTGCAGCAATGGTACTGAATTTCTTGGCAAAGCGGCGGTAGAAACCTGTAAGACCAAGAAAACTTCACACCTCTGTGATAGTTTTTGGTACCGGCCCACTCTTCATGGTTTTAATTTTAGCCTCATCCATCTCAATTCCCTATGGAGTCACAACATAGATAAGTAAAGAGACTTGATCCATGTAAAAGGTGTACTTCTCAAGGTTACCAAATAAACGTGTTACTCTCAAAGCATCAAAAATAGCAGGCAGATGATCCATATGTTCATCCAATGACTTGCTATAAATAAACTACAACAAGTTTACAAATGAAAGCTCTTAAAACCTCATTCATCAAACACATGAAAGTACTAGGTGTATTAGATAAATAAAAAGGCATTACTAACTACTCATACAACCCGAATTTTATTTTGAAAACTAGTTCCCATTCATCTCCAAGTTTTATAATGGTACTCTACATTCACTATTTTTTTGCTATATAGCCTGAAAAGGTACTCCATTAATCAATTCAACAACACCACTAATTTAGTAGTTTAAGACGTTCAAAGTGTTCTATTTTATTCTTCCATACGCATAACATAAACGATGCTGGTAATCAGGTGCGGCAAAATGCCGCACCATCTTTCTAGTGCTATCAATGAATTATGAAATTTCAACATGCGTTTGGAAGCCTGTGGCACAACTAGAATGTTTTTCTAACACGAATGCCCATGAAATTATATGATACAAACCAATGTTATAGTAGTGAACAATTCTACAAACAAACACCTTTATGCCATATGATATCAATTCCACCATTAAAAAATATAATAGACTATGTGATTCCATCTGTGAAGTTTAAATAATGCCTACAACACGTCCAAAAGTATGAACAGAAAGATCTACCCGGCATCATGGTTTGACAGCTGCATGAAACTATCACTACAATAATCAAATCCTAAACAGATTGTTGGCCAGGTTAATGATGAATAGCGTCCCAGCGCTGCCAAAACTCACAGGTACGTCTAGAACCGGAATGGTAAAAGGCTCCATTGTTGGCATGTACATATTGTACAGAATCTGATTTCAGTGATCACATAATATATAGTTCTTATAATACATCGTCCCCATTGGGCCAAAAGAACATAAACAATTGAGAAATTAGAAACATTAAGAACAGAAATAGTGATTAGGGGGCATCGGTTATGTTAAAATCGAACCCTTAAAATATTGATACGCCATACAGAAACCATATGTGAATATTGATATGATCTCTAGCTAGTGGTTTTTAACTGGAGAGACAAGCAAGAGAATATTATATTTGGCAACTTAAACTAGAAACAGGCATGTAATACACAAAGTACCTTAAATCAACAAAGTACTGTCACCACATGGTCCAAGACAAGCTTTTAAAGTTTTAAACCCATTCTGGTCATACAATATCTCTCCGTTTTCATATAAGGAGATAAATATGATGTCATGAAATACCATAACATCAAGTAAATGATAGAATTACTATTGTACATTTATCTCAACGTATTGCTCTCAAGTCAGGTACATCTCTCTTGCCTCTGTGATCTTAGGGTGGTGTTTAGCGTTGTAATCAACAACAGCCTGGATGCGTGCTTCGTAAATCATGTCTGTCACAAGCTTCGGACACGCTCTCTTTGCTTGTTAAATACCCCGTGCCTCCTGACCCACCGGGCATCTGAAGAAATCCTGCATATACACACGATGTATCAATCAGTATTTGGAGAATGTTATATGAATGTGATATGTTCGGCAATATAGTGTGGCAAGACTTATCCAGAACTCGGCCACAACTCAGCTTCGCCTTGTTGTGGAGCTCAGCATCCGGAGCGAGGTAGTAGCGGTCAAACGTGGTACACCACCTGTCTCCATCAGCAGTGTGCACCATACCAGGTCAGTGTAACTTCAACAAGAGACCCAGAATACCATTGGGCAAGCGCGCTTCACCACTTGGGTCTTCGACAATTTCCCAGCTTTTGCAAAAGTGATTACAAACAATTGTTAGTTTTTGATGAGATTAACAATATGTGAAATGAAAAATTAATTAATAATATCTATAGTTATGTACCGTGACCCAGCACGCTTAATCATCGGACGTAGGTGCACAAGTATCGGCCGCCTAGGGTGGCCAGAGGGACCTCGTTGCCAGACAGAGGATGCAACCGACGAGCCGTACCCCCCCCCCCCCCCCCCCCCCCCCCCCCCCGTCGACTCCTCATGTGTCTCCTCCTCATCCTCGTCCTCCTGCTGCTGCTGCGGCTGCACCATCTCCTCGTCCTCCTCCTCCAAGTGCTACTGCAGCAGCACCACTTCTAGACCCTCATCCTCTGCATCATTAGACGAACACGACGGCTCAGCTGCTACTGTCCTCCCTCGACATTGACCTTCACCCCTGCCTCCACCTCGACCTCCCCCCTCCCTCCACCTTGACCTCCACCCCTGCCTCAACCTCCACCCTGCTCGTCATAACCTCCCCCGCCACTGTATAATGAGCTGATCTTCCTCGAGAGCCTCCTCAATCCACCCACGATATTGTAACGCCGGCAACCAAAGCCATGTCAGCGTCGTAGGCAAACTAAGCTGAAGAGGTGGAGGCAAGCGGGAGTACGTGTTCGGAGCGGGGCAAGCAACTTATCAACTGGGGAACGAAGACGTATTAGTAGGTGTCGAGTTACCTTAATGTAGCCAGTGGGCCTAGCGTTTGTGTTGTGTTCATCGGCCCGTCAGGTCGTGCGGTGCTATATAAGTGTGGAACCGAGTAACGGATCAGAACAACAAAAAATTATTACCAGAAAGAAAAACAACTACGCCTTCTTCCTTGAGAAGCAAGTTGGTGGCGATATCATGGAATTCCTCACGCTGCCGGTTAGCCGCCGGATAGCTACGGGGTGTCACAGGTGGTATCAGATTCAGCGATCCAGTAGACTCAAGGTCTGTGGCGCCAGATCCGCAACCCTTTGGATACGCCGTAAAATTCCGTTGGGGAGTCGGTTGAAATCGGGCAAAGCAAAATCGTTCGTCGAGCTCGGTATCCCGTAAATCTTGGTTGGCAGATCTCGAGGTGTGATCACCACGGCGCCTAAAGCGAGAGCCAAAGCCAAACCGTCCCAACAAACCCAGTTCATCCTAGAAGCCATGGCGGATGGTGTGAAGCGAGATGAGAAGCGGTGGGCCAAGATGCAAGAGAGCATCGATCTGCTGTACATGCAAGTCAGTGCAATCGACAAGTCCCCGCAGCAGCTGTTGGCGTAGATCGAGCTCACGGCCAAGACGTTCAACGAATCTAATCAAGACCAACAGTTGATGGTGAAGCAATTACAAGCTACAGCTGAAGCTGTTGCACGGCCGTCACTCCAGAAGATGCGCGATGATGAAGGCGTTCTGGGTGGTACGGATGGGGTTCACATCGGGGGAGGTCAGTCTTTTCACACCTCCGTTCCGGACCCGTCGGCTACCTGCTCGATGTTTGGATGCAATAGGAATTCAGATCCATCGTTCCGAGAGAGTACAACTAACCATCGCACTCCTTTACCCAAGTAGTCCTTTCGAAGTTCAGTGGGGATAATCCTCAGATTTGGATAGATAAATGCACCGACTATTTCAAGATCTTCAACATTCCTGAATGTATGTGGACTACAGCAGCGTCACTGCATATGGAGGACAATGCGGCTAAATAGTTGCAGGTGTACAAAATGAAGCAGAGTTTGGGGGATTGGACTGCTTTTACAGTGGATGTACAGACCAAATTTGGGGCATACGATTACAGAAGGGCTGTAACAGAGCTGCTGTCATTGAGACAAGAGGGGTCTGTGGAGGACTACACCACAGCTTTTGAAGCAGCGCAATACCAGGTGTCGATGCATAACACTGGTTATGACGACACATTCTTTACATCACATTATGTCAATGGACTCAAGGAAGATATCAGGGGCATGGTTCAGTCACAAATCCCAGACACTATGGACAAAGCCAGTATGTTGGCAGGAATTCAACAACAGCTGGCTAGCAGCAACAGACCCAAGTACGCTGCTTGGTGAGGGGTTTCTCCGTCTGGACGGTGGGACGAGCGTCATGGCTGGCCGCTGGAACACTTCGCTGCCTTTTTTTCACCTTTAAATTTGCTTACACACTAGGAAATGTTCTGCTGACAGCAGTGCCCCACAACGTTACAACAAGCCATCAACAACTTACAAAACCACTACCACCTCCACCAAGTCAGATGTCCTGAACCAAAGCCCACTTTGTAAAGAAGGACAGTTGAGAGACTACAGAAAGGCCAATAATCTCTGCTACTTTTGCGGTGAAAAATTTGATAGGGACCATCTGTAGAAGTGCCCCAAAAGAGTTGAACCACAGCTTAATGCATTGGTGGTTAATGATTTGGATGTGGAAATCACTGAGGAGACACTGAATAAACTGGAGATTGAGGATGTGCTGGCCCAGGAAATGTGCAATCTGTCTTTAAATGCTATTGCAGGAACTGATAAAGGAGATACAATAAGGATTAGAGCAAGAGTAAAGAACAAGGTTATGCTAATCTTGGAGGATTCAGGGAGCTCACATAGTTTTGTGAGCCAAACTTTCATTGACACACTAGATATTCTTGTTTCCCCTGTCGATCCTGTGGTAGTCAAAGTGGCTAATGGAGACTCTCTTACATCCCATTCTGTGGCACACGACCTCACTTGGTGGGCTCAAGGCTATACTTTTTACACAGACATGAAGGTGCTGCAGTTGGAGGCGTACGATGCAATTCTTGGGTATGATTGGCTCAAACTCCACAGTCCTATGATATGTCATTGGGGACATAAGACCGTGGAGTTCATAGAAGGCAACAAGAGAGTTCATTTACAAGGCATTGTACACAACAACCACACTCCCTCTGAACTGCCTGCTGAACAGTTCCTGAAGTGGTACCAAGGGAATGATATTTGGGCCTTGGCAATAGTTCAACCTCGAGACCAAGAAACTACATCTGATGTACCAGCTGAAGTCCTGAGTGTACTGCAGGAGTTTGATGATGTATTTCAGTCCCCAAGCAAGTTACCACCACATAGAGAATATGACCACACCATACCCCTGTTACCTGTAGCTGCACCAGTCAATGTCAAACCATACAGATACTCACCCTTGCACAAGGATGAGATTGAACGACAAGTGAAGGAACTACTTGCGTCAGGGTTAATAGTTCCCAGCACAAGCCCTTTTGCTTCCCCTGTTTTGTTGGTTCAAAAGAAGGATGGTTCGTGGCATTTCTGCATTGATTACAGGAAGCTGAACTCTCTTACAATCAAAAACAAGTTCCCTATGCCTTTGATTGATGAAATTTTAGATGAGCTAACTGGCTCCAAGTACTTCTCCAGGCTAGATTTCAAGTCAGGGTTCCATCAGGTTAGAATGAATCTAGCAGATGAGTACAAAATAGCGTTTAAGACCCATCATGGACATTATCAATTCAAGGTAATGCCCTTTGGCTTAACTAATGCCCTAGCCACATTTCAGTGCATTATGAACTCCATCCTTGAACCATTCTTGAGAAAGTGTGTGATTGTCTTTATGGATGATATATTGATCTACAGTGCCACTATAGCTGAACATGTTTCCCACTTGAAATTAGTCCTTGAACTACTTAGACAACATAGTTTTACTATCAAGAAGTCCAAGTGTGCTTTTGCTCCGCAAGAGTTGGAGTACTTAGGGCATATCATATCAAAAGAGGGAGTGGCCACAGATCCTAAGAAGACTGATGCAATCCAATGCTGGCCACAACCAGCCACTGTCACTGAGCTGAGGGGTTTTCTTGGACTGACTGGGTACTACCGAAAGTTTGTGAAGCATTATGGGTCTCTAGCAAAACCTCTTACTACTCTTCTAAAGAAGAAATAATTCCTTTGGGACTCAGATGCTCAACATGCTTTTGACAAGCTCAAGAAGGTGATGTCCTCCACACCTGTGTTGGCTCTTCCTGATTTTAACAAACCCTTTATTGTAGAAACAGATGCTTGTGATGTTGGCCTAGGGGCTGTACTTATGCAGGAAGATAAGCCAATAGCTTATATCAGCAAACCTTTGAGTGCCACAAACAAATATTTATCTATCTATGAAAAGGAATTCCTTGCCCTGATCTTGGCAGTGGAGAAGTGGTGACCATATTTACAAAGACAGGAGTTTGTTATTCGCACTGATCACAAATCTCTGGCCTACCTCAATGAACAACACCTACAGTCAAAGTTGCAAAGAAAAGCCATGACAAGACTAATGGGGCTCCAGTTCAAGATTGTCTACAGAAAAGGAAAGGAAAACATGGCTGCAGATGCACTTTCTAGAATGCCTCAGGTACTAGCCATTCAGGTTGTTTCTACTGCCCAACCATTGTGGATTCAGGAGGTGATTAACTCCTATGGTACTGACCCACATGCCCAGGAACTGTTAGCTCAATTGGCTGTCCACAGTCCAAGTGAACAAGGGCTTTCTCTACACAAGGGCATAATACGAGCTGGAGATCAAGTTTGGGTAGGAAACAATTCTGTATTACGCACCAAGTTAATTGCTGCTTTTCATGACAGTGCCATTGGGGGACACTCGGGGGTACAGGCCACTTACATGCGCATCAAGAAGGCATTTACATGGAAAGGGCTCAAGACTGATGTGGCCAATTTTGTCCAACAATGCAAAACCTGTCAGCAAGCTAAACATGAAAGAATTCACCCTCCAGGTCTATTGCAGCCATTACCTATTCCTGTGGGAGCATGGCAAGATATCTTTCTGGACTTCATAGAGGGTCTACCAAAATCAGAGGGGTTTAATGCTATATTAGTGGTGGTTGATAGATTCTCCAAGTATGCCCACTTTGTCCCTCTTAAGCACCCATTTACTGCCAAGCAAATAGCATTGATCATGTTGGACTACATTGTCACACTCCATGGCATGCCCATATCCATTGTGTCTGACAGAGACAAGATATTCACTAGCAACCTGTGGAACGAATTATTTACACTCTCCAAAATCAAGCTAAATAAGAGTACTGCCTACCACCCACAAACTGATGGGCAGACTGAGAGAGTCAACCAGTGCCTTGAGATGTATCTCAGATGCAGTTTCCAACAAACACCAACAAAGTGGAAATCTTGGTTGTCTCTGGCCGAGCTGTGGTATAACACCTCTTACCACTGTTCTCTGGGCTGTACTCCATTCAAAGCATTATACGGCTATGACCCTAAGGTGGGTGCCGTTCCTACAGTACTATCTATGGAAGATCCATCATTGCAAGAGATTCTGGAAACCAGACAAGCACACGCTGTTCTACTTCGGCAACACCTTGCAGCTGCCCAGAACAGGATCAAACACCAAGCTGACAGAAATAGAACTGACAGGGAGTTTCAGGTTGGTGCTCAAGTACTGCTAAAGCTGCAACCTTATGCTCAATCATCAGGGACTAGCAGACCCTGTCCCAAGTTAGCTTACAAGTACTTTGGCCCTTATTCAGTGTTGGAAAGGATAGGCAATGCAGCTTACAAACTCGACCTTCCAGCTGGCAGTCAGGTCCATTCGGTTTTCCATGTTTCTCAACTGAAGCAGTATACCCCTAACTTTACACAAGTATTCTCTGAACTGCCGGTAACTACAGATTTCTTGACGACTGATTTGACTCCGGAAGCCATTTTGGAGCGCAGATTGGTGAAGAAAGGCAATGCTGCAATTCCTCAAGCAAGGGTGCTCTGGCGTGGCCTTCCAGAAGATTCCTCAACCTGGGAAGACTGGTATGTGTTGGTTAACCATTTTCCATCTGTTGCAAATTGGGGACAAGCTGGTTCTCAAAGGGGGGGGGGGGGGGGGGGGGGAGGTGTAATGCCGGCAACCGAAGACATGTCGGCGTCATAGGCAAACTAAGATGAAGAGGTGGAGGCAAGCGGGAGTACGTCTTTGGAGCGGGGCAAGCGATTTATCAACTAGGGAACGAAGACGTATTAGTAGGCGTTGAGTTACCTTAATGTAGCCCAGTGGGCCTAGCGTTTGTGTTGTGTTCGCCGGCCCGTCAGGTCGTGCGATGCTGTATAAGTGTGGAACCGAGTAACGGATGAGAACAACAACAAAATATTACCAGAAACAAAAACAACTACGCCTTCTTGCTTGAGAAGCAAGTTGATGGCGACACTGTGGAATTCCTCACGCTGCCGGTTAGCCGCCGGACAGCTACGGGGTGTTACACATATTTGCTAAAATCACCTGCAATTCAAAGGGGCAAATATCAGCATAGATACTTTAAAAAGAGAGTAAAAATATAGAATTAGAAATAACATATATTATAAATTAATTAATATATAACATACATTTATCAAAAATAATCATCATCATCAGGATTAACTTGATCATTCCTCTCATCATCCCTATCTGCCATATCGACATCATCGAGGACGTTATCAACCTCATCTTCCTCGTCCTCATCAGAGCCCAATTGTAATCACTCAAGAAATTGTATGTCATGCGCATTATCAATCTCATCTCTAGCATCCTCATCAACAACCGTTGCATTGGCGACTTCCATCCCGAACATTTTGTTTAAGTCTATCACAAAACTCCATCCTGACTCATTGTCTTGAAAGAATTCATTTTCTTGACATGTGTTTGGGTCTATGTTGTAATCAGCATCGTTTGGAACAGGGAATTTACTACATGCTAAAACCTTGTATACAACATCCCAGTCTATGAGATTTTTGTCGTCTTGGCAGGGGTATGAAAGATAGTAACATTGTGTGGCCTGTTGAGCCACGATATAGACATCGTCTCCTTGTAAGACTGATGACCATCAAATTTCCACTAAACCAACATTAGGTTTCTTTCTCACCTGTTCCGGATCAAACCAATGATATTTGAAAATGACAGGAGTTAGAGGTTTCAAACCAGGAAAGTCAAGTTTGTATATCTCTTCAGTTTTCCATAATAATCAACCCCATCACTACCTGGTGTGAGAACTCCACTATTTGTGCTTTTTCTATTAGGATGACTGTCCTCATAACCTGTAGTGTGAAAATGATATCCGTTGTCATCATATCCGTTAAATGCTTTGACCTTATATTTACAGCCACCGGCAACCTGTCTCAACTCGGGACTCATAGACGCATTGCTATTACTCTGCAAGTTACCATTGGATAATTCAATAATTATGTGCAATTTGTAATGTTAAACTATGTACAAGATAAGTTGGACAATACTTTCTGTTTGAACCTGGAAATAAATTCGGGCATACCATTTCCCGCACCCTCTCTAAGTAGGGTGTCAATTTCGCTCAGTGAAGGATCCCTTGATTGAGGCCAGAATTGATGACTAAATTCCCTGTTCCAACGAGGAACAATAAGGTTGGATGGAAAACTTGTAATATGTACTGCTCAAAAAAAAGTTTGTTGTGAACTTACAATTTTATGGCTCGACTTCGGTAAGGTTATTCAATACATATAGCATGATTGTGCGCCACTCTACAGGCTGCAAGGACTTGTTGGTAGAACCACTTGACCTTTCGAGTTACCCTTTAAAAAGACTGAGGTTCGACTCATCGGGGCCAACATTGTAACGAGGAAGTGGATTATGCACACTAGGAAGGTTGTCAACATAGTATTTTGATGTGAAGTTTGACACCGCCTCGAGAATGGATGCCTCTGCAATGGAAGCTTCAATTTTGCACTTACTTTTACATTTTGTTCGAAGAACCTTTAGACATCTCTCAATTGGATAGCACCAACGATCCTGCATGGGCCCACCCCTTTGCAACTCATACGGAAGGTGCAATATCATATGTCGCATCGATGTGACGAAGCCAGGTCGAAAGTCTTCTCCATTTTACAGAGCAATGCAGGTGCCATTCTTTTCATGTCTTCAACCATTTTCTTTGATACTTCTTTAGCTCAAAGCTGGCGGAAGAAATAGCTCAACTCTACAAGCACTTGCCAAACATGCTCAGGGATGTAGCCTCGTACCATCACCAGAAGAAGTCGCTCAAGCCATATGTGGTAGTCATGACTCTTGAGCCTATTGACTCTCATAGTAGCTAAGTTCACTCCCCTCTTTAGATTCATAGCATACCCATCAGGCAACTTTATCATTTGGAACCATTCCAGTGCCTCCCTCTTTTGCGCCCTCGTTAGGACGAAATCAGCCTTAGGCTTCTTCCATGACTTGTAGCTCCGAAAATAGAGAAAAAGAGAAATTCAGGATTTAGGAAAAGAGGGAGATCTTGAGCACAAAACATATCTCATATCATCGAAACATGTTTATAAGATCCATGGATACAAGGCTAGGAAGCCACCCTTTTCCTCCCACTATTTGGAAGAGCAAGAGATGTCTCTCACACACCCTCTCCTCTCCTCTATTACCTGAAGACCTCTCCTAACACTTTGAAATGAGTTCCCTACACAAGGCTAATGAGAAGAGGCACCTCTCCCACCAGCCACGCCTCTACTATATAGGCCGATGGGTTGTCTTAAAGACCATCCTACCCCTTACCTATAATACACTGCCACCTATGACTAGAGGCACAATCGTCCATCTTTTTTCTCATCGCCCAAACGCCATCGAGCCCTTCATGACTTTGCTTCACCTCGACGCAAGCTCTACGACGGTGCCAAGTGCACCTCTAATCACTGCAATTAGTTTTGAGGTCCAAACCGGGAAACTACCTTGCATGCTTCTCAAAGCGCAACTTCTCGATGTCGACGCGTATCACCTTGTCCCGTGATCCTGACCACTGGAAAGTCTCTCCTGGTCCCTGTCCATCGTGATGTGAACATGGGTTCCTGATCTTCCGAAAGGTTCTGGATAAGTTGATTTGTTCGGAGGCGACACACAAATCGATCTTGCTTAAGAATAGCAAGTTCTAAACCCTGTAATCACAGCACGATGTCTCCTCTAGTTATCAACCGTTAAACAATGATTGACCTCATCGAGAAGGCTAATCCCTACATGTGAATCAAGAACACAAGGAAAAACAACGAAGAATGCAACACAATTGAAGATGTATTATGAATCTCACAAAGTTGGGGTCTCACAAGTCATTATGACGATGAAACTATTATGAACAGAATAATCTAAGCAAAATCCAAACTCTAATGGTGCAGTGGCGGCTGTATATAAAGACACTAGGGTCGTGCAAGACCCTATGGATGTACCATAACTCGGCTCAACTGGATACAAAGCCCAAAGGCCAAAAACAGGTGACATAGCATCGAATAGATTCTGGACCCTCTCTTGTTTTGATGACTCCTGATGACTCTGGATGAATTTTGATATGAAACCAGAGGCACTGCAAAGGTCTTCTTCTATCTTTCCGTGTATATGTAGAACGTCCAAATTCTAGTCCATATGCCTCCTGGGTGTCCATTTTAGTGCAGACTTGTCCTGGGCCCCAAAACAGACTCGAAGTCGGTTTTGGTTGGGCCTCCACCTTGGCTACCACGTACTTGCTGGTCCTCCACGTCTCCAATTCTTTCTCCCATCATCTCCTCGTCCTCTCCATGGTTCCTAATTACAATATAATCATTAGGTAGCAAACCATTCTCAAAAGTGACATATGATGAAGATTGTAGGAACGAGCTCACCTCTAAATTTAGTCGTTGTGCACGAGCTCTGGTCATTGGACCTTGCAAGTCCAGAATTGGACGAGTGTTGCATATATCCTTAGGAGTGATGTCCTCATCATACTCCCCCTCTTGAAGTAGAGTCGTCCTCGACTCAAACTCATCCTCTTCCCCCAAATATGGATTCAAATCTGAAATGTTAAAAGTAGGACTAACCCCAAATTCGGGAGGCAACTCAAGTTTGTATGCATTATCATTAATCTTCTCAATTATTTTTAAAGGGCCATCAGCTCTAGGCATTAATTTAGACTTTCTCAATTCTGGAAATCTATCCTTCCTCACGTGTAACCACACTAAATATCCTACATCAAGTTTTACTTCCTTTCTACCTTCACTACCAGCAATTTTATACTTTTCATTCATATTTTCTAGTGGTCTCATGCATTTGCAAAATAAATTCAGCACGCTCCTTAGCATCAACATGAACTCTCTCATTAATAAGTAGAGGAAACATATCAAGTGGAGTACGGGGATCAAAACCATACACTACCTTGAAGGGACTTACCTTGGTAGTAGAATGTGTTGCCTGATTATAAGCAAACTCAACATGAGGCAAACATTTTCCCATTGCTTTAATTTTTTCTTCAAAATAGCTCGCAACATAGTGCCCAAAGTGCAGTTCACTACTTCAGTTTGTCCATCAGTTTGTGGGTGACAAATTGTAGAAAACAACAACTTTGTACCCAACTTATGCCAAAGTGTGTGCCAAAAGTGACTCAAAAATTTTGCATCATGATTTGAAACAATAGTAGAAGGCATACCATGCAAACATACAATTTCTTTGAAAAAAAAGTCAGCAATATGACTAGCGTCATCAGTTTTATGACATGGTATAAAGTGTGCCATCTTAGAAAAATGATCCACAACAACAAATATGCTATCACTCCCCCTCTTAGTCCTAGGCAGTCCTAAACCAAAGTTCATTGAAATATCCGCCCAAGGAATAGAAGGAACAGGAAGTGGCATGTATAAACCATATGGATTCAAGTGAGACTTAGCCTTTTGACATGTAGTGCAGTAAGCAACAAAACGATCAACATCTTTCCTCATCCTTGGCCAAAAGAAATGTGTGGACAAAATATCCTCCGTATTCTTGGCACCAAAATGACCTATCAATCCACCTCCATGCGCCTCCTGCAATAACAAAAGACGAACATAACCAACTGGATTGCATAGGAGGTTAGCTCTAAACAAGAATCCATCATTCAACACAAATTTGTTCCAAGAAGGACCTTCTTTACAATGTAGCAATACATCCTTAAAATCAACATCAACAGCATATTGTTCTTTAATTGCCTCAAGTCCAAAAATTATACAATCAAATTGATACAACAAAGTATAGCGCCTAGATAAAGCATAAGCAATCACATTATCCTTCCCTTTCTTATGTTAAATAATATAAGGAAAATACTCAATAAACTCAATCCATTTAGCATGTCAATGGTTCAAATTGCTTTGTTAGCATATATACTTAAGCAATTCATGATCAGAATGAATAACAAATTCTTTGGGCAACAAATAATGATGCCATATCTCTAAGGAACATATAAGAGAATATAATTCCTTATCATAAGTGGAGTAATTCAAAACATGCCCAGTAATTTTCTCGCTAAAGTATGCAACAGGTTTACCGTCTTGCATCAAAACACCACCAATGCCTATACCACTAGCATCACATTCAAGCTCAAAACTCTTATCAAAATTGGGTAATTGCAGCAATGGTGCATGTGTAAGTTTGCCTTTCAAAGCATCAAAAGAGTCATGATGTACCTTAACCCATTGGAACTCAACGCCCTTCTTTGTCAACTCATGCAATGATGCAGCGATGGTGCTGAAATCTTTGACAAAGAGATGGTAGAAACCTGCAAGACCAAGAAAACTTCTCACCTGGGTGATAGTTTTTGGTAGGCTAGCTCTTTATGGCTTCAATCTTTGCCTCATCCACCTCAATTCCCTGTGGAGTCACAACATAGCCAAGAAAAGAGACGCGATCCATGCAAAATGTGCACTTCTCAAGGTTACCAAATAAATGTGTAGCTCGCTTAGCATCAAAAACAACACACAAATGATTCATATGTTCATCCATGAATTTGCTATAAATTAAGATATCATCAAAGTAAACTACCACAAATTTGCCAATGAAAGCTTTTAAAACCTCATTCATCAAGCGCATGAAAGTACTAGGTGCATTAGATAAACAAAAAGGCATTACTAACCACTCATATAACCCGAATTTGGTTTTGAATGTTGTTTTCCATTCATCTCCAAGTTTCATTCTAATTTAATGGTAGCCACTACGCAAATTAATTTTAGTGAAAATTATAGCACCACATAACTCATCAAGCATGTCGTCTAGCCTAGGAATAGGATGACGATACCTAATAGTAATGTTATTAATGACTCTACAATCTACACACTTACACCAAGTACCATCTTTCTTAGGAACCAAAAGTACAGGAATAACAAAAGGATTAAGTAATTGATGAACATACTCACGATCCAAAAGGTCTTGGACTTGTCATTATATCTCCTTAGTCTCCTCAGGGTTGATTCTATAAGCAGCATGGTTTGGCAAAGTAGCACCCAAAATCAAATAAATTTGATGCTCAATCCCTCTCAAAGGTGACAATCCTAGGGGTATCTCAGCTGGGAAAACATCCTCATACTCCTGCAAAATGTTAGTGACAATAGGAGGCAAAGCACTAGAAGCAATATCATCAAGCGAAAACAAAGCAGAAATTTCAGCAAGCTCAGATTTTGTTGCAAGACATGAATGTCCTTGTAATTTAATTCTAGCACCCTTAGAACTTGATGAATCATTAACATTACTAGGTGTAGAATCTGAATGAATAGGTTGCTAATTTTTTTACCTTTATTTTTCAAATTAGCAGCTCTTTCTAAATCAGCTTGTACAATTTCATCAGGGGTCATTGGTAACAAAGTAATTTTAGTTTCTTTATGCATAAAAGTGTACTTATTACTTTTACCATGGTGTACAACATCATTATCAAATTTCCAAGGTCTACCCAATAAAAGTGAACATGCTTGCATGGGCACGACATCAAAATCAACAGAATCAGCGTAAGAACCCATGGAAAAAGAAACTCTGCAAAATTGTGTTACCTTAGCTTTTTCAGAGTCATTTAACCACTAAATGTAGTATGGATGTGGATGTGGGCGTGTGGTCAAAGCAAGCTTGTTGACCACATCAGGACTCACCAAGTTATTGCAGCTTCCTCCATCAATGATGACATGTGCTCGACGGTTCTTGATGACGAAGAAAATCTGGAACCAGTTGTGGCACTGCATCATCTCAGGCTTCTGAACTTATGTGCTAAGGACACGCTGAACAATAATGTTCATGTATCCCATGGTGTCTCCGTCTCCAAGGACGAGGTCACCGCTAGTGGCAGCGACATCCTCCTCCTCGTCCTCCACATCGAAGATGCTCATGTAACCGCCATTGTCTGTCGCCACATATGCCTGCCTACTTGGGCAATCTTTCTGCACATGACCAAGTCCATGGCAGTGGTGGCACTGAATCCCTGTAGTACGTCCCGTCGAAGCGATAGAGGAAGCACTACTAGCTGGTACTTGTACAGAATTTTTACCTAAGTGCGCAGAAGGTGCAGGGGTTGATCTTGGTGATGCAGAAATAACACTGGTTCCCTTGGCAGCGTGGGGGTGGCCAGGAAGATGGCTTAGGCAGCCACAAAGTCCCTGTCGGCCGTGGTGGATGGAAGGTACGACTGGACTTGCTGTACTCCTCAAAAGCCTGGAAAAGTCCCTGTGATTCTTTCTCTGCAAGCATAGCATACTGGAAACACTCGTTGAGGGTATAAAATTCTTCATAATCAAGGATGTCCTGAATTTCTTTTCTCAAACCAGAATAAAAGTGGCAAATTTGATCCTCTACTTTTTCAACTACAGCACAACGAATTAAACCCTTCTAAAGCTCACTAAAGTACTCCTGACCAGTTTTATTTCCTTGATCTAAGCGCTACAGTTTATTACAAATCTCTCTATAAAAAGAAGGAGGAACAAAACAATCATGCATTGCTACCTTATGTTCTTCCCATGTAGTAGGCAAATCAGTTTCAATAGCTAGACCACTCCACCAAACAATAGCGAAATCCTTAAACTCACTAGTGGCTTGTCTAACTCTATGTTATTCAGGAACAATGTGGGCATTAAATTTTTGCTCTACAGTCATCTCCCAATCAAGATAAGCATCACCATCATACTGACCCGAAGACGAAGGAATTGAAAACTTAATTTTAGCATACGAATCATCAGAAGCACGACCATGATTGTTACGTTGTGGCTGATGGTTGTGGTTGTGGACACCACCCATACCTTGAGAGTTACGATTCAAATGACGCTGTAATCTCGCTGTCCTTGTAGAAGCCCTATCCATAGTGCCATTAGCAGCATACACCGTGTCTTCGTCCAGGTCGTCGTCTTCATTGTTGTTGGTGAGGGTGTCGTTGGTCTTGTGAGCGGTCTCCAACTCGACAACCTGATCGGTGAGCTTAGAGACCTGCTTCTCCAACCGCTCATTGCTTTCTCCAATGTGAATCTTGCTGACCGCACCAGTAACGGCTCTGGTGATCATCTCTGCCAAATTACTCTGAGCAGCCTGCAAAGCCTTCTGTAGCTGCTCTTGGCTCACGCACTCATCAAATTTTGAGGTGAAGACACCTCTCCTTTGCTTCCTGCCATCAGAAACACCAAAACAGGAAACAAACAGTGAAGGTTATCCCTACAAAACTACTAAGCAGTGGTGCCTCTTAACAAAGGCAAAAGGAAGCTTCTTACAAAGCTCTTACAAAGTTCTAAAAAGCAAAAGCAAAAGATACCAGATAGGTGTGTTCCACGATTGCAAGGGTCACAAAATAACCTATGCTATCTAGAAGAAATATGTAGAGCTAGGAAGGCAAAATATATATATGTGAGTGGCACACAAATCAAAACAATGAGTAAAGATGAATAAGTGCCCAAGCAACTTGTCCCTAGTTGCTGGTCTAAGTATGTTCTAGAATAGTAGTGATAGCAAAGCAGAAATAAGGAGACCAAAGCACATAGTCGATAATAGGGGGCTAAGTGTAAAACAGTCAAATCCTGAAATTCCACGGGGCTAGATGGAGCACTAGTAGAAATCCCAAATTTCTTTTTTTATTTTTTTTTTTTGATATTTTTCTCCAACTCACTAACAATGAGAGAGAATCCACAGAAAATATCAGTACAAACAGAGCTAGGATGTGGCCTACAAAAAATTGTGAAGTTTCAGAAAACGTCAGGTTACAACTTGAATGATTTTTTTCTTTATCTTCCCGATTTTTTTTGAATTTTTGGCGAGGGCACACAGGGCGGAGAATCTGCTGTAAAAATTTCAGCCAAAATGGACAACCGAGCAAAAAGTTATGGCCGTTCTACTGAAGTGGTGTTGGAATTGGTTTTCAAGAAACACAAGTCGGGTTAGGGGTCGGGTTTGAAATCAGGTAGGATTCTTTTTTGACGGGGTGGATGTAGCGAAAAGCAAAATTTGTGGGGATTGGTCCGAGGTGTTGAGGGTGGGATTAAGGTGGGTGGTGAAGGGGATGGCGGCTAGGGTTGCAAGGGAAACACTATTGACGACAAAAATACAAAATACACCAGCGACTAAACAAGAGCTAGGGCACAAACTCAACACTACGGACTCTGAATTTGAAATAAGTAAAGGCTAAACACGTGGTTATGGGCGGGGGGGATTTTTTAGGCTTTTCTGTGGACGAGAGGATGAACACAAAACAAAATTAACTAAGGGTAGTGTGAACCTGATGGTGCACCTGTCTGATTACCACTTGATGTGAACAAGGTCCTGATCTTCCAAAAGGTTCTAGATAAGTTTATTTGTTTGGAGGCAACACACAAATTGATCTGGCTTAAGAACAATATGTTCTAAACCCGTCAATCATAGCATGACGTCTCCTCTAGTTATCAACCGTTAAACAACGATTGACCTCGCCAAGAAGGCTAATCCCTGCCTGGGAATCAAGAACACAAGCAAGAACAATGAAGAATGTAACACAATTGCAGATGTATTATGAATCTCACAAAGTTGGGGTCTCACAAACCCTTATGACAGCGAAACTATTATGAACAGAATAATCTAAGCAAAACCCGAACCCTAATGGTGCGGTGGCAGCTGTATATGAAGACTCTAGGTTCATGCAAGACCCTATGGATGCGCCTCTAATTCGGCTCAACTGGATACAAAGCCCAAAGGCCAAAAACAGGAGACCCAGCACAAAAACAGATTCTGGACCCTCTCTTCTTTCGATGATTCCTGGTGACTCCAGATGAATTTTGACATAAAACCAGCAACAATAGTTAGGAGTTCTTCTTATCTTTTCGTGTATATGTAGGACATCCAAATCTGAGTCCGTATGCATCCGTTTTAGTGCAGACTGGTCTTGGGCCCCAAAACAGAGTCGAAGTCGGTTTTGGTTGGGCCTCCATCTTGGCTACCACGTCCTTGCTGGTCCTCCACATCTCCAAATCTTTCTCCCATTATCTCCTGGTCCTCTTCATGGTTCCTAATTACAATATAATCATTAGGTAGCAAACCATTCTCAAAAGTGACATATCATGAAGATCGTAGAAACGAGCTCACCTCTAAATTTAGTCGTCATGCACAAGCTCTAGTCATTGGACCTTGCAAGTCCAGAATTGGAGGAGTGTTGCATGTATCTGTAGGAGTGATGTCCTCATTACATCGGGCCCCCTTGTCACTTGCATCGGCATCCCGCTCGCCTTGACTTGGTCAACATGATGTCTTCGTCACCACCACGGTTTTGAGTGTCAACCGTGAAACAGTCCGTGGTTCTTGCTTCTCCACGTGTATGATGTGGATCACCCTTGACTTCACCCAGATTCTCAATCGTCTAGCCCCAAGTCCCCTACTTGTGGCCGATCCTCTCGCCGTTGACTGCCAAGTCAACTCCATTGACCTACACATCATGAGACAAGCAAACACATTTCCTAACTCTTGCAACTTCTCCAACTCAATCACCAACTCCAGTTAGTCAAAACCATAATCTTGCACAACTCACGCAATCCCTAGATTCCCGCATTTCAACTCAAACACCAAATCATCCAATATCAATTACTCATCACATATTGCAAATCATGGCACATATCCACATGGTTTCTCAATCTCCCCATTGATGAGTATTGACAATACCAAATGCACAAAGATTAGAGATTAAAATGCAAAGCCGAATAAGCACATCCAAATGGCCAAACCCAAAGAAAAGGTGAAAACAAGCCATCTAGCAAACTAGGATCACAAAACCAAGAGTTGGCAAAGAAAGCGACTTAAGAAGCAAAGAATGTGAAAAGCGCAAGAAAGCGCTCGAGATCGTGATATGATCCCCCTCAACTTGTGATGCAAAATGGATCATTTTAAGTTTCTTAGCATTATTTGTGCATGACCCAATATTTTGTCCCCCTTTGGCAATGAACTCATCAAAGAGGCAAAAGAATAAGCAAACATGCAGTGCATGAAAATGCAAACCTAAGGAGCTTCAACAATTATGCAAACAAGCATTTAACCTTGCTAATCATAAACATAGAGCCATAAAGTGTAAAAGCAATAGCTCACAATCATACAAATATCAAAAATAGATAGCAGGCCACAAACACCAAGAACTATACAAGCTAAGTAGAAAGACTGATTAGCTTAGATAGAATCAAATTTTCTTATCATGAGAAAAGTTGCCACCACATGTGTAAGTACTCCCATCCAAGGCAGAACAAGCATCAAGTGAATCATAAGAATCTAGCTAGTCTCAATCTCAACCAAGGCAACAAACATCCTCAGAAAATAAGCTCTACAAATGCTCACATATGCAACAAAGACTCATAATAAAAGAGAAAAGCATTATTCTTATGTTATGCACATGTAGCTTATAATCCGTGCGGAGGGTCGCACGACTGGGTACTACAAACACTCCAAGTCTTCGAAATATAATTTTGGATTTAGCATTTTTATGTTACTTCTAATCCATGAGGAGGGTTGCACGACTGGGTACGGCAAACACCCCGAGGCTTCGAAGCACAATCAACTTATTTGCAAATTAAAAGCATAAGGATGAGCATGCCTTTGCGGCAAAAGGAACAAATGTTCCCACAATGTTTCATCATGAGCTAAACATTCACAAAGCCACATTTCACAAACACAAGGTGCCATGGCCAAGATATCCTCTAGACTAGCCTCAACACAAGTTTCAATAAGGATAAAAGTAATTATACACATGGTGAGCAATTTTTAGCAGGATTAGTTCATAAGCTTCACAAAAAGCCAAGTTTACCTTTAAGATCAGCAAGTTTCTAAAATAAGTCTATAACAGGCCATCTAGAAAATCTAAGAATGAGAGGTTACCATCACATCCACACAACTTAGCTCTTGCTCAATCATAGCAAAGAGAAGTGCAAGAAAGCATAAGAATCAAATCTCATCTACCAATGCATATGTTACATATGAGATGCAATGCAAAAAAGGTAAAATACATATATATTAATGTTTTTGAGCTCAACATCTCCCTTCTCAACATTGTCTCTCAGAAAGTGGAATCTCATATTAATGTTTTTGACCTTACCATGTCGGATTGGGTTCTTGGCTAAGCATATGGCACTGGAGTTATCACACATGAGTGGAACACTCATAAAGGTTAACCCATAGTCTCTCATGGTAGACACTATCCATAGGATTTGTGAGCAGTAGCTAGCAGCAGCAACATACTCAGCCTTTGTGGTGGATTGGGCAATACTCGACTGCTTACGAGAAGACCAACAAATCAAAGAAGTACCCAATAAATGGTAAGTGCCAGAAGTGTTCTTCCTATCAATTCTACACCCAGCAAAATCCGCATCCGAATACCCAATTAGATCAAGAGATGAAGATGCAGAGTAGCAAAGACCAAACTCAACAATGTATTTGAGGTACCTGAAGATGCGCTTGACAGACTTACGATGAGTCTCCCATGGGGAAGTCTGAAAGCGAGCACAAAGACACACTGCAAAGAGAGCCGATCATGCTCCTGTACTCCATTTGGTCCACTGCTTCACAGTCTTCATCTGGGTCAATGCCGTTGTAGTGGACATTGGTGTAGTCAATGGCTTCACATTGACCATGTCGAACTTCTTCAGGAGATCCTTCGTGTACTTGGCTTGATGTATGAAAGTGCCTTGCTTGAATTGTTTGATTTGAAGTCCAAGAAAGAAGGTGAGCTTGCCCATCATCGACATCTGAAATTCACTTTCCATGGCTTCCTAAAATCTAGACACAAGAGCATGAGAGGAACCACAAAAGATGATATCATTCACGTATATCTGAACCATTAGAAATTCATTGCCATGCTTAAGAGTGAACAAGATTTTGTCAACACCCCCCATGACATACCCACGCTCTAGCAAGAAGGTCTTAAGCCTAGCAATAAACATAGGGTAGTTCACCTATGATGATTTATATGTAGGATGGGGGTATGCCTGAGATCGAGAGACGATGGTAACACAAGACGCCGATTTATATAGGTTTGGGCCTCCCGGAGGATAATAACCCTATGTCATATGTTCTATGGTATTTGTATTAATATGTCTAGATCTATGATCTAGACGAGGAGGCTAGACCTAGACGATGATGTCTGGTTCTATCTAATTGTGTCCCGTTGAGGGATCTCTAGTTGAGGGATTGTCTACTTGCCCCTTAAGGAGGAACCCTGCCCCGCCTTATATATCCGGGGGGACAGGTTTACATGGCGGAGCCCTAGTCGGTCTACTTTACATATCCAAGTGGGAGTCTACTTTGCTTTGCTTATATGTGAGGTACCCGGATGGTATGTATCATCGACAAGCCCTTGAGAGTCTTGCAAGCTGGTTGATAATCTTCAGTAGCTTCCCGACTGGTTCGTGCCATATATATAATGCTTCGACTTTATATCAGCGAGCTTGTATGGGTCTCAAGGATTTGAAAATGTCCCCGACAAATCAACTGGTGCACCTAATTAGGTGTAGCCCCCCGACTCTTGTATCATTTGTTATTGCAAATAATGCAACAGTCCAAAACAAGAATAGTCGTGTTGGCTCTCTTTAAGGAGAAATCGCTCGAATCATCAAATCCGAGTGATAAATAACTCAGTAGAATGACATCAATCAAAACCAAATGATAAATGACTTAGACGAGTGACTTCAATCACCATCGACTGGTAGATGACTCAAGCCAATGACTTCAATCATTGTCGAGTGCTATATGATATACTCGGATGACATCAATCACAGCCGAGTAATATTAAGTTCACACGAGACATCAATCACAACCAAGCAAACATGGCCTCATGACATCAATCATAGCCAAGTACTAAGTTACCATGACTTCAATCATGACTAGGTAACCTTCCCTTAAGAATGTTAATCACTTATATCTTTGAGCTTTATTTTCACTATTGTAGACTGACTTCAATCAGTCGAGTGATGCTCGATATTTCGCGTATATGACCATCAAGTCATAGCGACATGATCATCAAATCATGCTTTGAATAATTATGGCATCAACCATTTTTGATAAAGCACTTCTCTTCAAAGAAGCACAAATTGATAGAGTGACCATCAAGCCATTGTTATATGATCATCAAATCATATATTTTGATATATTGTGGCATCAACCATAATTTTGATAAAAAGTGCTTATCTTCAAAGAAGCCCCCAAGACAATCGCCGTTATGACTGGCAGTCGTACTCAAATCAGAATATCATGTCCGAGTGGTAGCGGCGCTCAATTCAAGATGATAAGGTCGAGTGAACAAGGCAGTCGAGGATGTTGTAGCCGCCAACCACTGATGTAGTAGAAATTATTCAAAGTCATGATGATTGAGAGACACCGATGGTCTCATATATGGCCGACCGATGGTGGTGGTCAGATGTGATGTGGCAGACCGATGGTGCCAGACGGAGCTGGTGTAGCGGACCGATGATGGCAGTCGAAACTGGCATAGTCGACTGATGAAGGCGGTCAGAGCTGTAAGCCGACCGATGAAAGCGAGAAAATCACTTTGTGTCGAGTGGTGTATTCGCCTATCCATCATAATATTCCTGACAATAAATGAAATTATAATAATTAGTTATATTTAACAATGTTTGCTTGATAGCTTATTTTTATAAGTCAACCAAATCAGTAACCTAAAAAGTCAAATTTGTATCCATTTTTCTCTACTAAGTAGATCGACTAGCGCATAGCAGCGTATCCACGTATTAGCAACCAGATTGATCCATCGTAGAATACTCTAAGGACCGAAGGCATACCGAGAGGGGGGGGGGTGAATCGGTAAGCCACTCACGACTCAAAATACTTCAATTTCGCTACCTAAGTCAAACAAGATAAAGAAACCCAAACAAGTCTAGTAGGCCCACACCCTTCACATGCTAGTGTTCATGATAAGATAAAATGCGGAAGCCAATCACACTAGACTATGCAAGCCACAAGTCACCCTAATCACTAGAGCACACAAATGCGGAATAGTAAAGAGAGGGTCAAGGAATGCTCATGATTTTTTCCCGAGGTCTCGGAAGGATGGTGCCTTCCCCTAATCCTCGTTGTACCACTCCCGCCGGAGTCCCGGTCCCTCCCGCCACCAAGTGGAGTTCTCGCCCATGAGCCCGCAATCACTCCTCGAGTGAAGACACGGTGTGCGTCACCGCTGCACAAAGCACAAGCTCGCCTCCCTTGAGAACTTGCCAGACTCCCCGAGCCGGCACGGGTGCTCACTAGCGATGCCCCTTCTAACGGCGGGCTCAAACCATGTACAAACGTGTGACGCCCTTCACAACCAATCATGATAGGCTCGATCACCGACACCTAACCGGTCTAGGCCTCACCATAGACCAAGAGTAACAATCTAGATCACACCCTCAAGGACACCCTAGCCTTAGATGTGCAAGATGCTCAAGCTACTCTTCTCTAGCACTCCCATGATATCCAATATCTACTCCTAGTGCTCTCTTCTTTTCCTCTTGGACCTTACCAAATGCTCTCAGGTATTCCATTGGCCAGGAGAGGTCTCCAAAACCCCAGCAATGAAGTTATATAGGCTCCTAGCCTCAAAGTTGCTCCATGAAATCAGCTTCCTGGGCACACTGACTGGACAGTCCGGTCACTACCTGACCGGACAGTCCGGTCAGTGCAACTCGATGCATAACTGGCTCTACCCCTGCTGAAACTCCAACTGACCGGATAGTCCAGTCACTGGATCGGACCGTCCAGTCCACTTTCTCTCTCCATTCCAGGACCCTCCGTGAAACGCACCTCTTCTGCCTTCTTGCACTCCTACTGACCGGATTGTCCGGTCAGCAGACCGAACCGTCCGGTCTGTATGGAGTCTCCTGCTGACAGAGTCTTGCTCCTCGCGCAGTCCTGGAAAACTCCCCATAGTGACCGTACAGTCTGGTCTCCACTGATCCCTCTGTCCGGTCTCTATGTCCAGAAGCTGAAACTCATCGTCCTCGCTTGACTTGGTTTCCCGGCTTCTCCGAACAGCTCCTTGGCTTCTCCACTATCACCTAGTGCCTGTGATTTCACCGAGCAACCTTGCACATCACCGACTAGACATGACCTAAGAGAATGACCAAGACCCCCTTGATAGTCCGGTTTTTCCTATGGACTCAAAGCCCTAACAACTACTCAAGTGTTCCAAACACTTGCACCATAGCTTGTTCTCCGCTTTGATCCATCTCCATCAACCCTTGGACTCCATCAAGTTAACAAGCCTCCATGCTTGCGGTCATTGTCATCAATCGCCAAGGGCACCATCATCCACATGATTTTCAATAGAGTTAAGAGATTATTCCTACAAAGACAACACTCGTGTAGATGTTAGCCCACAATTTCATAGTTGTCATCTATCACCAAAACATCCATACCACGGGGATCCAATCATCAATGGTCATGAAGCTTACAATCTCCCCCTTTTTGGTGATTGATGACAGCCACTACTTAATTGAAAAACTGTAATGAATAACCAAACTAAACAAGTTACACAAAGATCGAGAGGAACCATAACAACATATGAGAGAAACGCATAAGGTCCTACCCAATCAAACATCATCTAGAGATATAAGGAAAAGAGTGAAAAGCATACTCTAGATGAAACATGGATGCATGTGATGGCAATATATTGAATGAAAGCATAAGGACATACAATGCAAGGCATAAATGATGAGATGCAATAAGTTAGCATGGCAATGCATAAGAATTAAAAACAAGCATCGATCATCATGATATCATACACAGGCATACAAGATAATCAATAAATACAAGCACTGCATATGAGAAGGAAATAAACCAAGTGAGATCAAAATGAGTCAAACACAAGCGAATGAAATCCATGACTCATCATAATCCATGAACAATGAATAACTCCTCCAAAAAAGAACCAAATGGTCTATCTCCCAAAACCTCGTAGCTCCCCCTAGATACAAGCTACTCTTGATCGTAACAAGATCACACTCCCACTCCCCCTAGACCTAATGTCTTCTCCCCCTTTGGAAACAAGCACCAAAAAGCCAAAAAGGCGGGAAAAGATGAACATCTAAGCACTCGTGGTCGAAGGAAGTGGTGCAGCGATGTCCTCTGTGGGCTCTGCTCCTGGCTACTCCTGAGGTAGATCCTACTGTGCTCCCTAAGCCTATGCTGCCTGAGCATCTAGCTGCTCAAAAAAACCAAGGTCTACAGGCGACTCAGACCCATTATCCTGTGCTGCTGTAGTGACCGTGGCAGTCTCCTGAGCTGACGTCTGGAGTACAATGAGGTCTACCACGTCCTGCTGAGTGAAACCTCCATGGACACGATCCTCTACTGCCTGAGTAGTAAGAGTGGAAACAGTGGCAGTAAGAGGTGGAGCTGAAGCTATCGCTGACTCTGGGGCGGTCTGGGAGTCTGCACGAGTAGTGTGCACAATGTCTGAGAACAGACTCCTAACCGGTACATGCTGTAAGATGGAGTGTCCTGCCATCTACGAGCTCGACAAGTGTGAGGGTGAGACAAACAACGCTGACACAGAGAAGGCTGGCACGGGAGAGAGCTGCGCTGAGGAGAAAGTCTGTCCTGCTCCCCCTGTCAGTAAGACCCCTAAGAGTGACAGTCCACTGGACTGTGCTATCATCAGTGCAGTGAAGGGTCCTGGCTGAGTCTGCAGCTGCTGGAACTGAGGAAACACTGAAGGTTCTGGCTGCTGATCGGCCTGCCTCTGAGTAAGCTCTGTCATCTGAGTCACTAGAGCGAAGACAAGGGCCATCTACTGGCGCTAAAGATCTGCATGTCCTTTGATAAGCTCCATCATCTGATGTCTGTCCACTAACACACACTACATAAACTCTCCCAACCGTCCTGCTAGTGCTGTCACTGTGACAGTGTCCTTAGACTGCGAACCAGTCAGCTGAGGAGGCGCTCCTGTGCTGGCTGACTCAGGAACCACCGTCTCTGGCTGAGCTACCTGCTCCTGAAGTACCGGTGACTCCTGCTCCTCCTCTCCTATGTGCTGGCTGGAGGTAGACTGGGGTCCCCTGGGGACTCTAGGTGAGTAGCTGGTGGTCATCTAAGGGAAAACGTCATACTGCTCCTCCGTCACTAGGCCCATCCTCCTCAAGAGATAACAGATATAGGGCCCGTAGACCAAGTGACGTGCTCCAACCCTCTCAGAAATGACCTCCTCTATCTCTCCAATGAAAAGGTCCACTAGGTCAAAAGTCTGCCTCCTCAAGATGGCTGCTACAGCCCACTGATGTAATAGCGTGAACTCCTCTCTGTAGCCAGGCCTGGGAATGATAGTCCTGGTGACTATCGCTCTCACCAGCTTAGCCTCTGCAGTGAGTCTAGCAGGGCCTCTCTCAAAACCTGTAGTGTGGGGTGGTGGGAAAGCAATCGACACAAGGTCGTCTGAAGGCAGCTTCCCTCCCTGAGGTTTGCGAGGTGGCTCCAGTGTACCGTAGGCACTCCTGTAAAGCTGGAAGTCTGAAGTCGGGAGTCCTAGGTGGGAGATCAGGTCCTCCCTGGTGACTTGCTGTGGCTGCCCTCTAAGTAGAAACCAGATCTCTGAGCGATCTCTGGCAACCCACAACATAGCGTAGAAGTCAAGGACCACGTCCTCCCTGAACCTGAGTGGAGCAGTGACTAGCTCAGCCAGTCCTGGCAGCTATGAGAAGTACTGCTCCATGTCCGTGCCTGGTAGGTGGTGTACTGCTGCGGTACAAGCACCCTATCTCTCGTTCTCAAGGCAATGCAGCGTCTCAAGCCCTCTCCTATCCTCCACTAGAGCATCGTCCAGTACCTCTCTCCAGCCGCGAGGTCTCGGGGAACTGGCACCCACTACTCGAAAAAGACAAACCAAAGTGCCTTAAGGTCCTTTGCAGGAACCTTGAGGATATCCGGCTCCCCGGCTTGCTGAACAAGTATCTGCAGCCTCCTCATGCACACCTCACAAGTGCACCTCTGGTCTCCTGCCCGGTGAGCTGTCCTCTGGGGAACAGTCTGCTCTAGCTCCTCCTCTGACTCCTCCTCCTCAACCAGCTCCTCAGACTCTGACTCTAAGGTCTCCTCCTCTCCAGTCTCCTCCTCCTCAGACTCCTCCTCCTGCTGTCTAGAGGATCCCTGATCCGTAGCTCTCGACGATCTCCCCTGACGGGAAATCGGAGTACGTTGCGTCCATGGTGGTAGTACCACTCCGACAGCTAGAGGTGCTATCCTCTGCCTGGTGCTCCTCCTCATACCCTGTGCCTCACGAGGCTACTCTAGGATCAAGCGTGATCCCGGAGTCCTCCGTGACTGATCCATGGAATCTAGGTGCCTGGCCACTCTCCTGGCTCTCTCTGACTCTGGATCCAGTCTTGGTCTCTTCTTGGTCTTGGGCTTCTTAGGCATCTTCCCCTTTCCCTTGTCCTGTCCTGACCCTGCCATCTCTGTCTGCTGCTGTTGTCACTGCACGCACATAGGTGTAGATGGGATAAGCATAGAGTCCTAATACATCTACAAGCAAAGCACCGCTAGGAAAGAATGCACAATAGAAATCCTAGCACTAAATGAAGGACATGATCACCAGACTATTACGTAGAGTAACAACAGTGATCACCGACTACATGTGGCTAGTGCGAGTCATCTAGTGTACAGTCAAATAATGACAATAAATCTAACTGTAGACTAGACAGGAGACAAACCCTAGAATTGCAATTAACAGATATGCAGATAATTACTCGGAAATGTAGGGCATAAACGATGAATTGAGGAAAGTAGCAATACCCTAGGAAGAGTGTCAACATGCCAAGAACAAAGGAACACCGTGAGCACTCTCCGATCACCGAAAAACTTGAACTTTTGGCTTGCCGGCAATGGAGGTGGAGGGGGAAAACTCGGCTCTGGACTCGCTCTATGCGCGCACGGTGGAGCTGCTGCTGCCGACAGCGGCGAGGGGGCAAGCGACGGCGGCGGCTCTCGACGGAGGCTACACAGGAAGGGAAGCGTGGGCGCGATACGAGTGGAGATGGCGGCACGCGGTGGCGGCACTGCTGTGGTTGCAAGCGACGGGCGTGCGCGTGGGCGAGGCCAGGCGGAGGCACAGGGCGGGCGGCGGCTCTGGAAGGTGAGGTGATTGTTGACGGTCCTTAAATGCAAAATATGACCGTCGTTTACCCGCAAGAATCACACAATTTGATCACCACCTTAGTGGTAGGAATTTATTGCTAATTATTTCCACAAGTTTTGGTGACTTTGTGTATGCAGGAACCAACCCATGGAGTTTAAATAAAATTCAAGGAAATTCAAGGAGAAAGCACACTTCCGGCCAATCAGGAGCAAGCACACGGATTAAGGAGCCCACCTTCAGCGCTTAATCGACGTAACTCCCTGTAATACCGCGCAAACCGTTGTCAGGGCCCATAGGACAGCCACCTGGAGAATGCACAGGTCAGGAGGGGCCACCCCCAGGTCGGCCGACCTGGTCAGGTCGGGCGACCTGGCCGGGCGCCCTCTCCGCCTGGGCTTCCACGTGTTGGCTCCTCAGGACTCCCTGATGGCGGTTTGGGGGGATTCCGTGGCGGTTACTCCTCTGAAACCGACGTTAGGAGGCTATAAATAGAGGGTGAGGGCCTTCACTCCAACACACACTCAAGATTGAAGATTTAGTGCTCCTCTTGCAAAGGCCAAGTGCTACTTAGCTAGTGCTTAGATTAGGAAGAGAGTGGAGTAGAGTTTGGACGAGGCTTGGGCTTGTCTTCGCCTTCTCCACGCTTGTACTTCGACGACATTTGCCAATCATAGTAAGTGTCGAGATTTCCCCTCTTGCAGTTTACTTTTTACTTTAATTAAGTTATAGTTCTAGCTTGTGAGCTCGTTCATCGCTCTAAGTTCTTAGGGTGCCTTAGCCTGAATATTCGTTGCTAGAAGGTTAAGGTAGTAATCGATCGCATAGACGTGGTGTCTAGACAGGAGGTTACCTTTGATTATTCGTTAGTCTACTGGTTCGTTGAGGTAGGCGGCAGGTGGTGACAGCTCTGTCCGTCCTCTGAAATCCTCCCCGCTAGGCTAGTGCGTAGGCTCTTGGCGGAAGTCGCCTGTGGATGCAGGGGTAAGTCCGTGCCCAACGCGAGCAAACTAGAGCATAGCTTAGTTAACGTAGGAACCTGACTCTTGGGACATCCTCTCTGTCCTCTGCCTATCTTAATCAATCTTTGTGTCCTTGGGTGATTTAGTCCAACGATAGACACACACGTTCCTCGTGATTCGATACCCCGGAATACTCTGGGTGAAGTGCTACATCGGTCTTCCGTGCGCTTGCGGATTTATTCATAGACGTAAGAAAAACCAACAAGCATTTCTGGCGCCGTTGCCGGGGAACGGTTGCTGTTTTATCTGCGGACCCTACTCACCCTCGTATCCCTTTTTATCTTTCTTTTATTTCTTTCCTTATCCCTACCATGGAGCAACCTTCTATCCAATCCTTCTCTGCTCCAAGGGGCGAGTTCTACGAGCCACCTTCATCTTCAAAACCAATCCTTTCAGATGGCTTCGAACTCTGCCCAGGCTTTATAGCCATGGTTCAGGCACAACCTTTCTCGGGGGTAGAAAACGAAAACCCACACCATCACCTGCGAGAATTTGAGCAATTGTGCTCGTGCATCCAAATCAGGGGTATGACACAAGAGACTCACAAATGGAAGTGGGTTCTTCCCAATGTCACGAATGGTGACTGGAAAGAGCTCCGGGACAAATTTTGTCTTGTGTTCTTCCCAATGTCACGAATCGTTTCTCTCCGTAGAGAGGTCTTCAACTTCGAGCAGGCCGAGAAAGAATCCTTAGGCACAGCTTGGGCTAGGTTCTCGCTTTTAGTGAAATCCAGTCCTGACTTGTCTATACCCGATCCCATGCTGCTACAGCATTTTCGGATGGGTCTCAACAAGGAATCTGCCCAATATCTTGACATAGCCGCCGGAGGTTCATTCATACACAAAACGGTCTCAGAAGGAAGAACCATCCTAGAACGCATTCTAGAAAATACCTCTTTCCTTGAGCCCACCAAACCCCCTTGCAAAGAAGCTACGCCGAGCCAGGAGACTCTCCAGCTAGCCGAATCTGACCCTGCTTCTTGCACATCTCAAGACTTAGCTAGTGAGCCTCCTCCTGAACCAGGAAATTCGGATGATGAAGAAATTCAGCCGTCCGAATTCCCTTTCATCATCGAGGATGATCTTTTCAAAGATTTCGGTAACACCTCGATGTATGCCATCCAACGAAAGCCTCAAACACCAGTTCCTTCCCCTGAACCTATAAAAGAACAATTCCTTAGGGACTCAGTGAAAGAACTAACAGCCATCATGAGTGATGAGTGGTCCCGAGAAAATGAGCAATGTTCCGAACTTGTTCGGATTATCTCACCCTCTACTACCATTCCTTGTACGGTTAGAGGCAGAGCTGTGGATGTCTGGTATAATCCCACCGTAGGAATAAACATCGTTTCCGACTCCTTTGCCTTTGAGGTATTAGGAGACGAACCTCTGCTTCCTACGCAAAAGACCTTCAAAAGCCCTACCGGAGCCATCCTAGAAGGTTACGGGATTCTAAACAATGTGTCGATACGACACAAAGACGCTGAGGCCCTTCTGAACTTTCATGTCTTTGAGGTCCCAAGCTTTGATGTCCTCATCGGGCTTCCTCTAGAAAAACTCTTTACGGCAGCCTCATCCGGTAACCTCAGTGTCAACATCGGAGGAAAGGCTCTCTCAATCCCAATCTCCCGTTCGCGAAACACCATCGCTGAATTTCCTGATGAGAGTGACCTAACCGAAGAGGTGAAAGTGATTTCCCCTTTCGACCCTCCCGATACCCTCCTTGACCAAGACACCGATCTTTTTACAGAAGAGGAGGATGATCTACAGGAAACTCTCGAGCTTCCTGAAGATGAACCACCGACTCGACCTCCCATCGAGTTAAAAACCTTACCCCCTGGCCTACGCTACACTTTCCTACATGGTGACACGGAGTCCCCTGTCATCATTAGTGATAAGCTTTCGGAGGAGGAAACCAAGAAGCTGATCTCTGTCTTAGAGAAACATCGCTCTGTCTTTGGGTACTCCCTCCAAGACCTAAAGGGAATTAGTCCCACTCTCTGCACCCATCGCATCCCTCTTGACCCCGAGAGTACACCTTCTAGGGAATCTCAGAGGAGGTTAAATAATGCTATGCACGAGGTTGTGAAGAAGGAAGTTCTAAAACTTCTGCATTCAGGGATCATATATCCCGTACCTCATAGTGAGTGGGTGAGCCCGGTACATGTAGTGCCGAAGAAGGGAGGTATGACGGTCGTTAAGAACGATAAGAACGAGCTTATTCCCCAACGTACCGTCACGGGATGGAGGATGTGTATCGATTACAGAAAACTCAAGAAGGCAACAAAGAAGGATCATTTCCTGCTACCCTTCATCGATGAGATGTTAGAACGGTTGGCAAACCATTCCTTCTTCTATTTCCTTGATGGGTATTCTGGTTATCATCAGATTCCTATCCATCCCGATGATCAGAGTAAGACCACCTTCACGTGCCCGTATGGAACGTATGCCTACCGGAGGATGTCTTTTGGGTTGTGTAATGCACCCGCCTCTTTCCAACGGTGTATGATGTCCATATTCTCGGACATGATCGAGGAAATCATGGAAGTCTTCATGGATGACTTCTCAGTCTATGGGAAGACCTTCGATCACTGTCTCGAGAACTTGGACAGGGTCTTGACTCGATGCCAAGAAAAGGACCTGGTACTTAATTGGGAAAAAGTGCCACTTTATGGTCCAAGAAGGCATAGTGCTAGGGCACTTAGTGTCCGAGAGAGGGATCGAGGTGGATAAGGCAAAAATAGAAGTTATCGAGCAACTTCCACCTCCGATCAACGTCAAGGGTATTCGTAGCTTTTTGGGGCATGCTGGGTTCTATCGACGATTCATCAAAGACTTTTCGAAAATCGCTAGACCCCTCACCAACCTCTTAGCTAAGGATGCGCCTTTTGACTTTGAAGATGAGTGCTTGAAATCTTTTCATCTCTTGAAAAATGCACTCATCTCAGCTCCCATCATCCAACCCCCTGATTGGAAGCTGCCCTTTGAAATCATGTGCGATGCTAGTGACTATGCCGTAGGGGCCGTTCTCGGCCAAACTAAGGACAAGAAGCATCACGCAATAGCCTACGCTAGCAAAACCTTGACAGGAGCACAGCTCAACTACGCTACCACGGAAAAGGAGCTCCTCGCTGTGGTTTTTGCTATCGATAAGTTTAGATCTTATTTAGTTGGAGCAAAGGTAATTGTTTACACTGATCATGCTGCACTAAAGTACCTGCTCGCTAAAAAAGATGCTAAACCAAGGCTCATCAGATGGATCCTCTTACTCCAAGAATTTGATCTTGAAATAAAAGATAAGAAACGAGTAGAGAATTCCGTAGCAGATCATCTATCTCGTATGCAAGTCACTAACATGCAGGAACTACCAATCAACGACTTCCTACGAGATGATATGCTGTTAAAGGTTGCGGACTCCACACCCTGGTATGCAGATATCGTGAATTTCATGGTTACAGGGTATGTTCCGCCGGGGGAAAACCGAAAGAAGCTGGCCTATGAAAGTAGGCGACACCTTTGGGACGACCCATTCCTCTACAGGGTCTGTGCTGATGGTCTGTTGCGGCGATGCATCCCCACCATTGAGGGTGCACAGATAATTGAGAAGTGCCATGCAGCTCCATACGGAGGACACTACGGCGTGTACCGGACGCAAGCAAAAATCTGGCAAAGTGGTTTCTATTGGCCGACGATGTATGAGGACACCAAGGAGTACATCAGGAGGTGCAGGAGATGCCAGAAGCATGGAGGAATCTCATCTCGCAACGCGATGCCCTTGACATACAACCTGCAAGTCGAACTTTTCGACGTCTGGGGCATCGACTTCATGGGACCCTTCCCAAGGTCCTATGATTGCGAGTATATCCTGGTGGCAGTCGACTACGTGTCAAAGTGGGTTGAAGCATTGCCATGCAGAGCTGCAGATGCAAAGAGCGCACGGAAGATGTTCTATGAGATCATTTTCCCACGCTTTGGGGTACCAAGGATGGTGATTAGTGATGGAGGTTCACACTTCACGGACAAAGGATTCCGACACTTCCTGAGGGAACTCGGTTCCGACCATAACATTGCTACTCCATACCATCCCCAGAACAGCGGTCAGGGAGAGACCTCGAACAAGCAAATCAAGAACATCCTGCAGAAAACAATGGAGGAAATGGGATCGGGATGGAAGAATAAGTTGCCAGATGCACTATTGGCATATCGCACTGCATACAAGACCTCCATAGGCATGTCTCCATTCCAGCTGGTCTACGGCAAGACTTGCCATCTGCCGGTAGAACTGGAACACAAGGCATACTGGGCAATAAAGAAGTGGAATATGGATTCCAAGGAAGCAGGAAGGCACAGGATGAAGCAAATTTCTGAGCTGGAGGAATGGAGAGAAAAGGCGTATCACAGTGCCAGGATCTATAAAGAAAAGACCAAGAAATGGCACGACAAAAGGATACAGCCAAAGGAGTTCAACCCTGGAGACAAGGTGCTACTCTTCAACTCAAGAGTGAAGCTGTTCGGCGACGGGAAGCTGCGAAGCAAATGGCTTGGGCCATATCTCGTCATCGACGTCGCGACACATGGAGCGGTCACACTCCAGGACAAGGACGGGAACGTGTTTAAGGTAAACGGCCATCGACTTAAACTCTTTTACGATTCTATTAAAAGTGTAGGAGTTGAGGAGGACGTAGTCAATTTAATTGACTTCCGGGCCTACCCATAGCCTTTACAGGCACCTAAACTTAGAATCAAATTAAATTGCCGTACTTTTCCCCCTCCTTGGACCTCCCTTAGGCAGCCCACGAAGCAGCAGCCCCAGGGGGCCCACCACCAGGTCGGCCGACCTGGCCAGGTCGGGCGACCCCCTGGTGGCGCCGCCGCTTCCCGTTTTTCTCTCACGCGTTCCTCCAACTTCCCCCTTCGCCCTAATCGGAGATTCTCACGGAGAATCGCGAATATACCGTCGGGGGACTCTCCTTTTAAGCAGAGGGGAGCGATGCTTTTCTCTCATCCCTAACCTTCCTGTGAACCTCTTCCAGAACCCCCAACTTCGTCATGGCCAAAAAGAGCACTTCCCAGGCTTCCTTGACCAGCTCCGCCCTTGCCCTTAGCGGGGAAATCACCCCCGCTAACCAAATTGTCCCGACCAACCTCGATCTCACCCTTGCCGAGATCGTTGAGCCTCTCGCCATTGAGCCTCCCCTGCGCCGCGAAGAGGAAAGGACAGGCCGTACACGGTTTGCTGAACGGCGCAGCCCTTCCGCCACCCGCACATCGCAGCGGGCACTTTCGCCGACCCCGGCATGCACCATGAAGACGCGGGGAACGTCGCCTGTACGGCGTCCTACCCCCGACATCAAGAGGCCGACGACGGGCGCTCTGGTGCCCCGCAAGATGACACCCACCCATCGTCTCCACAACGGGGATCCCTCTGCTCTCCTGCCTGGGGAACACCTCGTGGAGACGCTACGGGCAGGGATGGGTCGCCATTCGGGTACAAGTACCGGATGGACTACATCCCCACGTCGCCAGAGCGGAAGGGACGGTTCACCAGCACCGGACCGCGCACCGGACCGGGCAAGGGGAAAGTGCTCTTCCCCAAGCTCACTTCAGAGGACAAGCGGGAGATGGAGGAATCCATCGACTCCTCCCCGCGGAAGACCATCAGCCGCTTCCTCGACCCCCCGCCAATCACAGCGGAGGGCGGCCACTACCAGGACAGAGGGGACGAGGCGACAGGTCCCTCCAAGGCCAAGCTTGCGCAGGACGTTCTCCTCCTACGGGCGGAGAATAAGAGGCTGGCCAACAAGTTGGCGGAGGAGTTGGTTGATCGTGCTCAACTTGAGGATCGTGTGCAACGCCTCGAGGAGGGTATGAAAGACCTCCGCCGTGGCTTATGCGCTAAGATGGAGCGCATTTGTAGCCACATGGGAGAGCCCGACTTATATAAGGGCAAATGAATAGGCTCTCCCATATAGTTTAGGAAAATAGGCGCTTAGTTTCCCTTTTTAGATTTTCTTCGTTTATTTCATTAAAATGAAATGTGCCTATGATAAAGAATTGAATAATGGAACTCACTGAGCCCATAAAGCCGGTGGGGTCCACCTTTGCTTTCACACTTTTTCCTTTTTGTTTGTGTCAAATAAAAAGAAGTCAGGAAACAAGTGTGGAGGAGGATTTGCGAAGTACAAACGCGCAAACGGACGGTCTACCCTGAGAAATACGTTGCACAGGGCGACACGAAGCGACACGACGAACCAGGGGACCAGAGGAGCATCTCCCAGGTCGGGCGACCTGACCAGGTCAGCCGACCCAGGCCTGGCTCCCCTCGGACCCCCACTTGGTCCATACTCTGGTTTGCACGTTTACTTCCCATTCCTCCCTGCCTCTCTGCTTATTTTCTCCTTGAATATGGAAAAATTAATAAATACTAAAAACCTGAATTCTCTCCATAATTCATTCTTTTTTATTTATCATCTTGCATGCCCCTTATTCCTAGAATGTTTGCCTGAATTTCCATGACTATATCTTTAGGAAAACATGCTACCTAGGACTATTGATTTATGTGATATGAATAGACTTTATGAATCTTCACTCTTATGCTTATAACTTGGGATTTTCTTTTGAAAATGATAAATTTGAATGCCAACTCCTCAATGATAAAATTTATCCTACCAAGGCCAAATTTTGCTTATTAAAGATTGTGCTCTTTTGTGCTACTTATTAATTTGTTGAGCCTTGTCAAAATTTTGAGACCCAAATTGAGATGCCTGTTATGCTTCATTTATCAAGTCTGTGTGCACATCCTATGCTAAAACTTCTACACTGGAAGTTAGCATCTCCACCATCCATGAAAATAAAATACTCCAGTTCTACATACTTCCCTCCGTATTTTGTTGCAAAAAGAGTTATGGGCTATCTAGTTTCCAAAAAAAAAAGAGAGAAAAGAAAAGAAAGAAAGATAGCCCATGATCTCATTTCAATGAGGGAATATTCAAAGGAGTATCCATCTTCCATCTACCAAATAAATGTGCACAGACTTGACTTATGAATCATGACTTGTTTTTCTCTTTGGATCCGAATTTTGACTTAGCAAGATATGAATTATAAGTATGCCACCATTTCAATCCTATTCTTGAGCTCCACATATACCATATTTAGAGATAGGACATGAAAGGCACAATGCCTCGGTGAGGAAAATACACCTTTGAGCGACTGAGAGAATCATTTGAGGAGTATGGCTACTATTCTTTGATTGTGAAAATCTTTTCGAAAACCCAAGTTACATAAGCAGAAGGAGCTGAGTTTTCGGAGTCAAGATTCGTTCCATTCATCAATATCCAAAGAAGGCATGCTAGACACTTCAAAAGCTCATGGAGATACAAGGTAATGCCTGGAATAATTTGCATGCTAGATTTGATTTATCAAGGTTTGAATTATCACTTAGTCCTTAGTCTTTAGTCCTTTACTCGAGGACGAGCAAAGGCTAAGTGTGGGGGAGTTTGTTGACGGTCCTTAAATGCAAAATATGACCATCATTTACCCGCAAGAATCACACAATTTGATCACCACCTTAGTGGTAGGAATTTATTGCTAATTATTTCCACAAGTTTTGGTGACTTTGTGTATGCAGGAAGCAACCCATGGAGTTTAAATAAAATTCAAGGAAATTCAAGGAGAAAGCACACTTCCGGCCAATCAGGAGCAAGCACACGGATTAAGGAGCCCACCTTCAGCGCTTAACCGATGTAACTCCCTGTAATACCGCGCAAACCGTTGTCAGGGCCCATAGGACAGCCACCTGGAGAAAGCACAGGTCAGGAGGGGCCACCCCCAGGTCGGCCGACCTGGTCAGGTCGGGCGACCTGGCCGGGCGCCCTCTCCGCCTGGGCTTCCACGTGTTGGCTCCTCAGGACTCCCTGATGGCGGTTTGGGGGGATTCCGTGGCGGTTACTCCTCTGAAACCGACGTTAGGAGGCTATAAATAGAGGGTGAGGGCCTTCACTCCAACACACACTCAAGATTGAAGATTTAGTGCTCCTCTTGCAAAGGCCAAGTGCTACTTAGCTAGTGCTTAGATTAGGAAGAGAGTGGAGTAGAGTTCGGAGGAGGCTTGGGCTTGTCTTCGCCTTCTCCACGCTTGTACTTCGACGACATTTGCCAATCATAGTAAGTGTCGAGATTTCCCCTCTTGCAGTTTACTTTTTACTTTAATTAAGTTATAGTTCTAGCTTGTGAGCTCGTTCATCGCTCTAAGTTCTTAGGGTGCCTTAGCCTGAATATTCGTTGCTAGAAGGTTAAGGTAGTAATCGATCGCATAGACGTGGTGTCTAGGCAGGAGGTTACCTTTGATTATTCGTTAGTCTACTGGTTTGTTGAGGTAGGCGGCAGGTGGTGACAGCTCTGTCCGTCCTCTGAAATCCTCCCCGCTAGGCTAGTGCGTAGGCTCTTGGCGGAAGTCGCCTGTGGATGCAGGGGTAAGTCCGTGCCCAACGCGAGCAAACTAGAGCATAGCTTAGTTAACGTAGGAACCTGACTCTTGGGACATCCTCTCTGTCCTCTGCCTATCTTAATCAATCTTTGTGTCCTTGGGTGATTTAGTCCAACGATAGACACACACGTTCCTCATGATTCGATACCCCGGAATACTCTGGGTGAAGTGCTACATCGGTCTTCCGTGCGCTTGCGGATTTATTCGTAGACGTAGAAAAACCAACAGTGATGACGGCGAAATCGGCGGAGGTGACGTCGGCGAGGTCAGCGTGGCGGGGGCAAGACCTAGGCGTTGGAATCGAACGAGGATGAAGCCAAATCAGTTCTGACCGATTTTGACCTAGGTCAAATCATAACCGACGGCCGAGATCAATCAAGGCATGATCGACGGCTCAGATCAGGTAGCGTGATGCGCGATCAACCGAACTGACTGGACTATCTGGTCTCTACACCAGACTGTCCGGTCAGGACGGGATCTGCTAGCCACTACAGACCGTTCTATCCGGTCTCTACGACCAGACTCCCCCTAGGCACTGTTCCCAGTGCCACTGACCAGACTGTACGGTCTAAAGACCATACCGTACGGTCACTTCCAGAATTTACTGAGTCAAGGACTTTCTCCATTTTCCAAGTGCCATCGCTAAACACACAAAAGAACACCGCACTTGGAATGTAGAGGGAACTCTCAAACACTCATTTTCAAATAGTGGCACTCTATGGCCTTATAGTTTTCGCAAATGCCAAATGAAAGATCGAGCTAATAAGAACCAAGGCAAATAAGAAACAAAGGGGTATGTATGAGCCTTAGTCCATGAACCGCGTGAGTAGATTTACCCACAGAGTTCATAAGAGCTTGCTCAATGGGCATGAAGCACAATCCTTTCCTTTGGTCACACTTACAGAGATGTAATCTCATATAAAGCATGAGGCACAAGTATCTCCAAATGTGTCAAGCCTCCTTTGTGTTTCCTATATGATGCATGCAACAAGCAATTTACATATGCAATGAAAGTAAACATGCCATGTGAATGCAAGCAATATTAAGAACAAGACACAAAGGAAACCTAACAATGTAATGTTTGAACCCCTCCCAAGCTTACTCACTATAAGCCATGCCCTTGCCTTGAGAGAAGTCAAACCACCATCTCAAGCACTCCCCCTTGCTTATAGCTATCTTCGATGGGTTAGATATTGACTAATTTTTATGTGATTTTTCTTTTAGTTATTTACACATGCATGGATACAAAGCATACTAGTCACAAAGGAGTCCTAATTACCATCCAATGCAAGAGAAAGAAAAAACACACTACAATTACCAAGAACTAACACAGTTACCTCCCTTATGAGTAGATAGGTCATTGAGGTCCATGTCACTTGTGGTGGACTTCATATGATCTTCATGAAAGCACTCGGTCCACCACCACCACCATCTAGGTCATATTCTTGGGCACCCACTTTTATGTAGCCGATCTCTCAAGATCAACAATGCACTTAGGCACCCATATGCTCTTGACCTTCCTCTTCTTGTTTGGTGGTCCCGAAGCCTTAGCTTTCACCTTGCCATCCTTGTTCCTGAAAAGCTTGAAATGTGTGTTCTCATGGAACAAGTTCGCATTAGGAAAAACAATGGAATTTCTCACCATGGGACAATCCTTAGTGGTGTGGCCATCCTTGCAACACCTCTCGCAATAGTAGTGTCGACGAGAAGGGGTTTTATCCATACGGGGATGGAATCACTCGTCCCTATGATGTCGATGGCGGTGGGATTTGTGCCAAGTCCACGATGGGAGACATTGTTCACAAGGTTCCTCCCAAGGATCTCCTTGTGGATGGCTCTACCTCGTGTGAGCCTCTCAAATCCGTCCATCACCATCTTCCTCTCTTCCTCGAGCTTGTGATATTCCTTCAAAACAAGTGGCTCAAGAGAAGAAACCTCAACCGAGGTGGTTAGTTCATCACACATAATAGAAACATCATTCTTAGATAAACTAGAGGAGGGAGAGGTAAGGTTCTCAACATTGATGGCCTCATAAGTGATCTCAAGGGTCTTGTACTTCCCATGAAGCTCTACATGATCACCCTTGAGTTTGCAATAACTCTTGTTTAGGGCATCATGAGATGTGACAAGGTCCTTGAGCTCACTCTCAAGCTCACCAACATGGTCCTTAGCCAACTTACACTCTTTTCTTACAACCTCCAACATCTTGGACTTCTTGATGGCGATGTTGCAGGCTTGCTCAAGCATGCTCCGCAACTCAGCACACATGTGCTCCTCATCATCGCTATCATCGCTGCTCTCATCCTCACTCTCCCCAAGTTGGCTCGCGGCCATGAGGCATGTGGAAGGTGGAGGAAGAGCTCATGGAGGTGTAGTCTTGATCATGGCTAGATCGGCCACTTCTTCATCACTTGAGGACGAGGACTCATCACTTGAATTATCGCTTGTCCACTCTCCAACAAGTGCCTTGCGAGAGAACTTCTTCTTGTAGTCTTGATCTTCGCCTTTGCTTTTGCTCTTGTCTTTGTTGAAGTATCTCTTCTTCTTGTGCTTGGTCTTGGGATCTTCTTCTTCTTCTTCACTTGAATCTTGTGACTTGAATGCTTCTTTCTTGGGCTTTGGGCACTCTCGGACAAAGTGATTCTTTGGGCCACAATTGAAGCGCTTGCCTCTTGACTTGGAAGCAAACTTGTTCTTGAAGTTCTTCATCTTTCTCATGAGAAGAGTTAAGTCTTCGGTCAAGTCACCCTCATCATCATCTTCTTCATCATCATCCTCAATGATCACCTTCTTCTTGTTCTTCTTGCTCTTGCTAGATTCTTGCTTGTCAGCCGATAGAGCAAGATTGGATGGTTGAGGATCATCCAACCCCAATTGATAGCTCTCAGGCGGTGATCTTACCAACTACTTCCTTCATGGTCTTGGTCTTGAGGTCACCTTGCAAGATGAAGGTGATGATGGACTCGTACTTGGGGTCTTTGAATAGCCTCAAGAATCTTCTTATCACCTCGACAGGCTTCATCTTGAAATCATCTCCAAGTGCATTGATCTCCTCCACAAGTACATGAAAACAAGAATAAATAGTGTTAGCTCTCTCATGTGGTAATATAGTGAAGTGATCATACTTGTTCTTCAGCACATAGTATCTTTCCTCTTTGACATCACTGGTGCCCTCATAGAGCCTCTGAATCTCAGTCCAGATACCATGTGTTGTAGTACTAGAATCTAGCTGAGAAAAAACATCCTTAGAAATGCAAGCAAACTAAGCATTCTTGGCCTTAGCATTACACTTAATGTAGTCAGGCTCAAGTGGCTTCACATTGGCATCGGACTCGTGAGTGACCAACCTTGTCTCTGGATCAAGGGACTGAAGGTAGGCTTGCATGCGAGCCTTCCATTAAGCATAGTCCTCACCATTGAATATGGGAACACTCCCCGCCAGTCCCGGCATCCTTACTCAAGGCGGTGAAGCCTCAAAGATGAGCACTTGGCTCTGATACCACTTGTAAAGGACCGAAGGCGTACCGAGAGGGGGGGGGGATAAATCCATAAGCCGCTCACGACTCCATACTTCAATTTTGCTACTTAAGTCTAACAAGATAATGAAACCCAAACAAGTCTAATAGGCCAAGACCCTACACATGCTAGTGTTCATGATAAGATAAAATGCGTAAGCCAATCACACTAGCCTATGCAAGCCACAAGTCACCTTACTCACTAGAGCACACAAATGTGGAATAGTAAAGAGAGGGTCAAGGAATGCTCATGATTTTTTTCCGAGGTCTCGGAAGGATGGCGCCTTCCCCTAATCCTGGTTGGACCACTCCTGCCGGAGTCCCAGTCCCTCCCGCCACCAAGTGGAGTTCTCGTCCATGAGCCCGCAATCACTCCTCGAGTGAAGACACGGTGTGTGTCACCACTGCACAAAGCACAAGGTCGCCTCCCTCGAGAACATGCCGGACTCCTCGAGCCGGCACGGGCGCTCACTAGCGATGCCCCTTCCAACGGTGAGTTCAAACCATGTACAAACGTGTGACGGCCTTCACAACCGATCACGATAGGCTCGATCACTGACACCTAACTGGTTTAGGTCTCACCATAGACCAAGAGTAACATTCTAGATCACACCCTCAAGGACACCCTAGCCTTAGATGTGCAAGATGCTCAAGCTATTCTTCTCTAGCACTCCCATGATATGCAATATCTCCTCCTAGTGCTCTCCTCTTTTCCTCTTGGACCTTACCAAATGCTCTCAGGTATTCCACTGGCCAAGAGAGGTCTCCAAGACCCCAGCAACGAAGTTATATAGGCTCCTAACCTCAAACTAGTCGTTGCTCCACGAAATCAGCTTCATCGGCACACTGACTGGACCGTGCGGTCATTGCCTGACCGGACAGTCTGGTCAGTGCAACTCGATACACAACTGGCTCTGCCCCTACTGAAACTCCAACTGACCGGACAGTCTGGTCACTGGACCAGACCGTCCGGTCCACTTTCTCTCTCCATTCCAGGGCCCTCCGTGAAATGCACCTCTTCTGCCTCCCTGCACTCCTACTGACCGAACTGTCCGGTCAGCAAACCAGACCGTCCGGTTTGTATGGAGTCTCCTGCTGACAGAGTCCTGCTTCTCGCGCTAAGTCCTAGAAAACTCCCTATAGTGACCGTACAGTCCGGTCTCTACTGACCCCTCTGTCCGGTCTCTATGTCCAAAAGCTAAAACTCGTTGGCCTCGCTTGACTTGGTTTCCTGGCTTCTCCGAACAGCTCCTTGGCTTCTCCACTATTACCTAGTGCCTGTCATTTCACCGAGCAACCTTGCACATCACCGACTAGACATGACGTATGAGAATGACGTAGACCCCCTTGATAGTCTGGTTTTTCCTATGGACTCAAAGCCCTAACAACTACTCAAGTGTTCCAAACACTTGCACCATAGCTTGTTCTCCGGTTTGATCCATCTCCATCAACCCTTGGACTCCATCAAGTTCACAAGCCTCCATGCTTGCGGTCATTGTCATCAATCGCCAAGGACACCATCATCCACATAATTTGCAATAGAGTTAAGAGATGATTCCTATAAAGACAACACTCGTGTAGATGTTAGCCCGCAATTTCATAATTGTCATCTATCACCAAAACATCCATACCACGGGGATCCAATCATCAATGGTCATGAAGCTTACAAATACTTAGGACCAAATATGAAGATCTCAGAGCTAGGTCTTCCTTCAACAATATCGGTCATAATTATTCTTGTGTTGCAATCAGAGTCAACTAGTCGATATATGACCTCTCACAACTTTGGCTCTGGGTTTAGTGTAGTGGTAGTCTGATGCGTAGCTAAGAAATTATATGCCTTAGCTGTTTGTAGGTGTAAGACCAAAAATAATACAAAACCTCAAACAAAATGCAATGTATCAATCGAGGCTGAAGCCAAAAAAGGAGAAACTAGAGCAGACGACATGGGTCATACGGTGTCAGGGCTGAAGCTCTACTGAAAGGTCACCGACCGACATGGGTCATATGGTGTCAGGGCCGAGGCACTACTGAAAGATCACCGACCAACAAGTGTACTACTAGATTCATAAAAAGCGGGAGAACATGTGTATAGATACACAAATAGCCCCCTGGCTCAATTGTTTAATGTGAAGAATTAAAGAAACGAGGCAATATAAAGACGAATAAAGCCACAAATAAGAGCACTGATTAAAAAGCTCAACTTTACTCATCAAAAAACCTACGATCTTCTGCTCAGAATACAGAAATAAATGGCCATGGAAAAAATAGTATGAAGGACATGAGTCCAAAACCTCGAAAATAAATCGAGGAAGCATAAGATACTTAGCTTTGTGATTCGGCGAGTTGAAGAGGAGCCCCCGAGCGTGCAAATGTGGTTGGCGAGTGGTCGAACGTCGAAATCGAGCCATCATGTCACCGGAATACCGAAGCTTGGAGTGGTGGCTTGTGTCACCAAGTGGTCGAAACAATGAGGCGCTAAGAGGCTAGCCGATACGTCGGACAGTCAAGCCGTCGAAGGCATCACCGATTAGCCGAGTGGGTGAAAACCTGAAGCGTCAAGTCATTGATGGCATCGCTAAGTAGCTGAGTAGCCGTCAAGTCGTCGTGGTGCAGCGATGTCGCCGAGTGGTTGAGTGGAGGCGATGTCGCTGAGTGACCGAGTCACGGTGATGTTGCTGATGCACTGAGTCGTCGCAGACGTCGTCGAGTAGCCGAATGACCGAGACACTGAAATGCCAAGTTGCCGAAGGCGTTGTCGAGTAGCTTCCGGGCAACTTCGTACGGCCGCCGAGCGGATGACCCGTTGAGTCACAGTGATGTTGCTGAGTCATCGGAGGCGCCGTGTCGCGGCAATGTTGCCGAGCGATCAAGTGAATGGCAGAGTAGCCCCCGAGCATGCCCATGTAGTTGTTGAGTGGTCGAGCTGTCAAGCCGCGATAATGTCGCCCGAGTGATGGAATACACGCATCGAGTTGCCGGAAGCATCATCATCGAAGACGTCAAGGAGTAGCCCTCGGTCAAATCCTTGTGATCGCCGAGCGGTCATGTCGCCGCAATGTTGCGTGAGTGACGGAATCCACCGAAGCATTGAGTTGCTGGAAGCATCATCATTGAAGACATCATGGAGTAGCCCCTAGGCAAATCCTTGTAGTCATCGAGCGATCGAGCCATCGAGTCGTGGCGATGTCACCGAGTTGTTGGAGGCGTCGTGTTGTGGCGATGTTGCCGAATGACCAAGTTGCGGTGATGTTGCCAAGTCATCGGAGATTTCATGTAGCAATGATGTTGCCAGGTGGTTGAGCCATCGAATCGCAGCGATGTTGCCGAGTTGCAGCGAGCCGGTAATATTGCCGAGTGGCAGTGTCGCTAAGTGGCCACGTCGTTGTTCGAGTTATGGGTCATCATATTGCTTCGCTGGTGCCCATGAAGTCGAGCAGACAAGTTTTCAGGTCTCGAACCATCATGTGGTTGAAGCACTCCATGCCCAAGGACGGGTGATGAAGTTCGCCGAGCAATCAGTCAGATTACTCAATGGCCGATTGTTGTCGAGTCCTTGAGTCATCATAATTGTTGAAGGTTGCATGGATGAACGTCCTGGTAGTTGGTGCAGCACTTGAAACCATCGTTGATTGTAGTTGTTATAACCAGAGACAAACGACCGAGCCATGTGCTACCTTGCCATATTGCCGAGTGGCCCAACGATCCAGTTGCCGATCGAGTCGCCGTGTTGCAAGTAAAGCTAAATCAGCCTCCTCAATTGACAACATCCATACAGTTCATACGTGCATGGAAAAAAAAGTCACATAATGAGTTTTGTACTAATCAAATTGATTAGTGTATATAGAATAAAACAATGCGGCAAGCGTAAAGAAGGGAATAGACTTCCCCGGCGTACACTGCATGAAAGTCCCTTGCTTCCGAGTGTTCGACTCGGAATTGCCTTCATGTACACGTCGAACCTTGATGAGTATTCGTGAACGCGTCGACTCCGAGTTGGTGAGTATGCACGCAACTGCATGGGATACTGCCTTGATGAAGACGCGCTGAGTTTGTGCGATGACCATACCATGCTTCAACATCGGTCTTTTTATGACCAGATCTTGAAGTAGATTGAGGCCATCGAACTCGACATGACGATCGCCGCGCTGTCCCTTTCCTGGCGCGCTAACTGTCGAGATTTATTCTCTGTAATAGACATAGGATAGTTCACCTATGATAATTTATATGTAGGATGGGGGTATGCATGAGATCGAGAGACGATGGTAACACAAGACACCGATTTATATAGGTTCGGGTCTCTCAGAGGATAATAACCCTACGTCATATGTTCTATGGTATTTGTATTAATATATCTAGATCTATGATCTATAGATCTAGACAAGGAGGGTAGACCAAGACGATGATGTCCAGTTCTATCTAATTGTGTCCTGTTGAGGGATCACTAGTTGAGGGCTTGTCTACTTGCCCTTGAGGAGGAACCCTGCCCCACCATATATATCCGGGGGGACAGGGTTACATGACGGAGTCCTAGTTGGTCTATGATACATATCCAAGTAGGAGTCTACTTTGCTTTCCTTATCTCTGAGGTACCCAGATGGTATGTATCATCGACAAGCCCTCGAGAGTCTTGCAAGCTGGATGATAATCTTAAGTAGCTTCCCGACTGGTTCATGCCATATATATAATGCTTCAGCTTTATATCAGCGAGCTTGTATCGGTCTCAAAGATTTGAAAATGTTCTCGAGAAGTCAACTGGTGCACCTAATTAGGTGTAGCCCCCGACTCTTTTATCATATGTTATTGCAAATAATGCAAGAGTCCAAAATAAGAATAGTCGTGTTGGCTCTCTTTAAGGACAAATCACTCAAATCAGAAAATCTGAGTGATAAATAACTCAATAGAATGACATCAATCACTACCGAATGATAAATGACTTAGACGAGTGACTTCAATCACCACCGACTGGTAGATGACTCAAACCAATAACTTCAATCATTGTTGAGTGCTATATGAAATACTCAGGTGACATCAATCACAGCTGAGTAATATTAAGTTCACGCATGACATCAATCACAACCATGTGAACATGGCCTCATGACATCAATCATAGTCAAGTACTAAGTTACCATGACTTCAATCATGATTAAGTAACCTTTCCTTAAGAATGTTAATCACTTATATCTTTGAGCTTTATTTTCACTATTGTAGACTGATTTCAATCAGTTGAGTGATGCTCGATATTTCGGGTATATGACCATCAAGTCATAGCGACATGATCATCGAATCATGCTTTGAATAATTATGGCATCAACCATTTTTGATAAAGCACTTCTCTTCAAAGAAGCAGATATTGATAGAGTGACCATCAAGCCACTGTTATATGATCATCAAATCATATATTTTTATATATTATGGCATCAATCGTAAATTTGATAAAAAGTGCTTCTCTTCAAAGAAGCCCCCAAGACAATCGCTGTCAGCGACGCTCAACTCAAGATGATAAGGTCGAGTGAACAAGGCAGTCGAGGATGTTGTAGCCGCTGACCGCTGATGTAGTAGAAAGTATTCAAAGTTGTGATGATTGAGAGACACCGATGGTCTCATATATGGCCGACCGATGGTAGTGGTCAGATGTGATGTGGCTGATCGATGGTGCCAGACGGAGCTAGTGTAGCCGACCGATGATGGAAGTCGAAACTGGCATAGTCGACCGATGAAGGCGGTCAGAGCTGTAAGCCGACCGATGAAAGCGAGGAAATCACTCTGTGTCGAGTGTTCTATTCGCCTATCCATCATAATGTTCCTGACAATAAAGAAAATTATAATAATTAGTTGTAATTAACATTGTTTCTTGATAACTTATTTTTATAAGTCAACCAAATCAGTCGACTAAAAAGTCAAATTTGTATCCGTTGATTAGTGTATCTAGGTGAGGAGGGTAGACCTAGACGATGATGTCTAGTTCTATCTAATTGTGTCCCATTGAGGGATCTCTAGTTGAGGGCTTGTCTACTTGTCTCTTGAGGACGAACCCTACCCCGCATTATATATCCTTGAGGACAGGGTTACATGGCAGAGTCCTAGTTGGTCTACTATACATATCCAAGTAGGAATCTACTCTGCTTTCCTTATTTGTGAGGTACCCCAATGGTATGTATCATCAACAACATCACTCTGTGTCGAGTGGTGTATCCCCCTAGGTGCTTTCTTTAGCCCGTACAAAGCCTTCTGAAGCTTGTACACACGATTTGGGAATTTGTGGTGCTCAAAGCCTGGTGGTTGTCTCACATAAACCTCTTCCTCTATGAAATCATTTAGGAAAGCACTCTTGACATCCATTTGATAAAATCTAATGCCCTTAGAGGTAGCAAATGCAAGCAAGATCCTAATGGCTTCTATGCGTGCAGCAGGAGCAAAGGTTTCCCCATAGTCTAAGCCTTCCACTTGACTGAAACCCTGGGCAACAAGCCTAGCCTTGTTTCTAACAACCTCACCATACTGCCTATGCTTGTTTTTGAAAACCCACTTGGTTCCTATGATACTAACACCAACAGGAGGCTCTACTAGGGTCCATACTTTGTTACTCTCAAAGTTTTCCAACTCCTCATGCATGGCATTAACCAAATGTTCATCAGATAGTTCATCCAACATCCGGGGTTCAAAGGTTGCAACAAATAGAGAATTGGTAAAGCAAGCAAGATGTGCAAACCTTGACCTTGTTGTCCTCTCATAGAGATTACCGATCATCTGTTGAGATGGATGCTAATGCTAAATGTGGTGAGTAGCCTCTCTCTCCAAGCGTACCTTCCCCTCAACCATAGCTGGAGCTGGCTTGACAACTGCTGAAGTCGATGTAGAAGCTTCTGGACCCTCTGTTGGAGTGGTGGAAGCAGCAGGAAAAAAGCTCAGATAAGAGATGAAGTGAATCATCATCATCATCATCATCAAAGCCCTGTAGGTTCTCTTCTACAAAGATGCTTTCCTCCATTTCCCTGCTACTTGCAGTCTCAACCACATGGCTTGCACAAGAGTTTGATTCATCAAAGGGTACATTGCAGGATTCTATGAAGGTGTTAGTTTCCAAATTCAAAACTATGTACGAATGACTATGAAGGGTGTAGCCAAGAAAGATGCCATTAGAAGATCTCGACTCAAACTTATCAAGATTGCCACGCTTGAGAATAAAGCATTTGCAACCAAAGGCACGCAAATGAGAAACAGATGGCTTCCTCCCAAATCATAGCTCATAGTAAGTCACATTAAGAATTGAGCGCAAGAAAACTCGATTTGAAACATAGCAAGCAGTGGTAATGGCCTCAGCTCAGAACCGCCTCGGAGTCCTATGCTCATCGAGCTCCAGGCCATTTCCACCAAGGTTCTATTCATTCTTTCGACCACACCATTCTGCTGAGGAACATGAGGTGCTGAAACCTGATGCTCAATACCATGCTCAAGACAGAAAGCATCAAAGGAGGAGTTCTTGAACTCGGTGCCATTATCACTGCAGATTGCTCATAACGCACTAGAAAGTTCCTTGAACAACCTCAAAGCTAAGCGCCGAAAGTGATGAAACACTTCATCCTTGCTCTCAAGAAAGTAGACCCAAGAGTAGCGAGAATAGTCATAAAAAATCACAAAAACATACCACTTCCCACCCGTCGAACGAACCCGAGGACCAAAATGTCCATGCGAAGCAACTCTCCAGGGCGTCCAATCATCACTAAATTGATTGGTGGATGAGAAGCGGCAATCATATTCCCATGATGACAAGGTGCACAAGCCAAATCCTTATCAAATTTGAGCTTAGTTAATCCTCGGACAAAGCATCTCCGGTCATGTGGCGCGAACACCCAGAGTCCATTGGCCACATGTTCTCCAGGCCTCCACCCGCTGCCTACAAAGAACCAGAAGGGTAGATCGATGGTTCAGTGTTGGGGTTAGTCAGAAAGCTTTTGGGAATCCAGCACTTTACCATGCAACCAGTAGTAGTCATCACAGTTCTTTGCACATTATCATTCGAATGCATGGGACGAGAACCATGATAGGGAAAACGTGACCTGTCAAAGCGTCTTGACACAAACCTTGGGTTGTGAGAATAGAAATCATATGTGTGAAAGCCAAATCCACGCGAGTGACGCTCACCACAATGGGGAAAATATGGGGTGCCAAAGCGCTGCTACGGAAAGCCTCTGTTTCGTAAATCAAAGCCATATGAGGGATGACCGTGTCCATGATAGGCACGAGAGAAAGAGCGAGGCTGGAAGTCAACAAAATCATCATGACACACATTTCTAGTTAACTCAGCCTGCATCCTCCCAATCCTCTTATGCCTATAACAGTACTCATCCAAGTGACTCTTATGACCACAGAACATGCAAATGTAGACATTCTCATGTTTAGGCTTTGTTTGCATAGGAGGTTGGGTTTTGGCTTCTCTATTATCTTTGGGTTGAAGGAAGCTTTGGGGTTAGGTGGATAGTATGTTTCAGTTGATTTGATGGATTGTTCCTCATCCTTGTAGCTAGAGCTAGGTACAAACTTACCCACATTTTCACTCTCTTTGTCACACCTCTCAAAACCCAAGCCCAAGTTGTAGGTTGACCTACTAGCACTCTCTTTGACTCTTGCCAAGTCACTCTCAATATTCTCCTCACTCACTAGGGTTCTTCTGAGCCTAGAAATAAGATAGTCATTTTCTTAGACTAGGACTTTGCTTTCCTTCCTAGTGATGACTAGCTTGTCCTTGAGAGAGACACACACTTCACATGATGGTGGGAGAACTTTCAAGCGAGTCTCATTTTGTAGCATGGACTCGAGCTCTTTGACTTTGAGGGATGAGCTTCCAACTCATTAGTGAGCTTGGGGCACTTCTGACATGCACCCAAAAGCGTTGGCCTAGCTTTGAATTCATAAAGCTTCTTGAGGGCACTCTCAAGCTGACTGGCAACTTACACATTATAAGGACTGAAGGCCTACCGAGAGGGGGGGGGGTGAATCGGTAAGCCGCTCACAAATCCAAATACTTCAATTTGCACTACTTGAGTCTAACAAGAGAAGCAACCTAAACAATTCTAGTAGGCCAAGACCCTATAGATGCTAGTGTTCATGATAAAAGAAAGCACGGAAGCCAAACATACTAGCCTATGCAAGCCACAATTCAACCTAGATACTAGAGCACACAATTGCAGAATAGTAAAGAGGTGGTCCAAGAATGCTCATGATTTTTTTCCCGAGGTCTCGGAAGGATGGTGCCTTCCCCTACTCCTTGTTGGACCACTCCCGCTAGAGTTTCGTTCCCTCCCGCCACCAAGTGGAGTTCTCGCCCACGAGCCTGCAATCACTCCTCGAGTGAAGACACGGTGTGCATCACCACTGCACAAAGCACAAGCTCGCCTCCCTCGAGAACTTGTAGGACTCCCCAAGCCGACACGGGCGCTCACTAGCGATGTCTCTTTCACCGGCGGTCTCAAACCGTGTACAAACGTGTGATGGCCTTCACAACCAATCATGATAGGATCGATCACCGACACCTAACCGGTCTAGGTCTCACCATAAAACAAGAGTAACAATCTAGATCACACCCTCAAGGACACCCTAGCCTTAGATGTGCAAGATGCTCAAGTTACTCTCCACTAGCACTCTCAAGATATGCAATATCTCCTCCTAGTGCTCTCCTCTTTTCCTCTTGGACCTTACCAAATGCTCTCAGGTATTCCACTGGCCAAGAGAGGTCACAAAGACCCCAGCAACAAAGTTATATAGGCTCCCAACCTTAAACTAACCGTTGCTCCACGAAATCAGCTTTCTCGGCCTACTGACCGTACAGTCCGGTCATTCCCTGACCGGACTGTTCGGTCACTGCAACATAGTGCACTAACGGCTCTGGCCACTGCTGATTTCTCTGCTGACCGGACTATACGGTCACCTGACCAGACCGTCCGTTTTGATTCTCTCTTCAGTCCAGGAACCTTCACACAACAGCTTCCTATCCGTCCTGTGCATGTCCTACTGATCGGACTGTTCGATCTATACAGACTCTAGCATAGATAGATTCCTCGCTCCTTGCTAAAAGTCCCAGACAATTCCCCATAGTGATCGTACAGTCCGGTCACCTCTGACCCCTCTGTCCAGTCTCTATGTCCAGAAGCTGAAACTTGTTATCCTCGCTTGACTTCGTTTCCCAGCTTCCCCAAATAGCTCTTTGGCTTCTCCATTGTCAACTAGTGCCTGTGATTTCACCGAGCAACCTTGCACATCACCAACTAGACATGACCTAAGAGAACGACCTAGACCCCCTTGATAGTCCGGTTTTTCCAATGGAATGAAAGCCCTAACAACTAGACAAGTGTACCCAACACTCGCACCATAGATTGTTCTCCGCTTTGATCCATCTTCATCAATTATTGGACTCTATCAAGTTCATAAGCCTCCACGCTTGTGGTCATTATCATCATTCGCCAAGGCAACCATGATCCATATGATTTGTAATAGAGTTTAGAGATGATTCCAGCATAGACAACACTCATGTAGATATTAGCCCACAATTTCATAGTTGTCATCAATCACCAAAACATTCATACCTCAGGGATCCAATCATCAGTGGTCATGAAGCTTACAATCTCACCCTTTTTGGTGATTGATGACAACCACTACTTAATCAAAATCTTAACAAGAAACAACCGGGCTAAAAGTGCTACACAAAGATCAAGACGAACCATAACAATATAAGAGAGAAACGCACAAGGTCCTACTCAATCAAACATCATCTAGAGATACAAGGAAAAGAGAGAAAAGCATACACTAGATGATAATGCATGCATGTCATGGAAATATATTAAAGGAAAGCATAAAGACATGCAATGCAAGACATGAATGATGATATGCAATAGGTAAGCATGGCAACGCATAGGAAATAAGAGCAAGCAATTATCATCATGAAATCATACACAGGCATACAAGATAATTAATAAATACAAGGCACTGCACATGAGAATAAAACAAGTGAGATTAAAATGAGTCAAACACAAGCGAATGAAAACCATGACTCATCAAAACCCACAAACATCGAATAACTCCATCAAAATAAGATCCAAATGTATCTAACTCCCAAATCCATGAATGCTCCCCCTAGATACATGCTACTCTCGATCACGCAGGATCACACTTCTACTCCCCCTAGACCTAGGACTCTTCTCCCTCTTTGGCAACAAGCACCAAAAAGTGGGAAAACATGAACATCTAAGTGCTCATGGTCGAAGGAAGTGGTGCAGCGACGTCCTCTGAGGGCTCTGCTCTTGGCTGCTGCTGTGCTGGATTCTGCTGTGCTCCCTGAGCCTATGCCGCCTGAGCATCCATCTGCTCGAAAAAGTGAAGGTCCACAGATGACTCAGACCCTCTATACTGTGCTGCTGGTGTGAGTGTGGCAGTCTCCTAAGCTAAAGTATTGAGAAGAATGAGATCCACCACGTCCTGCTATGAGAAACCTCCACGGACAAGATCCTCTGCTGCCTGAGGAGTAAGAGTGATGACTGTGGCAGTAAGATGTGGAGCTGTAGCTGTAACTGACTCTGGAGCTGGCTGGGAGTCTCAATGAGTGGTGTGTACTATCTCTGAGAACAAGCTCCTTATAGGTAAGTGTTGAGAGGTGGAGGGTCCTGCCATCTATGAAGTCGTAGAGTGCGAAGGAGAAACAAACAATGCAGATATAGAGAAGGCTCACATGGGGGAGAGCTGAGCTGAAGAGAGTGTCTGTCCTGCTCCCCCCTATCGGTATGACACATGAAAGTGATAGTCCGCTGGACTGAGCTATCATCAAGGTAGTAAAGGGTCTTGGCTGGGTCTGCAGCTGTTGAAACTAAGGGAACACTGCGGGTCCTGGCTGCAGTCCTGCCTGCCTCTGAGTCATCTCTGCCATCTGAGTCATCAGGTTGGACATCACCATCAGTTGCTATCTCTGAAGCTCTTCCTGTCCCCTGATGACCTCCATCATGTGACGACTGTCCTTAGCTGTGCTCTGAATGAACTCATCCAGACGCCCTGCAAGTGCTGCTATAGTGACAGTGTCCTTTGACTGTGTACTTGATGGCTGAGTAGGTGCCCCTGTACTGGCTGACTCAAGAACCACTTTCTCTGGATGAGCTGCCTACTCGTGAGTAATTGGCGGTGACTCCTGCTCCTCCTCTCTTGTTCACGGACTGGAGGATCCCTGCTCCGCAGTTCTCGATGACCTCTCCTGACGAGAAGTCGGAGTATGCTGCAGCCATGGTGGTGGTACAACTCCTACTGTTAGAGGTGCAGTCCTCTATCTGGTGCTCCTCCTGAGTCCCTCTGTGTCAGCTGGCTGGCTGATGATCAAACAAGAGCCAGGTGTCCTCCGTGACTCTTCCATGGCATCTAGATGCCGTGCAACTCTCCTAGCTCTCTCTAACTCTAGGTCCAGCCTCTGTCTCTTCTTTCTCTTGGGCTTCTCAGGAATCTTCCCTTTGCCCTTATCATGTCCTGACCCTGCCATTACTGCTGCTGCAAACTACGGTCACTACACACACGTAGGTATAGACAGGATAAGCATAGACCCTGATACATCTATAAGCAAAGCACCGCAGGAAAGAATGCGCAATAGAAATCCTAGCATTGAATGAAGGACGTGATCACTAGGCAAATATGCAAGGTAACAACAATGATCATCGACTTTGAGTGGCTGGTGCGAGTCATCTAGTGTGTAGTCAAATAATGAGCAATAAATCTAACTACAGACTACACAGGAGACATCGCTAGACATGCAATTAACAGATAATCAATGAACTAATTGCATCCTAGGTTGAGTCAATTAGCTAATTAATGCAACTAATCATGAGAAGTTAACTACAATTGCATCAATTAAACTAATTACTTGACTTTTAGGGCATAATACAAGGAATGGGAGAAAAACTCAATACCCTGAGGAACTTGACTATGAGAAAACCAAAGAACACGCAACCGATCGCCTAAAGCTCGGATTTTTGCTTGCCCACAATGGAGAGAAGGGGCAACTACCCTAATGCTTCGGTGGAGCATGGCCTCGGCGGGCCTGGCACTTGCACGCATGCATGGAGTGAAGGACAAGGCGGTGTGCGGCACGGCGGCAAGGGGCAGGGGCGCCAGCTGGGCAACGATGGTGCTGGAGCTTGACGGTGGCTCGGCTCAAGCTGTGCGGCGACGCGGGCGTGCGCGTGAGGGCGAGTGGGGATGAGCGATGGCTCGGCGTCGGCAAGGGGAGGCAGCACGTCTGCTCATCGGTGACGGCAGAGGAGAGGGAGAGCTCAACGGTGAAGATGAGGCGGCGGCGAGAACGTGAACCTGGCTCGGTCGAGAAGAATGGGGAAACGACCAAAATTGGTCTGACTCGATTTTGACCTAGGTCAAACGGACACCGATGGCCGAGATCACAGGAGGACACGATCAAAAGTCCAGATTGAAAGAAGCTTCGCACGACCAAGCGAACTGATCGGACGGTCCGCTCTTAACACAGTACCGTCCAGTCACTTCAACCTGTCTAGGAATCAAAGTTCTGTGAATAGAACATCGTGTAGACCGGACCGTACAGTCATTAGGGACTGTTCCATCCAATCTCCATTTCCAGTCAGATTGAAGGTCTGTGCTCGAGCACAGACTGAACTATACGGTCCGATGACCGGACCATACGGTCACTTCCAGAAATTTGCTGAGAAAAGGATTTTCTCCATTTTCCAAGTGCCCTCGCGAAACACTCAATTAAATATTGCACTTGGAATATAGAGTGAACTCTCAAACACTCCTTTTCAAATAGTGGCACTTTATGGCCTTATAATTTTCGCAAATGCCAAGTGAAAGATCGAGCAAATAAGAACCAAGGCAATAAAGAACCATAAAGGGTATGTATGAGCGGTAGTCCATGAATCATGTGAGTAGATTTAACCTCAGAGTTCATAAGAGCTTGCTCAATGGGCATGAAGGACAATCCTTTCCTTTCGTCACACTTATGGAGATGTAATCTCATATAGAGCATGAGGCACAAATATCTCCAAGTGGGACAAGCCTCCTTTGTGTTTCCTATATGATGCATGCAACAAGCATCTTACATATCCAACAAAAGTAAACATGTCATGTGAACGCAAGCAATGTTAAACAAGACACAAAGAAAACCTAACAATGTCAAGTTTGAACCCCTCCCAAGCTTACTCACTATAAGCCATACCCTTGCCTTGAGAGAAGTTAAACCACCATCTCAAGCACTCCCCCTTCCTTATAGCTATCCTGGATGGGTTAGACATTGACTAATTTTTATGTGTTTTTCTTTTAGTTATTTATACATGCATGGATGCAAAGCATACTAGTCAGAAAAGAGTCCTAATTACCATGCAATGCAAGAGAAGAAAAAACACACTACAACTACCAAGAACAAACATGGTTACCTCCCTCATGAGCAGATAGGTCGTTGAGGTCCATGTCACTTGTGGTGGACTTCACATGATCAACATGAAAGCGCTCGGTCCACCACCACCACCATCAAGGTCTTGTTCTTGGGCACCCACTTGTACGTAGCCGATCTCTCAAGATCAACAATGCACTTAGGCACCCATATGCTCTTGACCCTCCTCTTCTTGTTTGGCGGTCCCAAGGCCTTAGCTTTCACCTTGCCATCCTTATTCCTGAAAAGCTTGAAATGTGTGTTCTGATGGAACAAGTTAGCATTAGGCAAAACAATGGAACTTCTCACCATAGGTAAATCTTTGGTGGCGTGGCCATCCTTGCAACACTTCTCACAATAGTAGTCATCGACGAGAAGGGGTTTGATCCATGTGGGGATGGAATCACTCGTCCCTATGATGTCGATGGTGGCGGGATATGAGCCAAGTCCCCGGTGGGAGACATTGTTCACAAGGTTCCTCCCAAGAATCTCCTTGTGAATGGCTCTACCACGTGTGAGCCTCTCAAAGCTATCCATCACCATCTTCCTCTTTTCCTAGAGCTTGTGATATTCCTTCAAAACAAATGGCTCAAGAGAAGAAACCTCAATCGAGGTTGTTAGTTCATCACACATAGTAGAAGCATCACTCTTAGATGAACTAGAGGCAGGAGAGGCAAGGTTCTCATCATTGATAGCCTCATAAGTAATCTCAAGGGCCTTGTACTTCTCATGAAGCTATACATGATCACCCTTGAGTTTGTCATAACTCTTGTTTAGGGCCTCATGAGATGTGGCAAGGTCCTTGAGCTCACTCTCAAGGTCAACAACACGGTCCTTAGCCAACTTACACTCTTTTCTTACCACTTCCAATATTTTGGATTTCTTGATGGCGATGTCGCGGGCTTGCTCAAGCGTACTCCACAACTCGGCACACGTGTGCTCCTCATCATCGCTATCATCGCTACTCTCATCCTCACTCTCCCCAAGTTGGCTCGCGGCCATGAGGCACATGAGAGGTGGAGGAAGAGCTCATGGAGGTGTGCTCTTGATCATGGCTAGACCGGCCACTTCTTCATCACTTGAGGAAGAGGACTAGCCACTTGAGTTCGCTTGTCCACTCTCCAACAAGGGCCTTGCGAGAGAACTTCTTCTTGTAGTCTTGATCTTTGCCTTTGCCTTTGCTCTTGTCCTTGTTGAAGTACCTCTTCTTCCTTTGCTTGTCCTTGGAGTCTTCTTCATCTTCTTCACTTGAATCTTGTGACTGGAATGCTTCTTTCTTGGGATTTGGGCACTCTCGAAGAAAGTGATTCTTTGAGCCACAATTTTAGCACTTGCCCCGGGACTTGGAAGCAAACTTGTTCTTGAAGTTCTTCATCTTCTTCATGAGAAGAGCCAAGTCTTCGGTCAAGGCACCTTCATCATCATCTTCTTCATCATCATCCTAATTGATCACCTTCTTCTTATTTTTCTTGCTCTTGCTAGATTCTTGCTTGTCATCTGGTAGAGCAAGGATGGATGGTTGAGGATCATCCATCCCTAACTGGTAGCTCTCGAAGACAGATCTTACCAAGTACATCCTTCATGGTCTTGGTCTTGAGGTCACCTTGCAAGATGAAGGTTATGATGGACTCATACTTGGGGTCCTTGAATCGCCTCAAGAATCTTCTTATCACCTCAACAGGCTTCATCTTTGAGAAACCATGTGGATACGTGCCATGGTTTGCTATATTTGTGATGAGTAATTGACTTGAGAGGATTTGGTGTTTGAGTTGAAATGCGGGAATCCAGGGATTGCATGGGTGTGCATATCATGGTTATGACTAACCAGAGTTGGTGGAGATATTGGTGATGTTGCAGGAGATGGGAAATGTGTTTGCTTATCTCATGATGTGTAGATCACTGGAGTCGACTTGGTGGTCAACGGGGAGAGGATCAGGCACAAGTAGGGTACTTGGGGCCAGATGATCGGGATGCCGGGTGAAGTCAAGGGTGATCCACACCGTACACGTGGAGAGGCAAGAAGCACGGACGATTTTGCGATTGAGCCTCAAAACCATGGTGGTGATGAAGATGGCGTGTTGACCAAGTCAAGGCGAATGGGATGCCGGTGCAAGTGACAAGGGGGCCTGATGGATAGGGACAGGGAGAGACTTTCCGGTGGTCAGGATCGCGGGACAAGGTGACATGTATCAACATCAAGAAGTTGCGCTTTGAGAAGCGTGCAAGGCGGTTTCCCGGTTTGGGTTTTAAAACCGGTGGCGGTGGTTGGTGGTGCACGTGGCACCATCACGAAGCTTGCTTCAAGATGAAGCAAAGACGTGAAGCGTCCGATGGCGTTCGGGCGGTGAGGAAAAAGATGGACGGTTATGCCCCCGGTGGTAGGTGGGTGTGTTATGTAGGTCAAGGGTAGAGTGGTCATGTGGACAATAGACCCTAGGCCTATATAAGGAGAGGTGTGGCTAGTGGGAGAGGTGCCTCTCTTCCCATTAGACTTGTGTTAGGACTCTTTTCAAAGTGCTAGGAGAGGGCTTCATGTTTTCGAGGAGAGAAAAGGGTGTGTGAGAGACATCTCTTGCTCTTCCAAATAGTGGGAGGAAGAGGGTGGCTTCCTAGCCTTGTACCTATGGATCTTGTAGGCACCTTTCTATGATATGAGAAGTATTTTCGTGCTCAAGATTTCCCTCTGCACTTGAATCCGAAATTCCCTTTTTCTTATTTTCAGAGCTATTTTCGTGGTGATTTTCGATCTCACTTTTGGATGAGTATTTGATTCGGATTTCTTGAGAAACTTGTTGCTAGGATGAGCTAGAACAATCCTCTATGGATCCTTGACCGAATCAATAGCTCTAGCACCTTCGATTTAAAGGATTTCTCATGTTTCCCCGTTTTGGTGTTCTTGGCACAAGATCTGAAATTCATGATGATTCCTTGTGTTTTTGGAGTGGATCTCCTTAGAGGAGGGTCATGATGTATTGAGGATCATCTGGTCCAAATTTCATGATTTTTGGAGTTCGTTTGATAGGGTTTTGGTAATTTTCTTTCCTGAATGGAGCTGCTGTTTTGACCATGACAGAACTTCCATGACCATGACGGAACTTCCGTCAAGAACCACGGAACTTTCGTGGGTGACAGTGTTCCCGTCGCCCGGAACTTCCGTAATTGACGGAACTTCCATCAGGCCCCATAGAACTTCCGTCGGGTACCATGGAACTTCCGTCAGGCTCTGTTCTGTGACTTTTCGGACCTTCCTTGTTTTGATTTTTGTTTCTTTTGTGCTTCCGCTATGTGTCCTTTTGGTTTGAGTCATTGCTAGGGTTGGTACATCACAAGTTGGTGTGTGTAATCTTGGTGACTTGGTTAGAGGTTTGTTCGGGTTGTAGTTGGGACATAGGCCAAGTTCTTGAGAAGAATTTCAATTGGCTCCCATTCACCCCCCCCCTCTGGTCGCCTTCTCGGTCCTTCAATTGGTATCAGAGCCGGTTTGATCACTAGTTGACCTTCACCGACTTTGTGATCTGAAGGCGACATGGAGAAGCATGCTATCAAGCTGTGGATGTTCAATGGAGAGGACTTCCCCTACTGGGAGTCACGGACCAAGGCGTATCTGCTGAGTCAAGGACGTGTAATTTAGGAGATTGTTGAGCAGGAGTATGCTATACCACAAGACCTGAACACTGCATCTGCAGGTGAGTTAGTCAGGTATGAGAACAACTTCAAAGCTGTCAATATTCTACTCTCTGCACTTGGTAGGAGTGAACATGATAGGGTTGCACACCTTGACACTGCTCATGCTATTTGGGTTAAGCTCTGCACATACCATGAGGATACCAACCAGGTCAAGTCTATGTGTAAGGATTCTTACAATAGACAGTACCAAACCTTTGCTCAAAAACTGGGCGAGTCACTAGATGACACTTTTCGTAGGTTTGAGGCAATTGTGTGCAACTTGCGGGCTTGTGGTACCCTTGTGTACAATGACAATAATAGAGCTAAGCAACTGTTGTACTCACTTGATGAAAATGTTTGGGGGTTTAAAATTGTTGCTCTAGAAGAAACTGCTGAATTCAATACCCTGAACTGTGAGCAACTGTATAGCAAGCTGAAATCTCATGAACTGTGTGGAAATCTCATCCTAATCTTGTTATTCCTGCTTCTAGCATGGCTTTGCTTTCTAGTTCTCAAAAGGGTGATCACAGTTGTGCTTCTTATGGAACTAACCCCTCACTTGACAAGTCTTCCTTGGAGTTTGCTTTGTCTTCTCTTGTTGCAGCTTCGGATGAACAGATGGAGTGCATTCCTGACGAGGAGTTGTCCTTGCTCACAAGGAAGTTCAGGAAGTTCTACAACAACCAGAAGGAGAGAAGAGGACGTGGTTCAAGAACCTGCTTCGAGTGCGGTGACCCGGGACACTTCATAGCTGATTGTCCCAAGAAGAAGAAGAAGGTCGGGTTCTGTGACAACAACACTGAAGACTTCAAGCAGAAGAAGAACCGCTTCTACAAGAAGGGCAAGAACTCCAAGAAGTTCGCCAAGGCCATTGCACGTGACTACGTTGCCGCCTTGAGCGATGTTGACCTCACATCAAGCGAAGGCTTTACAAGCTCAGAGGAGGAGGTTGAAAAGCCACGAGTCAAGAGGAAGGATGACTTCACCGGGCTTTGCTTCATGGCAAAGAACGACCACGACACCGACTCTGGATCTGACTCTGACACAAGCGAGGTACCTCCCACTCTTGATGAGCTCTCTTCTGAACTTGATCATTTGCGCGATGTTTTGCTTTTGCAAGATGATAAGCTTCACAGTGCTGTTCGTGAGAGTAGAGAGCTTAAGTCTAAGTAGAGAGCTTAGGTCCAAGCTTGCTTGTGAGGACATTGTTATTGAGTGTGAGTCTTGTCAAGTTGTGATGAGTGATCTTGCATAGAGGGAGAGTGTGCATGCTCAAGTTGCCAGTCAGCTTGAGAGTGCCCTCAAGGATCTTGATGAGTTCAAAGCTAGACCAACTCTTTTGGGTGCATGTCAGAAGTGCCCTAAACTCACAGATGAGTTGGACGCTCAGTCCCTCAAAGTCAAAGAGCTTGAGTCCAAGGCCCTTCCACCACCTTGTGAGGTGTGTGTCTCTCTTAAGGACAAGCTTGTAATCACTAGGGAGGAAAACAAAGCCCTAGTTCAGGAAAATGATTATCTTGTGTCTAGGCTCTAGAGAACCCTAGTGAGTGAAGAGAAGATTGAGAGTGATTTGGCAAGAGTCAAGGAGAGTGCTTCTAGATCAACCTATAACATGGGTTTGGGATTTGAGAAGTATGACAAGGAGAGTGAGAATGTGGGTAAGTTTGTACCTAGCTCCAGCTACAAGGATAAGGAAAACACCATGAAACCCACTGACACATACTATCCACCCAATCCAAAATCCTCCTTCAACCCAAAGCAAACAGATAAGCCAAAACCCAAACCTGCAATGCAAGCCAAGCCTAATCCTAAGGGTGTCTACATTTGCATGTTTTGTGGTTGCAAGGGCCACTTGGATGAATTCTATTTTTGGCGTAAGAGAATTGAGAGGAAGCAAGCTGAGTTGACTAGGGATGCTTTTTATGATGATTTTGTTGACTTTTAGCCTCGCTCTTTTTCTCGTGCCTATCGTGGACAGGGTCATTCCCCATATGGCTTTGATTCATGAGGCAGAGGCTTTGCGCAGCAGCGCTTTGGCGCCCCACATTTTCCCCATCGTGGTGAGCGTCACTCGCGTGGATTTGGCTTTCACACAGATAATTTCTATCCTCACAACCCAAGGTTTGAGTCGAGACGCTTTGACAGGCCACATTTACCCCATCGTGGTTCTCGTCCCATGCGTTCGAATGATAAAGTGCAAAGAACTATGATGACTACTACCGGTCGTATGGTTAAGTGTTGGATTCCCACATGTTTTTTGACTAACCCCAGCACTGATCCATCGACTTTCACTTCTCATTCTTTGTAGGCAGCAGGTGGAGGCTTGGAGAACAAGTGGTTGATGGATTCCGGGTGTTTGCGCCACATGACCAGAAATGCAAAGTGGTTCTCCAGCCTCACTCCCTTGAAGCGTCGGGAGTATGTGACCTTTGGAGATGACAAGAGAGGAAGAGTGAAGGGAAGGGGCGCGGTAAAGGTAAATGAGAACTTCACTCTCAATGATGTTGGTTTGGTTGAGTTTCTCAAGTACAATCTCCTCTCTATCTCTCAGGTTCTTGATGTTGGTTTGGAAGTGCGCTTTAAGTCGAATGCTTCTTGTGTTCTTGATTCGAGTGGTTCCTTGGTTTGTGGGATTTCTTGCATTGGCAGAGTTTTTTAGGCTGATTTTGCCGGTTCTCCTGGTTCTCACAAGTGCTTGTTTGCTCAATCTTCTTCTAAGCTCTGGAAATGGCATAGGAGACTAGGTCACATGAGCTTTGACTTGTTGTGTCGCTTGAGTGGCCTGGGTTCGATCCGAGGATTGCCTAAGCTCAAATTTGATAAGGATTTGGTTTGTGCTCCTTGTCATCATGGGAAAATGATTGCCGCTTCTCATCCACCAATTAATTTGGTGATGACTGAATGCCCTGGAGAGTTGCTTCATATGGACACTGTTGGTCCTTCTCAAGTTTGTTCGGCGGGTGGGAAGTGGTATGTTCTTGTGATTGTTGATGACTATTCTCGCTACTCTTGGGTCTACTTTCTTGAGAGCAAGGATGAAGTGTTTCATCACTTTCGGAGCCTAGCTTTGAGGTTGTTCAAGGAACTCCCTGGTGCACTACGAGCAATTCGTAGTGATAATGGCACCGAGTTCAAGAACTCCTCCTTTGATGCTTTCTATCTTGAGCATGGTATTGAGCATCAGTTTTCAGCACCTCATGTTCCCCAGCAGAATGGTGTGGTTGAAACAAAGAACAGAACCTTAGTGGAGATGGCTCGGACGATGCTCGATGAGCATAGGACTCCGAGGCGGTTCTGGGCTGAGGCCATTAGCACTGCTTGCTATGTTTCAAATCGGATTTTCTTGTGCCCAATTCTTAATGTGACTTCTTATGAGCTGCGTTTTGGGAGAAAGCCATCGGTTTCTTATTTGCATGCCTTTGGTTGCAGGTGCTTTATTCTCAAGCGTGGCAATCTTGATAAGTTTGAGTCAAGGTCTTCCGATGGAATCTTTCTTGGTTACTCTCTTCATGGTCATTCCTATAGAGTTTTGAATTTGGAGACTAACACCATCATAGAATCCTGTGATATAACCTTTGATGAATCAAACTCTTGTGCAAGGAATGTAATTGAGTCTACAGGTGACAAGGAGATGAAGGAGACCATCTTTGTAGAAGAGGACCTACAGGGCTTTGATGATGATGATGATGATTCACTTCATCTCTCATCTGAGCTTGTTCCTGCTGCTACCACTACTCCAGCAGAGGGTCCAGAAGCTTCTACATCGACTTCAGCAGCTGTTGAGTGAGCTCCAGCTGTGATTGAGGAGAGGTACATTCTGAGAGAGAGGCTCCTCACAACATTCAACGTCGACACCCACCTCAACAGATGATCGATAATCTCTATGAGAGGACAACAAGGTCAAGGTCTGCACATCTTGCTTGCTTTACCAATTCTCTCTTTGTTGCAACCTTTGAACCCCAGAATGTTGGGTTAATGTCATGCATGAGGAGTTGGAAAACTTTGAGAGAAACAAAGTCTGGACCCTGTAGAGCCTCCCAAAAATGTCAATGTCATAGGAACCAAGTGGGTGTTCAAAAACAAACATGGGGAGGATGGTGAGGTTGTGAGAAACAAGGCTAGGCTAGTTTCTCAAGGTTTTAGCCAAGTGGAGGGCTTAGATTATGGTGAAACCTTTGCTCCTGTTGCTCGCATAGAAGCCATTAGGATCTTGCTTGCATTTGCTGCCTCCAAGGGCATTAGACTCTATCAAATGGATGTCAAGAGTGCTTTCCTAAATGATTTCATAGAGGAAGAAGTGTATGTGAGGCAACCCCCTGGCTTTGAGCACCACAAATACCCAAACCGTGTGTACAAGCTTCAAAAGGCTTTGTACGGGCTAAAGCAAGCACCTAGGGCATGGTATGCTAGGCTTAAGACCTTCTTGCTAGAGCGTGGGTATGTCATGGGGTGTGTTGATAAAACCTTGTTTACTCTAAAGCATGGCAATGACTTTCTAATGGTTCAGATTTATGTGGATGATATCATCTTTGGTGGTTCCTCTCATGCTCTTGTGTCCAGGTTTCAGGAAGCTATGGAAAGTGAATTTTAGATGTCGATGATAGGAGAGCTCACCTTCTTTCTTGGGCTTCAAATCAAGCAGTGCAAGCAAGGCACTTTCATACTTCAAGCCAAGTACACGAAGGATCTCCTGAAGAAGTTCGACATGGTCAATGTGAAGCCGTTGTCTACACCAATGTCCACAACAACGGCTCTTGACCCTGATGAAGATTGTGAAGCGGTGGATCAAAGGGAGTACAGGAGCATGATTGGCTCCCTCTTGTACCTGACAGTGACAAGACCCGACATACACTTTGCGGTGTGTCTTTGTGCTCGCTTTCAAGCTTCCCCAAGGATGACTCATCGCAAGGCTGTCAAGCGCATCTTCAGGTATCTCAAATACACCCTTGAGTTCGGTCTCTGGTACTCTGCATCTTCATCTCTTGATCTTATTGGGTATTCAGATACGGACTTTGCTGGGTGTTGAAATGATAGGAAGAGCACTTCTGGTACTTGCCATTTCTTCGGTACTTCTTTGATCTGTTGGTCTTCTCGTAAGCAGTCGAGTGTTGCCCAATCCACCACAGAGGCTAACTATGTAGCTGCTGCTAGCTGCTGCTCACAAATCCTATGGATTGTATCTACCATGAGAGACTATGGGTTGACTTTTAAGGGTGTTCCACTCATGTGTGATAACTCCAGTGCCATATGCTTAGCCAAAAACCCAGTCCAACATGGTAAGGTCAAACACATCAATGTGTGATTCCACTTCCTGAGAGACAATATTGAGAAGGGGGATGTTGAGCTCAAATAAATTGATCACATTTTACGTATGGCTTATAGTGAGTGAGCTTGGGAGGGGTTCAAACTTGACATTGTTAGGTTTCCTTTGTGTCTTGTTTAACATTGCTTGCATTCCAATGGCATGTTTACTTTCGTTGCATATGTAAAATGCTTGTTGCATGCATCATATAGGAAACACAAAGGAGGCTTGTCCCACTTGGAGATATTTGTGTCTCATGCTCTATATGAGATTACATCTCCATAAGTGTGATCAAAGAAAAGGATTGTGCTTCATGCCTATTGAGCAAGCTCTTATGAACTTCGAGGTTAAATCTACTCATGTGGTTTATGGACTAAGGGTCATACATACCCATTTGGTTCTTTATTGCCTTGGTTCTTATTTGCTCGATCTTTCACTTGGCATTTGTGAAAATTATAAGGCCATAAAGTGCCACTATTTGAAAAGGAGTGTTTCAGAGTTTCCTCTATATTCCAAGTGCAGTGTTTAATTGATAGTTTGCAAGGGCACTTAAAAATGGAGAAAATCCTTGACTCAGCTAATTTATAGAAGTGACTGTACGGTCTAGTCATCAGACCGTACAATTCGGTCTATGCTCGAGCACAGAGCTTCAATCTGACTGGAAATGGAGACCGGACGGAACAGTCCTAAAGACTGTACGGTCCAGTCTACACGATGTTCTGTTCACAAAACTTTGATTCCCATACAGGTTGAAGTGACTGGATGGTACGGTGTTAAGAGCGGACCGTCCGGTCAGTTCGCTTGGTCGCGCGAAGCTTCTTCCAATCTGGACTGTTGATTGCGTCCTCCTGTGATCTCGGCCATTGGTGTCTGTTTGACCTAGGTCAAAATTGAGTCAGACCAATTTTGGTCATTTCCCCGTTCTTCTCGACTGAGTCGGGTTCATGTTCTTGCCGCCGCCTCGTCTTCGCCGCTGAGCTCTCCCTCTCCTCCGGTATCGCTGACAAGCAGACGTGCTGCCTCCCCTTGCCCACTCGCCACTCGCCTCAATGGGGAGGACTATGCTTATTGGAAGGCTCGATGCAAGCCTACCTTCAGTCCCTTGATCTAGAGATACGGTCGGTCACTCATGAGTCCGATGCGAATGTGAACCTACTTGAGCCTGATTTTATTAAGTGCAATGCTAAGGCCAAGAATGCTCTATTTGCTTGCATCTCTAAGGATGTTTTTGCTCAGTTGGATGCTAGTTCCACAGCACATGGTATATGGACTGAGATTCAAGGGCTCCATGAGGGCACCAGTGATGTCATAGAGGAAAGATACTATGTGCTGAAGAACAAGTATGATAACTTCACTAGATTGCCACATGAGAGAGCTAACACTGTTTATTCTAATTTTCATGTACTAGTGGAGGAGATCAATGCTCTTGGGGACGACTTCAAGATTGAAGGATTGAGAAGGCGACCAGAGGGGGGGGGGTGAATGGGAGCCAACTAAAATTCTTCTCAAGAACTTGGCCTATGTCTCAACTACAACCTGAACCAACCTCTAACCAAGTCACTAAGATTACACACACCAACTTGTGATATGCTAACCCTAGGAATGACTCAAACCAAAAGAACACATAGCGGAAGCACAAAAGAAACAAAAATCAAAACAGGGAAGGTCCGAAAGGTCACAAAACAGAGCCTGACGGAAGTTCCGTGGTACACGACGGAAGTTCCGTGGTGCCTAATGGAAGTTCTGTCAATTATGGAAGTTCCGGGCGATGGGAAAACTGTCACTCACGAAAGTTCCGTGGTTCTTGACGGAAGTTCCGTCATGGTCAAAACAGCAGCTCCGTTCGGTAAAGAAAATTACCAAAACCCTATCAAACGAACTCTAAAAATCATGAAATTTGAATCAGATGATCCTCAATACATCACGACCCTCCTCTAAAGATATCCACTCTAAAAATGCAAGGAATCATCATGAATTTCAGATCTTATGCCAAGAACACCAAAAAGGGGAAACTTGAGAAATCCTTCAAATGGAAGCTGCTAGAACTATTGATTCGGTCAAGGATCCATAGAGGATTGTTCTAGCTCATCCTAGCAACAAGTTTCTCAAGAAATCCGAACCAAAAACTCATCCAAAAGTGAGATCGAAAATCACCACGAAAATAGCTCCGAAAATAAGAAAAAGGGAATTTCGGGATTCAAGTGAAGAGGGAAATCTTGAGCACAAAAATATATCTCATATCATTGGAACATGCATACAAGATCCAAGGATACAAGGCTAGGAAGCCACCCTCTTCCTTCCACTATTTGAAAGAACAAGAGATGTCTCTCACACACCCTCTCCTCTCCTCTATTATATGAAGACCTCTCCTAACACTTTGAAATGAGTTCCCTAACACAAGGCTAATGGGAAGAGAGGCACCTCTCCCACCAGCCACACCTCTCCTTATATAGGTCGAGGGGTTGTACTAAAGACCATCCTACCCCTTACCTATAATACACTGCCACCTACCACTAGGGGCACAACCGTCCATCTTTTTTCTCGTCGCCCGAACGCCATCGAGCCCTTCACAACTTTGTTTCGCCTCGACGCAAGCTCCGTGATGGTGCCACGTGCACCACCAACCACCGCCACCAGTTTTGAGGCCCAAACCGGGAAACCGCCTTGCACGCTTCACAAAGCGCGACTTCTCGATGTTGACGCGTGTCACCTTGTCCCACAATCCTGACCACCGGCAAGTCTCTCGTAGTCCCTATCCATCGGGCCCCCTTGTCACTTACAACGGCATCCCATTCGCCTTGACTTGGTCAACACGCCGTCTTTATCACCACCATGATTTTGAGGCTCAACCGCGAAACCTTCCATGCTTCTTGCCTCTCCACGTGTATGATGTGGATCACCCTTGACTTCACCCAGCATCCCGATTGTCTGGCCCCAAGTCCCCTACTTGTGCCCGATCCTCTCGCCGTTGACCGCCAAGTCGACTCCAGTGACCTACACATCATGACACAAGCAAACACATTTCCCATCTCCTGCAACATCACCAATATCTCCACCAACTCTGGTTAGTCATAACCATGATATGCAAACCCATGCGATCCCTGGATTCCCGCATTTCAACTCAAACACCAAATCCGCTCAAGTCAATTACTCATCACAAATATAGCAAACCATGGCACATATCCACATGGTTTCTCAGCTAGTTTAAATGAAATTCACCGAAAAGTCTTACCGTAGAATTTGTATTAGCTCCACATCTTGCTCTATCTCATGTGATTCAAATAATGTTGAGTGCTGATTACATTTACATTAGCATGGAGCAACAACTTATTTTCACATTTAGCAATTGTAGGTTCCCCAGAGGTCCCAATCACGCAGCATGTTGCTGGGGTCCTCATGGAAGGGGTTCTGGAAGACGTTGAGCTTGAGGCTCAATGACTGAGCCTCGTACATAGTGGTATGATTCAATGCCTTGGATAGCCTAAGCCTCTCAACGGTTCTTTTAGCGGTCAATGACCTACAAAACTTATGTGATTTTCAGCTACGATGACTTGGGCCCGAGGATCAATGACTGACAAAAACAGAACGTTTCTGATTTTCACCTATGGTTTGGGCACAACAGTTCATCCATACCAAATTTGTATGATTATTAAATAATATTAAAAAAGTACTTGAAGTGGTATCAGAAAAAACATAACTTAGAATTCAAAAAGGTATCATGTGATTATTAAATAATATTGAGGAACTATTTTGGTCAATACCAAAATTTGAGCCAAGTTTTTTCTGTCAATGTCATTTCCAACCCTTTGAAGAATGCTAGAAATCAGGTCGGGCAAGCTGCTTGTGTGGGAAATTAAATTAAAAACACATGAAGCTCATGAAATGATGTATATCATTCAAATGTAAAATGATAGGAGGAAAAAACTATCAAGCATAAAGTAAAGACGAGGATACAGACCACCGTTGGATCTGTGCATCCTGCCCTGCTTGTCCTGAATCTTGAACCCGAAAGTGTTTGCGGGATAAAAACCAAATGCAGATCTGGTCCCTATCACTCTAAAAAAATGAAACAACAAAGAATGAGATTTTACTTATTGATTCAGAAGTTCCATGACACAGTTGCAAGATCAAAGCATATCGATTCAGAATTGTTCCCTCTTAACACATCATACGTTTTATCTATGTGAGCATAACATTGACTAAAACAAGCAAAAGAAACCAGGGGAGCACCGTCTGACCAAAGTGTGACACATTGTCAAATTCTTAACACCCCGTAGTGTTAGGAGATCCAAATTCTTAGTCTAAACATACCACCCCTTTGCACCCGCCTTGATGTGAAGAAGGGTTCCCAATCTTCCGAAAGGTTCTAGATATATTGATTTGGTTGGAGGCGACACACAAATCGATCCGGCTTCAGAACAACACATTCTAAACCCTGCAATCGTAGGACGACGTCTCATCTGGTTATCAACCGATCTAAAATGATTGACCTCACCGAGAAGGCTATTCCCTGCCTGTGAATCAAGAACATAAGCAAGAACAAAGAAGAATGCAACACAATTGTAGATGTATTATGAATCTCATGAAGTTGGGATCTCACAAACCGTGATGACGGTGAAACTGTTATGAACAGAATAATCTAAGCAAAACCCGAACTCTAATGGTGCAGCGGCGGCTGTATATAGAGACTCTAGGGTCGTGCAAGACCATCTGGACGCGCCCCTAATTGGGCTCAACTAGATACAAAGCGCAAAGGCCAAAAATGGGCGATGCAGCACCGACACATATTCTAGATCCTCTCTTGTTTCGATGATTCCTGATGACTCTGGACAAATTTTGACATCCGGCTGGCGGCATTGGAAAGGTCTTCTTCTTATCTTTCTGCGCATATGTAGAACGTCCAAATCCGAGTCCGTATGCGTCCTCGGCATCTATTTTAGTGCAGACTGGTCCTGGGGCCCGAAACAGACTCAAAGTAAGTCGTTTTTGGTTGGGCCTCCACCTTGGCTTCCACGTCCTTGCTGGTCCTCCACGTCTCCAAGTCTTTCTCCCATCATCTCCTGGTCCTCTCCATGGTTCCTAATTACAATATAATCATTAGGTAGCGAACCATTCTCAAAAGTGGCATATAATGAAGGACGTACGAACGAGCTCACCTCTAAATTTAGTCGTCGTGCACGAGCTCTAGTCATTGGACCTTGGTAGTCCAGAATTGGAGGAGTGTTGTGTGTATCCATAGGAGTGATGTCCTCATCATCCTCCCCCTCTTGAATTGGAGTCGTCCTCGACTCAAGTTCCTCCTCTTCTCCCAAGTATGGTTTCAAATCTGAAATGTTAAAGGTAGGACTAACCCCGAACTCGGGTGGCAACTCAAGTTTGTATGCATTATCATTAATCTTCTCAATTATTTTGAATGAACCATCAACTCTAGGCATTAATTTAGACTTTCTCAATTCTGGAAATCTATCCTTCCTCAAGTGTAACCACACTAAATCTCTTACATCAAGCTTTACTTCCTTTCTACCTTTACTACCAGCAATTTTATATTTTTCATTCATCTTTTCAATGCTAAGTCTAGTGGTTTAATGCATTTGCAAAATATATTCAGCATGCTCCTTAGCATCATCATGGACTCTCTCATTAATAGGTAGAGGAAGTATATCAAGTGGAGTACGGGGATCAAAACCATACACGACCTTGAAGGGACTTACCTTGGTAGTAGAATGTGTTGCCCGATTATAAGCAGACTCAACATGAGGCAAACATTCTTCCTATTGCTTCAAATGTTTCTTCAAAATAGCTCTCAACATAGTGCCCAAAGTGCGGTTCACAACCTTTGTTTGTCCATTAGTATGTGGGTGATAAGTTGTAGAAAATAGCAACTTTGTACCCAACTTATTCCAAAGTGTGCGTCAAAAGTGACTCAAGAATTTTGCATCATCATCTGAAATAATAGTAGAAGGCATACCATGCAAACGTACAATCTCTTTGAAAAAGAGATCAGCAATATAACTAGCATCATCAGTTTTATGACATGGTATAAAGTGTGTCATCTTAGAAAATCTATCCACAATAACAAAAATACTATCGCTCCCCCACTTAGTCCTAGGCAGTCCTAAAACAAAGTCCATAGAAATATCCGTCCAAGAAATAGAAGAAACAGGAAGTGGCATGTATAAATCATGTGGATTCAAGCGAGACTTAGCTTTAGGACATGTTGTGCAGCGAGCAACAAAGTGCTCAACATCTTTCCTCATCCTTAGCCAAAAGAAGTGTGTGGCCAAAATATCCTCCGTCTTCTTGGCACCAAAATGACCCATCAATCTACCTCCATGCGCCTCCTGTAACAACAAAAGATGAACGGAACCAACTGGAATGCATAGGTGGTTAGCTCTAAACAAGAATCCATCATTCAATACAAATTTGTTCCATGCACGACCATCTTTACAATGCAGTAATACATCCTTAAAATCAACATCAGCAACATATTATTCTTTCATTGCCTCAAGTCCAAAAATTCTACAATCAAGTTGAGACAACAAAGTATAGCGCCTAGATAAAGCATCAACGATCACATTATTCTTCCCTTTCTTATATTTCATAATGTAAGGAAAAGGCTCAATAAACTCAACCCATTTAGCATGTCTATGGTTCAAATTACATTGAGAATGAATATACTTAAGTGATTCATGATCGGAATAAATAACAAATTCTTGGCAATAAATAATAACGCCACGTATCTAAAGAACGTACAAGTGCATACAATTTCTTATCATACATGGAGTAATTCAAAACAGGCCCAGTAATTTTCTCACTAAAGTATGCTACAGGTTTACCATCTTGCATTAAAACACCACCAATGCCTATACCACTAGCATCACATTCAAGCTCAAAAGTCTTATCAAAATTAGGTAATTGCAGCAATGGTACATGTGTAAGTTTGTCCTTCAAAGCATCAAAAGACTCCTGATGTACCTTACCCCAATGGAAATCAACGCCCTTCTTTGTCAACTCATACAAGGTGTAGCAATGGTGCTGAACTCTTTGACAAAGCGGCGGTAGAAACCTGCAAGACCAAGAAAACTCCTCACCTGTGTGATAGTTTTTGGTACAGGCCTGCTCTTTATGTCTTCAATCTTCACCTCATCCACCTCAATTCCCTGTGGAGTCCCAACATAGCCAAGAAAAGAGACTCCATCTGTGCAATATGCACTTCTCAAGGTTACCAAATAAACGTACATCTCGCAAAGCATAAAAAACAACACGTAAATGATTCATATGTTCATTCATGGATTTGCTATAAATCAAGATATCATTAAAGTAAATTATCACAAATTTGTCAATGAAAGCTCTAAAAACCTCATTCATCAAGCGCATGAAAGTACTAGGTGCATTAGTTAAACCGAAAGGCATTACTAACCACTCATATAACCCGAAATTGGTTTTGAAAGTTGTTTTCTATTCATCTTCAAGTTTCATTCTAATTTGATGGTAGCCATTATGCAAATCAATTTTAGTGAAAATTATAGCACCATATAACTCAACAAACATGTCGTCTCGCCTAGTAATAGGATGACGATGCCTAATAGTAATGTTATTAATGGTTCTACAATCTACACACATACACCAAGTACCATCTTTCTTAGGAACCAAAAGTACAGGAACAGCACAAGGACTAAGTGATTGACGAACGTACCCACGATCCAAAAGGTCTTGGACTTCTCGTTGTATCTCCTTAGTTTCCTCAGGGTTGGTCTTATAAGCAGCACAGTTTGGCAAAGTAGCACCCGGAATCAAATCAATTTGATGCTCAATCCCTCTCAAAGGCGGTAATCCTGGGGGTATCTTAGCTGGGAAAACATCCTCATACTCCTACGAAAGGTTAGTGACAGTAGGAGGCAAAGCACTACAAGCAATATTATCAAGCGAAAACAAAGCTTGTTTACATATCAAAGCATAGCAAATATCATCATCAGCAGAAATTTTAGCAAGCTCAGATTTTATTCCAAGATATGAACAACCTTATAATTTAATTCCAACACCCTTAGAACTTGAAGAATCATTAACATTGCTAGGTGTAGAATCAGAATTAATAGGCTGTTGAATTTTAGGACCTTTATTTTTCAAACTAGCAGCTCTTTCTAAATCATCTTGTAAAATTTCGGCAGGGGTCATTGGTAATAAAGTAATTTTAGTTCCTTTATGCATAAAAGTGTACTTATATGACACCTTTGGTATCAAGTGTCCCTGACAAAGTATCCTAGTCACAATCTTGACATGTTTAGAGAGTCACACTAAGAATTTGAACTCCTTGTGAAATCAATTTGAATGAAATTCGATCGAATTTGAGCGGCATTTGAACTAGACATCCAAATATTTACAAATAACTCATACCCAACAAAAACATATGTCATATATTAGAACAAAATAACATTTTAAGAAATTCTTATAATTTAATACATTCATTTATTGGCTCAAATAAATGCGTAAAAGTTTAAAAGCAACCCATATTTGAAAAATATCTATTAAAAATTCATAGGTAAACTATCGAACATTATCAATTTCAAAATTTAGAGATCATCATCGTGAACAACCATATATTTTTATTTTTCTTAAGTAAACTCTAGAATTAAAGATATTAAAATAAACAAAGTAGGATTTTTAAACAATCCAAAAAAAGAAAAATTTCAGTGTAACCCAGGACTCAACCTCTCTGCCGGTTGTCTTCCTTCTCCCCCGATTGACACCCAGGAGCGGCGCCCTGCCGCGTGGACGTCGACCACCAGCCCTCGGGCGCCTAGCCACGTGAAATGGCCCTTGTGCGCCTTTGGCCGGTGACCCTATAAAATCCGGCGCCAGCCGAAGTCCTCTCCTTCCCCTTTCCCTACCATTTCTTTCCCCGCCGCCATTGCTGGTGACCCGAGCAAGCTCCTGGTCCTGCTGCTGCCGTGCTGCTTCCCCAGCCAAGCGATGTCGTGGAATGGTGCGCAGGCTCATTGCGCAGCTGCTGGTGCCCCTCTTTTCCCCTGTCCTATGGCAGGCGTGTAGATCGACGGGCTTCTTCCAGAACTTGTGGCCAGCCACACGACCGGAACCTCGCTGGCGATTTCGTCCTCCTCGGTGTGGCGTGGTTACATTCCTCACAGAATAAGGTAGCTAGCTACCTTGCGCACTCGTTTGAATTCTTCTTCGTGCGGATCCATGACCGTAGCTGTCGGATTTTGGTGATTTCCCGGGCCGCCATTCCTGTTATGAAGCTCGAGCTCGACGCCAAATTCACGGTGCCAGGTGAGACTCCAGTTGTGAGCCCTCGTACATGGATTCTTTTCACCCTCATGCATGTATCTGATTTAGGTCTAGCTTCTATCCTCATTTTGCCGTGCCGGATTTTTGCATCTCTACGCTGGCCTTCGTTGGAGCTTGACCAGAGCTCTGTTTCATTCACATTGAATGTCAGAATCACGCGGTGGGACTCCCAGGGGTTTGTTTGCTCGCCGACTGACGCAACTGCCATTCATCGTCACGCTTGAAGCCTGCGTTTCTGCCGTTGTGAGCTGCTGGGTTGTACTCGCTAGCTGGCAGCTGCTGGTGAGACTCCACTGACTCCTATTACCCTTGCCTTGCTGCGGTTGTTGAACTGAACCACGAAGACACGAAGGACAGGGTAGTTCACGTTTAGTTCAGTTGGAGGCAGAGGAAAGGTCGTTAACAAATGATAATAGAACTAACTCATTCAGATTTTGTAAAATACACGGTAATATATATAAAATACACAGCATTAAAAAGAATAAAACAAATCTGAAGTTCAGTTTTGTTAGAACGCAGATGATAAAATCTACACTGTAGAAGATGTTTCATGTCATATAAAGAAACTGCAAGGTATTTATAGCTACATTTGTGATTAGCTTGTTTATTCAATTTCTGCACTTTTACTTATCAATAAATCATTTTGTATACTTCCTACCTGACATGCATGTCACCATTTCTGAACTCATGTTTCACCTTGTTTTAGTTTTAGTAAATGATTCACGCATTCAAAACTATTGATTCTTTCTCTCAAAGTTGTTGTATGCTTATATGCGAAGTTGTTGTATACAAACTAAACCTTCAGTTTTATACATCATAATAGCATATTAAACTTTTGTTAAGAAGGTTTCATGAGTCATCTTTAATACACAACATCGCATTTGCATCATGTAGATAACGTGGTGAACCCCGTGGAGGCGGGACAGGAGCAGAAGACAGAAGAACAAGTGATCCCGCAAACCAGGAACAGGCTCAAGGCAAGCCCCGGTGCATCCCACCAAGTTTAACTCTTTTTATCTTATCACTAGTTAGTGTGTTGTAGTCTTGCTTGTGCATTAAGTTATAGGAGTTGTTTAAAAACCTAGACTTGCAGTAGGTCCCCCTTACTTGATAATAGTCTCAGGATGGTAGTCGCTCTGCTTAATTTAGGACGATCATTTGTCGAGTGGTATGGAGACCACTCGTAGATCAGGAAAATACCATCACTTAGGAATGATGTCAGATAAAGGAAAGATGAGAATGAGATAACGAATGAAGACCGGACGGACAACTAGGTGGAAAGGGAAGAACAGTTTGTCTTCAAGGAGGTAGCCCCGTCCGAGTCACCTAAGGCTACGCTGATGTGGACAAGGGTTCCCGATCTTCCAAAAGGTTCTGGATACGTTGATTTGGTCGGAGACGACACACAAATCGATCCGGCTTCAGAACAACATGTTCTAAACCCCGCAATCGCAGCACGACGTCTCCTCTGGTTATCAACCGTCCTAAAACAATTGACCTCGCCGAGAAGGCTAATCCCTGCCTACGAATCAAGAACACAAGCAAGAACAAAGAAGAAGACAACACAATTGCAGATGTAGAAGGCATACCATGCAAATGTACAATTTCTTTGAAAAAGAGATCAGAAATATAACTAGCATCATCAGTCTTATGACATGGTATAAAGTGTGCCATCTTAGAAAATCTATCCACAACAACAAAAATACTATCACTCCCCCTCTTAGTCCTAGGCAGTCCTAAAACAAAGTCCATAGAAATATCCGCCCAAGGAATAGAAGGAACAGGAAGTGACATGTATAAACCATGTGGATTCAAGCGAGACTTAGCTTTTTGACATGTAGTGCAGCGAGCAACAAAGCGCTCAACATCTTTCTTCATCCTTGGCCAAAAGAAGTGTGTGGCCAAAATATCCTCCGTCTTCTTGGCACCAAAATGACCCATCAATCCACCTCCATGCGCCTCCTGTAACAACAAAAGATGAACGGAACCAACTGGAATGCATAGGTGGTTAGCTCTAAACAAGAATCCATCATTCAACACAAATTTATTCCATGCACGACCTTCTTTAAAATGCAGCAATACAACCTTAAAATCAACATCAGCAGCATAGTGTTCTTTAATTGCATCAAGTCCAAAAATGCTACAATCAAGTTGAGACAATAAAGTATAGCACCTAGATAAAGCATCAGCGATCATATTATCATTCTCTTTCTTATGTTTAATAATATAAGGAAAAGACTCAATAAACTCAATCCATTTAGCATGTCTACGGTTCAAATTACATTGAGAACGAATATACTTAAGTGATTCATGATCAGAATAAATAACAAATTTTTGGGCAACAAATAATGACGCCACGTCTCTAAACAACGTACAAGTGCATACAATTCCTTATCATACGTGGAGTAATTCAAAACAGGCCCAATAATTTTCTTACTAAAGTATGCAACAGGTTTACTATCTTGCATTAAAACATCACTAATGTCTATACCACTAGCATCACATTGAAGCTTAAAAATCTTATCAAAATTAGGTAATTGCAGCAATGGTGCATGTGTAAGTTTATCCTTCAAAGCATCAAAAGACTCATGATGTACCTTACCCCAATGGAAATCAATGCCCTTCTTTGTCAACTCATACACAGGTGCAGCAATATTGCTGAAATCTTTCACAAAGCAGCGGTAGAAACCTACAAGACCAAGAAAACTCCTCACCTGTGTGATAGTTTTTGGTACAGGCCAGCTCTTTATGGCTTCAATCTTCGCCTCATCCACCTCAATTCCCTATGGAGTCAGAACATAGCCAAGAAAAGAGACTCGATCCGTGTAAAAGATGCACTTCTCAAGGTTACCAAATAAACGTGCATCTCGTAAAGCATCAAAAATAGCACGCAAATGATTCATCAAGCGCATGAAAGTACTAGGTGCATTAGTTAAACCAAATGGCATTACTAACCACTCATATAATCCAAATTTGGTTTCGAAAGTTGTTTATTATTTGTCTCCAAGTTTCATTCTAATTTGATGGTAGCCACTACGTAAATCAATTTTAGTGAAAATTATAGCACCACATAACTCATCAAGCATGTCATCTAGCCTAGGAATAGGATTACGATACCTAATAGTAATATTATTAATGGCTCTATAATCTACACACATACGTCAAGTACCATCTTTCTTAGGAACCAAAAGTACAGGAACATCACAAGGACTAAGTGATTGACGAACATACCCACGATCCAAAAGGTCTTGAACTTGTCGTTGTATCTCCTAAGTCTCCTCAGGGTTGGTCCTATAAGCAGCACGGTCTGGTAAAGTAGCACCCGGAATCAAATCAATTTGATGCTCAATCCCTCCCAAAGGTGGCAATCGCGGGGGTATCTCAGCTGGAAAAATATCCTCATACTCCTGTAAAAGGTTAGTGACAGCAGGAGACACAGCTCTAGAAGCAACATCATCAAGCGAAAAACAAAGCTTCTTTGCATATCAAAGCATAGCAAATATCATTATCAAATTCTCAAGGTCTACAATTTCAGCAGGGGTCATTGGTAATAAAGTAATTTTAGTTCCTTTATGCATAAAAGTGTACTTATTACTTCTACCGTGGTGTACAGCATCATTATCAAATTCCCAAGGTCTACCCAATAAAAGTGAACATGCTTACATGGGTACAACGTCACAATCAACAGAATCCACATAAGAACCAATGGAAAAAGGAACTCTGTAAGTTTGTATTACCTTAGCTTTGCCAGAGTCGTTTAACCACTGAATGTAGTACGGACATGGATGTGGACATGTGGTCAAAGCAAGCTTGTTGACCACATCAGAACTCACCAAGTTATTGCAGCTCCCTCCATCAATGATGACACGTGCTCGGCGGTTCTTGATGACGAAGAAAATCTGGAACAAGTTGTGGCGCTGCATCGTCTCGGGCTGATGAACTTGTGTGCTAAGGACATGTTGAACAATTATGTTCATGTATCCCGTGGTGTCTCCGCCTCCAAGGACGAGGTCACTGCTGGTGGCAGCGACGTCCTCCTCCTTATCCTCCACATCGGAGGTGCTCATGTAACCGCCATCGTTTGTCGCAATATAGGCCCGCCTACTTGGACAATCTTTCTGCACATGACCAAGTCCATAGCAGCGATGGCACTGAATCCCTGTAGTGCGCCCTGTCGAAGCAACAGAGGAGGCACTACTAGCTGGTACCTGCACAGAAAGTTTACCTGAGCGCGTAGAAGGTGCAGGGGCTGATCTTGGGGCTGCAGAAACAACACTGTTTCCCTTGGTAGCTGCTGGTGGGGGCGGCCGGAAAGATGGCCTGGGCAGCCCCAAAGTCCCCGTTGAGCGTGGGAGGTAGGAGTTCCTTGACTTGCTGTACTCCTCAAAAACCTGGAAAAGTCCCTGTGATTCTTTCTTCGCAAGCATAGCATACTGGAAACACTGGGTGAGGGTATAATATTCTTTATAATCAAGGATGTCCTGAATTTCTTTTCTTAAACTAGAATAAAAGCGACAAATCTGATCCTCTACTTTTTCAACTACATCACAACGAATCAAACCCTTCTGAAGCTCACTAAAGTACTCCTGAATAGTTTTATCTCCTTGTTCTAAACGCTGTAGTTTATTACGAATCTCTCTATAAAAAGAAGGGGGAACAAAACGATCACGCATTTCTACCTTAAGTTCTTCCCAAGTAGTAGGCAAATCAGTTTCAGCAGCTAGACCACTCCACCAAACAATAGCAAAGTCCTTAAACTCACTAGTAGCTTGTCTAACTCTATGTTGTTCAGGAACAAGGTGGGCATTAAATTTTTGTTCTACAGTCATCTCCCAATCAAGATAAACATCACCATCATACTGACCCGAAAACAAAGGAATTGAAAACTTAATTTTAGCATACGGGTCATCTGGAGCATAGTTACCGTGTGGACGACGATTGTAGTTATGGAAACCACCCATACCTTGAGTATTATGTTGCAAACGACATCGTAATTGTGCGGTCCTTATAGCTGACCTATCCACGGTGCCATCAGCCTTATACACCGTGTCTTCATCATGGATGTCTTCAATATCGTTGTTGTTGTTATTGGTGTTCGTATTGTTGGTTTTAGGAGCGGTCTCCAATGCGACAACCTGATCGGTTAACTTAGAGACCCGCTTCTCTAATCGCTCGATGATTTATCCAATGTGAAGCTTGCTGACCGCATCAGTAACGGCTCTGGTGATCGTCTCTGCTAAATCACTCTGAGCAGCCTGCAAAGCCTTCTGGAGCTGCTCTTGGCTCACGCACTCAGCAAATTGTGAGGGTGAAGCCATCTCTCCGTCGTCACTTCCTGCCATCACAAACACCAAAACAGGAAACAAAAAGTGAAGGTTATCCCTACAAAACAGCTAAGCAGTGGTGCCTCTCAACACAGCAAAAGGAGACTCCTTACAAAGCTCTTACAAAGTTCTGAAAAGCAAAGCAAAGGATACCAGAGAGATGTGTTTGACGATTGCAAGGGTCACAAAATAACCTGTGTGCTGTCCAGAAGAAATATGTAGAGCTAGGAAGGCCAAATATATATATGTGAGTGGTACACAAATCAAAAATAGATAGTAAAGCTGAATAAGTGCCCAAGTAACTTGTCCCTAGTTGCTAGTCTAAGTATGTCCTAGAACAGTAGTGATAGCAAAGTAGAAACAAGGAGACAAAGGCACAACAGACGATAACAGGGGGCTAAGTGCAAAACAGCCAAATTCAAAAATTTCAAGGGGCTAGATGTAGCACTAGTAGAAATCCCAAATTTCTTTTTTTTTAATTTTAATTTTTTAATATTTTTCTCCAACTCACTAACAATGGAGGAGAATCCACAGAAAATTTCAGCTCAAATAGAGGTAGGATGTGGCCTACAAAAAATCTTGAAGTTGCAGAAAACGTCGGGTTTCAACTTAAATCAATTTTTTCTTTATCTTCCCGATTTTTTTGAATTTTTTGATGAGGGTACACAGGGCGTAGCCAAGTGTGGGTATGCTCAACTTTGAGTCAAGAATCTCCTATAAAAATTTCAGCCAAAACGGACAACCGAGCGAAAAGTTATGCCCGTTTTACCGAAGGGGGGTCGGAGTCGGTTTTCCAGAAACCCGAGTCGGGTTTGGAATCGGGTAAGATTTTTTTTTTTGGCGGCGTGGATGCAGCGGAAAGTGGAATTTGTGGGGATTGGTCCGAGGTGTTTGAGGGTGGGATTAGGGTGGGTGTATCGATCAATCAACCCTAGCACACAAAGCCGATAGAACAGAGGATGGTGAAGGGGATGGCGGCTAGGGTTGCAAGGGAAACACTACTGATGACAAAAATAGAAACTAAACCAGCGACTAAACAAAAACTAGGGCACAAACTCAACACTACGGACTCTAAAATTGAAATATACAAAGGCTAAACACGTGGTTATGGACGGAGGGGAAATTTTTTTTTTGGCTTTTCTGTGGATGATAGGATGAACACAAAACGAAATTAACTAAGGGTAGTGCGAATCTAACGGTGCATCTCAAGCTCTGATTACTACTTGATGTGGACAAGGGTTCCCGATCTTCCGAAAGGTTCTGGATACGTTGATTTGGTCGGAGGCGACACACAAATCGATCTGGCTTCTGAACAGCACGTTCTAAATCCCGCAATTGCAGCACGACGTCTCCTCTGGTTATCAACCGTCCTAAAACGATTGACCTCGTCGAGAAGGCTAATCCCTGCCTGTGAATCAAGAACACAAGCAAGAACAAAGAAGAAGGTAACACAATTGCAGATGTATTATGAATCTCACGAATTTGGGGTCTCACAAACCGTGATGACGGCAAAACTATTATGAACAGAATAATCTAAGCAAAACCCAAATCCTAATAGTGCGGCGGTGGCTGTATATGAAGACCCTAGGGTCGTGCAAGACCCTCTAGATGCACCCCTAATTGGGCTCAACTAGATACAAAGCCCAAAGGCCAAAAACAGGCGATGCAGCACCGAAACAGATTCTGGACCCTCTCTTGTTTCGATGATTTCTGATGACTCCGGATGAATTTTGATATGAGACCGGCGGCATTAGAAAGTTCTTCTTCTTATCTCTCCGTGCATATGCAGAACGTCCAAATCCGAGTCAGTATGCGTCCTAGGCATCCGTTTTAGTGCAGACTGGTCCTGAACCCCGAAACGGACTCGAAGTCGATTTTGGTTGGGCCTCCACCTTGGCTTCCACGTCCTTGCTGGTCCTTCACGTCTCCAAGTCCTTCTCCCATTATCTCCTGGTCCTCTCCATGGTTCCTAATTACAATATAATCATTAGGTAGCAAACCATTCTCAAAAGTGACATATAATGAAGAACGTAGGAACGAGCTCACCTCTAAATTTAGTCGTCGTGCACGAGCTCTAGTCATTGGACCTTGCAAGTCCAGAATTGGAGGAGTGTTGCATGTATCCTTAGGAGTGATGTCCTCATCAGTTTAGAGGGCTTACATGAGTTGTGTATTGGTTGTGAGTGTTTAACACGAGTTCATACAATACATAAACAAAGCAGTGCGACCCAAGAATTCATTACAACATTGGTGATGAATCTAGACCCTGGCGGTCTACTGAACTAAGTTATACTACAGTATTAGTAGTGCAACATAATATCTAGCGAATTTTTATAAATCCTTACACCTTTGGTAAGGGATCTAACTCTATCTGGTCAGCTAATACCTGAGCAGTTTTCTGTGCCTTGGCCACAAGAGCTTCGCATTGCTCATCAGAGAGGTCTTCATGAAAACCTTCTGCAACCACATCCAGATCTATGTTGGGAGTATAAGACTTTGCTATAGCTAATACTTGAGCGCCGGCTAGTTCAGCAACATGTCGAGCATGTTCTTTCACTCGGCCCGGAGCTTCATGTAATCGGGTCAACAGATCTCGACACCGAGGTGGTTTTTCCTTGGGCAAGACAAACTGGGCGACCACTTCCGCGTCCTTCTGTAGAGCTGCAAGAGACCATCAAAGGTTTTCATCACCATCAAGAAATTTCTTCTATAAAAGCTCATAGGACTTTATTGACCCTATAGAAGCGCAATAATCACTTATGTCCAGGCACATATGAATTTGGATATAAAAGGTATTATGAGAACAACATTTACCTCTTAGGCATTTTTCAGCATCTAATTTTTCAGCCTCAAGCATAGTAACCTTTGCCTTGTATTCATCCTTGAGTTTTTCAACTTCTTTGAAAGAACATTGGAATTTGTTCAGCTCATCTATGACTTTCTTGAATATGCCTTCGGCTTTGGCCAGCTGGGTCTCTAGCTTGGTGCTCCTTTCCCATTGGGTCTTTATTGTTTCTTCTGTCTTTGTTATTTACCAAAGGGTCAGTCAGCAGGAAACAGTTTTCATAAGCACAAGTATATGAGTTTATACCTTCTGCTCTCTTTTTCCAATGGACCTGAGATTCTTGCATAGTTTTGAAGCCATCTTTCAGCTTTTCAAATTCATTTTTGACCTTTTTCAAGTCCTAGAGCTGCTTTTTTAGGCCTTGATTTTCACTTTTTAAAGCCTCGGTAGCCAGGGAAGATGACTCCAGCTCTGTTATGCGGCCTTGCAATTGTTCAATTTTTGTGGCCGAGTCGGCATCTTCTTACGTCTCAGCATCAACTCCTGTGATACCTCTATAAGGGAAAAGTCAAATAATTATGGTCAACAAACAGCGTGCATGGTATGGAATTTACAGACTTCATACCTTGTAGCTTGAACTGAAGTTCATCCACCTGGGATGAACGGTTTTAGATCAACTGTTAGGCGTCCGACTTCTAGCCTTTCTTTCGCAAGTTGATCCTCTAGGTCCACGGCCTTTGCACAATGTCTCTCCACGAGCTGTAACAGCTTGCTCTTGCTAGACATATGGGATTTCAAGGCCTGCAACATCACTACGATGAAGATGTCTTGATGGGTATATTTGATTCATTTTTCTCCAAAAAGGAAAGTATACCTGAAATGACTTGTAAGCCTTTTCGGTATAATCCTTGAAGGTCTTCAATTCGGCTTGTTCTGCCGACTCGTCAAATCCTACAATGGCAAATTTACCAACATAGTATATAGACCTCGCAGGAGGGACCTCTTCTGAAGCGCCTTCCTTTATCACTCGGTGGATGGGAGTCGGCGGGATGTTTTCTTCTGGAGCAATAGGATATTCGTACGCAGGCTCTGGCATCCTTTCAAAAACCAACGAAGGTTCTTCTTGTTCGGTGGAGGCAAGAGTACCAGCAGCCGTGGACATTCTAGGAGCATTTTGGTCTAGTACAGTGGGGGTCTTTGAACGGCTGGCCTCCGGCTAAGTAGATTTTGGAGCATTCTTCAAATCACTCGGCTTCTTTACCGAGTGATCTGGGACATCATCTCTGGATGTCTCATCAGTAGGAGTAGCCTGGTCTTTTTCAGGAACTGAGCTTTGTGGCGGGGTCTCATAAGATGATGAAGTCCCTGATGACCTACCAAGCAAATAAAGGTTACATGAATGGCCACTGGGAAGCTAAGAATCATGTTATCTTGATTCATTTACCTTAAGCGACGCTTAAATTTCAAGCCTGACACCCTCAGTGGGGGGCTAGTTGGCCTTGGGTTTTCTGTTGTGCCCGTAGTCTCCTCAGTGGCGCTTGTCTTGCTTGTTTGATCACTCGGACGGACCTGTTCTTTTACAGGCTCTGCCTTGTTGTCTTCTTTCATGGCTCGCCAAGTGTTGGAAGTCCTTTCTAAAGCCTTTTTTCTTTGCTTCTTCTTGAAGTCTAGCTGTCCTTTCAGCTAGAGATTCTTCTTCGTCAGAATCTTCAATTTGTGCTTTGCGACGCTTGGGGGCTGACGACTGACTGGGTGATTTTTCCCGAGGTGCCGGAGGCAATGGTGGATTGGACAAATACACATCAAGGTTCTGCAATATGTATGATATGTTAATCTCCATTGAAGATAATGTATGCAGTCTCGATTATAGGAAAGGAGAATGGATAACTTACTGAATTCCTGTCAGTTTGGGAGTGATGTCCGCATTTGGCGTCCCCTGGAGTCTAATCAAGTAGCGAGGAAAATATGTTCTCCAAACGCAGCGTCAATTCCCTGTCTGATAATTTTTACGGTACCTCCATTGTGGGATCTGAACCCATTTGAAATTTCCAACCCGGAATATGTCTTTCTTAATGGGTTGCACGCGGCGATATATGAAGCTTGCGGCAACATCAACACCGTTGTAGCCCTTGGACTTCAGAAATGCAATATGCTCCAATATGGCATCAACTTGAGATTTCTTGTTGGGATCTGCTTTCGCTGACCACTGGGGTTGCGGTTTGGGGGCTTCGGCTGTGGTCTCTGATAGAGATGGAGCATGGTTTCCATGGTAAAACCAATCCGCATGCCAACCTTTCTTCGTTGTGGGAAGTGGCACTTCAATGTATTTGGATTTATTCCTTAGTTGGAATGCAGCCCCTCCTATGACACTATTGTTATTTGATTTCAATACGAACAGTTCCTTGAAAGTATCAAAATGAAGATAAATCCCCAAGAATACCTCGCACAGATGGATAAAGATGGCAATATGCAAGATGGAATTTGGATTCGGATTGATGAGGTTGATGCCATAGAAGAAAAGCAGCCCTCAAAAGAAGTCGCAACAGGGAATGGAAAATCCACGATAGAAAAAGGAGGAAAATACAGTGATTTGATCGACCAGAGGTTGGGGAAATCTCTGACTTTGGCTTCAATCCATCCTCCGGTTTGTTGATCTTGCAGCACTCCATCAATCACCAGCCTGTTGATTTTCTCTGAGTCCATGGCCGAAGCAGGGAACTCCTTGATGGCGGTGGGGATGTCGAAGATTGCTTCCTCCTCGCCCTTTCCGGGAGGAGATTGCTTCTAGGATTGGGCTCTGGTGCTTTGGCGGGTTCGTTTCGGGGCCATCGCTCTTGTTTTCAATGAGTGGAGAGTAGTCACGTAGAGCTTTTTGGGCAGAAATAAAGCCTCGAGATCTAGGGTTTCAGCATGTGCGATGGCGGTGGCCGCGAAATGAAGACAAAGGGATGCGACTGTTTCGGCGACACTTATATAAGGGGAGGATAACCTAATGGGTTGCGAATTCTCATAACCTATTAGTCTAGTTTCGTGAATGGGTAGGCGCATTTAACATGCCATCTGAGAATTGTTTCAGCGTTAACCTTGGACGTTGTGGGTTTCGAAATTAGTAACAAATCATTCGAATTGTTACAACATCGATTTTGGAGTCTGAAAATTTCATAACTTGTGCGAAATCACTCGGATTGTAATGGTTTCAATCTTGGAGGTTGTACCTTTCGAGATTTTTGATAAATCACTCGAGTTATCTTAGCGCCAATCTTGGGGGCTGTATTTTGTTATTTTTGTTAAAATACTCGAATTGAAACATCACCAATCTTGGGGGTTGTAGAAATTGAATTTCATAATAAATCACTCGGATGGAAGCACTATCAATATTGGAGTTGTAGTTCTCAAATTGGTGATGCATCACTCGGTTTATGATGCCAACTTATCTGAAGCCTGTATAATCAAGCTTCGAGGTTTATTTACGAGATGCGGAGGACTCGGATATTATTATGTTTAAGATCATAATATAATTTCTTTAAAATGACCTTTTGAGCTGGGGGCTATGATTGATTCTGGATATTGGATATTTATTTTTTCAAGAACTCACAAGGTGCTTCGGTGAAGACTCAACACCTTTCGAGTTTGGGGCTATATTCATAGGGTATGCCTTTTTCAGGCGTCCATAAAGAAAAGTTATCAGATACAACAAAAGAAGCACTTTCCACTTTCAAAATATGTCGAGATGAATCAAGGCGATGTTTGAAGATGGAAAGTTCTTGGGGGCTACTGTGGGACATATGTACCCGGGCTATCTAACCACTCGGCTATATGGCCGAGTGGGTTGGGGGTTCGGTTATGACGTATTTGGCCCAGGAGATATTTATTTAGATATTTGTTTGAGTAAGCAGCAAGTTAGGTTAGCAGATATGTTCGATAGATAGGATCTGTTATAACCGACTAAAAGATTACCATGTACGCATTTTCCCTTCGGATATATAAGGAGGGCAGAGGGCCTTTGGCAAGAGAGAGACTCGTATTGGAACCCTGATTCCAGTGCGAACCCTAGCAATACAGAAACACCAAACAGAACATAGGGTTGTTATCCTTCGGGAGGCCCGAACCCGTCTAGACCTTGTGTCCTGTGTCCATGGATCTTTCATACTCATATGCATACCTAGATCTACTATCGAAAATATCTCTCGACACAAAGACCTAAGCTTGGGGAGGTATCCAAACCAAGGTGTGCCAATTGTTCTATCCTCTCTCCCTCTTCCTCTAGTTGAGTCGTTTCATTTTTAGAAAATTTATGAAAACCCAAAAAGATATTTAGTTTTCAAAGAAAACCATAAAAATTTGCAAAATAAAAAGAATAAAAAGATTTCGTTTTTCATAAATAAAATGTGAGAACTTGGTCTCTACCTTGCCTATGGAAATGATGAATAGTTGCTCTATTAGCTCCCTTTGAGTCTCAAGTATACAACCTTTACTCCTCATCTTTTATGGGTAATGGTAGACCGCCATGATGACAACACTAGTCCCTCTGTTTTAGTGGGTGCAAAATGGATAATAAACATCAAGTCTAGTTGTTGGAGTTTATGATATGGCATGTTTTTGATGAGTTTATGGTTTCCTTATGATTAGAGTCTAATGATTTCTTTCAAAACCATACTGTAACAGAAACCCCCTACTTGGTGTACATCTTCCCTATGAAAGATAATCTCCTACCATGGCTAGATATTAAGTATCAAAACCATGTCTACGCCATTTATGCATGCATTGAGTTTAGTTAAGATTTAATCCTTATGAGGGACTTGCACTTCCAAAGCCAATCTTTTTCCTTCATGTTATCCTTGAGTTCTCAAATTAATCATGCTTGGTTATGCGGTTTCCACATCGGAATCATGCACCCACTTCACCAAGCATACCAACAAAAAATCATTCTTTTTGCGAGCCTTTGGTCCTGTTAAAAGATTCATGGTTCCCCCAATTGCTCAGAAAAAGTTTGCAAAAATATTTGAACCGTTGAATTAGCCTTTGTTACACCTTGAGAGCTGAAAGAAAGAAAGAAAAGAAAAAAAAAGTTATCAGCTCTAATGGATGTGCTATATCAAAAAGCTTCAAGGTTCATACAAAAAAAATATTTATTTCAGAAAAAATAAAAGGGCCATCTTTTTCCTCTAGCACAAAATTCTAGTCTTTGGGATAAATCTGCACCCAAGAACTTTGCAATTGTACTAACCCAATCCTTCGTGTGAGTCCATTCTCTCCTTCTCTCCTACACATTTTTTTCTAAATGAATAGAATAAGGAAGTGTGATGTCTTCCGCTAGGATCATCTCTTAGCTTGACAATATATACATGCTAAATGTGACATCCTACCAAGCTCCACATATTTAAGCCAAACTTTTAGAAAGTAGGATGAGCTTTTGGTAAGGAAATACACCCTTTGAGATATGAGAGCCATAGTGGGAGACTGCACCAAGAGGGAAGATTTTCAATCTTATGCAGCATTACAAAAACCTTGGACTCATAATTGAGAAGGAGATTGCATGACAAAGTCTGAACTAGGTATTCTAGACTCCAACCGCTTATGACAAGGTTATAAAATGCCAATAAGCTCTAGTGTACATTGAGAATAACTTAGTGACACAGTTGTGTTGGTTTACACTTACCCATATTATGTTGGAGTATGTGTTTGTGCACTTGATACTTGTAGGGCGTTAATATTGAAGCAACTCCTGATCCATCACCTCTAAATCTTAACTTGCTTAGGACGAGCAAAGGATTAAGCCTAGGGAGGTGTTGGCGGCCGAATAAACCCAGAATTGGCCACCAACCGGTCAGGAAATACATGGTAGAGACCAAAGTTTAATAAATATTTGTATAAACTAATAAAGTTCCATGAGTTTTGGTGAAATATGTGTTTGCAGGTATAAAAGAGCCACAACATGCAAAAAAAACATGAAGAAACTCCCCGTCAACCGATCACGACTGTGAAACAGCCGTTTTCACCAACCGACAGGGTCGTTTTCAGGCTGATATCAGGAACCAGCTGACATGGTTATATATGGCTGAAATCAACCACCCGACTGATTAACCGGAGTCGTTTTTTAAGCTGATCATCCGACCCGGCCAGTTTTGCAAAAACACTTCACCGTGATGCCATTTTCTCCTCCCGGATTAAGAATGATGAAAAGAAGGCCAACAAGTGGCCTAACCGGGAGAAATCAAGGGGTGACCCGAAGGGGGGCGGCACCCAGCCAAGGCGGCTGCCCGGCCTGGGTTGCCGCCTGGCCTGGCCTGCTGCCCGCCCTAGGTTGGTCACCCTAGGTTGCTAGCCCATGAGGCCCAATAAGCCTACCAGCCCCAAAACGGAGAAGTCAGTACGAACCGACCGAATAACTGCCATCTGGACAAGATCCGAGCCGACCAAAAGAAATCATTCGTGAACCGACACAATCCTACGGCTGCCCGGCCTGGGCTGGCGCCCGGCACACGTGGCCGCCTAGCATGGCCTGCCACCCTTTAGTGATAGATGATTGGTGGTGAGAGCCCTATCCATCCCTTTAGTAATCTAGCATGTTCGGGAAGTCTCAAGCAGGGTTGTCTAGCGATAGCATAATCACTAGTAGAAATGTTAGTTACCGACCCATATTAGTGGAACATTTTCATGCCTCGAAGTGAGCTAACAGGTGAAAGACTCGAGGTTATACCAAGAAATTGGTGTAAGCACTCAACTCGAGTAACTAGGATTTGACGCTTGACTTAGATATATTAGGAAGATATATTTTTAGGAATCTTAGACTGACTCATTGTCCTCTTGGCTAGCTTAAACGATCTCTTTATTTATCTTAGTTGGATTTCTCCTGTGTTACTACCCTCTCTTTTATTATTGAACATCCTTACCCCGTCTTTGGTCAGTTGGTATAATTCTTATAGTTATATCTTTGTTAAACTAAGATAATCTTACGCCTAGCTTCTTTGAGGAAAATAAATAAGATACCTTGGAATACTCCTGGGTGAAATGCTACAATGGTGTTCCGTGCGATTGTGGATTAATTCACATTATCCTTAAAGCATAACAAATGCCAACAATTATTTCTGCCATCGTACCATGATATTCTTGATGTGATGTTAAGAAATACCAACACGTGTATGTGTCGCTGATGTAATCATGTTGCCTCTCGGTGTAAGAAATCTATCCCTACCGACCGGTATCACTATCAGTACTAACTGCGTAAACCAGGAGAGGAGACCGATGAGATAAGATCTATGTGTTGTGGTCTATCATGAAACCCTAATGAAAATTGAAGCATTATGCATGACTCAGAATCGGCCAAATATGATTTGTCCAATGAGATTTTCATTGCAATTCCATAGATATGATCTATGAAATCCTGTGAGGTTTTCAGGGCGCTGCCCACAGGACCGTGGTACGCTCCTAGTTGGTTATACCCCTTTTGATTCACACGATAGAATCTGGTCTCGCCTAACTTATTTTTGTAGAGAATGTTGTGAATGGTATGACCCATAATGTGTATGTGATGCATGTTTGTGTTCTTTCATGACCTGCGAGTCAAGTTTATAATAGCTGGGTTGAGGCTATCATATTATTGTATAACGGCCTGCATGTGGCCTTGTGATGCTTGATCTCTTCATGTAATTCACTACTAGCTATTAGATGTAGTAGCTTAGTACTTGTTCATGGAGGCCAAATTTGGAGCATGGTGGACACATGGACAGGAGGAGGCCAGCAACAATGGAGATAGAGATCACCATGCGAAAGGGCCATACTATTTCATAGTTAATATGATTACCGATGATGATGTTCCTGTCATCCTATTCTTTCATGTATTATATGTTGTATATAATGATCATGACTAGTATAGGTCCCTCAAAAAAATTAAGATTAAAATTGATGCCCTTCCAAGAGCTGCAACTACTATAATTTTGATCGTTGTGTGGTAGGTCTACCAAAGTAGAGTGCCCAGGAGAGGGAGTATGACAAGCACACTAATGATGCACTTGATGTTGGTTGTCTCATGCTTGGTACCATGTTCTCTGAGCTTCAGAAGCAATATGAGAACAATGATGCCCACAATATGATTGCTGGCCTTCGTGGCATATTTGAGAACCAAGCAAGGACTGAGAGGTATAACATCTCAAAGGCCTTGTTTGCGTGCAGTCTAGCTGAAGGTAGTCCCATTAGTCCTCATGTAATCACGATGATTGGTTACATTGATAGCCTGGAGAAGCATGGTTCTCCCCTTAGCCTAGATTTGGCTACGGATGTCGTTCTCCAGTCGCTCCCAGCGAGCTATGAGCCATTCATAATAAACTTTCATATGAATAGCCTGGAGAAGACTATGGCTGAATTGAATGGGATGCTAAAGACTGCCGAGGAGAGCATCAAGAAAACCGGGGCAAATCATGTGATGATGGTGTAGAAGGATAGGAAGAGAAAGTGCAAGCCCAAGGCTAAGAGTGCGGATGAGATCTCAAGCTCAAAGCCTAAGGTTGCAGCAACTCCTCCCAGGTCAAGAGTGCCTCCAGGCAATCCTTGCCATTACTGCAAGAAGACTGAGCACTGGAAGAGAAACTGCAAGCTTTACTTGGAAGAACTCAAGAAGAAGAAGGTTGTTGATCCTTCTACTTTAGGTATCAATGTTATTGAAATTAATCTTGCTACTCATCCTGATGATTTATGGGTATTTGATACCGGATCAATGATTCATACTTGCAAATTGTTGCAGGGTCTTAAAGGGACATGGAAGTGTGCAAGAGGCGAGGTGTCGGCAATGGTGAAAAAGTTGTTGTGTTGACTTTCAGAACTTATCCACTCTCATTACCGTTGGGATTAGTTTTGGAATTAAATAATTGTTATTACATTCCTGCCTTGGGTAAAAACATTATATCCTCCTCATGTTTAGAGGAAGTTGATGGTTATGAGGTCATAATAAGGAACAAATGTTGCTCCATTTATTTGAATGATATTCTCTATGCAAATTGTCCAATAGTGAATGGATTGTATTGTCTTGATATAGAGAATAGGCTGATTTATAACTTTGATGCAAAGAGGCTCTGCCCGAGTGATTTGAATCCCACATACACTTGGCATTTTCGTTTAGGCCATATAAATGAGAGGCACATGGAGAAGCTCTATAAATATGGTCTTCTACACTCATTCGATTTTGAATCAATTGAGACATGTGAATCTTGTTTGCATGGCAAGATGACTAAGTCACCTTTCACAGGACATAGTGAGAGGGCAAATGACATATTGGCTCTTATACATACAGATGTATGTGGACCAATGAGTTGTGTGGCTAGAGGTGGTTTTTAGTACTTCATTACTTTCACTAATGACTTTAGTAAATACAGTTATATCTACTTAATGAAGCACAAGTCTGAATCATTTGAAAAGTTCAAAGAATTTTAGAATGAAGTACAAAATCAATTAGGGAAAACAATTAAAACCCTACGATCTGATCGTGGAGGTGAGTACTTGAGCCATGAGTTTGGTGATCATCTAAGACAATGTGGAATTGTTCCACAATGGACGCCACCCGGAACACCTCAATTAAATGGTGTGTCCGAGTGGTGGAATCGAACCTTGTTGGACATGGTTAGGTCAATGATGAGCAAAAGTGATTTTCCATTGTCTTTTTGGGGATACGCTCTAGAAACTGCTGCTTTCACTTTAAATAGGGTTCCATCTCAATCTGTAGAGAAGACATCAAATGGGATATGGACCGGGAAACGTCCCACGCTGTCTTTTCTGAAGATTTGGGGTTGTGAGGTTTATGTAAAATGTATGACATCTGATAAGCTTTCTCCCAAGTCAGATAGATGTTTCTTTGTAGGATATCCTAGGGAAACCAAAGGGTATTATTTCTACAACTGGGAGGAGGGCAAAGTGTTTGTCGCTCGGAATGGTGTTTTTCTGGAGAAACAGTTTCTCTCACGAAAGATAAGTGGGAGGACAGTGCAACTTGAAGAAGTTCAAGAAACACTAGGAAATGTTTCTTCTCCCACTGAACCTCAATTGCAACAGGTTGCACAAGATGTTGTAGAACCTATTGTTGTGGCACCAGCCCTACGTAGATTTGAACGGGCATGTCGTGCACCTGAAAAGTTCACGCTCCTAACAACGAGGCAGCGCAATATATTATTGTTGGACAATGATGGGCCTAAGACATACACGGAAGCAATGATACGACCAGACTCTGAGAAATGGCTTGGAGCCATGAGATCCGAATGAGAATCCATGTGAGAAAATCAAGTTTGGAACTTGATTAATCCACCTGAATGTGTCAAAACCATTGAATGTAAATGGGTTTTTAAGAAAAAGATAGACAAGGATGGAAATGTTCACATCTATAAAGCATGATTGGTGGCGAAAGCTTTTAAACAAATTCAAGGTGTTGATTATGATGAGACCTTCTCGCCCATCGCTATGCTAAAGTCTATTCAGATCCTCCTAGCAATTGTCGCATACTATGATTATGGGATATGGCAAATAGATGTCAAAACGGCTTTCCTTAATGGAAACCTAAGTGAGGATGTGTACATGACACAGCCTGAAGGATTTGTTGATCCACAAAATGCTGGGAAAATAGGCAAACTTCAGAAGTCCATTTATGGACTAAAGCAAGCATCTCAGAGTTGGAACCTTTATTTTGATGAGGAAGTCAAAAGGTTTGGCTTCATCAAGAATGAAGAAAAGCCTTGTGTTTACAACAAGGCTAGTAGGAGCGCACTCGTATTTCTAGTCCTTTATGTGGATGACATATTGTTGATCGGAATAATATTCGAATGCTTGAAAAAGTTTCTCAATGAAGGACTTGGGAGAGGCAACATACATCTTGGGCATTAAGATCTATAGAGATAGATAAAAAAGGCTAACTAGATTAAGCCAAGACACATACATCGACAAGGTATTGAAACAGTTCAATATGCAAGATTCTAAGAAAGGTTTCTTGCCCATGTCGCATGGCATTACTCTTAGCAACACTCGGTGTCCTTCGACACCTGATGAGGTAGAGAAGATGAGACCGTATGCCTCTGCTATCGGATCCATCATGTATGCCATGATATGTACGCTCCCAGATGTAGCTTTTGCTATAAGCGCTACAAGCATATTCCAATCAAACCCAGGAGAAATTCACTGGGTGGCTAGTAAGAATATCCTAAAGTACTTGAGAAGAACTATGGGTATGTTCCTAGTTTATGGAGGTCAGGAAGAGCTCATTGTAAATGGTTACACCAACGCTAGTTTTCAAACTGACAAGGATGATTCAAGATCGCAATCTAGATATGTATTTTGCCTCAATGGAGGCGCGGTGAGCTGGAAGAGTTCCAAGGAAGATACGGTTGCTGACTCAACAATGGAGGCCGAGTACCATGCCGCTTTAGAAGCTACAAAGGAAGTTGTTTAGATCAGAAAATTTGTTTATGAGTTGGGTGTGGTTCCTAGTACGTCCAGTCCAATGGATCTATATTGTGGTAATAGTGGTGTCATTGCGCAAGCAAAGGAGCCTAGAGCACATCAAAAGAACAAACACATACTATAGCATTTTTCATCTTATTCGGGACATTGTTCATCGAGGTGACGTGAAGATATGCAAGGTGCACACGGATTCAAACACAGCTGATCCGTTGACAAAACCTCTCTCTCGGCCCAAGCATGCGACACATATGAGATCCATGGGTATTAGATATCTTCATGATTAATGTACGAGAGATTGTGTAATGTATATGTTTATATGTGATTGAATAAAGTGTTATTTTGTTTCTTGGATAATAATTATTTCATTGATTGGCAAGTATGTGACTTGTTTGTGAAACTCATTGTTCTTTCATAATATTATCCTAAATGATCCCTAGTTCCTTATCATTATGTGGGATAATGATGACTCATGGACTAGCACATGTATTGGTTGATGATCATGTTTCACAGATCATAGATATGAAGATATCAAATCAATAATGTGGACACGTGCTGGAGAACATGTTGGATTGACCCACTAATAGACTCTGCTGAGATGTTATTATTGTGCCATTAGTTGTTGTCTTATATGATGTGCCTTCAAGATCCTTAGACCTAAGATCGTCATTGATTCCCAAAATGTATAATAGCACACTTAGGGGTTACCAAATGCTATTCTAGAATTGGGTAATCATAAAGGTAATTTTCGGGTATGCTATGAAACATGCCATGGGCTGTGAGCGATCAAGATGGATCTTTCCCATCCTGATTACAGGAGAGATATCTCTGGGCCCCTCGAGTTAGATGGATTTTGAAGTGCGTGACCATGCCAATGTGATTAAAAGTTAATCATGATGACTAAGAGTTAGTCATGATAAAACCCACTAGACGTTCGAGTGAATGGTCGAGCTATTACAGGGATGGCATGTATCTTGCCTTGTGCTTGACTGATATCGTGAGGCAAAGAGATCGGTGAATGTGTATGTCAAAGGTTCAACCGATATAAGCTTTATGTGTACACGAGAATCAATATGTCCTGCTAGGTGCCGCTGTTGATTTATGATTTGAAAAATGGTTTTCACCTCATTGTCTTGTACATGTGAACCTAATGGGTCACATGCTTTACAGGTTGGAACATCGCTTACCCATGTGATTGTCACTTGTGCAAGTGGGAGATTGTTGGAGATATGCCTAGGAGACAATACGGATTTGATCCGTACGTGAGGGTCATATGGATATTGATCCATGAGGGATTAGTCCACTAATGGGCCAATTAGTCAAGGCCCATTAGAAGGGTCTATTTAAGTGGAGGAGGGGCTTAAGGCGTAGAGGATAATCCAGTCTAGAAACCCTAGCCGTCGCCACCTCCCTCTCTCTCTCTCCCATGTCACCCTAAGTCGTGCAGCCGATACTAGCACACCGTGCATGATATTTTGCCTTGAAGGTGTGGATACCTCAAGGAGGCGCTGCAGCTGTGGTGCTTCGGCTAGACCAGGAAGAGATGGTTGTTGTGGACGACTACATCCTCTATATCAACGCGCGACTGTGTTGGACGTTGCTTCTCCAACCTTGCTTCCGCTCCTCCTACGTGTCTAGTGGTAACAATCGATGATCCCTCTTGCAAGTCTTCCTGGTTGAACGGTATAAATTGTTTCATTCTATTGTAGCTCCCTGTTCCCCAACAATTGGCAGTTCCTTCGACCTTGATCGCTTGCTACTTCCGTCAAGTAGATACTTAATTAGCCATCAGCATCTTCAATTGTTGGGTGCCTTCGACAAGCCGAGATTGGTGTGTTTGATTGGTAGCGGCTACCGGCGTGTTGGATCACCCAACAATCTGTGTGGGACATATCATGGACATCGCTTGTTGAATAACGGTACACATCCAACTGTCATAACAACATGCTATAAAATTCCTCTTTAAAAATCAAAGTTTACGTTTGTACTTCCTCGAAGCATGGTTTATTGTAAATGTTTTCTACTTGTCAATATTTTTCATATTTGTGAACCACAATTGTCATGTTGAACTTTTTAATTGATTTCCTAGCAATTCTTGTCATATTTCTAGGAAATCTATTATTGTTAGCATATTTTGCGGGAATGGAAAATTACACGTGCGTGTCGCAAGTGCATAAAATCTAGTAAAAAAATGGTACGCGGACAGGGCTGCAGCAGTTTATATGCAATCACATGGCATACAAAAACTAAATTGCGGACAGGGCATGCAGCAGTTTATATGCAAGCTGCAGATGCCCAAATGTCCGTACCTCATTCATAAAAAAATTCTCCAAAAAAATCAGAACATGCAAAACGTGAGATGAGTGAAGCTGCGGGGCAACATACATGAGGTCGGTCAGTGGCAAAGCAGATCGCTCGACGGAAGCCATGCTGCCGCAGCTCTAGGCCCAGGCGCTTGCTCAGGTCGATGAGGTTCTTGTCATCCGGGTGGAGGAATTCCTTGAAGAGTATGCACAACGCATCAACACAATATGTTAGCATTCGCCACATGAGCATCCGAGGGAAGGAACGAAATAAAAGATGTGAGGAATCGGCGCTTACACTTCGAACTGTTGGATCTGGTGCAGCACATGGCGGTGGTGCCGCTTCTTCTGCTTCCGCAGGTTCCAGGCCTCCACGTCATCGCCGTCGCAGGTGCCGTCTGGGTGGTCGCTGGCCACCGAGCGGCTGCCATCTCTGGGTGGTTGTTGGCTGCTGCGTGACCCCCAACGAGCCCATCTGCCCCACGTTGTCGTCACAATCGTGGTCTGTGTGCGAAGCCTTAGATCTAGCACGGTCGTACATCACCTCCATGGATCGGCGAGGTCGGATGGTACCTCTGGAGACTCGAGGACAGAGCCTCGCATGGTGAGTGCCTGTGGCGGATTCTAGGACAGTGTGATCTTCTCATGGCAGGTGAAGATGGCGAGTCAGAAAGATCATCTAGGCCTCCTAGTGGGTTTTGGTGTTTTGGATGACAACACGATTAAAGAGCTAATAAAATTTGTTGAGCTATAACAGGGAAATGTCGTGTAAATTTGTTATGAACATTGATATATCAAGACACGGATGTATATGAATATTCTACATGTATATTTGTGTATGCCATATGACAAAGGATCTGATAATGGTGAAGCTACATGGATGATCACTAATGAAAATCTTATGCCATGTGTTATATGAAGAAAAATGAAGCTCGGATGATATGTCTCATATTGTTTATTGGAATTGCCACCATATGCAAATATTGGTGACTTGACTCATGTGGTCATATCAAAGAAATCAACTCATATCACAACAAACATCAATACAACATGAAGGTGAATATCAAGTGTGTGCTAATGGATGATGCAAAGAAATGAGTGAACCATGATGGTATGTTGATGATTAGCAAGGACTTGGCTATGATGGACCATACATTAGAGAGGGGCAAGCAAGAGGCTTGGCGTTGAAGGACCTTTGTGACGGAGAAGAGCAAGTGTATGGTTGAATCCGATGAATCAAAGAAGCCATGGAGGATTACACATTTCCTAGTGTCAAATATTTATGAATCAAGAAGAAAAGGTGACATGGATAAAATATGGAGTCTTGACTATATAATAAGAAAATCCATATTCATCGACTCAAGGTGGATATGCTCATATGAAGAAAATATTGCCTACCCTCAAGAGGCAAAATGTGAAGCATTTTGGCATATGGACTTATATCAAGCTCAAGTGGAAGAATAATTAGATTTTAACAATTTCTTGAGTATAGGTGTTCCGTACTATCAAGAGGGATGCAACATGTGTTGATTTACAAAGTCAAAGTGCTCAAATCCCAGTGAGAAACCTTTGCGAGTGATTTTAGACCCCAACCTCGAGTTCTGTCAGGTCAAGGAGGTCAGACCGCCTTGTCAAGGAAGTCAGACCTCCTTAAACTAATTTTTGTGGGGTCAGTTTTAGGGTTAGTGAGTTTTTGACATAAGTGAGTCAAGGTTTCCTTTTTAGGTGTCTTAAGCAACCAAGTTAGTGGTAAATGAGGGCTCGTATATTTTGCCTGTTTGGTTTCCTGTCAGTACAAGGCGGTCAGCCCGGGTGGGCAACCCGGTCAGACTGCCCTGAGCCTGACAGCTCCAATGGCTAGTTTACGAAACATCCTTTAAATACCTCCCCACCACACCCTTCGGTTGCTGCTGGTTCCTACCCGACTCAATAGCATTCCAACGGCCATTTGAGCTCTCTCAAAGCTCTCTTTGTGAGATCTAAGTGCTTTATGCAAAATCTTTAGTTGGATTGAGAGATTTGAGTGTGTGGAACATTGGTGAGCAAATCCTAAGCCTTGAGCACTTTGGGCTATGTCAAGTAAGTCATGAATCATTTGTTACTCTTGGAGGTGAAGCCTCCTAGACGGGTAGGCATCGCCCTAGAGCTCCCAGGCTTGTGTTGAGCCTTGCACTACTAAAAAATTGGAATATCGCAACCCCCCAAAAGTGTTGTAATAAGGCCATTTTTGTTGCAATATGTACATATCGCAACACTTTATGAGCGTTGGGAGGCGTTGCAATTTCTTTTGATGCAATATCCTATTACAACACAATTTTAGAGCGTTGCAATAAATACCATGTTGTTGCAACGGAGAGCGGCGATGCGAAAGGAAGTAAATGCAACGACCATGGGTGTTGCTAGTCCGTCGATGGCAACCATGGTCGTCGTTGCTATTATCTTTACCGCAACAAGATAGCGTCGTTGCAAGAAAGCACAATTGCAACACACGGGTACCGTCGCAATACCTTATATTGCACTGGTATATGCATACAGTGATTTCGACCAAGATAAAAAACTGGAATCTCAGAACAGGTCTCTGTATTGTCTGATTTCGACCAAGATAAATAATTTTTGTGGCAAAATATTTGCTACCAAAGTTGTAGATAAACTCATTAGCTTTCCATACAGTGATTACTCATCTCATTTGGCCAAGAAATGAGGGATATATGCTCAGTTTGGTGAAACTAACAGTTTGGGCAGAAAACAAAGCTAAATAATTGAAGGGCTAAACATTGAACTCTAGAAAACCAATGAGATAATCAAACATTGCATCCTTAATTTCTATTCTATTCAGTTTCTAATGTGGATCACTGGAACATATGTTGTAAGACAATTACCTCATCTGTTGTTTCTTTCCTCTACGGTGGTGTTGCATCATTGTTTTCTTCGGTGCTCCTAGCTTCACTCTTTTGTTTTGTTGATTTCATTGGTCCTGTCTTCATCCAATGTTGCACTATTAATTTCTGGACTCCCAGTTACATCTTGTGTCATATCATTGATTTCAATGGCAGGCTGCGCATTAGTTTGAAAAAAAAATGGCACGTAATCAGCAATCTTATATTCATAGTTCAATCCAAAGTAGCGCATTAGCAAAATTAGATCACTATACCATCATGTGATGATTATTGTGATATTATGCAAAAGAAACTAGTTGTGCAGTGATGGATAAAAATACTAGCGTTTGCATTATGCAAAGAGTAAATGTTGAAAATAATACCTATGTCAATAATTATCCAATGTAGTCATATTACAAAGTAAAACTTGCATGAATTACGATATGAGTACCTCACTATCAGGTGCTTATTTTTGTGACTGTGCTAACATCACTTTGGACTCCTGCATCAGTGATTCCCTAATCGATGTTTCAAGATCTTTCTTCATTTCTTCCTTATCGGCAGCTTCCTTTGCGATTTGGTCTTTCAATCTTTGAACCTCGTGTTCCTGTTCCGCGAGTCTGTCCTGGAGCATTTGGTTCTTAGCTGGATTTGAAAGGTAACCATGACCACGTCACTTGGTTGACTTGGCTCCTGTTATTTCCTTGTACGCTTCCTGGAACAGAACGTTCCCTTTAGCTGTGCGGGACAATGTGACGCTTGGTGAGTCTTGGTCTACCAATTTATCTGAATCTATCATCGACAATTTCCTGGCCGCATTCGTCTAAGTGAGACAAGGAATATTATAAATTAGTAAAAGGTAACACGGTCTGATCCAAAAGATAACTTGTAACATGGAAGCAAATTTTTGAATCAGATTAGAACTCACATAGATACTCTTGGACAAGTCATTTGACCAGTTTCCTGCTTTGTGCGAGTGGCCTTGGAAAGTTCCAAATCAATTGGTTTAGCACCTATTTCCTTGTCCCTCTAACATTGCAATAGGCAAGGTAATTAATATATTAATGTGAATTGTATTAGAACACGACAAAACAAATGTAACCATTACTCACCATTTCCCAACTACACTGAGAGAAAGGTTTGGATCCCATGACATGTACCACTTTCATTTGTTTACAATTTGTAGAGTTCTGGCTGTTAATCATATGTCATTAGTGAAGAAGACAAGTTTATTAATCAATGAATTTTAATAGCAAGTATTAATGAGAGAGGATGACTTGTTAATTTTACAAAACAGTGGACTACCTTAAATTTTTTGCTTCCAAAGTACATATTAAGATAGTGCCACTCCTCATAATATACATCTTCTGGCTTATGTTTCATTCTCGCGTCGTAGCTGTGGTGTGTCCTATATGTAATACTTCAAGCTGACCGCCACCCTTTGTAGCGTTCTTGGGCAATCTTCCATATAATATTCCTTGTACGATCATTGTCGTCAATGTCCCATGCAAGCTGTTGGAAATAAAAAACATTTAATATATTGTGATTAGGCAATTATTGTTGCATAACAGGTTACAATGGTAAAAGATGTGCCATGCGTTAACAACAACATACCATTATAGTATCCGCAATATTATTCTTGACTTCTTGTTGGACATCTTTCCAGTGTTTAACTCCAATGAGTTGTGTATGCAACCTTGTCACCCAAGTTATTTCATCCACAAATACACGCCTATTCTCTCCACAGGGACCACCCAAATTTGCGGAAATTCTATTTTTAGTTTGTCCGCAGAAAGATCAACTATCCCTTTTGATCGTTTGGCCAATGCAGTCATGGCTTTCATGGTACCACGACCATCCTTCTTGCCACCTAGTTTCAATCACAACAGAGATTACAAAAAGTGAATATGGACAATACGTAGTGAAATGTCAAATGTATGGAGCTTTGCAAACCTTCTTTCTTCTTCTTTATTTTTTCTAGCATGTGATGGCCAGTTTGTGTCTTCTATCTCGTTGCTAGCATTGCTATCTTCCTATACTGGCATACACTCAACACACTCAGCTTCCATTTTATATCGCACTGACCAAAAATGAAAAACACATGCACTTAGTATGTCCACATTTTTCATTGCATAAAATGTATGTAGGAATTAAAAGGTGTAGAGGAATTACTAATTTCTTTTAGGTGGCCATGAACCCTTAACCATTCCCTGTAAGTTGCAACTGTTTCATCCTTATTGATGTCGTGATGGTCTGCGAGTTAGAAATAATATTTTTTGAATATAGAGTATTGTTGTCAAACATGTTAGAGTGGTAGAAATAGCATATAAACCTGTAGAAGGGCCTTGTGCTGCAAGACAGTCCTTGTAGGAATCAATTGATTCGTCACTATCATCATCATTGTCGTCCTCATCATTATCAGGAGACCCAGCCCATCATGCCAGAGGTTTTTCAGAGGTGTAATGTTCACATATCTTTCAGTTTCTTCCTTCTTGGTCACTATGAACCTCAACTTCCTTTCAGAACCCATGGTTTCAAGGATCTTCTCTGTATCTTGTCTGATATCGATTGCCTGAATACTTGCAACTTCAAATCCCTCTCTCTTCATGTAGTACAAGTAGTCCCGAATGCTATACCCAAGCTGATATTTGAAACCTGACAAGTTCCTAAATGATATGTCAGCTCTGTCAAGAGTAGCATGAATGATGCGATGGGACTCTCCATCTGCTCCCTTGCAATGGACCACTATGCTCCATCTTTCACTTGATGGAGGTGCTCTGTACGTGTACATAAATATCAAAAAAAGGAATTATTAGTAACTAGATTTATGATTTATAACTTACAAACTGAATCTCCAGGATTGAAAAAAAAACAAGGCTGAGTATATCAAGCCACATCACAACTGAATCTCTAACGGATTTAGTTCAAAACTAATTTTACACCAGCTATCTACCATCATCCCTTCTAATTCATCACAACTGATGATTATATGTGATCCAAAGACTAAATGTAATTACTGAAATTATTAGCATATTATTTGAGAATAAAAGTATTAACATCATAGTGCACCAATCATTTCAGATAAGTATTCACTGGTTAATAGTAGAATCATTGTATTCACTATCAGGAATGATAGCGCTGATTGCACCAATAGAAGAATAAATCTAAAAGGAGTAATTCTAATGTACAGGACCTGCCACATAATTACAGTTTCATGTACAAAACACCCTGACTTTCTCATTAACAAATAACATCTAGGACTGTACCCATGTTGTGTACATATATTCAAAATAAACTGGGATATTCCCAAGTCACCAGAATCTCATAAACTAGGATATACTGGGATACACTTTTACGATGAAACAGAACAAAAAACAGCCTTCTAGCTAAAATTTTTGGGATATCTCTATAACTTATTAATTGAGGTGAGGTCGTCTAGATCATTTTTTTCGTGTCCAGATGTGTCCGTAATATTATCGTATTCAGTTTGTATACTACAATGATTCACCAATTAGTTTAAGTTGTTTGTGAACCATTTTCTAATCCTTTATTGAATTAGACTCTGATTTCAATTCAATATTTCATACTAACAACAATTAATCATCTATTGCTTTAATATCATATTTTTGGATGGAAACTAATAACAACAATTCTAATAATAACTCACTTCAAAATTATTATAATAAATAATCTTTTTAAAACTAAAAAAGATAAAGCGAAATAAAAATAGAGCAAATGCTCAAGCCAAAAAAAAAATTAATTCAAAACCTTTTACAGTCACAAAAAATATTCTAACTATAAAATTTTTAAAAAGACTCATGACAACGCATGGGTATTTTACTAATCTAGATAAAAGATAGATAGCGATGCTACAGTTTTGACGTCCCAGTTGGGAAAAAACGTGCTCCTTCCATTCTTTTTCTGCTTTACATGTGTACAGTACCTGTGCTCCTTTCATTCGTTTTTCTGCTTTACATGTGTACAGTACCTGCTTTCCTCATGCGGCATGCGGTCATAAACTTTCTTGCCGGCGAATTGAACAGATCTTAGGCAGAATATTGAACCCCGTATTAAAATGATTATTCTTTGGATTAGATGAGTACGCGTAATTAATAAGTAGCTAGGCACAAATTAACCAAAGTGCTCCAACCTATTTTGGCCTGCAGATTTATAGCCTAGAAATGTTCTTGGCTTCTTGCCAGGGCCCTGAACGGGCGCCGGTGATCCGCTTTCTTGATGGATTGGATGTGCCGTACAGGACAGCATGCTAAAAGGCACACGCCACGACGACTCGGTAGAAGACTCGGACTTGTGTCATCAGGTCTTCTTGCGCACCAAGACAAAGAAGCACTAGCGTTTTTTTTTTTTTTGAGACGGTGAAGCACTAGCGTTAGCTTACTTTGTTGCTAGTTCAGATTTAAATGACTACCTCCACAATCTCATAAACTTTCTAGCACATATATGTTCACAAGTCAAACATATATGCAATATGGCAACAACTGGTAACCTCTATCAACACATAATGACACATAGCAACTAGATTTATGATTTATAACTTACAAACTGAATCTCCAGAATTAAAAAAAGAAACAAGGCAGAGTATATCAAGCCACATCACAACTGAATCTCCAACTAATTTTACACCAGCTATCTACCATCATCCCTTCTAATTCGTCAAATGATGATTATATGTGATCCAAAGACTAAATGTAATTACTGAAATTTGACCCAAAATTATAGGTGTTCAGATGTACACCCTTGAACCAAGGTAGCTTAGACAAGTAGTGACCATAGACAACAACAACAGAGCTCATCGGCGCTTTCACGATCACACACTTGGTAATTTATTTCATACAAATATTTGGTAACAGAGGACATACCTAATGATTGATGGATCAATCAAATCTTGACACCCGACGACGGTCTGGTCGATCTCCAGATTGGGACATGGATGCACTGTCGTCCCTCCCGATCTCCTGGTGCGTCATCTCGTCGTCCCTCCCGATCTCCTGGTGCGCTGTCCCGTCGTCCCTCTCGATTGCCTGGTGTGCTGTCTCGTCGTCCCTCCCGATCGCCTGGTGCGCCGCCCTCAAGGATGGTCGATCGCAGTCGTAGCAGCCATGGGCTTTGGGGGGGGTTCGTGGGGGGTGTGAGGGCGTAGGAGACCTAGACGGTTCAGTTTAGGCAATGCAGAAACGTGGGGGTTCGTGGGGGGTGTGAGGGCGTAGGAGACCGAGAAAACTGAACCGCTAAAAGATCGTGAATCTTTTCCATCCAAAATTTTGTGGCGGGATGTTTTTTTCGATATCAAAAGAATTGGCAGGCTACATATTCAAGTACACAGGACAATGCAAAATTTTGGAGGGACCAATGGAAATTACGCATATTTTGGAAATTTGTATATTCTTCATGTTATGCAATTTATTTTATACAAAAATTAGGTAATGTTTAGAATGAAATTGTTAATTATCCTTTTTAATTTGGTAGTGAAATTTTTCACTAATGTGTTTTTATACAAGACTTTCATAACCTATAACATCAAAGTGAAATGAACTTGGTTATTTGAAAGGAGATGATCGTGCACTTGAACTGCCGCAGGTTGTGAACGTGAAGAAGCATCCAATGGCGAGAAAGGTGTTCCTGATTCCCTGCACAAGATACAGATCAAATTTTTCAATAGCAATGAGACAGCACATGATGTAATTTCATGAATGAGTAATGGATCCGGTAGAAGATCACCAAAAAACAGTGAAACATCAAAGACATGGCTATTGACCACCTTGAGTTCATGAACTAACTATGCACGGAGCGTGGTGATCAGGTCGCTGGCAACCAAGACGTTCCCGAGATACCGTGTGTGGAGGCCGAATCGAATGAAAACATGCAGAGGATCACGAGGCACTGAAGATGGAACGAGGAGGGAATCCAAGACATGGACACAAAAAAGCTTTAAACGTACATGTTGACTTGTTACGTTACAAGTTAACTTAGACTGACTTCTAAACCAAGTGTAGTTCTCAAATGTTTTGTATTTGAGTAGAGTTTTCTGTCACATGAATCAGACGACCAAATGATTTTACTCATTGTAGTGAACTTCCTCTATACTTTAGAGTTCATAGTTGATTATAGGACATAAGTCCCGTGCTCGTTCAAGTAAGTTTGCAATGCAAATGAACGAATGAATGCGTTCATTATTTGTGTAATTCTAAAAAGAATACTATATGCTAGGTGATTATAGTTATGTACATACAAACATGAATATCAGTGTCAAATTCACCTTCTTTATCGAATCCGAAGATAGTTAAATAATTATGAAACATAACAATAAAGGGTTTGATGAATACACACTTAATCATATTCTATGACATGATGGAAATATGATATAATGGTATAGAAACAAATTGTGAGAATGTAGGGAAAAAATTCATCAAATTATGTCAAAATATACAAATTTACTATGTGTTTAAAGATTAAACTGTGAATCATAACTGAACTGAGCAAGATGAAGGAAGAACCGGATTAAAACAGTGGCAGATCCCTGCACTATTGTGGGACCCGCATGTCAGTCGGACATCCCGAAGGGCATGAAACAAAACATGGACCGGTGCCTCCCTCTGCAGCCCCACAGGTCAGTGGGGGTTGCATCCAAAAACCGAACCGACGCAGTCTCCTCTCTCGTTGTCCCCTCCCAACCAGAACGTCCCATCAGAATTGATCGTGTTCTCTCCTCTCTTCTCCTCTTCTCTCCTCCTTCGATCTCCTCCGTTGAGGTGCAGCCATGGCTCGCCGCCGCAAGCACGCATCACAGCAGCCACGCGATGGATTTGGCCGTTTTGCCGCAAGAACCTCTGCCGGTGGCATCCAATCGACCTCGACCCTGGCGCCGAGGCGCTGGTCTGCCATGGGGCCGAGCCATCGGAGGTCAGCCGTGGTCGCTCCACCCTCGTCCACCAAGCCGCAGAGGCCGCTGAGATCCGCCGATATCGGTGGCCCCTCGTCCACCAAGGGCCCGGGCCGTGGGAGGTTCGCCATCGTGGCTGGCCCCTCATGCACCAAGGGCCCGGGCCATGGGAGCTCTGCCCTGGCTGGACCGAAAAAGAGAGTGGTAATTGTCATCGACAGCAGTGACAGTGAAGATGACAATGCAGCCACTCCTGATCTGTCACGTCGCTGTAAGATCGAGGTAAATTTGTCAGTGTGTATATTATCTGCTTGTGGATGCCCTGGTACTGATATGACTAGAGTATTTTCAATTATGGCAAGCTTGTAGAAAGGATATTTAATCCTCAATTATGTACTCCTTTTACTGATCACAGGTAGTAAACTAGATTATTTAGTCCCATTGCTTGTGGCCATCATATGACTAGAGTATGTTTCAATCAATCTATAAGTTGGCTCAGTGACTTATATTCCATTGACCTTGAAAATATGAAGCAATTATAAATTTACCATGACATTCCTTTGGGTATATTGTATATATATAGAAGGGTTCTGTTCACGTTGAAGAATATGATTATAGAATCAGCCAGATAGGTCATCTGATAGTAATATCTGATGTCTGTAGTAATCCAAAATCAGAATTGTTTGGTAGCCTTTAGATTGTCAGGTTTAGTGCAGAGTTACACTCTACATTCATATACGAATTTTGTGTTGAACAGCCTGTCCATTCACCTTAAATGAATTTGTGTTGAACAGCCTGTCCATTTACCTTAAAGGAACATGAATTCATTCTGCTAGTTTTTTATGAACTGGGATTGTAGTTGTTCTTGTGAGATTGTTATAGCTGTCTCTATATAAATGGTGTGCAGTTCATCTGTGATGTTAAAAAATCATTGAAACCTCTCTTGCCTTTGCCGTAATCTTATTCATTCCTTTGAAATACGGTATTTTTATAAGTCAAATGATTGTGATAAATTTGCCACATTTTTCCCTTTAGTTTTTCTTTTTAAATTGATCTTGTTTGGTTCCCTTGGTCTTACATATTCCCTGTTGCAGACAAAGAACCAAGGAAAAGGAAAACAACTTGATAGCTCCGCCAGCGCGGGGCCGAGGTGTCAGACCTCGGGCGTGGTCGCCGGGCCCTCCTCCACCAAGAGGCCGGTTTGCCTCCCGGTGGGTTTTCCCTTGAACCACACCTGCTTTGCTAGTGAGGTAATTCAAATGTCAAAATAATATGTAGCTGAAATGAGTATGCAACTATATGTGCAGTAGACTAAAGTGCGGCACAGTATTTGAAACACACATACATTTAAATGCCGAATGTCTTGTAATGTTCTCACTGAAACTGAATACCTTTTATATTTGTAACTGAACTTTGCATGGCTTATATTGTTCATGGAGCAGAGCCCCTCCGCCATATGTGGGAGCTCGGCTGTGGTCGCTGGAAAGGAGCCTGCAGCTAGGGAGCAAGGGAAGCGGAAGCAATCAGTTGCCTCCTCCTCGATTGGCACTAAGGTAAGCAATTGGAGCTTTGATTATGTAGCTATGTTCTGTGTTCATCGACTAACACTTCAGCTCAGACATCTGAACTAAATATTATTACCCTGAACTTGATTCATATTGATCTTCTAAGGCATTTGAGCTTCTTGTATTGACTAATGGCTTCAACTCAGTAATACTGTTGTTAACATGTTTCTCTTAAAATACATGTTTCTCTAAAAATACATAAGCTGCCGCGTATACTGGTTGAATTTGGTATATCTTGCAGAAAAATAAAGTTGACAAAAAACTGCACTGTGAATTTAATAAGATAAAAGCTGTTGTTAAATACTCGGAGGAGAGTGATGACGGCATACTTGACAGGGTTGTGACCAGAGAGGAGGTGATATCCATAATTATAGCTCATAGACCTCATTTGTGTAACATGTGCCTAACACCATTTTATTATGTCAGGTTGAACAAATGGCAGAGGAGCTTCGTCTTGCGCTCAGGTGCAGGCACTTGAGCACAATAAGTACTACTGATTCTGAATGAAGTGGAGGTCCAGGTGGATCAACGTGTGGAGGAGCTTTGGCTTGCTCCCATTTTGCTAATGTAACCTCTTAGTATAGTTTATGGAACCTCTTAGTATAGGTTTTTGGAAACTCTTAGTATAGTTTGTGAAACTTCGTATGGAACTAAGATATGTTGAACTACTGCTGTGATAATCGCTGTGATAATCGGTTATGTTAAACTCTGGACATGTAATGGATGAATCAGTTATGTCTATTAATGTTGGTTTCCATGTCTATTAATGTTGGTGATTATCATCTGATAATATTGAAGCTAATCGCAATGAGTGTTGGGATAGAGTTCCAATCTAAGAGATACTGTCTATGATGACCACAATCATTTCCATCGACCTGTCACTAAGAGAGCACTACCAAAAAAAAACAACTATTAGAGAGCACTACCAAAATCATTTCCATCGACCTGTCTGTGGAAACTGATAGAAAGCTTGGGAATGAAATATAAATGAACTGTGAACAATTTCGGATGCAGCCAGAATAAACGTATTCACTTTGTAAGAGAAGAACAAATATTTTCAATGGATACACACTAACTCGAATGGACAAAATTACACAAAGAAATCGTTGTCCTCCTCGTACTCTACAGCAAGAGGAACCACTCCATCATCAGTGTCTTCATCAGATTCCTTGTATTCATCATGTGGAATGTCGGCATCATCTGGCTCAGGCATGGCTGCAGCAAGTGCCTCCTCTACTACTGAAGCATCACAACTCTATCCTTCCACGTCAGGCCTACTCCAATTTGTTAAATCCTGGGCTCGGTCTTCAACATCCATATGTTCCACTCCTATAGTAAGTGAATCCACATCTGTATCAATAACAGTATCATCAGAGCCCTCTCCTTCTGGCATGGCAAATAGGTTCCGTGGCTTCATTCTTAGTACACTTGCTCTGCCTGTGTCGCCTGGATGTATGGCTCATATGAGTAGCGAGATCGACTAGTATCAATATCAACAATCCCATATTGATCTTTACTATACCATCTGGATTTGTTCGTAGTCGGTGCCGGAACATCATACCACTCACACTCAAACAACATCACTTCCTTTGCACCTGGAAAATTTAGGACGATTATTTTTTTTAATCATACCGTACCATTCCATGCCATCGCCCTCCACAACAACACCACTGTTGTTTGTAGTTAAAGTTTTCTCTACATCTGCTGTTCGGAAGTTAAATCCATTGACAGGGCACCTGTTATGCAGACGATGTCGATAACATGTTATATTATCTATCTGGACCACAAGATAGATAATATATCATATCATCTACTTTTCCTTCTTCATGTAGCTTCTTGATCTGCACGCATGATTATTTGCAAAATAAAATGTTATTTACCTGATATTTATATATATGAGACAAACATAAGTTCTTTATAAATTAAACTGACTTTACGCTGAAACCAAGAGCAAACGTGTTCCCGGTGCCTTTTCTCAACATTTTTCGGTTCCTACTCATTAGTTCCTGTTATGCTCCCCTGAAAAGAATAATAAGTATACCATGTCAGTACCTACTTTAGACATCATAAAAAAAAATCAGATTTGACATGTATATACTCTTTCCATTGAATTGCCTCGTCACAGTTGGATAGTATGTAGTGTGTCATCCTTTTCAACTCAAAAAGAAGATGCAATCACAATACTAGTATGATTATTCTTTTCTTTACTAAAGTCTCTGTTAGCAAATATACTTAGCCTAGATGGTAGCTCACTGATAGCGCTAGATTCATGGCGCTCTGGCCAATTAAGCTTTGTATCAATATTATCAAAGAACCGAGAACAGAATGTGAGGAACTCCTCCGAGAGATATCCCTCAGCTATTGAACCTTCTGGGACGCTTTGTTCGTTATATAGCCTTGTAGTGTATGTAGGTACCTCTCCACTAGATACATCCATCTGTATGAAACAGGGCCTCCCTGTTTAGCCTCTCAAGCAATATGAACTGGTAAGTGCGTCATTATATCAAAAAATGCTGGAGGGAATATCATCTCAAGGCGACAAAGGGTATATCCAATCAAGTTGTGCAGTTTATCAAGCTCCTTTGAACATATTGCGCTAAAAAAATCTACTGAGCTCAATCAATGGTCTTGCTACTTCTTCCGGCAATATGTGGCGTACTACCAAGGTAAAAGCTTCTGCAATATAATGTGATAGTCATGACTTTTTAGTCTAGTTACCTTGCAACCAGTCACATCAACACATCTATGGATATTTCCGGCATAACCATCTGGCATCTTAACATCTCATAAGAATTTGCACAGAATTTCCTTCTCATTTTTCCATAAGGTGTACAACGCTGGTGGCAATGTGTATTTACCTTTCTCTTTCACTCGATGTTGATCCTCCCTTATACCAAGTTCCTGCAGATCAAGCTGCCTTCTCGTTGTCCTTAGACTTACTTGCCAAACCAAGTAGAGTAGCCAGCAAGCTCTCACATACATTCTTCTCAATATGCATCACATCTAGATTATGATGAATAAGCAATGATTCCCAGTATGGCAGATCAAAGAAAACACTCTTCTTCCTCTAGTTGTGCCATCTGGTATCCTCATCACGCTGCTTCCTCTTCCCTAAATGTTTCTTGCCAAAAGTTACTTGCGCAAAACTCTGGTACTGCTGCAATACTGTTTGTCCAGTGAGCAGCACTGGAGCCTCCCTCGTTTCGACCATGTTATTGAAGTTGACCTTGTTTCTTCGCCACCTATGGTCTACAGATAGAAAACGCTGATGCCCCATGTAGCAATGCTTCTTACCATGTTTTAACCACATGTAGTTTGTATCCTTGTGACAGTAAGGACAAGCGAACTTTCCTTTTATGCTCCAACTAGATAACATAGCATATGCAGGGAAATCATTTATGGTCCACATTAGAATTGCATGCAGTGTAAAATTCTTTTTCACCTTTGCATCCCAAGTTACAACACCATTGATCTAGAGATCCTTCAGTTCATCAATCAGAGGCTACAAATACACATCAATGTTCTGTCCGAGAGATTTAGGCCCCGGAATCAGCATTGACATCATCTAATAAGACTGTTTCAAGCACAACCAAGTAGGCAAATTATATGGAATAAGTATGACTGGCCATGTGGTGTAATTAACATTCAACATTCCAAAGGGATTGAAGCCATCTGATGCAAGTCTCAGATGTACATTACGTGGATCTTATGCAAAGGAATCTAGAAACTTGTCATCTATGTGCTTCCATGCCAACGAGTTGGCTGGGTGCCGAACTTTGCCATCTTCAACCACATTTTTGTGCCAAAGCATATGCTACAACATTGTCTCATTCATGTATAATCTTGCAGTTGAGGAATAAGTGGAAAATACCTTAATATTTCACAAGGAAATAACTTCTTCTTTCCATTGTCAGTTGTGCAGTCACCAAGCTCCTCAGAATCCGAGTATTTCCACCTACTCTCCCCACATGTTGGCATTTGTTCATCTTTTCATATTTTCCACGAAATAACACACAGTCGTTCACACAAGCATGGACCTTTCGAACTTGTACCATGGTCTCTGGGGCACAATGTCCCTTTTGGGAGCAATAGAGAAAACAAGCGAAGTATACTCTCCATTGCATTGTTCTTAATACCATGCATGACTTAATCTGAAACAATCTCATAATGAAAGACACTTTTGTAGCCTCCTTGCATCCAGGATACAATCTTTTTTTGCTTCTTCCATTAATTTGAAAAAATTCAGCACAGACTCATTTGGCTTCTCAGTCCCGTACCAGTAAGTTCCCCCGCGTATGAGCCACTAATTAATGACGAGAGTATGTTGTTGACTGAGCTATCATCAGCACCTTCACTTCACCTTCATCTTCACCTTCACCAAAATCCTTATCACTGTCTTCCACAACCATGAGCTTTGGTGCAAGATGATGTCTGTTTATAATGAATTGCTTATCAAAGCCTCTACGATACAAGTGTAATTCAAACTTGTATCGGGACTTGGGTGCCATGCAACGATAGTCACGGCATGGACATAGAGCACTCTCCCTAGGATACGTGCCTTCAAATGTTTCCTCCAAGAAATTCCTAACTCCCGCCTTCCACTTATCATCAGCCTGAGACAATACCATCCAACTGTGATCATCAGAATCCATTGGAGAAAATCAACCAAAACGCCAGCTGAACACCGAATTCAGATTCCCTAACAATGGAAAAGTGGTGCTCCATCAATACTAAAATAAACCTTTATTAACAAACATTCAATACATATACATTATCTGATGAGCTCAATTTTCATGCATAAGTGCCAGAATATATACCTTGGTGATTAATTTTTCTGGCCAAGGAGATGTTGACCGATCTATATCGACGAGTCACAGACACGTAGCCTACACCAAAAATATAACAGTGATCATGTTTAGATTACGATTGCATTACATGTGAGATAGATCAAAGAATATATGTTGTGTCCGCAAAAATTAATACATATCACTAGCAGCATGTGAACAAATTCAAACTACAATTAATTAACCGACCAATTAACGTGATCTAACTATTTGCCCTGCTGTATCCCATGCTAAGCAATAATTATCATGAAGACACAAATATCAATAAAATTAAAATACATGCACAAAATTGATGCAACCATCAACCAGTGACTATACCTCAGACACCTTGTTGGGGACGATGCCTACACACGGAGATGACAACGGTATTGTAGAGACCATGCCAAAGTGCTGCCGCCGTGCTAGTAAATGCTAAATTACTGCCACAATTCTATGATGAGCACTGCAGGAAGACGCGACGTTGTAACATGACCGGTCAGAGGTAGGGTGTGGCATGGGAGCCTATCCTTCAGGTCTGCACGGAGGGCGCAGCATGGAAGATGGCCTGCGGCAGCTCCCTGGCCGGCGTGGAGGATGGCGTGCGGTGGCTGCTCCCTGGACGCTCGGCTCCTTGACGATCGTGAGGGCACGGCGACGTCATGGGCGCGAGATCGTGAGGGATGACTGCGGGTCTGTGATCGTGAGGGTTGGAGGGGTGTGGCCTGACTTGTTATTATTTTTAGAAGGAGGCCCACTGTATTGGTATAAATAGAGTAATGTATTTATAATAATCAGAAAAGATGTATAGCATACTGGTTTATCAAAATAACTCACATATATAATGGTGGTGAGTTCAATTCACAGCAATCACTATTTTGTATTGTTTTTTTATATTGCTTTTACTTTTTTCATATATATAGCAAACCATGATATAGTGTTGCAATTGAATTTTTATTCGTTGTGATACCTAAGATTGATCACAACGATTCGAGTTGTGATGCAATTTCAGATATTCCTTGCAACAACCTCATTTGTGTTGCAATATCTACCACAAATATCACATCATTATATTTACTGTTGCGATATAGACCACTTGCAACTATATTATAAAGCATTGCGATATATTATGAAGTATTACAATGAAAAAATATTTGTCGTTGTGATAACAATGACTCATTTGCAACATAAGTAAGTATTAATAACGACACTATATTTCCGTTGCGATATGTATCACTCGCCACCATGTCAAAAAAGTGTTGCGATACTTCAGAATTATTACAAACGAACAAATATTTGTTGTTATAATAAGATCAACTCATTTGCAACCCAAAGGAATACTAATAACAACATATATATTCGTTGCGATATGGACCACTCGCAACCATGTAAAAAAAGCGTTGCGATACATTCAAAATTATTGCAGCAGAACATATATTTGTCGTTGCAGTAACATCGACTCATTTACAACACAAAGGATACTAATAATAACAATATGTATTCATTGCGATATAGTCCTTTCGCAACCATGTCAAAATACATTGCGATAACTTTATCATAATTACAACGCACAAATATTTGTTGTGATTTCTTAGACTTTTTGCAACGACCACAATTTCAATCCAACACCACCTAATTGGTGGCAATATTATGATCTATTGCAACCAGAAACGACTACCATTGCAATTGAACCTATGTATTGCATCGCAAACCGGGTGTTGCAACAAAAACCGTGGCATTAGTCCATTTTTTTAGTGGTGTTGGGAAAGTTGTGAGGGCTGTGATCTTGCCTCCGGTGTGGAAAAAGATCAAGATAGTGGATTGAGGGAAGTGCTTGAGAGAGACCCCGGCTTGGAGCGTGCTGGTGAGCAGCTCAAGCTTCCTCAAACGAAAGGTAGGGATCACGGTTGGTGGTCTTGAACTTCGGTGAAATAAATCTTGTGTCTCCTTGCTAGTTTACATTTGTAGTTGTTTTCTAGCTTATACTTGTGCTTCCGCTTCGATCTACTTTGGTGTGCTCATTTGTGTGTAGGTACTACGTGCACTTGCTAAGGAAAATCTCTGGAGCATCACCGCAAGTTTTGATTTGAGCTAGGATTCAAATTTGGAAGCTGACCTGTTTATAACCTGTGCAAAGGCGGTCCTGACCGGGTTGACAAGGAGGTTAGACCGGGTTGAACTATTCTGCATGAAAAGTTCTGCCTAGGTAAGGAGGTCAAACCGGTTGACAAGGAGGTCTGACCGGGTTGTAGTAATCTGTTAGAAAAAGTTTTATGTTGATCTGAGGTTTTGCCTATTCAACCCCTCCCCCCCCCCCCTAGGCGACATCAATGTCCTTTTAATTGGTATCACAGCAAGGACTCACAACAAAGCTTAATTCCGTGAGTAAATATGTCATCGGAAAGTAAAAATTATTTAGAACTTTTGCTTGATGGCTCTAATTTATGGTCTTGGTGCAAATACATGCTAGGTGTACTTAAGGCTATTGGTCCTGCTTTATTGAGCATTGTGGATGTAAGCATTTGTCCCCTAAATTTTAAATGGGACAATTACTCTAATGAGGAAGGAAAATTCTTGCAACAAATGCTCAAGCTACTAGTGTCTTGTTGAGTGTTTTAAGTGTAGATCTTGAGATGAAGATCTACAAGGAGCATGGTTTCCTAAAGGATGCTCTGTGTTGTGGAAAACTCTAAGAGAAAAGTTTTCAAGGTCCACAACAAGACAAGAACTATCTGCCACTGAAAATCTAGTCAAGGCGTTCAGACCGCCTTCTTAGGGCGGTCAGATCGGGTTGACTAGAAAATTTGCCGCCCCAACTAAAGGAAAATGAGCATTCATCGACCAGTGAAGAGACTACCTCTCAGAGCCATATGCTTGTCTTATGGCCAAGAAGAACAAGAAGAAATCCAAGAAAGATGAAAGTGAAAGCAAAGATGATGACTTTGAGTTTGACAACATAAGCAAGAAAGACTTGTTCAAAGTCATGCAACTCGTAGCAAGAATTCAAGAGCAAGAGCTGTAGCTAGAGAGGCAAGAAGACTTTCTCGTTGACAAGATGAAAGAGCTCAAGACTCTACATGAAGAACATGAGAAACTCAAGAACTCACACACCCTCCTTGATCGGTAAATATGGGAAACTAGAAAAGGAGTATACATGGGGCCATTGATGCTTCTTCTTGTGCAATAGCTCTAAGGCAAAAGAATGAGGATCCAAGGATCAAATTGAGGTGCTTACTAGCAAATATGTGACTATGCAAAAAGATCATGACAAACTCACGTGCTCTCATGAAAGGTCTTCAAGACTCACATGCAATGCTACAAGTGGCTCATGAGGTTGTGGGTAACATTGATACAATACTCCAATCTCCCATACAAAAATGCACGTGCTCACAACTGCAGTTGAATTTATTTGTGCTAACCCTTGTTTCTCTCAAAGCCAACACTGAAATGTTGAGCAACTATTGTAGAATCTTGTGATGACTTCATAGCTCAAGAAATTATCTACTAAAGCTAGAAGTCAAGAGACTTGAAGACAAAGTGGCAAGGTTGATGGGTAAGGCTCAAGTGCAACCATCTCAAGATAACTGTGACAACATGGTGAGAAGCTTGAGATGGGTACAACTGTCACTAGGCCTGACCCTCAATGAAATGACAAGTCTCCTCGACGCAAGAAACAAGAAATGAAAAATCTTGACCATATCCAATGCTTCAAGTGCACCGATATGGGTCATTATGTGCTCACAGTGCTCCAAGAAGAGTCAAAGCAAGACAAAGCTATCAAGGAGACAAACAAGGTCAAAGAAATCAATCATATGCTTTGGATTCAAAAAATAAGGGTCATGTAATTATATCATTCCCAAATACCTCTGCTAGTCAGAAATTCGCTGTACAAGGAGGTCAGACCGCCTTTACAAGGAGGTCAGACCGCCTTAGTACAATTCTAGCCAAAAGGAGAATCTGGACATGAAAGCCAAGGAATCCATTGCATCTAGGACAAGGCAAGGCCTTCATAAGAAACAACTCAAGCAAGATCAAAGGTAGCCTCCAGATCAAGAGAAGAGTGTGCTACAAGTGCCGGCTCGAAGACATCTAAGTAAGGCATTGTCTAAATGGTAACAAATCTGAGCCAAACTCTTTCAATATTGTTTTCACTTACCAATGGCAAGGCAAAAATGGATATTAGTGCGAGAAAGGTTATTAGTTCACCACATGTTAGCACTATAGCCATTTGTGTGCCTAAACCCTTGTTGACTGACATTGGAGAACCCAACAAGTCTGGGTACCAAAGAACACTTGATCTAGCTTCAGGGATAATGAGATACATTGGAGGCTTGACACATCGAACAAAGTGAATTAAAATTCAAGTTGTCAAGCTTAATGAGTAGTTGTTCAATAATCCATCCAATGACATCCCAAGACTGAAGCACTAAGTTCCAATGGATGTTGTGAGAAGAAATAAGGGGACAAGAATCAATAATTGTGCAACCTGCACTCCAACACGGTCAGGCTGCCCTGACGGGGCGGTCAGACCGCCTGGAGATGGTAGAAATCAGGTACACCCGTCATATTGAAGATCCTAGTGATTCTTATACCCTACATATCACAGATAACTATATGTCTGTAAGTATTCTTCGTATTTCCTCCAATTATAGCAAATTATTTATTGCCACCAAGTTATGAAATGGACTCCACATTATTCTTTATGGAGTATACATGTAAATGATAGCAATTCGAAAGCTTGGCATGTATGAAGGGGGAGCCTAGGTCATAATTTTGGTTTGTGGAACTAATGTTTTCATTTAAGCAATTGTAGTCTCACAAGTGACATTTTGTCTCTCCGTGGGCAAAAGAGAAAAATTGCCACTTGGGTTTCTCATCATTTCATTTGAGGAGTTAATTTTTTGTTGGATGAGATGGCAAGATCTTTATTGAAAATGGCACAAGTTATTGGTTATTCTTCACCTAAATGAAGAAATTGTGACATATGGCAAAGGTATGTTTTTAAATTAGGTTGCTTTTTAATATCTTGAGCATCTAGGCCTTTGCATGACTAGAGTGTGTTTTGAGCTTGTAGTTATCCAAGTCTTGTTGAGTGTTTATCACTTAATGAGTTCGAGTATTCTAGATATTTTGTTTATACCTTATCCATGAAGCTTGACATATGTTAGGTCAAGAGTTATTTTGATAGAGAAATATAACTAAATATGCTAAAAGGACTTCTTGGATGTTTCTTGCTCTTGAAGCTCTAGTATAGGTCTTTTGAAAAAATCTATCTAGAATTGCTAGGGTTGTGTGGTTTTTCAAAACTTTTGACTTTCTCTGTCTTTGTGACCATGTCTATTCAATCATGGCCATTGTTCACTTTGATTGCATGTTGGCTGGTCATCGAGTAAATAGATTCTCTCAAGTTCACAAATCTATTCCTTGAAATATCATATCTCCAAGGTTAATCTCCTATCTAATCCAAAGATGCTGAATGGAAAGAATCGAATATCTCTCGATATGGTCCAAAGATGGTTGAATTGGAAGGACTTTATAATGTCTTAAATATGAGATCTTGTCCATGAAGTGGAAGTCAACCAATGCCAAATTCCTCATTGTTAGCCGAAATCTCCTTCCCCAGCTGCAAAATCATTGGACATGTCCAATGCATCGACAAGTCCTCGGACTCCAGTGAGCTCGTCACCCGCCATTTCATCAGACTTGTCCTATGGTCGTCGGACTTGTCCTATGATAATATGATCACTGGACTTCTCCTATGATCATCGGACAAGTCCGACACAAATCTGAGTTTTTTTTTCCTTTCCAACAACTCTTTTGGTGTCTGGGCTATATATTGGACCCCAACTCATCCCTTGAATGGTTGGTCACTCATTTCAGTCAAACACACTCACTCAAATCGACTCCAACTACATCTCTTGTTTTTCCTCCATGGATCTAGCGGCTTCCACCCCGATTAGACCAGATTGAAGGCCGGCATTTCTCCTAAGTTCAAGTTCTCTCCCCTCTCAAGGTATTAAAATCGATTCCATCTCGATATCCTCTCCTAGGGTTTCTTCCCAAGTTTGCTGTCATGGAATCATCTTCTAATATGCCTAGGACCTTCCATTTCAAAGATTATGCTTCCCCTTGCCAACATTGTTGAAATTTGGTGTATAGAATTTTCATGTACAAGACGGTCAGGCCGCCCTTAACATAAATTTTCTGATTCATCAATCTTGACAATATATCTTGTTATCCATTTTCTCTTGGAAAAATTGAAACATTCATTATATCCTTGTAAATCCCCTATAGGTTAACTTAAACTAAAATTATGATCAATTTCTAAACCCATGCGGTCAGGCCGCCCTTAACTGTTCAAAGGCTGAACCTATTTTAGTTTATGCCAAAAATCTTGTTCATCTCACTCCAATCTTTTTTTGAGCTTTGTTCCATGTTTCTCTACATCCGTTTATCTCAGGAAAGGAGGCATGACAAGGACAAGTCATGAAAGAGGAAAAGGGAATATTTGAATATAGCCAAGTAGCAGCTCAAGTTTGCTAAGGGAAAGGCTATAGCTTAGGATGATGATGCATGAGGATACAAGTGAGGAGTCTAGTGGTGATGATGAAGAAGAAATAGAAGATGAGACCTTTTGGTAAGAGAAGAAGAAATGGTTCTAGCAGAGGAGAGTGAGGAAAGTGAACATGAGAGTGAGGAAGATGATGCTGAAAATGAAACTGAAGATGAAGGAGCTGAGGGTGGTGGTGGATAGATCAATTACCAGCCGATGTTGTGAAGGTTCCATATCCACAAAAACCACTCATGAGGCCTCCCAATATACCTCCCACACATGAACCAGTGGATTCATCGGGCCAAGGGGTCAACAAAGATAGTGAAGAAAAATGAGGAAAAAAAATCCATACCTCATGCCCAAGGAAAATAGTACAGACTATCGATTCCACAATCGCTTTTAGCAAGATTATTATGAGACCTCCTTATGATACATTGTGTCGCAAGCTCAATGGATTGACTGGTTTCACATGGAAAATCAGAATAACCCTATTTTTATGAAGTCATTGCAGATTGTGAGGGGACACACATAAAAAGTTGATGAGTTTTCAAGTATGACTGGAACAATGAAATTATTGCTCAATTTTATGCCATAGCATACTTTGAGGAAGATGGAGGTGTAATGGAATATGCATTGTATGACAGAGGGTGTGCACCATAGAATCTCCTACACTCCGCGTGCATGAATGTCTATTTGGAGCAAGAGGACATTAGTAAGATTCCGAATCCATGATGAAGATCCACTGCCCAAGGAACAAATGAGGATCATGTATCCTCCTGATGAACGGGACAATGTAGGGTTAGCGAGAGGTTTGTACACTTATTATTCAGTTCTCAATAGAATGTTCAGAAAAACCCTTTCACCTAAAGATGGATGATGAGGACATCCCTCACGACTACACCTATAAGAGACCAATGACTCGAGCCAAAGCAAAGCAATTACAACATTAGGTGAATCTTTTCCTTAATGATTATGAACATGTATCTCATAAGCGTCATGTACTATCTAATGGAGGTGCATTACTTGTCCTCAGGTATGAAGCACAGGTTCAAGACATGGTGACCACTTGGTGCCCAAAGAGAGTTGAAGTCAATGTGCTGATATCCAGATTTGTACTTCAACTTCATGAATTCTGTATCATTCTAAGAGGTACCACCCTAAGCATATACATGGATGGAAAGGTCTTGAAGTCTACTTTCATATGCAACAAATGGCACATCTATTGGATCTCTACAGAGAGAGTTATGCCAGTTTTAGTGAAGACTACTCCAGACTTTAGGGCGTGTTACTTTTGCTTTGGGCGTGTTTTTACTCCGGAAGTGTTCATTTTTCTAGTTCAGACTTCTCCGATCTAAACAGATGTTACTTTTTCTTAGTGTGTGTTACTTTTCTTCGGGAGTGTTCTTTTTCAGTTCAGGCTTGCCGATCTGAACGGATTACTTTTGGCTCAGGGTGTGTTACTTCTACATCAGAAGTTCCTTTTTCTAGTTTGGACTTGTCTAATTTGAACATATGTTACTTTTATTTGCCTGTTTCGCAACAGGCCCATGTAACTTCATTTTGGCCCAGATAGGAGGGATGTTCCTAGTATAAATAACCCTTGTACACCTGGTGGAAACCCTAACCACAAATTGAACTTAGAAAAATAGAGAAGCAAATTGCTCTTATCCTTAGGGTTTGGTGCCATAAGTGCCCCCTTCAGAATTGGGAGTTTTCTCTACCCACTTGTTCTTAGTGTTTCCTTGTGATTTGCAAGAGCATCGCCTCGCCTTTGCGTGGTTAAGGTTAGGCATCGACCAAAAGCATGTAGTTGGCAAAATCTCTATCACCAGGTGGCTGTTCTAGCAGTTATTGGTGTCAAGATTCGTCAGGTTTCATGGGGTCGGTTACTTTAGGTCCTACGACGAGAAGATCGGCAAGCCCCCGCATCATCTTGGTAATTCAGAGCTACGGTTTCCCTCGTAGGATCTTTACCCCTTTGTATTCCCCTTTGTTTTCCCTGTTGTTCACCATCCTAAACTAAAAATACCAAAAATTTCTACTACCCAAAACCCCATCTGAAATTTCAGTGAGTTTTGTTAAGTTCAGTCCATAGATCGAGTTTGGTTGCTGAATCTTTGTTTTTCCATCGTATCTACCTCTGATTTGTTTTTCCCCATAGTTTCCCCATCAAGATTGTGGCTGTTCCCCCTTTGTTCATGTGTTCTTGTTCGGGTCAAGTTTCATCCCAAAATATTTTCACACTCAGATCTGAAATTTGACCATCATACGCTAAAACAAGCATAACTTTTGCATCCGAAATCCATTTTTGGTATTCTTGATCTCGTTGGAAAGCTTAGATGAAGTACTATCAGAATATAGGTGCTAAAGTTGTGAATCATAAATTGGAATATTTATTTGAGCATGAAAAGTTTCAATTACTACTGCTATTGAAATTTCAGATTGTGCTAAAACTGAAATCTTGTGTCGGCTCACTCTTTGTGTAGACCAAGTGTAGTACATATTAGTGGTACACCAGGCCATCCTTTGCAATCACTTTGAACCTATTGAGACTAGCTGTAGGTTATTGCTTAAGGGCTTTGCACTTTGCTGAAACTGAACATTGGTTTGAATATCAATACTTCATTATTATATACAGTCTGATGTGCTGATTTCAGTAGCAAAAAGAAAAAAAAGAGAACAAAGAAGAGTGCAAGAAAATAATTAAAAAAAAGATTGAGTGCTGAGAACACCACATATTGAATTGCTTGTTTTATTTCAGTTTTACCATATATTCAGCATTTGCAAATCTTGTAGCCCTCTCATTTATGTAAGCAATCAGCTAGCGTCTCCATAACTTGTGTAGCATTGAGCATTGTTTTTGTGTTAAATATTCAGTTAGCTCGTTTCCTTGGCTGCAACAAGTTCCACCATCTTTGTGTGTGAGTTGCTAAACACATTTGTCATTTCATTTGTCTTCAGTTCAGCAACTCGACTTTGCTATCTTGGTTGGATTGTTACTTAACTTGACAATAGCTTGAAGTTTTAGTTTGCATATCACAAAAATAACCCTCCAAGCCCCACAAATAAACTTCTATTTAGAATGCACTGTGACTTTGATTTCTCTTGATATATCACCTTTGTTGTGCCGACTACCACCAAGGTTTGTTTGCAGCTCGCAATTTTAGTAAGGATTCATAACAACTTCGGTGGTAAGAGAAGGTGAGGTTGAGTGATTTTGAAACAGCCACATAACTTGAATTAGTCCTTTTGTATTGCCAACTAACCATGGCAGGTGGAGAAGGAGATCAACCGCTATGTCAGACAAGAGCAACTACAAAAGCTAGTGCAAGACTTCAATGCACAACTCAATGAGAACATGACTACTCTAAACAAGCATGGTTGCTGAAGTTGTGAAAGCATTGAAGGCATAAGGTGCTGCAGGTGCTCATGAAGAAGAGCTAGATGACCGATGAGGAATATGCCCCCGGCTGTAGCGGGAAAGCAAGCAAGGAAGAATGCCCATGGGCGAGGGCGTGGTGGAGGAAGAGGTGGTGATGCTTTTGGTCAAGGAAGAGTCCGTGGGTGTGTTGATGAGGTCCAGCTGAACAAATCAAGATACTTCAGATTATATCGCAATGACAATTTTCATTGTCATCGCAATGTCAACAACGATCAGCCAATGAAGAGAAGTTTGGAAAGCTCAAATTCAGCATGCCAAATTTGAAGGCACATTTGACCCCGATGCATATCTCACATGGGAGTTAAAGGTTGATAAAATATTACGTGTGCATAATTATTCAGAGGAAAGGAATGTGCATATGGCTGCACTTGACTTTGATGGATATGCTCTCATTTGGTGGGAACAAATTCAGAGCAAAGAGAGGAGAGTGGTGAGCTTCCAGTGGCCACATGGGCTGAAATGAAGAGAGAAATGAGAGCAAGTTTTGTTCCAAAACACTATAAACGTGATCTCTTCGACAAGCTGTAGAATTTGAAGCAAGGAAGCAAGTCTGTAGAGGAATACTACAAGAGATGGAGCAGGCAATGATTAGAACTCGTGTGCATGAGGATGAAGAGCAGTCCATGGCATGTTTTTTCTTTCTGGTTTAAACAAATCAAACATGTGGTGGAAATTCAGACCTACAACAATGTAGTGGAGCTAGTCCATATTGCACAAAAGGCTGAGACACAATTGCATGATGATGCTAAGCCAAGTAAGACTTCAACCTTTAGCTCAAGGTCATCATCGAATGCTCCAAAAACAGCAAGGTTGATTTGGGCAGGGCATGTTTCCATCTGGATCAAACTCCAACAACAACTTTTGTGCCAATGCTACTGAAAAGTCTAATTCTCCAAATGTGGAGAAATCTGCTAGGCCAATATCTTCAAAGGCCAATACTTCAATTGGTTCCAGCTCTAAGAGTAGTGGAATTCAATGTTTCAAGTGCTTGAGGGCCATGTCATCAAGGACTATCCAAACAATCATGTTGTGATTGTTACAGAAGGTGGAGAATATGATTCAGCTAGTGAAATGAGTGTGAAACTGCTGCTGAAAATAACAAGTTTGATGATGCACAAGGATCTGAAGAAGGTGACTACAAAAACTATACTTTTGAAGCTGAACACCATCATGGTCACCAAGCATTAAGTGTCCAACTCAAAGATGAAGATCAAGAACAGAAGTTTTAATTTATTTCAGACCCAGGCCAAGGTAAACAACAAGTTGGTAAAATTGATCATTTGGTGGTAGCTGCCACAACCTTGCTAGCAAAGAATGTGATAAATTGGGGCTGACCATGATAAAACATCCTCATCCTTATCATGTGCAATGGTTCAGTGATTGTGGAGATGTCAAGGTGCACTATATGGTGAGGGTCACTTTCAGCACATGATCACACCGACACCGTTGAGTGTGATGTTGTGCCCATGATAGTTTATGACTTGCTATTGGGTAGGCCATGGCAATTTGATAGGCATGCTTTACATAATGGCCATGACAATACATATGCTTTTAAATGGCAAGGAAAGGGTGTCAAGCTGCTGCCCATGACTCCCGCTCAAATCGTAGAGCCAACATGTAAAGGAAAATGAGTGAGAGTGAGAGAAATGAAAAACACTAGTTGTCCACAAATTGGTGAGTGAGCACCACAAGGCAAACATGAGGAAAAGAGATCATGAGAGAAAAAGTATGGTTGCTATAGCCACAAATCTGAGATGAAAGAAATGAGAGAAAACCCTAACATAACACATTTTGTACTCTTGTACAATGCAATTCTTTCTACTAATGACATGACCTCTCTTCCTAGTGTTATTTCTTATGTGTTGCAGGCATTCAGTGATGTTTTTCCGGAGGAGGTACCTACTGGCCTACCCCCACTTTGTGGGATTGAGCATCAAATTGATCTCATTCATGGAGCTTCTCTTCCAAACCGGCCACCGTACCGCACCAACCCGGAAGAAACAAAGGAAATTCAGCGGCAAGTGCAAGAACTACTTGACAAAGGGTATGTACGCGAGAGCCTTAGTCCTTGTGTTGTCCCTATTATTCTTGTTCCAAAGAAAGATGGTACTTGGTGAATGTTGATTGTAGAGCTATTAACAATATCACTATCTGATATTGCCATCCTATTCCTAGGCTTGATGACATGCTTGATGAACTTAGTGGTGTTGTTATTTTCTCTAAAATTGACCTACGTAGTGGATACCATCAGATTAGAGTGAAGGAAGGAGATGAATGGAAGACATCCTTTAAAACAAAATTTGGGTTGTATGAGTGGCTTGTGATGCCTTTTGGTTTAACTAATGCACCTAGCACTTTTATGCGCTTGATGAATCATGTTTTGAGGGCTTTTATTGGAAAAATTTTGGTGGTTTATTTTGATGACATATTGATATATAGCCGCACCCTAGAAGAACATGTTGAACACATAAAAAGGTGTTGGAGGTGCTTAGAACTGAAAAATTGTATGCTAACCTAGAAAAGTGCACCTTTTGCACTGACAAGGTTGTGTTCTTAGGCTTTCTTGTTTCAGGACAGGGGGTGGAGGTGGATGAATCCAAGGTTGAAGCTATCAAGAATTGGCCAACTCCTATCAATGTGCCAAGTAAGAAGCTTTCATGGTCTTGCCGGCTTCTACGCTTTTGTGAAGAATTTCAGCACCATTGTAGCCCCATTGAATAAGCTAACAAGAAGGGTGTTGAATTTGTGTGGGGTAAGTCACAAGAAGCTGCTTTTGAAGGGTTAAAGAATTGTTTAACTTCAGCCCCATTGCTTTCTTTACCTGATTTTAATAAATCCTTTGAGATAGAATGTGATACTAGTGGGATAGGCATAGGAGGTGTCTTGATGCAAGAAGCAAACCCATAGCATATTTTAGTGAGAAACTTGGTGGTGCTCAAATGAATTATCCGGTTTTTGACAAAGAATTATATGCTCTAGTTCGGGTTCTTGAAACTTGGCAACATTATTTTTGGCCTAAAGAATTTATCATTCATTCCGATCATGAGGCTTTAATACTTGAAAGGCCAAGCAAAACTGAACCGTTGGCATGCCAAGTGGGTTGAGTTCATTGAGTCTTTTCCCTATGTTGTTAAGTACAAGAAGGGGAAAGAAACGTTGTTGCTGGTGCTTTATCACGAAAAGGTGTTTTGCTTAATCAATTGGGGTAAGGTCCCAGGATTAGAGCACATAAAGTAATTATATACTACTGACCTTGTTTTTGCAGAACCATACTTGAAATGTCAAGAAGGAAAAGGGTGGGACGAGTACCATTTGCATGATGGGTACTTGTTTCGAGCTAACAAATTGTGTGTTCCAAATTCGTCCATTCGTTTGTTTTTATTGCAGGAATCACATATGGGTGGTTTGATGGGTCACTTTGGAAAGACCTATTTGCTGCTGAGTGATCACTTCTATTGGCCAATGATGAGGCGGGATGTGGAGAGGTTTGTGCAGCGATGTACAACTTGCCACAAGGCTAAATCAAAATTGAACCCCCATGGTTTGTATACTCCACTCCCCACCCCAAATGCTCCTTGGGAAGACATAAGCATGGACTTTGTTTTAGGATTACCAAGAACTCAAAAGGGGAGGGATTCAGTTTTTGTTGTTTGTGGATAGGTTCTCTAAATGACACATTTTATTCCCTGTCATAAGAGCGACGATGCGTCGCATGTAGCTGACTTGTTTTTTAGGGAAATTGTAAGATTGAATGGTGTGCCCAGGACCATTGTTTCAGACCGAGATGTGAAGTTCATGAGCTATTTTTGGAAGACTTTGGGCCAAGCTTGGGTCGAAGTTGTTGTTTTCAACAAATTGTCACCCACAAACTGATGGACAAACAGAGGTGGTGAACCGTACACTTTCCATGCTGCTACGAACAATGATCAAGAAGAACCTAAAGGAGTGGGAGGAATGCTTGCCACATGTTGAGTTTGCATATAATAGGGCAGTCCACTCAACAACGCAGATGTGCCCATTTGAAGTTGTGTATGGTTTCAAGCCCATTACACCACTTGACTTGCTGCCACTTTCACTTCAACGTGCCAACATGGGCTTCCAAGAGGGCTGACTATGCGAAGAAAATCCATATGAAGACCAAGCAGGAAATTAAGAAGAAGTCAGAGTACTATGCTGCAAAGGCAAATAGGAACCGCAAGAAGGTGATCTTTGTGCCCGGTGACTATGTTTGGGTTCACCTTCGGAAGACAAATTTCCGGAGAAACGAAAGTCCAAGTTGCTGCCCTGAGGTGATGGCCCATTCAAGGTCCTTGCAAGGATAAATGACAATGCCAACAAGATTGAGCTTCCGTAGATGAATATGTAGCGAGCAACACCTTCAATGTTGCAGATTTGTCTCCATTCCATGGTCATGAAGAATCAGAGTCGAGGTTGACTCTTTTTGAAGAAGGGGAGGATGATGAGGACATCCCTCACGACTACACCTATGAGAGACCAATGACTCGAGCCAAAGCAATGCAATTACAATAAGGTTAATCTTTTCTTTAATGATTATGAACATGCATCTCATAAGCGTCATGTACTACCTAATGGAGGTGCATTACTTGTCCTCATATTTGAAGCACAGGTTCAAGACATGGTGACCACTTGATGCCCAAAGAGAGCAAGTTGAAGTCGATGTGCTGATGTCCAGATTTTGTACTTCAACTTCATGATGAATTCTGTATCATTCTAAGAGATACCACCCTAAGCTTATATATGGATTGAAAGGTCTTGAAGTCTACTTTCATATGAAACAAACGGCGCATCCATCGATCTCTGCAAAGAGAGTTATGTCAGTTTTAGTGAAGACTGCTCCAGACTTTAGGGCGTGTTACTTTTGATTTGGGCGTGTTGCTTTTACTCCGGAAGTGTTCCTTTTTCCAGTTCGGACTTGTCCAACTGAACGGATGTTACTTTTTCTTAGTGTGTGTTACTTTTCTCCGGCAGTGTTCCTTTTCAGTTCGGACTTGTCCGATCTGAACGGATGTTACTTTTGGCTCAGGGTGTGTTACTTTTACACCAGAAGTGTTCCTTTTTCTAGTTCGGACTTGTCCGATCTGAACATATGTTACTTTTATTTGCCTGTTTTGCAACAAGCCCATGTAACTTCGTTTTGGCCCAGCTAGGAAGGGTGTTCCTAGTATAAATAACCCTTATACACATGGTGGAAACCCTAACCACGAATTGAACTCAGAAAAATAGAGAAGCATATCGCTCTTATCCTCAAGGTTTGTGCCATAAGTGCCCCCTTGAGGATTGGGAGTTTTCTCTACCACTTGTTCTTGTTTTCCTTGTGATTTGCAAGAGCATCGCCTCTCCTTTGCGTGGTTTAGGTTAGGCATTGTCCAAAGCGTGTTGTTGGGCGAAATCTCTGTCACACGACGAGAAGATCGGCAAGCCCCCGCATCATGGAAACCCTTCAGACATTACTCACTACACAAAGAATTTGCTTGTAAGAATGAGAGGTGGAGGACATTCTATGTGATGGACTTTATTTGGGAGGAAATTAAAGCAATCACCATGGACCCTCAGAAATCTTGTGGTTTTGGTCCATATCTCATGTTTATGATTGAGGAGGTAACAAAGTACAACTTTCCCATAGAACAACCTCCTCCCACAAACCCTTGAGACTCATTCCCACTAAGAATCCCATTGTGAGAGAGCCTATTCCTCCACCACAGCGACGACAACAACCAGAAGAGCAGATTCAAATAGCAGCCACAACAGTTCAATCCGTCAGACCGGGTGTGCAGGGCGGTCAGACCGCCCCTGATGGACAATGGAAGACCCGGTCTCCTCAGCGCCAAGAAAAATCCACCTCTCCAATCAAGAAGCTTTTCAACATGATTTTTGGCATGTGCAGAACACATCATGATGTGGAAACTCATGCTAGAGAAGAGAGAGCAGATTTGTCTAGACGATTGAGAAGAATTGAAAGAGCTCAGTTTCCTTTGGATCCTCCCTCACCACCTAGACAAGAGGAGCGGCCACCAACACCTCTAATGGAAAGATATAACAGCTGGCTGACAGAAGACTACTACACTCAGATTCATGGGTCTAGCAGCAGTGGTGGACATGTGGAATCTTCAGATCCTTTATTGCTGGTTATATGGGCTTGTCTATTGACCGGCCAACTAGTAGCTATGTACCTACACAGTCTTTTTGTTGCACATTAGCAGTTCAGACCTCCTCCTCCTCCTCCTCTTCCTTCAGGATCCACCCAGGCCTAGCGGTCTTGAGGAGTTCGGTGTCAACCTCTTTAGTTATGATTCTGGTAGTACACTCACTAACTCTTTCACGCCTATTTTTGATTAGTGAGCAAGCTTGTCATATTTCTTACATTGGACTAGCAGTGCATTGGCAGGGTCCACATGACTATACTCCTCATGGTGACGGCAGTGACTTTCTTAGAGCAGCAGCACATCATTCCTTTGGACTCCTTTCTCTTCTTTTTGGATGATTGTTGACAAATGGGAGAAGAAAGGATTAAAGTATCAAGATATATCTCAAAGTGTCCAAGGAGCAGAAAAATCAGTTATTGTGGTTCTCGGAGTCCAAGGAGTAGAAAAACTAGTTATTGTGGTTCTCGGAGTCTCAAAACCGAGAATTTGTATCTTTTTAGTTTCTCTACCTATGCAAGCTAGTTAGACTGGGTTGGCAACCAGGCCAGACTGGGTTGTATTGTTTTCCAGATCCTTGGTCTGTAATAATTGTTTTCTCCTCGTGTGGACTTGAGAAAAATTATAATGTGTGATACTGTGTGTTCTAGAGAACCTTATTTATCTAAGTGATATTTGTGTTAGTATGACTCATATTTGCTGAATGGTGTTTTGTTGGTTGTTGCAAAATAAGTCAATCACAGTCAGGCCCGGGGTTAACAAGGGCGGTCTGGCCCGTTGTACTAAGTTGTTGTCACGTTTTCACTGGGGGGTGCCTTTATTTTGTTGCTTTGTCATATGGCATCACATAATATCACTTCACACTATTTTTTTGCACCACACAGCTGCAGTGATATAGGGGGACCTTCCATGTTTTCATTGAATATGTGTTTTTTGGCATTTGAAGCCAAAATTTGAATTTCCCATTCATGTGCACATATTTAGGAGGAGCTCAAGGTGTATCTCTACATCCAAAACTATTTTATGATGTTATTTTGAAGCTTTAATCGGTTTGTCATCAATCACCAAAAAGGGGGAGATTGAAAGATCATCTAGGCCTCCTAGTGGGTTTTGGTGTTTTGGATGACAACACAATTAAAGAGCTAATGAAATTTGTTGAGTTATAACAGGGAAATGTCGTGTAAATTTATTATGAACAATGATCTATCAAGACATGGATATATATGGATATTCTACATGTATATTTGTGTATGCCACATGACAAAGGATGTGATAATGGTGAAGCTACATGGATGATCACTAATGAAAATCTTATGCCATGTGTTACATGAAGAAAAATGAAGCTCAGATGATATGTCTCATATTGTTATTGGAATTGCCACCATATGCAAATATTGGTGACTTGACTCATGTGGTCATATCAAAGAAATCAACTCATATCACAACAAACATTAGTACAACATGAAGGTGAATATCAAGTGTGTGCTAATGGATGATGCAAAGAAATGTGTGAACCATAATGGTAAGTTGATGAAGGGTTAGCAAGGACTTGGCTATGATGGACCATACATTGGAGAAGGGCAAGCAAGAGGCTTGGCATTGAAGGACTTTTGTGATGGAGAAGAGCAAGTGGATGCTTGAATCCGATGAATCAAAGAAGCCATGGAGGATTACACATTTCCTAGTGTCGAATATTTATGAATCAAGATGAAAAGGTGACATAGATAAAATATGGAGTCTTGACTATATAATAAGAAAATCCATGTTCATCAGCTCAAGGTGGATATGCTCATATGAAGAAAATATTGCCTACCCTCAAGAAGCAAAATGTGAAGCATTTCGGCATATGGACTTATATCAAGCTCAAGTGGAATAATAATTAGATTTTACCTATTTCTTGAGTATAGGAATGCCGTACTATCAAGAGGGATGCAACATGTGTTGATTTACAAAGTCAAAGTGCACAATCCCAGTGAGAAACCTTTGCGAGTGATTTAAACCCCAACCTCGAGTTCTGTCAGGTCAAGTAGGTCAGACCGCCTTGTCAAGGAGGTCAGACCTCCTTGAACTAGTTTTTGTGGCGTCAGTTTTCTGGGTTAGTGAGTTTTTGACCTAAGTGAGTCAAGGGTTCCTTTTTAGGTGTCTTAAGCAACCAAGTTAGTGGTAAATGAGGGCTCGTATATTTTGCCTGTTTGGTTTCCTATTAGTACAAGGCGGTCAGGCCAGGTGGGCAACCCGGTCAAACCGCCCCGAGCCTGACAGCTCAAATGGCTAGTTTTCCAAACAGCCTTAAATAGCTCCCCACCACACCCTTCGGTTGTTGCTGGTTCCTACCCGACTCAATAGCATTCCAACGACCATTTGAGTTCTCCCCAACCTCGCTTTGTGAGATCTAAGTCCTTGTGCAAAATCATTAGTTGGGTTGAGAGATTTGAGTGTGTGGAACATTAGTAAACAAACCCTAAGCCTTAAGCACTTTGGGCTATGTCAAGCAACTCATGAATCATTTGTTACTCTTGGAGGTGAAGCCTCCTAGACGGCTAGGCGTCGCCCTAGAGCTCCCAAGCTTGTGGTGAGCCTTGGGAAAGTTTGTGGGGGCTGTGATCTTGCCTCCGGTGTGGAAAAGACCAAGATAGTGGATTGAGGGAAGTGGTTGAAAGGGACCCAGCTCGGAGCGTGCCAGTGAGCAGCTCAAGCTTCCTCAAACGGAGACATAGGGATCACGGTTGGTGGTCCTGAACTTTGGTGAAACAAATCTTGTGTCACCTTGCCGGTTTACATTCATAGTTGTTTTCCTCGCTTATACTTGTGCTTCCGCTTCGATCTACTTTGGTGTGCTCATTTGTGTGTAGGTACTATGTGTATGTGCTAAGGAAAATCTCTGCTAAGGAAAATCTCTGAAGCATCACCACAAGTTTTGATTTGAGCTAGGATTCAAATTTGGAGAGCTGATCTGTTTATGCTTGTGCAAGGTGGTCTGACCGGGTTGACAAGGTGGTCAGATCGAGCTGAACTATTCTGCATGAAAAGTTCTTCCTATGTAAGGAGGTCTGACCAGGTTGACAAGGAGGTCAGACCAGGTAGTACCAATCTATGAGAAAAAGTTTTAGTGATTTCAGGTTTCGCCTATTCACCCCCCCCCCCTCTAGGCGACATTAAGGTCCTTTTCAGAGTCCCCATGGTCGCCGCCATCCCTTCCCCCCCCCCCCGACTCCCCTTCTTCCTGCTCCCTCCCCTGTCCCCACCACTGCCACCTACATCTGTGCCGGCATCACCCGCATACATCAGGAGCGGCACGCATCCCACCAATGTCCCATCTCACACACATGGGCACCACTGAGGGGGCAGCTAGGGTTAAGCGGGAAGGAAGGAGGAGAAAATTGCAGCGCACGATAGCTAGTCGAGGAAGGAAGGAGGAGAAGATGCTTGATAAATGGAAAGCTACCGAAAGTTGTCTGCGGGTGGGTAGGGAATAGCTGGAGTGAAAACTTCAAATTTGGTCTACGAACACTCCGTGTTATGAAGCGTATGATGTTACGCTTCATTATCCCAGGCCCATGAATCATACCGCTTGCTTAATTTAGCTCTCGGCTGATATTAAAAGCGAACCCGCAAATCAGTGCTAAACTATGACTAATAGATTAGGATTGGGTATAAAATAAGGTTAAGAGTTTTAGACATAATGTTTAGCCTTTATAGTAGAGGTATAGTTGTCAGCATGTTGTCTCTTGACCGCCGCTTTCCCTTGGGAGAACTATAAATGACAACTATTGTAGTAATCCAGTGGTCAAATGCTACAACAGGATGTTTGTACGCTTGCCGATTTAACTTGTCCACACCAACCATATGTTGAGTTCTACCAACAAGTAGTTCTGGCACCGTGCCTAGGTCTATTTATTTGGTGTGACTTAGCAGACGCCAACATTGGTTGGTTTCGTCAAATCCTAGTGGTACCAATTTTGGGGGGTAGATCGATCAATTCTGATGGTCATTCCATGGAGTCGGTAGCGGTTGGATCGGATTTGTTCTCTAACCCTAGAGATCCAACGGAGTTGGTGATGAAGTCGAGCAATTCGAAGGTGATATTGAGGTCCGACAAGTACTTGATGCTTGAAATCTTAGCCATCAAAGTCGACGAAGGATCTCAACGCAGGCCTCCTACCTTGCGTGAAAATTGTTGAGACTTATTCTCGGTAATAAATTTATAGGGCTACGCACGGGACCAAGAACTCAATGGTTAGCACACAAGATGATTTTAGACAGGTTTGGGCCCACTCGGCAAGAGTAAGAACTGTATGTGGTGTTGTATTAATTGTATCGCAATGAGTGGGTTGTGAATCTGATGTCTAGGAGGGGGGTCTCTGCACCGCCTTATATATCTAGGGGGATAGGTTATATGAAGAGTCCTAGTCATATGCTACAAGGCTAATTACAACAAGTATATCTTTCAGCTTCCTTACGGATTACTCTGACTCGGACGGCTCTTCCTTGTGGGCCACCCTGGCACCCAATGACTTAGGTCTAGCTATCGATATCGGTAAGATAGCTATTCCATAATGCTCATCACGCTCTTGCGCATGGGCCAAAGGGTTAGGGGACTGCAAACTAGCAGAAAAAAAGAAAGGGGTGCACGGTGGTAGTGCTTACCGGACTTGGGGAACAAGAAATCGGTGGCGATGTTTTAGCAAGGGAAAAGGCTCGACAGGGGCGGAGCCAGGGAGGGGCAAGGAGGGGCCTGTCCCCCCCCCCCCCCAATGCTTGGTCTACTCTTCATGTGTGTACACAAGAAATTACCTTGTAATTAAATCCAAAATTGATCTTGACCCCTTATAAACTCTATTTTAGACTCCCCCCCCCCCCTATAACCAAATCCTGGCTTCACCCTTGAGGGTCGAGGATTCACATAGAGGCAAAATGCAAGGGTGGGCTTCGTCTTGGGCTGCTTTTACGGGGGAAATATTGGGGAAGGAGAGAAGGCTGGAGCTCGTAATGGCCATCATAGCCATTGATGCATATTACAGCACACGAGGGCTTGGTTTATGCCATTGATGGCTCGGAGTGAGGAAGGGTAGGTGGGGCGTACCATTCATGAGCTTGGTGTGTTGGTTTTTAAGCCGGGGAGGAAGGGACGCCGAGCGACAGTGGCGGCGGGTGCACGCTGAAGCACTCGTTGATGCTACGCTTGGGACACAAGGCAAGCTGTGGCTGGCTGGGCCAAGTCTACAGGTGTGACTACTGGGCCAAGACAGGCTGAATAGAGAGAAGAGAGGGGAGAAGGGGATATGGGTTGCGGTGGCAAGAAAATGGCCCAAGGCCAAGTGAGGCCGAGCATGGGGCGCAAGGGAAAGAGAAGGGGGAAGGAGATGGGCCGTCGCTAGTTGTTTTAGGCCCAAAGGGCGAGGTGTGGTCCTTTTTTTCTTTTCCTTTTCTATTTTTAGTTATTTATCTCCCATTTTGTTTTTCTATTTCTGAATAGAATTTCTACTCAAATTTTTATCCACACAAATAAAATCCTACTGCATACTACTCCAGCATGAATGCTACAAGCAAAAATAATTCGATATCTAATCAGAAAATTCTTTTAGAAAGCACATTAGTGAGGACAAGGTGCATAGAAAAGACTTGTTTTAGTTTGTGATAGAAGTTTTGAGATTATAGAGAGCTGCCAAGGTATAAGCGGGCACTGTCTCCAGGGTTCGGACGTTACACTCTGTGTGCTCTGTTCAGTACCTATTGTTATTTACTCTTGTTATAGGGTTTAAACTAGTTTTTCTCTTATCTTGTTCGATCTTCTTGTGCAGCCATTTTTAGTTGTTGTTATCATCTTAAGGTTCGTAGATTTGCTCGTTGTTATCTTTCTATTCAAGTAAAATTATGTAAAACTACTTAGATTTATCTTTTTAGAACTTTTATATCTGCATCGGGACTGTCGATATTTTATTGGAAGTGTCATCAGCATTGCAGATAGTAATGATAAAGTTTGTTAAATCTAATTCACAGAAATTTTTAGGTTTGCGCACTCACAACACCCCCCCCCCCTCCCCCAGGCAACTTTAAGAAACCATCAAAATATATTTTCAAATAATGTTAAATATGTGCGTTTCAAGTGTTGAATTACATTTAAAACCATAAATTCAAAAATTAGACTTAAAAATTGATAGTACAGTTCGGAATCTACATCTACAATCTACAACCCTTTAAAAGGGCGGAGTCAATACTTTTCTAAAGCTATACAACTAATTACCCTCAACAGACATAGGTTAATCTAAACGTACACCACTAATTACACACGAAAATACCCCTTTTACAAATCTAAGGAACAGTAATTCCTCTCTCACGATTAAATCAAATCCGATGTACGGAAATGCTCGGATCTCCCACCCACCAACCCACGCCCATAGGCCGCCCCCACGCACACATACAGGACCCGCGACCATAGGGCAGTTCGTGACATCTTCAAACCAGCGAGCCGGATCGTCCACTGCACGATCGCATCAGGAGGGCGTCGCTGGTCCATCCCGCGCAACCGTCGCTCGATCCATCCAGACATCACCAATTCGGCAACGGATGTTGGAGACCATTCTACGTGGGCCCAGATGCCGCCAATTCATCAGATCATTGTTGTCACCCAGACCATGCAGGCGGCCGTCCCCAATTCACCCTCACTTAGTCGTCCACGCCTGTCCACATGGCCCACCATCGCTCCGTCTGTGAGGGTCGTTGTCGCTGAGACCACGCAAGATGCAGCTAACATCGCCAATCGAAGCTGCAGTGTCCCGGGGGGGGGGGGGGGCGTCCTTCATGCGCCACAGCATCCAGTTGGCTGCCATCCTCATGACACGGCCAGCGTATCGAAGGCCAACGCAATCACGCTTTGTAAGCTTTATGACCATTGATGATTGGATCCCCATAGTATGAATGTTTTGGTGATAGATGACAACTATAAAATTGTGGGCTAATATCTACATGAGTGTTGTCTATGTAGGAATCATCTCTAAACTCTATTACAAATTATATGGATGATGGTTGCCTTGGCGATTGATGACAATGACCACAAGCATGGAGGCTTGTGAACTTGATAGTGTCCAAAGATTGATGAAGATGGATCAAAGCGGAGAACAAGCTGTGGTGCAAGTGTTGGTTAGACTTATCTAGTTGTTAGGGCTTTGAGTCCATAGGAAAAACCGAACTATCAAGGGGGTCTAGGTCATTCTCTTAGGTCATGTCTAGTCGGTGATGTGCAAGGTTGCTCGGTGAAATCGCAGCACTAGTTGAAAGTGGAGAAGCCAAGGAGCTGTTCGGGGAAGCCGAGAAATGAAGTGAAGCGAGGACGACAAGTTTCAGCTTCTGGACATAGAGACTGGACAGAGGGGTCAGAGGTGACCAGACTGTACGGTCACTATCAGGAGTTGTTTGGGACTTTCAGCGAGGAGCGAGGAATCTGTCTGTGCTAGAGTCTGTATAGACTGGACGGTCTGGTCTACTATACGGTCACGTCTGGTCAGTAGGACTTGCACAGGGCAGAGAGGAAGCTGGTGCGCCAAATATTTCTGGACTAGAGAGAGAAACGGACCGAACGGTCCGGTCAGGTGACCATACGGTCCGATCAGCAGAGGAATCAGTAGTGGTCAGAGCCGTTGGTGCACTATGTTTCAGTGATCGGCGGTCCGGTCAGGGAGTGACAGGACTGTACGGTCAGTAGGCCCAAGAAGCTGATTTTGTGGAGCAACGGATAGTTTGAGGTTGGGAGCCTATATAACTTTGTTGCTGGGGTCTTTGTGACCTCTCTTGGCCAGTGGAATACCTGAGAGCATCTGGTAAGGTCCAAGAGGAAAAGAGGAGAGCACTAGGAGGAGATATTGCATATCTTGAGAGTGCTAGTGGAGAGTAACTTGAGTATCTTGCATATCTAAGGCTAGGGTGTCCTTGAAGGTGTGATCTAGATTGTTACTCTTTGTCTATGGTAAGACCTATACCGGTTAGGTGTCGGTGATTGAGCCCATCGTGATTGGTTGTGAAGGCCATCACACGTTAGTACACGGTTCGAGCCCATCGGTGAAAGGGGCATCGCTAGTGAGCGCCCATGTCGGCTTGGGGAGTCCGGCAAGTTCTCGAGGGAGGCGAGCTTGTGTTTTGTGCAGCAATGACGCACACCATGTCTTCACTCTAGGAGTGATTGCAGACTCGTGGGCGAGAACTCCACTTGGTGGCGGGAGGGACCGGAACTCCGACGGGAGTGGTCCAATGAGGAGTAGGGGAAGGCGCCATCCTTTCGAGACCTCGGGAAAAATCATGAGCATTCCTTGACCCTCTCTTTACTATTCTGCAATTGTGTGCTCTAGTATCTAGATTGAATTGTGGCTTGCATAGGCTAGTGCGTTTGGCTTCCGCACTTTCTTTTATCATGAACACTAGCATGTGTAGGGTCTTGGCCTACTAGAATTGTTTAGGTTGCTTCTCTTGTTAGACTCAAGTAGTGTAAATTAAAGTATTTGGATTTGTGAGCGGCTTACCGATTCACTCCCCCCCCCCCCCTCGGTACGCCTTCGGTCCTTACAAGTGGTATTAGAGCCAAGTGCTCATCTTTGAGGCTTCACTGCCTTGAGTAAGGATGGCAAGACAGGCGGGAAATGTTCCCATATTCAATGGGGAGGACTATGCTTATTGGAAGGCTCGCATGCAAGCCTACCTTCTGTCCCTTGATCCAGAGATATGGTCGGTCAATCACGAGTCTGATGCGGATGTGAATCTACTTGAGCCTGATTTTATTAAGTGCAATGCAAAGGCCAAGAATGCTCTATTTGCTTGCATCTCTAAGGATGTTTTTGCTCAGTTGGATGCTAGTTCCATAGCACATGGTATCTGGACTAAGATTCAGGGGCTCCATGAGGGCACCAGTGATGTTAAAGAGGAAAGATACTATGTGCTGAAGAACAAGTATGATAACTTCACTAGATTGCCACATGAGAGAGCTAACACTGCTTATTCTCATTTTCATGTACTAGTGGAGGAGGTCAATGCTCTTGGGGATGACTTCAAGATGAAGCCTGTTGAGGTGATAAGAAGATTCTTGAGGATATTCAAGGACCCCAAGTATGAGTCCATCATCACCTTCATCTCGCAAGGTGACCTCAAGACCCAGACCATGAAGGATGTACTTGGCAAGATCACTGCCTTCGAGAGCTATCAGTTGGGGATGGATGATCCTCAGCCATCCAACCTTGCTCTACCGGCTGACAAGCAAGAATCTAGCAAGAGCAAGAAAAACAAGAAGAAGGCAGTCATTGAGGATGATGATGAAGAAGATGATGATGAATGTGACTTGACCAAGGACTTGGCTCTTCTCATGAAGGAAATGAAGAACTTCAAGAACAAGTTTGCTTCTAAGTCTAGGGGCAAGTGCTACAACTGTGGCTCAAAGAATCACTTTGTCCGAGAGTGCCCAAAGCCCAAGAAAGAAGCATTCAAGTGACAAGATTCAAGTGAAGAAGAAGAAGAAGAAGATCCTAAGGCCAAATAAAAGAAGAAGATGTACTTCAACAAGGACACGAGCAAAGGCAAAGGCAAAGCTCAAGACTACAAGAAGTTCTCTTGCAAGGCCCTTGTTGGAGAGTGGACAAGGTATAAGTCAAGTGATGAGTCCTCTTCCTCAAGTGATGAAGAAGTGGCCAGCCTAGCCATCATCAATACCACACCTCCACGAGCTCTTCCTCCACCTCCCACGTGCCTCATGGCCTCGAGCCAACTTAGGGAGAGCGAGGATGAGAGCAGCGATGATAGCGATGACGAGGAGCACACGTGTGCCGAGTTGTGGAGTATGATTGAGCAAGCCCATGACATCACCGTCAAGAAATCCGAAATGTTGGATGTGGACCATGTTGTTGACCTTGAGAGTGAGCTCAAGGACCTTGTCACATCTCATGAGGCCCTAAACAAGAGTTATGACAAACTCAAGGGTGATCATGTAGAGCTTCATGAGAAGTACAAGGGACTTGAGATTACTTATGAGGCCATCAATGTTGAGAACCTTGCCTCTCCCTCCTCTAGTTCATCTAAGAGTGATGCTTCTACTATGTGTGATGAAGTAACAACCTCGGTCGACGCTTCTTCTCTTGAGCAATTTGTTTTGGAGGAATATCACAAGCTCAAGGAAGAGAGGAAGATGGTGATGGATGGCTTCAAGAGGCTCACACGTGGTAGATTCATTCACAAGGAGATTCTTGGGAGGAACCTTGTGAACAATGTCTCCTACTGAGGACTTGGCTCATATCCCGCCACCATCGACATCATAGGGACGAGTGATTCCATCCCCACATGGATCAAACCCCTTCTCGCCGATGACTACTATTACGAGAGGTGTTGCAAGGATGTCCACGCCACCAAAGATTGTCCCATGGTGAGAAGTTCTATTGTTTTGCCTAACGCTAACTTGTTCCATGAGAACACACATTTCAAACTTTTTAGGAACAAGGATGGCAAGGTGAAAGCTAAGGCCTTGGAACCACCAAAAAAGAAGAGGAAGGTCGATAGATATAGGTGCCTAAGTGCATTGTTGATCTTGAGAGATCGGCTATTTACAAATGGGTGGCCAAGAACAAGACCTAGATGGTGGTGGTGGTGGACCGAGCGCTTTCATGAAGATCATGTGAAGTCCACCACAAGTGACATGGACCTCAATGTCATATCTACTCATGAGGGAGGTAACCATGTTTGTTCTTAGTAGTTGTAGTGTGTTTTTCCTTCTCTTTCATTGCATGGCAATTAGGACTCCTTTGTGACTAGTATGCTTTGCATCCATGCATGTGTAAATTACTAAAAGAAAAACACATAAAAATTAGTCAATGTCTAACCCATCCAAGATATCTATAAGCAAGGGGGAGTGATTAAAATGGTAGTTTGACTTCTCTCAAGGCAAGGGTATGGCTTATAGTGAGTAAGCTTGGGAGGGGTTCAAACTTGACATTGTTAGGTTTCCTTTGTGTCTTGTTTAACATTGCTTGCATTCACATGGCATGTTTTCTTTCTATGCAAATGTAAAGTGCTTGTTGCATGCATCATATAGGAAACACAAAAAAGGTTGGTCCCACTTGGAGATATTTGTGCCTCATGCTCTATATGAGATTACATCTCCATAAGTGTGACCAAAGGAAAGGATTGTGCTTCATGCCCATTGAGCAAGCTCTTATGAACTCCGAGGTTAAATCTACTCGCATGGTTCATGGACTAAGGCTCATACATACCCATTTGGTTCTTAATTGTCTTGGTTCTTTATTGCTCAATTCTTCATTTGGTATTTGCAAAAATTACAAGGCCATAAAGTGCCACTATTTGAAAATGAGTGTTTGGGAGTTCCCTCTATATTCCAAGTGTAGTGTTTAATTGAGTGTTTGGCGAGGGCACTTGGAAAATGGAGAAAATCCTTGACTCAGCAAATTTCTAGAAGTGATCGTACGGTCCGGTCATCAGACCGTACAGTCCGGTCTGTGCTCGAGCAAAGAGCTTCAACCTGACTGGAAATGGAGACCGGATAGAACACTCCCTAAAGACCATACGGTCCAGTCTACACGATGTTCTATTCATAGAACTTTGATTCCCAGACAGGTTGAAGTGACTGGACAGTACGGTGTTAAGAGCAGTCCATCCAGTCAGTTCGCTTGATCACACGATGCAACTCCAGATCCGAGACCGTTGATCAATTCCTTGATAGATCTCGGCCGTTCGTTTGGGTTTTGACCTGGGTCAAAAGTGTCAGATTGTTTTTTGGTCGGTTCCTTGTTCGATCAACCGAAGCCGAGGACTCGCCCAGAGCACCGCCGCCTCGTCTCTGTCGCCGAGCACGCCCTCGCCCCCGCACCGATGAGCTGCTGCATTGCCACTCGCCGGAGCTTCCGCCTGCCGCACCTGCTCGTGCTGCGCCCGCTCACCCGTGTCAGCGTGCAAGCCGCAGCCGCCGCCATGCACCTAATCCCAAACAATCGCTTGTCACCTTGCCGAGTGCTGCTGCCACTACTTGCCGTGCACCAGCACCGCCGCCTCTGCTCCCCCCCCCCCCCCCCCTTGTGCGCACACGTGCACCTCATCCCAAGCCACCACTCGTTGCCTTGTCGTGTGTTGCTGCCGCTACTTGTCGTGTACCAGCGCCACCGCCTCTGCTCCCCCCCCCCTTGCATGCACACGTGCACCTCATCCCAAGCCACCGCTCATCGCCTTGCCGTGTGCTGCTGCCGCTACTTGTCGTGCACCAGCGCCGCCGCCTATGCTCCCCCCCCCCTTGCGCGCGTGCAAGTACCAGGCCCACCGAGCCCGTGCTCCATCGATTGCTAGGGCAAGTCTTGCCCATCCACCTCCATTGCCTTCAAGTTCCAAGGTTTGGCCTTTTTTCAGCAATCGGAGCGCGTTCCATGGTGTGCATGTTCGGTTCTCGGTGTTGACCCCTAGGGTATTGTTCCATTCACTCCTTTCATTGATTGATGCCCTAAATTCGAGCAATATCCTTAATTGATGCAATTAGGATTAACTGCCCATCTTTAGTTGCATTAATTAGGAATTTTGGCTCAAGCTATGATGCAATTAAATTCATTGCGTATCTGCTAATTGCATATCTAGGGATTTCTTCTATTTAGTCTGCAGTTAGATTTCCTATCTATTATTTGACTGCACACTAGATGTTCTGCACCAGCCACATATAGTCGATGATCACTATTGTTACTTTGCATATTTGCCTAGTGATCATGTGCTTCATTCAGTGCTAGGATTTCTATTGCGCATTCGTTCCTAGCGGTGCTTTGCTTTTAGATGTATTAGGGTCTATGCTTATCCTGTCTCTAACTACGTGCATGTAGTGACAGTAGTCAGTGATCAGTAGAGATGGCAGGATCAGGACAGGATAAGGGCAACGGGAAGATGCCTCAGAAGCCCAAGAGCAAGAAGAGACCAAGACTGGACCCATAGTCAGAGAGGGCTTGGCTCAGCACCTGGATGCCATGGAGCAGTCACGGAGGACACCAGGGAGACGGCTGGTCCTAGAGCCGACTCGTGACACACAGGGACTCAGGAGGAGTACCAGACAGAGGACTGTACCTCTGGCAATAGGAGTTATACCACTGCCGTGGCCGCAGCGTACTCCGACATCTCGTCAGGAGAGGTTGTTGAGAACTACGGAGCAGTGATCCTCCAGGCAGCAGCAGGAGGAGTCAGAGGAGGAGACCTCAGAGTCTGAGTCAGAGGAGGAGGAGCTTGAGGAGACTGAGCAGACAATTCCCTAGAGGACAGCTCAACGGGCAGGAGACCTGCAGTGCACTTGTTCAGTGTGCTCCAGGAGGCTGCAGAGACTGGTACAGGTAGCCGGAGAGCCGGACATACTTAAGGTTCCTACAAATGACCTTAAGGTGCTACGTCTTGTTACCTTCGAGCAGTGGGTTCTAGTCCCAGAGACCCCGCTACTGGAGAGAGAAACTGGATAGCCCTCCAGGGGAGGATCGGAGAGGGACCGAGACTCTGTCTTGCCCTGAGGGGCAGAGATAAGATGTTCGTGCTACAGTAGTACACGACCTACAAGGCCATGAGGAGGGCCACCGGCACTAACATGGAGCAGTACTTCACGTACTTGCTAGGGCTAGCAGAGCTAGTTACTGCTCCATTCAGGTTCAGAGAGGACATAGTGTTTGAGTTCTACGCTACGCTATGGATAGCCAGAGACCGCTCAGAGTTTGGTTTTTGTTCAGAGGGAAGCCACAGCGTGCGACTAGAGAGGATCTGATTGCTAGTTTTGGATTCCTTGGTTCAGATCTCCAGCTCTACAGGAGTGCTTATCCTTCACTAGAGCCACCTCGCAGACCACAAGGAGGGAGATTACCTACAGACGACGTGGTATTGATTGCCTTCCCACCACCACACACCCCAGGCTTTGATAGAGGCCCTGCGAGGCTCACCACAAAGGCTAAGGTGGTGAGAGCGATAGTCATCAGGACTATCATCCCCTGGTCAGGCTACATAGAGGAGTTCACTCTACTCCACTAGTGGGAAGTTGCAGCGGTTCGGAGGAGACAACACTTTGACTTGGCAGATCTTTTGATAGGACATCACTTGGTCTATGATCTGTATATTTGCTTTCTTCTAAGGAGGATGGGCCTAGCGACAGAGGAGCAGTACGAGGCTTTTCCTGAGATGACCACCAGCTACTCACCTCGAGTCTCCAGGGGATCCCAGTCAGTCTCCAGCCTGCAGACAGGAGAGGAGGAGCATGAGTCACCGCCAGTCACTCACGAGCAGGAAGCTCATCCAGAGACGGTGGTTCCTGAGTCAGCCAGTACAAGAGCACCTCCCCAGCCGTTGGGCACACAGTGAGAGGACACTATCACTATAGCAGCACTTGCAGGGCGTCTGAATGAGTTCATCTAGAGCACAGCTGAGGATAGGTGTCAGATGATGGAGGTCATCAGGGACAGGCAGAGCTTCAGAGACAACAGTTGATGGTGATGTCCACCCTGATGGCTCAGATGACAGAGATGATACAGGGGCAGGCAGAACAGCAGCCAGGACCCGCAGTGTTCCCTCAGTTTCAACAGCTGTAGACCCAGACAGGACCCTTCACTACCTTGATGATAGCTCATTCCGGTGGACTGTCACTTTCAGGGGTCATACCGACAGGGGGAGTAGGACAGACACTCTCTTCAGCTCAACTCTCCCCCGTGTCAGCCTTCTCTATGTCTGCATCGTTTGTTTCTCCTTCACACTCTTCGACTTCATAGATGGCACGACCCTCCACCTCTTAGCACTTACTATTGGCACTTCCCAAGTGCCCCGTTTATATGTGAATATTACCCCAATTAGAACATAATTAATACTAATTTAGGCCATTTACCTATGATATTGCCTATATATTTGTACATGCGTTGTTTTGGAGCTCTATTGCATAAACAGGTAAAATTGGTGATTAAAGTGATATTGGAGAGGACAGGAATCCAGAACCGATGAAAAGCACTAAAGAAGCCTAGTGCACCGATTGACGCAGTCCATGAGCCGATTGGCGCAAGGTTGTTTTGGCCCACAGAAGTGACCGAGGCCCATTCCACATGTTTATGAAAGTTTATCTGCGATAGACACTTGAAGATATTAGCCTAGAAGATTTATGGAACTTCAAGATCTCGACATGCAGTAGAAGACTTTATCGCAAAGGAAAAGGCCCACATGGCAGCTATGGAAGACAAAGGAACTGACTCGGAGGAGAAACCAGAGAAGACAGGGCTTGAGCTGATCGGCGCAACCGCCTTATTTGCTAGACCGAGTCCTCTATGAGTAGGACCTCTATAAATACTTGTAAACCATGGTCACGGCGAGAAAGGAGGCAGAGGCGACAGAGGGACAACAGATCCGTGTGTTAGAGCCACCGGGGCTTGCCCCGTTAGAATAGATCTCTAGTTGAGTTTCAAGAACCATTGGTGTTAAGAGTTGATCCATCAAGGTAGGCCATCTCAACGGGGATGAATCTTACTCTATGTATCTCATGGATGATTGAATATATTGATGATGATTTTGGTGATTTACTGTCTGGCGCACCTTTGCGTTGGCCACTCTCCCCTTGTGCAACCTGAATTCGATAGTAGCTTTGATTAAACCTTTTACTGTTAACTTTATTTTAATTATCCCTAAGGTCCCTGTGGATTCAATAAACCTTCGAATACTCAATTCAAGGGAAAAAGTGCTACAATCGTACACCGTCCTCTTGTGGTATATAAGTGGGTGCGTAATCATGACCAACAAACTTACATTTTTCTGGCGCCGTTGCCGGGGACCATAGCAGGTTTTTAAACATTGTTTGATGTATTAGTGTTTAGTCATTGTGCTTTACTCATCTCTTTAGTACATATATTCTATTAGGTGAAACTAACAGGTATGGACGGTCCTAAGTCAAACAAACCCTCTAATTACACCAATGATCCAGAAAGACTCTTTCACAAGAAGAGAACAGCAGAGAAGAGAAGCAAGTCACTTGGAGATTTAGGTGGAGAAGCAGTCCACACCACCCCTCGAGCATTATTCACAATAGAAGATCCAGTTCAAGATCAAGAAGAAGAGGAGATGGCAGAGTTACCTATGGTTAATTGTCTCAAGCCTCAATTGACTAATGTTTTCAAGACAGATTTCCATGAACCTCAAGATCAACTTCCATATCAATTGGAGAGATATGTTAGAATAGTGGCGCAACAACCATTCACAGGTTCAGAAGATCCCAATCATCACTTGCAACACTTCAATGAGGTTTGCAGTACATTCAAGATAGCGAGATTGGACGGAAACCAAGCACGTGTGCGGCTGTTCCCCTTCTCTCTAGTTGGACGCCCCAAGCAATGGTACAATGGATTGGAAAACCCAGTGAAGACGGTGTGGAACACATTAGCAGCTAGATTCTTGGCCGAATACTTCCCTCCTGGTAAGACTCAAGCTTTGAAGAATAAGATTCTTGGATTTACACAGAATCTTGATGAGAGCACTAGAGAAGCATGGTAGAGATACAATGAATACCAGGATGCATGCCCTCATCATGGTCTGACGGTTGGAGAAGTTGTTGAGAGGTTCTACATAGAATTGAATCAACTATCTTGTCAACACTTGGATGCTTCAGCTGTAGGTTTATTCATGTCAAAAACTCCCACCAAAGCTAAGAATTTGATCAAGTTGCTAGTTGAAAATCAATCATGGGATGGTGAGAGAAGTTCAAGGAATTTGCAACCTTCAAAAGTAGTGGCAAAGAGTGTGATTGAGAGGACCCATGAAGACTTGATAGATCGCCTCGACGCTATTCAAAGGAAGTTGGACAATAATATTCATAACCTTAAGTAAGAGCCACTCAAGCTAACAGAATCACGCTCCACTTATGGTGAGTGTGGTGAATTCGGTCATGCGCAGAAAGATTGCCCTGAAGAGATGAATATGCTAGAATATATGAAGAATAGTGGATGACATGAGTTCGTCCATGCAAAATTCTATCCCACTTCGTCTCCAATGTCATGAGTTCTTCCAAGCTCAAGAGAAGATCAACAAGGACAATCAAGCTAAATTCAAGAAGATTGATCATGTCCTTGAGGGAACTAATGATAAGGTGATAGAAATTGGGAGCTCCAATGAGCAGATTTTGAAGCATACCAAGATTATGGGGCAACAAATGGGACAGTTATCGCAAGCCATTCAAGGCAACAAAGGGGCTTTTCCTAGCAATACGAAGTCTGCAAAGCAATTGAAGGCTATAGCTACGAGGTTAGGAAAACAAGCAGAAGATTCAGAGTACCCTGCGGGAGCAAAGACGCCCCGCGCCGATCGGCGCACACCTGGCGCCGATTGGCGTGACGGTCCTGACGGCACCGATTGGCTCCCTGAAAGTGCCGATCGACGCGAGGAGGATGTTGACCTCTATGGTCTAAAAATGGGCATGGAGACAGAGGAGCATGGCCCTGCCACATTCCTAGATACTCAGCTACTGACGAAGACAGAAAGAGCGTGGCAACACGATGGGCAATTTGCAAGGTTTGTCGATATTATGAAGAAGCTTTACATCAATGTCCCTTTTGTTGATGCTATTCAAGTACCCACCTATGCCAAGTACATTAAGGACATGGTGCAAAACAAGAAGTCTCTAGTTTCGGAGGAGGTTGTGAAGGTTACTAAGGAGCTTACGGCAGCAATCAATGATGTTGCACTTGAGAAGAAACCCGACCCTGGATCACCAAGCATCTAATGCATGATTGGAACAAGGATATTTTATAGGTGCTTGTGCGATCTTGGAGCAAGCATAATTGTTATGCCCCGTCATATATTCACAAGTCTCAATTTGCCTGAATTAGAACCTACGGGTATGTGTTTGGAATTAGCCAATCAATCGGTATGCTTCCCTGACGGAATTGCTGAGGATGTGCCTGTTTAAATTGGAGATCACATCGTCCTTGTTGATTTTATTGTGCTTGATATGGATAAGAGGGCGAGGACCCCGTTAATCTTAGGCAGACCCTTCTTGAGGACAGCAAAAGCAAGTATTGATGTTGGGAGTGGTGAGATAAGCTTCGATATAAGTGCGACTCCCTACTCTTTCAAGTTTCGCCCAAAGGTAGAAGAGTGTCGTACTGTTGATGAAGTGAAGAGATACAAGACACCGTGGTAATGTGGCATTGAGAGTAATTGGAGGGGATGTATGGATAGGTCGTTCGAGCTATATGAACCATGGAGATAAGAGAACCTTGTAGTGTCACGGCCTCACATCCCGCACCGTGACACTAAGGATTGATTGCTTGCAGGGAGGTCAAGCCCTTTGACCTCTAAATAACTAGAGCACTCTTAGGAGGAAACCCAATAATCGGGGGATTTAGAAGTTGTCTAGTGCTTGCGGGAGGGCAACCCATTTCATCTAGTTAATTCGTGCTGGCCGGGAGGGCAACCCGATGTTTTGAATATTCTTGTTTACAATAAAAACAATCTCCCAAATAAAAGAAATAGAAAAAGTGTGTGCTTAATTCTTCTGTGATCTTGTGTTGTCTGTTTATTTGTGCAAAATCTATGTATATACATATTGTAGACTAACAATAAAGGAATAAAACAAAAAAGGACCAAAAATAGGAAGGAACAGTGCTTGCGCCGATCGGCGCGTCATTGCCCAGGTCAGGACAGAAGGCTGACGACGCCCAGAATTGAAGGGGTGCTAAGAATCAACCAGCACAACAATTTTCAGAGACAGAGCTATTTTTAAGGTAATTAAAAATCTTTTTGAATTATTTTTTATGTGCAAATTGGTTGATAAATGATGCAGGAAAGGATGAAGAGCAACATCTAGCGAAGAAGTGAGGGGCCCAGAGCAAGAATTGACATCGAGCCAATCGGCGCGGTCACCAGATGGGCCCCGCTATGTATGTCAAGGCTACAGGAACATTGGGAAAAGTGGAAAATTAGGTGAAAGAGATGAACACAAGACATCAGGATCAGCGCCAGACCAAAAGATGAGGTGCAAGGGACTTGCGTTGATTGGCGCCCTAGTGCACCGACCGGCACTGGTACCCATGCGGTTCTCGAATCGGTGACAAAGGTGGCTGGTGTTGATTTTAAGGAACAGGTATGATTGCTATGCAGGTGTGAGGTGCAGAGGAGACACGGAATTGACCGAAACCTGAAAAAGAGATGGCGCGCCGATCGGCGCAGGCCCGCACTGATCGGCGCAGTCAATCAAGACATCGGGGTTCCGTGCTGTTCCCCTGCCAACTAACATGATGTACCAGGAAGCAACATAAAGGATGGGAATCAAGTGCCACAGTAGTCAGAGAATTCAAAATTTGAATTGTGCCGGTCAGCGCACCTATGCACCGATCGGCGCGCTCTCAAATTTTGAAAATTTTAGGCAGGTCCTTCTCCTGGAAGTTTCCCACACTATAAAAGGGAGATCAGGTGCCCCTAGTTTGGCACACCATCCCGGTAATCTCTCCATCTTCCCCACTACCCATGATCTCGGACACGTTTCGTATTCCTCATAGATGGATCATCTTCGCTCCTCCGTCGGCAAGTTGGGCAAGAGGCTGCGCTGGGGAAGCAGTTCCGGTGGCAACGACGAGTCGAGCGGTGACTCCTCAGCAAAGGGGAGCTCTGACACTCACGATGATATGTTGGTGGGTGATGCATCCACCGGCTCGACGGCAGCGATCCGCACCCACCACTCTGTCTCCGATGCGCCCCTTCCAACAGGACGTGCCACGAGGAGCCAAACGACGGCAAGCCGTGGGGTTCCTAGATCACCACCACCGCTGGCATTCGTGTTGCGCATGGTGGAGGAGGGTTTCACCCTCCGGAGCATGGAGGAACAACAGCACTACCTCATGGTGAGGGGAAGGTTCGTCCCCAACTTTGACTTGGACGATACCTTCCTCACCACGATCGGCATGTGGGAGGACATAAGGAGGATGCTCAACAATCTCGGCTGGGCGGACTTCCACCTCTTTCCCATGGACTACAACCTCGACATCGTCACCGAGGTTGCCTCTACGATGAGGCTTGGCACCGTTGAAGACGGCAAAGAGGCCGTCAAGTTCCTCGTTCGTGACATCAGCTACACGGTGACCATAGAGGCGGCAGCTCAAGCCTTCGGCTTCGACACTAACGTTGACGTCGCCGGCATCTTGGGACATGGGGAGTTGGACTCCTTTTGGAGGCGGCTCTCATTTGTGGACGAGATGAAGTGCGACAACATCCGCAACCCGACCATTCAAGTCTTCCATCGGTGGTTGGCGGCGCGCACAGGCGACAAGGTTGACTCCAGCAACATCACCAATGCGGACTTGTGACTCTACAACGCCATCGTGAGTCCGTCTTATTGCAACCCTATGTCGGTGATGGTGTGTGGTTGGATCGACAAGAGGGGCAAGACAAGCAAGAAGTTGGCCTTCGAGGCCTATCTTCAATGCCTAGCAGCCCTCATCTGTGACGGCGACGGACCGGGAGGGCGCGACAACAAGTGGGAGTGTGCGACGGAGATCGGCAAGAATATGACTCATGGAAATATTGTCACGGGAAGTGTTCGCGCCAGCTTCCATGTCGGCGGCACCAACATCAGGCTCCTGTGTGCGGAGCTAGGAGTTTTCCTCCATCACAAGCTGGAGGAAGGAAATTGGCTTGAGGAAGGTCTCGTGGAGGGGGGCCGAGCTCTCAAGGACTGTCGTGGGCGGGTTCAACAACCGGCAACATCTACAGCAGCTGACAGCGAGTGGGACTCCTAGAATTCACGCCAGGAGCCTCAGTGATGTAGATATGGCCCGATCTTTCGAGAGGTAGGGGGATAAACTCGAATTTGGGAACTCGGCATCGATGCGACGGCTTGAATCAGACACGATCCAACCACGCAACCATTACATCAAGCACAACTTGATTGTTCCTGCAAGCAAAATCGAGAACACAAGTAAGAAAGGATAAACACGCAATCTGAAATTCCAGATATGGATGAAGCGAAACACAAGGAAAGGTTCAAGCTCTGAACACAAAAGGACTAATCGCCATAGTGGTGTAGAACAAGAACAGGGGCCCTGGATTACTGTAAAAGGACTTGTCGCCACAGTTACAATAATTCGATCAAGTTTCTCTCAAGAAAACTGAACTAAACAAAATCCAAAACTAAAAGACGGCGGCTACTGAGTTTATGTAGGAACCAGGGGCGTCCTAGGGTTGGGGGCGACTAGGGGGGCGCCCACAACATGGGCTTAAGGCTCGACACGATACATGGCCAAGTTGGCCCAAAATTGGTGGCGCAGCACCTTGTCATGGTCACACAGCATGACTCATGACCCTTCTGGAGCTAGGACCAGAAACAAAACGACGGCGTCGTCTTCCCCTTTCCAACGCATCAAAGAACGCCTTGTTTGGACATCGGATGTGGGAGATATCATCAAAATCGTGAAGGGGTGTCGGCTGAATCCAAGACAAACACGACGACCGAGTTGGTGACGACTTGTAACTTTGGGGAAGGCCATGATATGCGCGTATCCAGCATGGTGATGTCCTCATCACTCAGCAGTACCAGCTAGGGTGGAGCGACGCAGCGGGTAGTGACACAACGGGCAGTTCACAGCCCTCTGCGCCGGTTGGCGCAGGCGACGCACCGGCCGGCGCTGCCTACTTCAGCGCGGGTATTGACTACAGGTACCAAGGACATGTGCTTGTGGTGTCTCCAGTGCCCGGTGCAGACTTTTTTGTGCCCATGCAGGGGTACATCGACAACAACATGCACCACAACGAGCGCGTGGAGGACGCAACGTCCCAATGGAGGAACAACCACGAGGCGATGGTGGAGTAGTTCGAGCGACTCAAGGAGCAGTGCTATGGCTTCGATCAGCCACCATCTCCACCTCCGTTTGACTAGTGTGTCTGGGAATTGGCACGTATATCGGTTGCCTAGTTTGTGTTTTCTCTTTTTTTTTACAATCTTTTTCTTTATTTGCTTATGTGTGTGTGAGTGGGTCGGGAAACCATGTATCGGGTGTGTTTACTTTCATGCAAGTGTGTTAGTAGTAATTAGTTGTAGTTTTATCATGCAAGTGTGTTTCTAGTAATTAGTAGTAGTTTTATTTTCATCCAAGTGTGTTAGTAGTAGTTAGTAATAGTTTTATTTTTATGCAAGTGTGTGCAAAAATCATCACCATGTATTCGAGTTTCGATCTTAATATAATGGTGGCGGTTATGCTCTTTAAGGAGAATTGAATTATTTATTCTTTCTTGAAAAGTACCGATGAAGACCAAATAATGTTGAGCATTGAATAAAATTTTGAACTTACACTTAATGATTATTTGGCAAATGTCTTATGTGGAGCAATTTTGAGTACCCATGTGCTTCATTCGTATTGTCCAATTTGTGATGATAACTTAGTACCAATCTTTTCATAAATAAATTTTCATGTTGTGAACTTTAGAAATTATTCTTTTCAGGATCCTTACCTACCAATGCCATAATTAGAGCAATTCTCATGAACCTTTGATAAGTAGATGAACATTAAATTGATGGTTGAGTTCGGTTAGGATTTAATTCTTTTTGGTATGAACTTTACTAAGATGGCAGATCTTTGTGTATCTTTTTCTATCCTTGAATTACTCATGCAAAAAAATTCAATTCTGTTGAGTATCCTACCATAAACCCAAAATATCTTGTTGAGTATCATTCGTTGACCACATCTCATATTTCTGGCTATATTTAATTCTTTAATAAATGTTGAAGCCAGACGAATCAAATACCAACAAATATTGGTGAATTCGGGTTGAGAGCCGATCGGTGCAGCAGAGATCAAAATAAAAAAAAGAAGAAAAAAAGGAAATGCTCTGCTATTTGCTAAGGGACTAGCAAAATTTTAAGTGTGGGGGGATGATATATGACATGCTTATTCTTGAAATTCATTCTAATATAGCCATGAATCATTCCAACCATGTGCAATCTGATAATGGGAGTTCTTTTTCTTCCAAGATCAAATTTTTGCTATGCGCATGTCCACATATCCAAATTGTGAGTCCTTTCTTAAATTTCTTTCTTAATGGCCATCTTGATAAAGTTTTTATAATTCCAACAAAGAATAATCTCCTAGCTTTACAATATATTGTTGATTTATGTTTGCAATCCTTGAATTACCTCACCTAGCTACTCATATAAGCCTTACACAAATATTCTTTGATCATTATGATGTAGAATATAGGTTGAGTGATTTGAAAGATGAGTTGTTGCCTTGGATTATTTGGAAGATAGATTCTTTATGTTCACAACAATCTTTTAAGTGATTTACATGTGTGGAAAAGTTATAATTTGTGAGTTGGACATGATTTATTGCTTTGGGGAGAAACTTTAAGCTTTATGCCCATATTTGAACTATTTTGCTGAATGCCAATATGAAATACACCACAATAGAACAATGCTCTACATTTGCTAATTTGAGATATCTTTTATGATAGAAAGAGTACGTTCTTTGATTTTTTTCTTTCTTTTACTTTACTCAGGACGAGCGAAAGTTTAAGTGTGGGGAAACTGTTGGCACTCCCCAATTAGAGCATAATTGATACTAATTTACGTTCTTTGATTTTTTTCTTTCTTTTACTTTACTCGGGACGAGCAAAGGTTTAAGTGTGGGGGAACTGTTGGCACTCCCCAATTAGAGCATAATTGATACTAATTTAGGTCATTTACCTATGATATTGGCTATATATTTGTATATGCGTTGTTTTGGAGCTCTATTGTAGAAATAGGTAAAATTGGTGATTTAAGTGATATTGGAGAGGACAGGAATCCAGAACCGACGAAAAGCACTGAAGAAGCCCAGTGAACTGATCGGCGTAGTCCATGAGCCGGTCGGCGCAAGGGTGTTTTGGCCCACAGAAGTGACCGAGGCCTATTCCACATGTTTATGGAAGTTTATCTGCGCAAGACACTTGAAGATATTTGCCTAGAAGATTTATGGAAGTTCAAGATCTCGACGTGTGGTACAAGACTTTCTCTCAAAGGAAAAGGCCCACATGGCAGTTGTGGAAGATAGAGGAACCGACTCGTAGGAGAAACCAGAGAAGACAGGGCTTGCGCTGATCGGTGCAACTTCCTTATTTGCTAGACTGAGTCCTCTACGAGTAGGACCTCTATTAATACTTGTACATCCTGGTCACGGTGAGAAAGGAGGCAGAGGCGAGACAGGGACAACAGATCCGTGAGTTAGAGCCATCGGGGCTTGCCCCATTAGAATAGATCTCTAGTTGAGTTTCAAGAACCATTGGTGTTAAGAGTTGTTCCATCAAGGTAGGTCATCTTGACGGGGATGAATCTTACTCTATGTATCTCAAGGATGATTGAATATGTTGATGATGGTTTTGGTGATTTGTCTATCTTGATTCTATAATCATGCATGTGCTTATTCCAATTGCTTAGTTCTAGGCTAAGTAAGTAGATATTATCTTGATCGTGGTGATTAGGATAGTATTCGGATATTGTATTCATTATGGTTGCTTGATGATGCTAGTAGTGTGATTTAGCCATGACAGCACTAAGCATGCGCAGCACTGTTGGATAGTTGAGTAGGGTAAGATACTCGCGCGATTAAGGGTTTCGTCTCGGCAACGATAAATTGGGAATCACTCGGAAAGCAGAGTGGTCTTATTCATTATAGGTTTTCACTAATCCATGTAATTACCCATTATGATGCTATTTGATTAGACTTTCTGGTTACGATCTCACTAGTAGATACTTGGCTACTCACTTAACAGCTTAGGCTTCCAAGGTATCTGGCGCACTTTGGTTTAGATTCACCAGTGTGCCGATTGGCTCAACACCTGCGCCGATCGGCGCGACGACAGATTCCCCAGTGTGTCGATCGGCTCAACACCTACGCCGATTGGCGCAATGACAGATTTACTATCTGGCGCACCTTTGCGCTGGCTAGTCTCCCCTTATGCAACCTGAATTCGACAGTAGCTTTGATTAAACCTTTTACTGTTAACTTTGTTTTAATTACCCCTAAGGTCCCTGTGGATTTGATAAACCTTGGAATACTCAATTCAAGGGAAAAGGTGCTAAAATCGTACACCATCCTCTTGCGGTATATAACTGGGTGCCTAATCACGACCAACACTTACCAGTCAGGAGCTTGTTCTCAGAGATAGTACACACCACTCGTGCAGACTCCCAGCCAGCTCTAGAGTCAGTTATAGCTACATCTCCATCTCTTACTGCCACAATCACCACTCTTACTCCTCGGGCAGCAGAGGATCTTGTCCGTGGAGGTTTCTCACGGCAGGACGTGGCAGATATTGGTGGTTTCTAGATGCCTATTTTATCTACCAAAAAGGGATGTTTTGCGTCTTAATTCAGTGGTTTGGACTAACAATTAACCCTATGCATATATCTGTAATTGTTCTGTTTTGGATGTAATCATAGGAAATAGGTGTAAAATAGGGCAATTATGGATAAACAACTAAAGAGCAATGAAGATGGGGCAGATGTGGAGGCCGCGCCGATCAGCGCAGAAGGATAAGATGACAAAAACACGACCTAGTCCAAGAAGGACGAAGGCCCAGTATGAGTTAGAGTCGGTGGAAGTTGACCTAATCCTGTCGGATATAAAAGGAAGATAATTGTCAAGAGCCAAGACGGAGACGGAAGACATCAAGAGAGACGGCAATCGCAAGAACCAGTTATTAGAACTAGGGTTCCAGGATATTGGCGGCGGAAGGTCGGTCAACACCGACGAGATCCACCAGAAGGGAGGTCACGCCGATCGGCGTGACGCTTGCGCTGATCGGCTCGTGCGTGTTCCAGCGCTATTTCTCATCCCTTTGCTATGTCTAGCAGAAGGATGAGTGAGTAGTCTCATATTCTCTTCTATGGTGTGGGGATCTGGTCATGTAACTCTTATACTTAATAATACTCTCTCGACGAAATTAATCTATGTGATGAACTTAATTGCATATCTATCTATCCCTTTCATTAGTGTATCGGTCAATACACATTTGCCCATTACATAGTGCAAGAAACCAGTGAAGAGCTAAAAGCCTCCGTAGTGACTGCCGGGGTGAATGAAACCACCATGTGTTGTAGAAAATTAGAGTCATCACTTGAGTTGATAAGAATAAGGTTGCATGCTAGTGAACCAATCTTAAGGAGAGAATCCTTTATTATCCTGTTACCTCTTCAATAACATTCACCCATCACTCTCTCACCATCGTCATTCACACCAACCAACACATTGCAATTTGTTAGTAAACCTTTAATAGTAATAGTTCTACTCGTTCCTTGTGATTTGATAACTTTGGAATACTCTGAGGGAAAAAGAGCTACAACTGTACACCGTCCTCTTACGGTATATAAGTGGGTGCATAATTACGACCAACAAGCTACCTTTTTCTGACGCCATTGCCGGGGAACAAGCCAGTTCTTTTACTTTTAATATTTTACTAATGTCTCATCCTCTCTTTTCTAGTTGTTTTTGTTTTTGAGTTTTGTGTCAATTTTCAGGATAAGTATGACGGAACCTTCTCCGACGCTCAGGGGGCTTTCTCTACCATCTCCAGACGTGTTGGTGCCTCAATCCTCAGATGAGAAGGCCACGACCACCTCGTATGTGTTGAACCCCATTATCATTAGCATGGCTGAAGCAAACAAGTTCTTTGGAGCGAAAGAGGAGAACCCGTATACTCACTTACAAGATTTGGAGGCACTTTGCCAAACATTACATCATAAAGGAGTGCCTCAGGATCTTTACAGGTGGCTGCTTTTCCCATTCTCTTTGGGAGAGAAAGCCAAAGAGTGGCACAAGGCAGCATCTCAAGAAGCAAAAGATAAGTGGGGTGAGTTAGTTGGAAATTTTTGTCTCCACTATTTTCCTTTGCCAAAGGTGTAGAAGTTGAGAAGAGAGGTGGTGAATTTCTTACAAAAAGATGAAGAATCTCTCGCGGAAGCCTGGACGCGTTTTCAAACATTGTTGAAACAAGGACCTGAGCTCGGCATTGATGAGAATATGTGCGCTCAAACCTTCTACATGGCCATAAACAGGGCATCAAGGATGCATTTGGACGGATCGGCCGGAGGAAGTTTTCTGAGATTGACCGCCAAAGCAGGGATCGAATTGTTAGGTAAAATTGCCAAGAATGAAGCTTTGCACAAGTATCAGAAAGAATATCTAGAACCAAGTCAACAATAATTCAGAGCATAAATTTGAAGAAATAGAGCTCGTCAGACCCGCCTCTATGGATCTGACGTGTGCGCCGATCGGCGCAGCCTCTGAGCCGATCGGCGCAGTCCCGACGATAGGAGAACCAATCACCGTGACGACTATGTCGAGTTGCAAGGAATATACCAAGATAGAAGCTGCGATTCTGGACAACCACCTGAAGGAATTTGAAGGCAACTTTGCTAAACCAAAGGGGGATAGAACATTGGCCAATGCTAAACCACTTGACAAATTTGAGCCGATGGACTGGATTCCTATTGATTTTTCGCGCGAGTTGCTCAATATGAGAAGATCCTTCAGCCCGCAAGACGCATCCGAAGCCAGAATTGAGTATAATTTCCCAAGTAATCACCTTAAGTCAAAAAATTTCGATCAAGAGATTATTGGGAGAGTTTTAGGGAAGCTTTACAAGGATGATATAGAGGTTGATGGAACGGAGGTGAAACAAGCAAATAGATTGCTAGATAGTTTCTTTGAGCCATCTCCCTATGAAGGATTATGTAATGTGTATGCTATAGGTCTCATTGAAGAGGAAGAAGAAGAACGTACATACCATGTGAGATATCGGGGAAGAAATTTCCGAAGGCCTTGTGTGACTTTGGTTCCCATGTCAGCTTGATGACTTATGATGCATTCATGAGCATGCCTTATGAAACTCAACATCGGCTGATGGGGACTGAACTTGAGCTAATCATGGTGGATGGAGGGAAGACGAAACCACTAGGAGTGATCAAGTATGTTGAAATCTAGATCAGCTCAAAAACAATACCGGTAGATTTCTTCATTCTAGACAATAAAGAAACTGGTGTTGAAGATATCTTCTGGGAAGGCCATTCTAAAGATTAGTACAAGTTGTTCTGGATGTTGGGAAAGGTCAAATTACGCTACTCCTAGGAGAGGAAGAAGTGCAATTTCAATTCAATGATCCGTCTCATCAAGACCCTTCTTACAGTCAGGAATTCTACTCAGAGGAAGACAAGAAGATAAGGATAGATATGGGAGACCCACTGGACCACATCCTATGCGGAATTGACAAGCATACTGCCAGCACCGATCGGCGCGACACCTGTGCCGATCGGCTCAACCAGGAAAATCCTGTCGATCGACGTGACGCTTGCGCCGATTGGCTCAACCAAGAAAATCCTGATTTTGAACCTCTCGGGGAGCTGGATCTAGATGAAGCAGCAGAAGTGGAACAGAAGGAACTTCCAAAGGAGCTATGCTATGAATATCTAGGGAAGAATAGAACATATCCAGTTATTGTGAACAACGCCCTAACAAAAGAAGAAACAGAGAAGTTGCTTGCTGTGCTCAAAAGGTATAAGAAAGCCATTGGTTACACATTGGATGACATCAAGGGAATTAGCCCCGCATTTTGCACCCACAAGATTAGCTTGGAGGAGAATGCTAAACCAGTGGTTGAAGGGATGTGAAGGTTGAAGGAATCAATGAAGCCAGTGGTTAAAAAGGAGATTTTGAGGCTGCTTAATGCAGTTATGATCTACCATGTTGCTGATAGTGAATGGGTTAGTCCAGTACATTGTGTGCCCAAGAAAGCAGGGTTGACAGTAGTGCCTAATGAGAACAATGAGTTGATCCCTCAAAGGACTGTAACTAGATGGAGAATGTGCATAGATTACAGAAGTTTGAACAAGGTGATGAAGAAAGATCATTATCCTCTCCCATTCATTGAAGAGATGCTTGAAAGGTTAGCAAAGAATTCATACTTTTGTTATTTGGATGGATATAGTGGTTTCTTTCAAATACCGGTAAGATCAGAAGATCAGCAGAAAACTATGTTCACCTGCCCTTTTGAGACATATGCATATAGAAGGATGCCATTTGGTCTTTGCAACACGCCCGCCACATTTCAAAGATGCATGAATGCAATGTTCGCCGAATTCATATAAGATATTATGGAGGTATTTATGGATGACTTCTCTGTGCATGGTCCTCATTTTGATAGTTGTTTGGAGAATTTGGATAAGGTTTTGAAAAGGTGTGTTGAATGCGACTTAGTTCTTAATTGGGAGAAGTGTCACTTTATGGTAACAGAAGGGATAGTACTTGGTCATGTCATATCTAATAGAGGGATAGAGGTTGATAAGGCAAAGGTATCTATAGTTGAGAAATTACCTCCCCCTACAGATCTAAAAACTCTGAGGAGTTTTCTTGGACATGCCAACTTCTATCGCAGATTTGTTAAGAATTATTCAAAGATTGCTAAGCCCCTGACAGAATTGTTGAAGCAAAATACAGAATTTGTCATGAATGATGAAAGACTCTTTGCCTTCAGAAGTTTGAAGGAAGCTCTATGCTCTGCACCCATTATGCAGCCACCTGATTGGAGTCTACCTTTTGAAATTATGTGTGATGCAAGTGACTATGCAGTTGGAGCTGTTCTTGGACAACGGAAGGAAGAATTTGATTTGGAGATAAGAAATAAGAAAGGAGTAGAAAATTCTATAACAAATCACTTATCTCGTCTTGAATCATCATCAACTGAGCCAATAAGAGATGAAATGCAACAAGATCAGTTGTTTGCCGCCTTTGATCACAGAGACAATTGGATGATGGATATTATCAAAGGTTTCAAGGGACAAACAGATATGATGAATAAGAACACGAGGAGAAGAGTTAAGAGTGAAACGAGAAAATTTATATGGGCCAACCCATACTTGTATAGGTATTGCAAGGATGGAGCAGTATGGAGATGTGCACCCAGAGAGGAAAGAGCGAGCATTTTGGCAAAGTGTCATTCTTTGGATTATGGAGGACATTATGGCTACTTCAGAACACAGACAAAGGTATGGGCAAGTGGATTCTATTGGCCTACTATGCATGAAGATGCAGAGGTATGTTGCAACATGTGCTCAATGCCAACGAATAAGGAATGTTAACAGTAGGAATGCAATGCCTCTTAAGTACAATCTTCAAGTCGATATCTTTGATGTTTAGGGTATGGATTTTATGGGGCCCTTTGTGAATTCTCGTGGTTTGGAGTACATATTGGTCGCCATTGATTATGTCTCCAAGTGGGTCGAAGCAATGGCATGCAAGGCCAATACTACAAGAGAATCAAGGAGTATACTTCAGGAGCAGATATTTGCTAGGTATGGAGTGCCAAGGATAATAATTATAGATGGAGTATCCCATTTTACAGGAGAAGAATTTACTAGGTTTTTAATTAAATCTGAAGTTGAATATAGAATTGGAACAGCCTACCATCCCTAGACGAATGGACAAGCAGAAACGTCAAATAAGCAATTAAAGGGAATTCTATAGAAGATTGTTACAAAGGAAAGAAAAGATTGGGCCACGAAACTTAATGGAGCGTTATGGGCATGTAGGACGGCGCTCAAGACACCAATTGGTATGACACCATATCAATTCGTCTATGGGAAATCATGTCACCTACCGGTGGAATTGAAACATAAGGCTTATTGGGCTATAAAGGAAATGAATTTGGATCTTGATGGCGCCGGAGTGAAAAGAAAGATGCAAATAAGCGAATTGGAAGAGATGCGATTGCGTGCATATGAAAATGCGTCCATATATAAAGAGAAGACAAAGAAGTGGTACGATAATTAGCTTTTGAAGAAGGAATTCAAGGAAGAAGACCCAGTGCTCCTATTTAATTCATAATTTAGATTATTTGGTAAAGGCAAACTGCGAAGCAAATGGGAGGGACCTTATCTTATGAATACAGTGTTACCTTTGGGAGCTGTAATCATAATGGATGGCAAGAGAAACAAGTACACGGTGAATGGACAACATCTAAAGGTATATCTAGAACCCGACACATTTGAATTGAAATCTTTTGATGTGTATTTCACTGCTTAGTGCTCCGTGTGGTCGAGCTTAACGACGTAAAACAAAAGCTCTATATGCATTTTGATTTCCATGATTTTTCTATTTCTGATCTGGTAATTTAGTACCATGCCAATCGGCGCGGCGGGGTCTTTTGGGTTTCGGAGTCAGTTTTAGACCTTGCCTTTTTAAGACTCGTTAAATTCCACGAAAAGAGATAGAGTCCTAGTCCAGTTGGAAATCAAGGGATATAAAATATGAGAGGACAGCAACCCCGTGGATGAACTCGCATTACATCATCACTAGAACAAAACCCTAAGAGCAGAAGCGATGGTAGGTGACGCATCGAGCAGCCACCAAGGCGGCGCCGATCGGTGCAATGCTTGCGCCGATCAGCACGACCTTGGCGTCGATCAGCTCACGGTGGATTTTCGCAGCCCTCTGTAAATTGGTCCTGGGAAGAAGTCGATGAAGTGCTGACGCCAACACCAGATGATCCTCTTATCTGGTCGAACCCACGGAAGAAACTCATGAAGAAAAGCAAAACTGATGCGTGGAACGCCGACAAGGTGAAGATGGATAATGAACTTCGGCGGATGATGAAGAGAGTATTGGTGCGCAAAGGAAAATCTGTAGTGCCTATTAAAGGTGAAGTTGTTTCTCAAAGGTATACCATGGAGAGTCTTCTTGGTCCATCTAAGCCCTTGTCGTATGAGGATTTCCTATCTTTCAAAAAATCATTGACTAAGCAAGAGAAGGAAGAGCTAGATTAGAGGAGCTTTCTCACAATCCATAGGAGCCGACTTTTTAGTAAACACGACATTGCCGCCAAGTATGAACTCAAGCTGTGAGAGGAAGCTGAAGAAGCCATGTACGAGCTGGATGCGGAAAAGGATCTTCTAGCTAAAAGGGATGAATCCTCTCCGAGGGTTCTTAACAATTGGGAATGTTTTCAAGAAAATAAGATTCATAAGGACAGCCATATTGAAGGTTGCAAGTGTTTCTTTTGTACTAAAGATCTTCAACACAAGGTTGACCTCCAATTGGTAGAAGATTCAACTTTCATACCTAGAGATGTAATATATGATGATGGCTATCGCGCAGTTCTTGGAGGGAGAACGCCTAAGGAGATTAACGATGAGATTTTATGAAGGCGGTAGAATTAGGCGATCCGTGAGCGTAATCTAGAGCAGTTAGATGAGTATATGAAGGAAGATGCCAGCTGCGCCTATCGGCACGACACTGGAGCCGATAGGCGTGACCTGAAGGTGGCTGAATTTATTGATCTGACAGCTCTGCCAAGTGAAGACAAAGAGCCTACTGCAAAGAAGTATAAGACTACACCAGAGGTTCGTAGATCCGCTAGACTATCAGGTAAGCCAATTCAAAAGTATTCTGAATGGGATAGCGACTTTGACCTGTTATATTGTTCGGAAACATTGGAGAGTGGTGATCCTAGTATGTCTGGATATTTTGGTGATCATTCTAATATGTGAAGAAGCTTTGGTAGTCCTAAGTTTAAAAATTGGGGAACACCTGCAAAATGCAGTAATGATAGGACAGCAGGAACTTCAATGAGAGTTAATGGTAATGCAATGGGAGGTGGAGGAAGTCACAATGGTGGAAGAACACCACCGCGCCAATCGGCGCAGCCTCTACGCCGATTGGCTTAGAGGAGTTTGAACAGTGTCTCCCCTTACAGTATTGAAAATCATAACCTGCAACCGCCTGCTTGCTGTCCTCTTTGCCAAAGAAACATTGAGCGTCTGTATCTAGACAGAGATCATGCTTACAGGCATCAAAGGGATGTGGATCGTAGAATCCAGGATACAATCGAGATGAACAAAGCGGACTACACATTTCTCACAAGGAATATAAGACGAATTTTTCGAGTCTTGAACAGGCATGGTCTGCATGATTAGTGTGTTGAGTTTGTTCTCTTGCAATGAGGATATTGCAAATTTTGAGTGTGGGGAAAGGGCTTTGCCATTAGTCATAGTTTTTAAGTGTTTTTGAGTCTAGTTTCTTGTTTATTTTATGAGTGTTTGTTTTTCTTATGAGTGTTTATTTAAGTTTGTGTGCGTGCTTAAGAGAGTCATGAGTCATGTTGAGACTTGCTTCAAGGTCTTTTATGTAGTTTGAATTATTGCATTGTCTTTAATAAAGTTAGTGTCGATTGTCAAATTGAAAGTGCCCCATACTATTTATCTTGTCTTTCTGATGATCGATTGGTTGATTACTTGAATAGTTGGTCACCACTTAACTTTTGAGCTTTGTATTTGTGAAAATTTCTTTTGACTCATCATAAGCTAAAGCAAAAGCAAGGTCTAAATATGCCTACATAGCCGAGTGAATGAAAGCAAGCTACATATTTGAACTAATTAGATTGTAAGTAACTTTGTCAACTTTTTGCTCATGATTTTGACTAGGTTAGGAAAGGATGATCTATTTGTTTATCTCTATATTTCTAGCCACTTTTATCCATTTGAATTCCTTGCTATCATGGAAACCATACATCTTTGTTTCTCCCTCCTCCTTGATACAACCTAAATTCTCAATAAAAGGGAATTCAGAGAATTTTTGCTACTAGTACAAGACAGAAATTGCTTATTATATCGGGAATAGAAAAAAGAGTGAAAGAAGAAAAAAAAATATAGACCGCGTCGACCAGCGCAGTGTTGCGCCGATCGGCGCCATTGCAGAAGAAAGAAAGAAATATATTAAAAAGAGAGAGATAAAGAAAAATGTATTCCTTGAGAGGCAGTAAGATCATCAAAAAAGCAGCTTTCTAATTATTCCCAATTCTTTGCCATCGTTCTCGTTGAAACATTTTTCTTTCTTTTCTTTAGATCTTCCAGATTCCTCTTCTCCATTAAAGTTCTTTTCCAAGAAAATCCTTTCTTAGTGGGCATGATTGAGCACATTGTTGACATGGTTAATCCTATGGTTTAATTGAGTTATATAGCCCTCCAAGATCCACATACATTCTTTGATTAGATAGGAGAGGGAAGGAAATACACTTGAGAGATCTAGAGAGGACCAAATGCTTGATGTTTGATGCTAAAGATGACTCGAGGAGAACTAAAATTGTTTTTGAAAAGGTTTTGTGGTGATTTGATAGAGTTCAAGTATGATATGCCGATTGGTTAAAAGGGGATGAGAGAAAATCTTTGTGGAGGGATAACAAGTAAAAATAATGATTGAGATTGATTGCATGAGAGATGGTGTGAAGATTCTTGTTACATATTTGATTTTGTTTTGCTCGAGGACTAGCAATGATTTGAGTGTGGGGGAACTGTTGGTGGTTTCTAGATGCCTATTTTATCTACCAAAAAGGGATGTTTTGTGTCTTAATTTGGTGGTTTGGACTAACAATTAACCCCATATTTGCATATATTTGTAATTGTTCTGTTTTGGATGTAATCGTAGGAAACAGGTGTAAACAGGGCAATTATGGATAAAGAACTAAAGCGCAACAAAGATGGGCTAGATGTGGAGGCCGCGCCGATCGGTGCAGAAGGATAAGATGACAAAAATATGACCCAGTCTGAGTAGGACAAAGGCCCAGTATGAGTTAGAGTCGGTGGAAGTTGACCTAATCCCGTGGGATATAAAAGGAAGATAATTGCAAGAGCCAAGATGAAGACAGAAGACATCAAGAAAGATGGCAATCACGAGAACCAGTTATTAGAACTAGGGTTCTAGGATATTGGCGGTGGAAGGTCGGTCAACACTGACGAGATCCACCAGAAGGGAGGTCGCGCCGATCGACGTGACGCTTACGCCGATCGGCTCGTGCGCGTTCTAGCACTATTTCTCATCCCTCTGCTATGTCTAGCGAAAGGATGAGTGAGTAGTCTCATATTCTCTTCTCTGGTGCGGGGATCTGGTCATGTAACTCTCATACTTATTGATACTCTCTCGATGAATTTAATCTATGTGATGAACTTAATTGCATATCTATCTATCCCTTTCATTAGTGTATCGGTCAATACACTTTTGCCCATTACATAGTGCAAGAAACCAGTGGGGAGCTAATAGCCTCTGTAGTGACAGCCGGGGTGAACGAAACCACCATGTCTTGTAGAATATTAGAGTCATCACTTGAGTTGATAAGAATAAGGTTGCATGCTAGTGAACCAATCTTAAGGAGAGAATCCTTCATTATCATGTTACCTCTTCAATAACATTCACCCTTCACTCTCTCAGCGTCATCATTCACACCAACCAACACATTGCAATTTGTTAGTAACCCTTTAATAGTAATAGTTCCACCCGTTCCTTGTGGATTCGATAACCTTGAAATACTCTGAGGGAAAAAGAGCTACAATTCTACACCGTCCTCTTGCGGTATATAAGTGGGTGCGTAATTACGACCAACAGGCTACCTTTTTCTAATGGTTCGGTCCTCGGTAACGGCGCCGGATAGCGGATCTCATTCTTCTCCAGACTTCAGCTCAGGAGACTGCCACAGTCACACCAGCAGCACAGGATAGAGGGTCTGAATCGCCTGTGGACCTTGACTTCTTCGAGCAGATGGATGATTAAGTGGCACAGGCTCAGGGAGCATAGCAGGATCCAGCACAGCAGCAGCCAGGAGCAGAGCCCTCAGAGGATGTTGCTGCACCACTTTCTTCGACGACGAGCGCTTAGATGTTCATCTTTTCCCACTTTTTGGTGCTTGTTGCCAAAGGGGGAGAAGAGTCCTAGGTCTAGGGGGAGTAGGAGTGTGATCCTGCGTGATCGAGAGTAGCATGTATCTAGGGGGAGCATTCGTGGATTTTGGGAGTTAGATACATTTGGATCTTATTATGATGGAGTTATTCGATGTTCGTGGATTTTGATGAGTCATGATTTTCATTCGCTTGTGTTTGACTCATTTTAATCTCACTTGGTTTATTCTCATATGTAGTACCTTGTATTCATTGATTATCTTGTATGCATGTGTATGATTTCATGATGATGATTGCTTGCCCTTATTTCCTATGCATTGCCATGCTTACCTGTTGCATCATCATTCATGTCTTGTATTGCATGTCTTTATGCTTTCCTTTAATATATTGCCATGACATGCATGCATTATCTTGTAGAGTATGATTTTCTCTTTTCCTTGTATCTCTAGATGATGTTTGATTGAGTAGAACCTTGTGTGTTTCTCTCTTATATTGTTATGGTTCCTCTCGATCTTTATGTAGCTCTTTCAGACCGGTTGTTTCTTGTTAAGATTTTGATTAAGTAGTGGTTGTCATCAATCACCAAAAAGGGGGAGATTGTAAGCTTCATGACCATTGATGATTGGATCCCCAAGGTATGAATGTTTTGGTGATAGAGGACAACTACGAAATTGTGGGCTAATATCTACATGAGTGTTATCTATGCAAGAATCATCTCTAAACTCTATTACAAATCATATGGATGATGGTTGCCTTGGCGATTGATGACAATGACCACAAGCATGGAGGCTTGTGAACTTGATAGAGTCCAAGGGTTGAAGAAGATGGATCAAAGCGGAGAACAAGCTATGGTGCAAGTGTTGGGTACACTTGTCTAGTTGTTAGGGCTTTGAATCCATAGGAAAAACCGGACTATCAAGGGGGTCTAGGTCATTCTCTTACGTCATGTCTAGTCGGTGATGTGCAAGGTTGCTCGGTGAAATCACAGGCACTAGTTGACAGTGGAGAAGCCAATGAGCTATTTGGGGAAGCCGAGAAACGAAGTCAAGTGAGGATGACAAGTTTCAGCTTCTGGACATAGAGACAGGACAGAGGGGTCAGAGGTGACCAGACTGTACGGTCACTATGGGGAGTTGTCTAGGACTTCTAGTGAGGAGCGAGGAATCTATCTATGCCAGAGTCTATAAAGACCGGATGGTCCTGTCAGTAGGACTTGCACAGGGCAGAGAGGAAGCTGTTGCGCGAAATGTTTCTAGACTGGAGAGAGAAACAGACCAGACGGTCCGGTCTGGTGACCATACGGTTCGGATAACAGAGGAATCAGCAGTGGTCAGAGCCGTTGGTGCACTGTGTTGCAGTGACCGGACGGTCCGGTCAGGGAGTGACCGGACTGTACGGTCAGTAGGCCCAGAAAGCTTATTTCGTGGAGCAACGACTAGTTTGAGGTTGGGAGCCTATATAACTTTGTTGCTGAGATCTTTGTGACCTCTCTTGGCTAGTGGAATTCCTGAGAGCATTTGGTAAGGTCCAAGAGGAAAAGAGGAGAGCACTAGGAGGAGATATTGCATATCTTGAGAGTGCTAGTGGAGAGTAACTTGAGTATCTTGCACATCTAAGGCTAGGGTGTCCTTGAGGGTGTGATCTAGATTGTTACTCTTGGTCTATGGTAAGACCTAGACCGGTTAGGTGTTGGTGATCGAGCTTATCGTGATTGGTTGTGAGGGCCGTCACATGTTTGTACACGGTTTGAGCCCACCAGTGAAAGGGGCATCGTTAGTGAGCGCCCGTGTCCGCTCGGGGAGTCCCGCAAGTTCTCGAGGGAGGCGAGCTTGTGCTTTGTGCAGCAATGACACATACCATGTCTTTACTCTAGGAGTGATTGCCGGCTCATGGGCGAGAACTCCATGTCACACCCGGTTTTAAGGACAAAACCAAGTGCTTATCATATGGGTGCCCAGGAACAAGTTTCACACATATTGACAGTAAAATGAATAACAGTATAACCAATGTCATTAATAAAGTGTATCATTATTATATAAATAATTGCCTTTGTAAAGATTAAGTAGGACTCTCTCGTAGAATAACAGCGGAAGACACCATAACACCACAGACAATCGACCGAGGGCAACGCTCGCCTAGTAGTAGTCTTCATCAATGCAACCCATTTCTCCATCTTTTGAGCAGCAGTTTAGAGTAAAACAACAAAGGGAAATAGCAAGGGTGAGCACATGCCGTACTCGGCAAGTGGGGGAAAATATGACATGCAAGCTTAATAGAAGAAAGGCTAACACAATGGTTCATTTGCATAAATGAGTGCTACACCTAAGACCTTTTGAATAGCACTTCTATTTACTAAGTGAAAATTTCTCCCAAGTTATCTCATCTATCCAACACTACAGGTTACACCGCCTGTAGCCAACCATGGGTTAAACCGCCCATAAGAAACCACACTATAGGTTACACCGCCTGTAGCAAACCAAGGGTTACACTGCCCAAACCAAACTTGGCTACCCACCAAGTTCACCCATAATCAACCCACTAATCAAGTGAAAGGTCCATGCCGCTCATAACCGTGAGCATGGCTGTTATAATAGTTTTACACTCTGCAGAGGTGGCACAACTTTACCCACAGGTTGGTGATTCTGTCACCCGTCAGTGACTAGAGAGTCTCCATGTTGCCCAAATCACACTACCTTAGGTGTGAGGCCAAGAGATGACCACAAGGTCTTTCAAAGAGCTTCCCAGCTTGCAAACAATCCACGCTAAGGTTACATCGCTATGGAATTAAACTGTTCCTACAGAAGCCCCCTCTGGCGCCGTGGCTAGGAGTAAACCGTCCATCGCCTGAGTCCGAGAGTAAACAGTCCCGTCCTCATCCCTCGATTGCCAGCTAAACTAAGAAGACATCTTGATACTCAACCAAGCCTACCCATATCAGACCTGTGCTTTGCACTATTTTCATGGTTACACGTTCCACGAACCTACCCTTGTGATCCCAAGCAGGTACCACCATAATCCCACAGTACTATACCAAGTACATGTGCATACCCGCACCATCATCATCATCCTCCTGGTTGGATCACCCTAGGTTTCATGTTGCTAAAAAGTATTACCTATCCCTCATGATCATTATTTTCAAGTGAACTATTATTCAAGATTAACATTAGACACTTCCATTCCCGACATAGCAAACTAAGCATGACGTACCCATACTATTATACTACACCAAAACCCAGGCGACAAGGAATAATATGGAACAGGATAATGACACATAGGATTCAATCTTAGCAAGCATGCATAGAGATAGAGAGGAATGTAAAAACATAGGTTCAAAATGCATCAACGACACTTGCCTGGTTCCCTTTGCTGCCGCTCAAAGTCTTCAACATGGAGATCTCGGAAGTTCTCTAACAGTGGTTCGTCTACTCAACATCACACCGAAAACACAAGCATACCAACAAACTAAGAAACATCACACCACACAGTGACAAACAACAAGGGAAACAATACTACGAAAAGTACGGGTTGCTACGATCGCGTGAGCGCAAGAATCGCCTCAATCGGGGTTACGAGTAAAAAGTTACAAAGGTTTAAAGTTCTAGGGTTAAAATTGTAAAATCAACAAAATACTATAAGACAGTATGAATAAATAATATTAATCACTACAATCAGGATGGTGCAAGAATTTCTCATTTCTGAGCTACGGTTGAAAAGTTATGGCTATTTGAAGTTTCAGGGATTAAAACGTAAAAACAGGCAAGTTAAATGACCTAAAAGTAATTTTGGAAGAATATAAGGGCTAAAGTGTAAAATGTACATACAAAATATAATTTATGAAAATTTTAGGGACCAAAATGTAATTTATAAAAAGTATAGGGACTAACTTGTAAAAATATAGGACTAAAATATAATTATTAGCAAGTACAGGGGTGTTTGTGTAAAATTTAGGGCTAAAATATTATTCAGGAAAAATCTAGGGGCTTTTCTAAAAAATATAGTGGTAAAAATAATTATATAAAAACTTAGGGTTCTAAATGTAAAATAGCCAACTTAAATCATAATTTATAAAAAATTCAGGGCTAAAATAAAATTACAGGAAAGTATAGGGAGGTTTTTATAAACTTTTAGGACCTAAAACTAATTATTTAGGAGTCTAGGGACCTAATTGCAAAATACATAATTCCTGGGAATTAAAGGAATTAAATTAAACCCTAAAAGTCGTAGACTAGGTCCACAGGATTCGTGGACTAGGCGTTGACACCGTGGACCACCGGTGGCGGCGGCCATTAGCGGCTCCCGGAGCTCGCCGGGGAGGCTGTCCCGCGCGCGGGAGGCGGCGAGAAGGGGAGCGGGGGAGGCGGCAAGGGCAGGGGAGCTCACCGGTGGCTCATGCGGCGCAGGGAGGCGGCGAGGCGTCATCGGTGCGACGATGCGGCGATGCGTGATGGCGGCGCTTGCGACTGCACAGTGGCGGTCGAGGCGAGGTTGCGGCGGCGCCAGGGGAGGCCGACGGGGGCACAGAGCACGCAGGCCCCACCCTTTTATTGGGGCGCAGGCCCCTAGATGGCTTGGCGCGCACGCCTAGAACGGCGATGGTGGCAGGGCTCAGCTGGCGGTGCGGCTAGGGTTCAGGGTGGGAGCGCGGGGCGGGCTGGACCACGGCGGGTGCGCGGGCTGGTGCGCTAGGCTAGAAAGGCCGGGGGTTGGAGGAGAGAGCGAGCTTTGCCGCACGGCGGGGTTTTGGCCCAGGTCAGGGCAGGCCAGGAGGGGGAAGAAGGAAGGGGGAGTGGGCTGCTGGAAGTCGGCCCAGGCCAGGAGAGGGGGAGGGAAAGAGGGGAGATGGGCCTCGGTGGGGATTTGGCCCAAGCCAGTAAAGAGAGGGGGGAGATGGGCCGATGGGAGGAATTCGGCCCAAGAGCTCCTGGTTTTCTTTCCTCTCTATTTTCCAAAATTCCATACTATCCAAAAATTGATTTTCTAAATGGGTTTTTAAATATATTTTTGCACACAATAAAACCCAAAATGCAACTATTCAAACTAATGCAGCAACCAACATTTTTAAAATAACCTATTATTGATTTTTTTCTTTTGAAAATACTTCTTTTTCTTATATTAGTAACTTAATTAATTCTAGAAAATTTTAAAGTATTCCAAATTTTGAAAAATTAGGGTGTTTTACTCCACTTGGTGGTGAGAGGGGTCGGAACTCCGGCGGGAGTGGTCCAATGAGGAGTAGGGGAAGGTGCCATCCTTCCGAGATCTCCGGAAAAAATCATGAGCATTCTTTGACCCTCTCTTTACTATTCCACAATTGTGTGCTCTAGTATCTAGGTTGAATTATGGCTTGCATAGGCTAGTGTGTTTGGCTTTCACACTTTCTTTTATCATGAACACTAGCATGTGTAGGGTCTTGGCTTTAGGTTGATTCTTTTGCTAGACTCAAGTAGTGTAAATTGAAGTATTTGAATTTGTGAGTGGCTTACCGATTCACCCCCCCCCCCCACCGATACGCCTTCAGTCCTTACACGCTTCAGCCCATTGACCGCCTTTGTCCATTGACTTCCTCAGTATCTTGATGAGTAAGCAGACATCATACCTTTATGAGGCACATATTTACTTAGACTAGCAAAATATCCGTGCGTTGTCACGAGTCTTTGTTAAAAAAATTTATGGTTAGAATTTTTTTTATAACTGTAAAAGGTTTTCAGTTAATCAATTTTTTTGGCTTGAGCATTTGCTCTATTTTTATTTTGCTTTACCTTTTTTAGTTTTAAAAAGAATATTCATTATAATAATTTTGAAATGAGTTATTATTGGAATTCTTGTTATTAGTTTCCATCCAAAATATGATGTTAAAGCAATAGATGATTAATTATTGTTAGTATGAAATATCGAATTAAAATCGGAATCCAATTCAATAAAGGATTAGAAAATTGTTCAAAAATGACTCAAACTGATTGGTGAATCATTGTAGGATACAAACTGAATACGACAACGTTACAGACACATCTGGACACGAAAAAAATGGTCTAGACGATCTTACCTCAATTAATAAGTTGTATAGATTACCTTGCAACATATGACCTGATTCGTAACTGTTTTCACAATTTATTAGCTAGCAAACATATGATTATGTTCAATATCCCTGCATGTTATTTACATGGGTCCATTTCTTTTTGATTAAAATCCTTGAGCAAATGCAATGTAGGAAGGTCCTCAAACCTGAGCGATAAAATTATGTTGTTTTATTTGCACTGTTTAGATATTTCGGTGGTGTACTTCTAAGTCGATTGCAGCAATCAGGTGTCATATTTATATTAGCTAAATAACTGCATACACCCATGGGTAGCTACACCCCTCTGGTGGTGTAGCTACACCCCCTCTGATAGCCGTCAGATCTTGATCCGATGGCATGCAAAATAGGGTGGGTAGCTACACCCCCTCTGGTGGTGTAGGTACACCCCTTCTAATGGTCATTAGATCTTGATCTGATGGTAGGCGGAATAGGGTGGGTAGCTATCCACGGGTGTATGAAATCCGCATTCATTTATATTATGTCTATTTGTATATAGCTGATATACATATGTCATTTTGTTTGTTGATTTTGTATGTAGCTAATAATCGCTCATGGATCCTCATTGTATATATCAACATCTGAACTGCTTGTTGTTTGTCACCGCATGGTGTTTCCTGAACCAAAGCAATTGACAACTACTGATTGAATGCATTGTTGTTGTTCTCTTATTTAAAAGGTACCCTAGGTGTGTTGCGAGCTCTGCTCCGCTCTCTGGGCTGTAGGGCGACTGATGGACCTTGGTGTGTCGAGTGCCCGTTTGCTATAGGAAGAAGTCATATTTACCTCCCTCGACTATTAAGGTAGGTACAGAATAAACCTCGAATTACAAAACCGGGTAATCCGACTCCCTCAACTCAGTGGTGCGGTACAATTTTCCTCCCTCAGTGGTTTTCTGAGGATTGTGCTAACTCAGCATCATGTGGCTCACATGTCAGTTGCCTCGTAGGCATGGTAGGGCCCACATGTCAGTTGCCACCAATTTTTTTCTATCTTTCTTTTTTCTCTCCTCTCCTCTCCTCTCATCTCCCACCGGCAGCACAAGGCATGAGCTCGAGGACAGTGCGGGGTGAGTCCTGGACAGGGCGGGGCGGGCACGAGGACGAGACGAGGATGATAGACAGGGGTGGCGCGAGGCTAGGGCATGGCGGGAGTGGCAGAGCCATCGGGCACGGGTGCTGAGGTGCGTGAGGACGGTTGGGGTAGGCGGGGCCGAACTGCTGTGCAGGAAGAAGGCGACAGGCGGAGCGACGTGTGTGGCTGCTCGCTGCGAGGGGGGGAGGGGGTTGCAGGTGGGGTAGGGCTATTGCGCGGCCGCGGGCGCGTGCACGGGTTGCCGGCGAGCGGGACAGAGCAACTTCGTGACACCGGCGGGGCTGAGCAGAATGGTTGTGGCACAGGCCACGCTGGCGCGTCACCGGCATGGGCAGCACGGCATGGGTCCGGCTCGCGGCATGGCGGCAGCGTGCATCAGCCGTCGGGAGATGAGAGGAGAGGAGAGGAGAGAAGAAAGAAAGAAAGAAAAAAATTGGTGGCAACTGACATGTGCGCCCTACCATGCTTATGTGGGAACTGACATGTGGACTCCATGATGTTGAGTCAGCAAAACCGCTCAAAAAACTGCCAAGGGAGGAAAATTGCACCGCAACAGTGAGTTGAAGGTATCGAATTACCCAATTTTGTAATTCGAGGTATAATCTGCACCTCCCTCGATAGTTGAGGGAGGCAAATAGGACTTCTTCTTTGGCAACGTATCCTATGAGAACTCCAATCCTATGAAAACTATGAGAACTCTAATCCGCAGGATGTTAGATCAATGGTTAGAGATGCATATGAATTAATTTAACACTTAACCCCCTCACTAATCCCACCTTCAGCCGAGCCAAGCCTCTGATCGCCACGCCCTGGTGGATCGGTGCGCCTGACTTGGCGATCGCTGCGCCCACCGCCACCCTGCAATTGAGGCTGGATTGGAGTTCTCCAGCGATTGTTGCGCCGGCCCTGGCCGCTGCGCTCACCCCATTTGCGTGCTAGCCCGAGCCCTAGTGCCTTGGCCACCTGCGAGCGCTTGCTCCTGGCCGAGACCACCGACGTCTTCAACCAACACCACAACAGGGTTAAGTTCCTTGTTCCTAATCACCTTCTCCCTCATTTGGTTAATGTCACGGCTGATACATGTAAATTAGTGTTATACATTAAAATTGGAACAACAAGTAGGAAGTTTACCATACTGTATGTCGCCCTACATCCAAATTAGCATTCAAACCACTTTGCTGCTATTGCTTCTTCATTGTCCTCAACTCCTGATTGTTTAGTGTCGATGATTAATCGCTTCATTGATTGTTTAGTATTGATGATTAATTGTTTCATTGATTGTTTAGTATCGATGGACGCTGCCGCCAGCGAGATACTCATTGGTTCTGTCTCTATTGAGGTCATCGACGCTGGAGTTGGAGCCCACATCGAATATCCAAGCACACCACACCATGAATCTTCTCCTAGTAAAGATGTAAGTTAAAAATAACATATGTGCGATATATTATCTTGTTTGTTAGGCTGCTGCCTTGTTTGGTCATCACACAATTTTACACTTATATAGGTCCCTTGGACAAGTGCCACAGACAACACAAATTGCAAAGATCATTTGAAGCATGCGGATGGAATGATGTTTGATACACTCACAGATGTGGAGAAATTTTACAAATCATATTCACACAAACGTGGTTTCTCTGTTCGTATTGGAGGGCATAAGAAGCAAAATGATGAAATATTATTCAAGCGATATTGTTGTTTAAGGGAAGGGTACAGACAGGAGACCGATCCAAAAGATAGTCATGAATCTAAAATGAAAAGAAAGGCACCCAATCTGATGGAATCTAGATGTGGCTGTGATGCACATATTGTTGTCAAGCTTGGTAGTGACAAGAAGAATCGATTATCTTCAATGGTTGTGGAGCATAACCATGGTTTTGTGTTACCAAATAAGAGGCATTTTCTAAGATTGGCTCGTACTATTAGTGAGAGGGCAAAGAGTACATCGTTCAATTGTCATAACGCTATCATTGGCACCTCTCAGGCATATCGACTTCTCCAAGTCAGTGAGGGTGGGTTTGAGAATGTTGGGTGCACAAAAAGGGATTTACAAAACTATTCCGTAACCTCAGAACAAAAATCAAGGATGCAGATGCACAAATGTTTGTGGCACAACTTGAGCAAAAGAAGGAAGTAAATCATGCCTTCTTTTATGACTTCATGGTGGATAAACAAGGACGACTTGTTCGTGTGTTTTGGGCAGATGCTACATGCAGGAAAAACTATAGTGTTTTTGGTGATGTGATTTCAGTAGATGCAACATATACCACCAACCAGTATAACATGAAATTTGTGCCATACAGGAGTCAATCATCATTTGCAAAGTGTTTTTGTTGGGGCAACATTCTTAGCAGATGAAAAGATCAAGTCATATGTATGGTTGTTTGAGACCTTTGTTAAGGCTATGGGTGGAGTACCACCTCATCTACTTCACCTCATCTGATCACAACAGATGAAGATGTGAGCATGATTGCTACTATTGCTCAGATTCTACTAGATACAACACATAGATTTTGTATGTGGCACATTGTGGAAAATGTTCCTGAGAAGGTCGGACCCTCCATAAGAAAAGATGAAATTTTTTGGGAGAGACTAAACAAGTGTGTTTGGGGGACTGAGAATGCCGATGATTTTGTGTCATAATGGAATTCTCATAAAATATTATGAACTTACCATAAATGAGTGGTTTTCCACTAGGTTTGCCATTAGTGAATATGGATTCCGGTATACTTTTTGGACATACCTCTAGCACAAATGCTTAGGACTACACCATGATCGGAGAATGCAAATTCTTTTTTTAACCGTTTCATTCATAGAAAGTTGACATTTGTTGAGTTTTGGCTAAGATTTGACACAGCTTTGGAGTGCCAGCGCCAAGAGGAGTTGAAAGTTGACCATGCAAGTCTCCACACCACTCCAAGTTTGGTGACACCATGAGCCATGGAGAAGAATTGTAGTGTCGTATATACACATGAAGTTTTCAGTAAAATTCAGGAACAAATCGTGGCTGCAAGAGACCATTGCATTATTCAAGGTATTTCAGATGTTGAAGATACAAAATTTTCATCATCAACAGCCTATCTGGGAAAGAGTGAGTGGTTGAGGTGAACAAGTCAAACATGTTTGGTATATGCTCTTGTAAATTATGAGTCTCATGGCATCTCGTATCGTCATATCATACAAGTGCTTAGAGCCGAGAAGCAAAACGAGATACCGCCAATATATATTATAAAGAAATAGGAGAAAACATGTAAAAAGTAACCTACTATATTATGTTGTTTTGTTTCCGTCTTCGTTCACCAAAACTATAGAATGAGGTATGACAATATCAATTTTACTTTTGCTAAATTTTACAGGGAACTATTCTTTAATGGCGAAGGTCACATACTAGATAAAAAGCCTAAAGATCCTATGGAGGTGGCAATGCGGGAAAAAATTTCAGATTCACGTAACAAGTTTGAAAATGTTGTCCAAATGGCCAAGAACTCTGAAAAAGGAATGGAGTTTTTAAATTCTTCTTTATCCAGCCTAGTAGAACCTCTCTAAAAGATCGTTCCTGCTGATATGGTTAATAAACTGGATGAGTTTGAATCATCCCTTGGTAGTAAAATTCCAAATAAAATTCATATACATCCACCAAATGATATCAAGTCTAAAGGGAGATGCAAAAGAATTCAGAAGAGCAAAGAGAAGAAGAAGGCTAAACTAAGGAAGTGTCGAAAATGTAATGAAGTATCGGATCATGATACACGTAATTGCCCAAATAATGTATAGAAGCTGGAGTTATATCGAGTGTTTGCAAGAATTTTACTCAACTTTATACTACTATACTAGTACTCGCAATAGCCAACAATGTATAAAAGCAGATTAGTAATTTGGTTCAAAAAATTACTATACTTTTGTATTTGGTTCAGGGACAACAATCTCATTTTCTATTATATTTTTTGAATTATGTAATGCGTGTACACAACCATGAGAGATTTCTTTTCTGCTTTTTGTTTCTGTGAATGAGCTGTTCGCATAGGGGGAAATACCGTTCACTGGTTCAGCATTTTTCTGAACAGAAAACATTTTTTGTTCCATTTACTATGAAAGAAAGAGCCTTTCGGAGTTGTGAGAAACGAGAAAAATCTGCACACCAACCACTGTCTTTCAGAGTTCTATGGAAATTATCAAGTGTTCCTTACACAAACAACCAGAAAACATTTAGTCCAGCAGCAAAACACACAGCCTTTGGAGCCATCCAAGCAACGTTACGCGGCAGCCAGCAGCAGGGGCTGGGCGAGTGCACGCCAGCAGCAGGGGCTGGGCGAGTGCACGCCAGCAGCAGGGGCGAGCCCCAGGGCGGCGGTAGGCGCAGGGGCGATCACGCTGGGGCTGGCGAGCTACCCAAAGGTTGGGCAAGTGCAGGGGCGGGCGAGCGTGCAGGGGCTGGCGATAGGCAGGGGCGGGCATGCAAGCGCCAGGTGATCGGGAGAGGCGTGCATGCAAACGTCAGGGGTGATTGGCAGGGAAAACAGCTGATTAGTGGAGGGGGTTTAGCAAAAAAAATAGTTAAAGTAGGATTAGTGGAGGGTTTAAGTGTAAAATAACCCATCTCTGTCCCCAACTATTAGATGAGGATTCTATGATGTAGATTGGAGTTCTCATAGTTCTCATACTAATCAGCTTCTCGTAGGCGGGCATGAGGTCGAGACGAGGACGACAAACAGGGACGAGACGAGGCTAGGGCATGGCAGGAGTGGCGGGCATGGCGGGAGTGGCAGAGCCATCGGGCGTGGGTGCTGAGGTGCACTATGCAAAAACAGGCTTTTAGTGACACTTTGTAAGAGTCATTAGTGATGCGTTTTTAACACGTCACTAATGTAGAGTCATTAGTGACGCATTTTTTGTCTAGACGCGTCGCTAATGTTGGAATCATTAGTGACGCATATTGCTTAAGATGCGTCACGAATGTGAGGATCATTAGTGACGTGTTTTGCCAAAACATGTCACTAATGACAAGATTAAAAAACAAAAAAAAAAGAAGAAAGAGGGTATGAATATATCTCATATGCATCACCAATACACATGTTTTATCCATTTTATGCATCTCAGCTTTTCAAACAGAACATAGCATAAGTTTCTACTAGGTATACTGTTTGAGTGCCAACAAAGCTCAAAAAACATTTCTGTAAATGTACAGTTATTAATACATGCATATAACAGTCATGTTCATTTATCTAAAGAATGCTTAAGACCTGTTTGACAAATATAACTACTCTGTTATAACACACTCTGAAACAGTTAAGTAAATATGATAAAGATAGCTGCAAGCCAAAAGATGATGTTCTGACTGATCTACTGGAACAAGTAATTGATCTATAGGCAAGCACTGACCTTCTTGCTGGAACCTGTTGATGAGCTCAGCTAGTGCTCCTCAGACCTGCACAACAAAGCATGCTTAAGAGAAGAATACAAGGAGCTGCAAACTGAATCAAGGACAGAAGCATAGGCATGAACAGGACGGCTGGGAGTGCATCCAATAAGGAGCATGAAGGGACAGGTAAAGGCTTGCCACTATGTTGATCAGACAAATTTTCAATTGCCACTGTAGGACTAAATTAGATAGCACTCACTAACATGCTGCCAACAGAACTAGTATTAGCAACCAGCTGAATTTCTATTAGCAAACAAATTGCATTCCTAAAGAGGTTCCACAGTTTCTGGACAAGGCATTACTACCTAATATTCAGACACCCTATGAAGCAGCAAGGATTAAAAAGATTACACTACTACACCATAATCAGCAAGCAAATTGCATTCCTAAGGAAGTTCCACAGTTTCTAGACAAAAGTGCTTGCAGTTTAAAAGAGTAAGTTCAGTAAATTGTTCTGCTACAACTCCAACACTGATTAAGGACACCTAAATAGCAGGAATGACACTATTATACTATGTTAGAAACATTACAATGAGTAATTATCATTTGTATTAGAAAATAGATAGCAGCAGTTAAATACAGCATATACTACTTGCAATTTATGTTATATGAACAAATCCTTCACTGAAACAAGAAGCACACTAGTACAAGATAGGCACGACAGTTCGTAAATGGCTAAGGAGGAGTATACTGAATGCAATGAAAAGTAATTTCAGAATACAACAGCAAGCAAGGAAGAATATACAGAATAACAAATCCATGCATTATCTGAGCATTACTTATTATGGCATATCACATAGAGAGAGAGAGAGAGAGAGAGACTTTGAAATGTGAACTCACCTCAAAGTGTCCACTATTATAGCATATCACACTTCTATTTTGTATGCCGTTCATTTTGATGTCTACAATAATAAAAATTTAATAAGTCCTGTATTTCGTTTGAAGCTTCAAATGCATGTAGCAATATGATACAATACAAATATACTAAGCAAACCAAATCCTAAAATGTGTAACTATTGCTATTATGCTAAACTTACTCCTGCAAGACCAAACAAAGAGACAAACATGTACCGATTAGGATCAACTGTCATTCTCATAACTGAAACAGTAGACATAAACATCAATTATAAGAAAAAAAAATGACAAAGTGACAAACTGCTTATCAGCCCGCATGTCCTACAAAAGACAACATCAAATTGCCATCAAGTTCACCTCTGATTTGAGTGCCCCAAAGAATTGCTTCCTTCAGCAGAATCAACATATCGTGGATTGGAACTCCGTGTATTTGGAACTCTACACGTCATTGCTCTAGACTACTCCAAGCAAACAGCAGAATCAACATAACGTGGATTGCTTTTGACATATCATGCAATAGAAAAAGTAGCATTAGCAGCATAAATACTTTAAGTCAAAATTGGTAGCCTCACAAGAACACTTTAAAGAGCACATACACACAAACTCTCATAGATCAATATCAGGACGAATTATATGTATTATGTACCTGTATCTTCCCTTTCAAGTTGTTACACTCAACAAAAGGCCCTTCTCCACTCCTAGAGTTCTCATAGATGATTTACCTAGTGATCAAACATGAGAAGCACGCACAAATTATGAGAAATTCATATAGCAGCTTCCAAGTTTCAGAAGATATTTCACTAGTTCAGTTACCTATACATGATATATCATTACATCTACAGAGAGAATACCCATCAGACAAATAAAATAAGGATACTAACATAGAGCATACATTTTGTCATAATTAAAGTCAACATTAGGTGGCATGGTCAATATTGATGACACTGAAATTTAAATAGTCTATGCAGACCAAATTTCTAGTTGTCTAGATTGTTCCAATTTTCTACAGAACCAAATGAATTTAGGAATTTATTTTACTACACACAACAACCAGATAAATTCGTATGCATAGATCCCTCAAATCAGGTTAACAATCCCATTGTAGTAGCAAATCTCCAAACCAAATTTCTAGATTTCTTGATAGGTTTCAATTTTCTACAGAACCAAATGAATTTAGGAATTTATTTCGCTACTCACAACAACCAGAGAAATTCGTATGCATATATTCCTGAAAAGGACTTTGCGGGAGCTCTCAGCACTGGGTACGGCCTTTATATTCCTGAAAAGGACTTCCGTTTCCTCCTAGCAGATAGCAACCAGCCTGAAGCAATCAAGAAAAATACCAGTGGCACAAGTGCATAAAAAATCTCGTCCTGCACGTACCTGCTCCGTGGAGATGATCTGGTTCCGCGTCGGCACCCGTATTGCTGTGCGGCACAGTGGGATCAGTCTCCTTTGGCTTGCATCCGTAGAAGGGGCCTCGGGCGACGTGGTGGGTGGAGCCTAGCGGCGGCGTCAAGCGGCTGCTTTGGCGGGCGAAGGTGGGCACGCGGGAGAGGAGTAGCCTGCGCGAATCTCACAGGAGACGAGGGAGGACAGCGAGTCCACGAAGATGCCGAGAAGCAGGTCGGTCACGACGGATCTACAGCTGCTTGGGCGCCAGGGCCCTGTTTCTGGTCACAGCGAGAGCGGCCGCCCCGACGGAAGGTGGCCTGGACGTAGCATTCGGGTCGTCGAGGAGCACGCGACACCCGTGCCTGGGACGCGCGAGCGACGCAGAGATCTGATCCTGCACGAGGCCGGTGACCTCCTGCAGCTTGTTCACGCTGAGGGAGGGCTGCAAGGTGACGTGATGACCCGCGGATCCGCTGCGGGGCTGATGAGGAAGAGGCGGCGCCGGCAGATCCGCCGTGGGGCCGTAGCGGGAGATGCGACGCTGGCGGATCCGCCGCGAGGCCATTGTGGGAGAGGTGGCGCCGGCGCATCCGCTGCGGGGAGGGGAGGTTGCCGTTGAGAGGAGAGGTCGCCGTTGAGGGCCGAGGTGGGGGTTGGCGTGGGAGCGGACGCAAGCCCTAGGACTCGGAACAGGAGTTAGGCCCTTTTTCGATCTACTGAGATTTTAGTTCTTCAAACGAGATAGATTTTATTTTTAAATTTTAAAATCTAGAACTTCAGATTTTAAGAATCTCATAATCTGATTATATTCAGTTAGAACTAGATTTTAAAAATCTGATCAGTATCCAATCATCGTCACGGATTTTATTTAGAATCCGGATTTTAAAATCTTAAAACTAAAATCAGATTTTAAGAATCTGAACTGGATCCAAACAGGTCCTTAATAAAAAATTCGGATCCGTATATGCTGAATAGTGACACGTCAAAAGAAAAACATCACTAATTACAGACCGCGTTATCAGTGACGCGTTCAGAGTAGAAGTGTCACTATTATGATGTTATTAGTGACGCGTCTTGATGAGGAGACTTAATTTAGTGACACGTCCAGATTTCATGTGTCACTATTATGAGATTAGTGACACTTCTCTTAAGAAACATCACTAATTATGATGTTATTTTTGTGCCTTTATTATATAGTGGTGCGCGAGGACGACTGGGGCAGGCGGGGCTGAACTGCTACGTAGGAAGAAGGCGACGGGCGGAGCGGCGCGTGCGGCTGCTCGGGAGGAGGGGGGAGGGGGTTGCAGGTGGGGCAGAGCTGCTACGCGGGCACGGGTCACCGGCGAACGAGACAAGGCGACTTTGTGACACCAGTCCCGGTGGGGCTGAGTAGAATGGTTGTGGCGCAGGCCACGCAGGCGCGTCACCAACGTGGGTGGTGCAGCATGGGTCCGGCTCACGACATGGCGGTAGCCCACGTCGACCCGGAGATGATGAGAGGAGAGGAGAGGAGAGAAGAAAGAAAGAAAAAAAAATTGGTGATAACTAACATGTAGGCTCTATTATACCTATGTGGCAACTGATATGTGGACTCCATGATGCTGAGTCAGTAAAACCGCTCAGAAAATTGCCCAAGGAGGAAAATTTTACTGCACCATTGAGTTGAGATATCGGGTTACCTAATTTTATAATTTGAGATATAATCTACACTTTCCTTAATAGTTGAGTTGAGATAGATAAATAGGACTATATGGCACTTGCTGCTGTATAGAGGCCCCAAGCCCAAGGGGCACCGAGCACCCGCCGAGTGATCGTGTCTGTCGGCAGCAAATCCTAATCGGGTCGGGTCAGAGCGGCGGCGGAGGGGCATCGAAGCGGCGGCGGAAGGGAGCAAGCGATCGAGACCATGCACTTCAGGGTCCTCGGTTCCGTCCTCGCCCGGAGGTTCACGCCACGCGGCTTCCCACGCACCCAGGCGCAGGCGGCGTCATCGCCGTGGATGGTCTCCCGGAGGGCGGCAATATGGGCGACGGCGGCGATACCAGCGCGCCCTCTTCACTCTGTCGTGAGTCTTCGTTTCTCCTGGACCTCAGATCGATTTTTTTTTCTTTACTCTCGGCTCACTTCTCATCCCATACACAGAGGGATCTTGTCGTTGCTGATGGCTCCAACGGTGGTGTTTTCATGGCCGCGTTTACTGGATTGGCGGGATTTATCTATCTTTCCCAGATATATAAAGATGAGTCAGGTATTGTTTTTGCAGCTGGTTGTTTTCTCCGTTACATGTGTTGTCTGGACATGAACTACGTAAGAATTCTTTTGTGCCTCCTGCCATTCAACTTCGTTGTAACTGTAGCTGCTGAGGACACTGGCAAGGTGACGCCTGGCGTGGAGACCAGAAAGGAGGTGGAGAAGATGCCTGCAGTCGAGGTGTTCAAGGATGAGGACATGGATGATGCAGCTATCCGGTCAATGTTCATGAACGAAGACGGCAGCATGAGATGGCTTGAGTACATTGACTATTTGACCTTTGGAAAGACCTTTGGGGGTGCGAAGGCCGTCGACATGGAGGATGCCGGGGTGGAGCACAAGGAGACTCAGGAGGATGACACTGTGGATGAGGCAGCCATGACGGCAAGATTTGAGGAGTGGATGAAGAAGCATGAGAAGACATACAGGAGCATGGAGGAGAAGGCCATGCGCTATGAGAACTTCAAGAAGACTGACAAGCGTGCCGCCAAATTTAACGCATCAAAAGGCAGTTCTTTCCAGCCAAACGGTCTCGCGGATTTGAGTCTAGAAGAGTGCGATGGCATATATGATTCAACTCCGCGTGGTGACCGTTATTGGGAGGAGTATGTTGCTCTGCTAAAATCAATCAAAGCTCAGATGAAGGAGGTTAGTGACACTAAAATTATTAATAACATCTTCTTACACCTGCTTTTCTTTTTTTCCATGGGGAAAAAACATGCTCACATAGCGCTCGTTGACTTGGTTCGCGTTTATACCATGATGCTCAACGGTATTAGTAGTGTAGCAGCCACTATTCTGCCATTTTGTTCCGTCATACCTGTATGATACCTTTTACCACCAGCAAGGAAAACATTGATGTTTCGGAATCTTTTACATTTATAATCTCTTTCCGGTCTGTAACAAGTTACTTGCCAAAATATTGTAGGTCTAACTTACAACATCTGCTAACTTGTTACATAAGTTCAGCTTTATGTTTCCCTTATGTTAACTTACAACATAACTTGTTTATCTTTTACATTTACAACATCTGCTAACTTGTTACAACATCTGCTAATTTACAACAGAGAACTTAGCATCTCAAATATTTCAATTGATCAAAGTTCAGCTTTATGTTTCCCTTATGTTCTCTGTTCCCAAAGCTGCTTTCGGTTGTCACATGCTTCCTTATGTCTGTTTGAATTGCTCTTAATTCTTTAAGGTGCCGAATATAATCTTCCTTCCACTTAGAAAAATTTTCAAGTCTTGTTAATCTAGAAACAGCCAAAGCAAAGAGAAATTGCTCAGATCTAGGTTCCACATCGAATATGCAAAGTTTAACAAAATTAAACACCATTTAGTTGGTCCTGCACTTGAATCCGCGCTAGCAGAACGGCTTTGCAATTTTACCTTTTTCATAATGTACTATTTTAGCAACTCACTTATTCTCTGCTGTTAACTTTCTTTTTATGTATTTCAATTTAATATTTGATCAGGGGAAGCCATATATCCTCTGTGTGAAGACCAAAGACAATACTGTTGAGAAGGTATGTACCTGTAATCCCATCACATCATCTTAGCATCGAAGGAAAAGAGAAATAGTTATTGGAAGTAAGACACTATCCAGCTGGCTTAAACTACTTCTTTGCATGAAAATGGCTGCTACAGCGTCAGGAGGCGGCAAGGCGTGAAGAAGCTGAAAGGCACCAGGAAGCTCATCGGCGTGATTAGCAGCTTTGCAGTTAGATGTCTGCATAAGCCAATCAGCATAGTGTTTGCATGGACGACACAACAGCTCGTCAGCGTAGTGCAACTTAGCAGCTGGACGATGTCTGTCAATAACTAGCTCTCTCACATAGTGTTATGACAGCATGTTTCAAATTGATGAGAAATCAATAATGCCTTTTGGTGGCGTTTGGATGCTGGTTTAGGCTAAGGATATATGATCCTTTCTCTTTCCAACATTTGTTATGTAAACAGGTTGACAAAATGGGTATAATTCTTTTATGACCAAAGCGCCTCTAGTGAAAAATCGTTTTGTTTTCGGTCCATAAGTCCAATCCTTAAGGGTGCTCACTACGGGAAAATGCTTATTTGCCAAGTGCCTAACTCTTTACCGAGTGTAATATATTGGACACTCGGCAAAGAAGAGTATTTGCCGAGTGTTTTGTTTAGCACTCGGCAAAGTTTTCTTTGCCGAGTGTATTATTTTTGACACTCGACAAAGATAAGAGTTTGCTGAGTGTTTTTTTCTTGACACTCGGCAAAAACAAGTTTTTTCCCTCTTCCTTTCTCAAAACTTTTCATACTCTCCACCCACCACATATGTTACTCCATGTTGAAATTGGTCATTTTTAACAAAAAGTTTGCTATATTTATTCAATTTGTTTTATTAAATGTATTTTCTAGAGAAAAATAAAATTTGAACAACAAGTGATTGGATAATGGAATGAACTGACTGAAATTTGATATTCATATTTTTGACTCCAAAGTGATGCCTTATCCAAGTAATGATAGAAAATTTCACGAATCTTGTACATGACATAACACCACGAATGTGTGATTGAAATTTATTTAATTTTTAAAAAATAAAACAAAGTCTAAAAATATGAAAATTGTCATGAGATCATGATATCATACATAAAGGTTAAGGTAAAAAGTATGGAAGGTTTTGCAAATATTATCACGTACCTTGTGCATAGAACGAAAAATCTCCAAAGAAGAAACATAAAATTAAGAATGAGCTCTTATGATTTTGAATAAATTTAAAAGTTAAATTTGAATTTGATTTCAAATAATTATTATAGGTAATTCATAATATAAATATTGGCATGCCAATTTTTTGTTATTTTTCAAATTCATTTGATAATTTTAACTTCTTTTTTATCTGTACATGAAATAATATTTGCCACAAAGTGCCACTTTGGCAAGTGTTAGCGGCAACACTCAACAAAGAAGCTATTTATCGAGTGCCTACATCTAGCACTCGACAAACAGATCTGTCCACCTCCTCGTTGAGCCCCCCTTGGGCCGTCTCTCTCGCTCACTCGCTCCCCGCGGAGAAATGGAGCATAATCTAGGGAAACACCGTTCCAGCCAATGAGACGGTGCCCACTGGACTCCTCGGTTTGCATACGTGGTTGCACAAGATTCCTCCGGAGAACACCGACTTAATTCAGAAGGGGACCCTCCTACCAGTGACCCCGAGGAAGCACACCGAGAGGGGGCCCACTCCCAGGTCGGCCGACCAAGTCTTGAGCCCAATTCGGATGGGCCTCCATGTGTCGACTCCTGAGCTTTTTGGCAAGGTCGATGCATGGCGGTTCTGTGGCGTTTACGCTCTAGTACGGACCATTGGCCCACATAAATAGAAGGGGAGAGCTTCACTCTAACACACACAATCAAGAGGTAGTCAATTCCCTCTTTCATGTAGTAGTTTCCTAGTCCTAGTGGAGTTTAGTGTAGTAGGAGCCTTGCTCAAGTCTACAAGTCATAGAAGTATTGGTATGACTCTTGTATCTTTACCTTTATTCTTTTATATTATTATTATGACTTTGCTCTATTCCATCAATATAGTTCTTCCTTATAGTTATGCTTATGATATGTGTTCCGTGTTTGGTTATATATCATATTCATGTTATAGGACTTTATGCTTTCATGATAATATAGACTTGCTACCTTATTGTCATGATTGTTATATACCTTGATTATAGTCTAAATGTTATAGTGCTAGTTGTATTTTAGTCTAGTTGTGATGATTCAACATGGGTTTGATATCCAATTAGGATTGTAATTGCTTAGCTCATGACTTGTTAATCCGTAAGGTTAGAATTATGTATACTTTAGTGCCTGTTAATCCAAATGGTGATTCTAGTGTTTGATCAATGCTAGAATTCTACTTGAATGTGTAAGAGCGGTGCTTAGACAGCTAGGTAGTATTGACCACCTCGTAATCCTTGGTTTGTAGAGGTAGGCAGTAGGTGGTGACAGTCCTATTTGTCCATTATACTCCTCCATGTTCGGTTATGACGTGTGTCCAAGATGGAGTTGCCTTGTGTATGTCGGGCATGAATCCGTACATGAAGTGGTGAATACATTAGACTATAACTAGTATAACCATGCATATAATTATTTGACTAAGTAACTATATAGGTAGACTAACATTAGAGATATAACTTTGCTTTCCTAACTAAAACTCCCTAGTGGCTTAGGACTTTATTTATCTTTAGGAATGATTGCTCTGTGTGTCACACTACCCCTATCCTTATTATATACTTACCCCCATATGAACTCTGAATACTCATACCAATCTTTATGACTACATTATCATTAACAATCATATATTTATGCTATAGCCTTCCTTTGGTAGAACTATAAATGACAAGCTATTGGAGAAATCCAATAGTGAAATGCTATAACAGTATTATGTCTGGTGCGACGTTAAGACGTGCCACAAGCACTTCTGGCGCCTACCCGGGGATGATTATATCGATGTAACTTAGTAAATGTTAGCAAGTGTCAACAACCGTGCCCCCTGAGTCAGGTTCTTTTGGATCAACACCTTCTCCACTAACTGGGACATGCTCTCAAATTTGGTCGAGGGAAACTTTTCCCTTAGGGGTGCAACTAAGCCATTGAATGCAAGCTCCACCATCTAATTATCTGTCAACTATAGACTGAAACACTTGTTGTGCACTTTCCTAAATCTCTGCACGTAATCATGTACAGGCTCACTAGCCTTCTGCCTCACAGCAATCAAGTCTGACAACCTCATCTCTCTTGTTTCGGTGAAGAAATATTTGTAAAACTTCTGTTCGAGATCGGCCCAAGTGATAATTGAATTTGGGGGCAACAATGTGAACCAAGAGAAAGCCAATCCAGACGAAGACAAAGGAAACAACCTGATCCTCAATACGTCAGCACCAACTTCACCACATTGGACTGAGAATCGGCTGATATACTAAATAAACTTGGTGAACTCTGGTGGCCTGTATCAACTCGGCATAGGAACCAAATCATAGCTGGGAGGATATAGGGGCCGATACATGTAAGTCTGTTGCTTTGGCTTCAACCCAAATTGCTCTTTCATCACATGAGCAATTTTAACTGCCCAATCATCGGTCAAAATATTAGCATTAGGATTAGCCAATGTAAAACTAGATGTTGACATCTCTGGAGTAGTCCTTGTACCATAATTAATGACCCGGTGTCGGCCTCCCAACTCTCCTGGCATTGCAGCGGATGATGACGTCCCAAACATACTTGGCTCTACGTTTGGTGTTGTATCATATGTGTTGTTTGATGGAACCGATGTCTCTTGCCTGTAATGTTGTGGTTGTGTATGTGGAGTGGTCCTCTGCAAGATTATTCTCTTTGGTGATCTCCCCATTGTACCACCATCAATATCCTTTGGAGGTGGAGTAGTCTCAGTAGGTGGTGGCCCTGAACCCATTGTAGGAATTGTTATACTTGTACTGGGCTGCTGTAGGTCAGGAGCTTCAATTGTAGGCCGAGGGGTGTTTCTAGAAACACGAAAATACATTGGCCGAAGTGCTCGATCATCATATACACAACCCTCCACAGTCTGTATGACCAATACATGCAACTGGTTAATTAATGCATGGTGTATGGCTATATGAATCATATTGTTCAGTATTTCTTCATCAATCACTTTTGTTGGCTTGTTGACAGGCTGCTTCTCCGTGTAATCGGTAATATGGTAAACTTCCCTTCTATATGACTTTGCCGTGCTGGTCTTGCTAAAAGTGCCCAACAGAAGGCTCTCCAACTATGAGACCCTTTCATCCATTTGTGCCTTCACCTCATCACTCAAATCATCCTTTTCAATAGGCATCATGTTCTCCCTTTTCAGATCTGCACCAATGTCATGCTTTGGAGGAGGATTCAGTGGTTCTTTCGGAGCTCCCGTCATGATGCTAAGCTTGAATTTCTTGGTCCCACTGGACGTGCCAAAAAGCGAGTTGATGTGAAAATCTACACGCGCGACCTGAGAGATCTGCTTAACTCTAGTGCAAGCTCAATACGAAAACCGGAGCGTGCCAGTCGATTTTCCCTACAAATCGACAAAGAAAACAAACGGTCAAATTCCCTGAGTCGCCAGCCCCTGATAGGCCGATGATAAATGTTGATAGTCACTATTCATGAAAAACCAGCTGATGCTATTGTGTAAAGAATATAAAAGAAAATAAACTAATCGGTTGATTGTATCAGCTTATCGACAAGTTTAATCAAATAAAATATTATAAACTACTAATACCGATAAGATTTAAGTTGATAGAGCAGAGTCGATAAATACACAGTAAATATGTCAAAACTCGCTCTATTGATGATACTAAGCAGATGGAGCAAAGTCGATAGATCTATAGTAGATACACAATGCCTTGCTCGGTTAATAATACTATGTCGATGGGACAAAGTCCATGGATCTATAGTAAACATGTAGAGACTTGCCCTCTCGATAGCGCTAAGTCGATAGATCTGGTAGCTAGTATTGCAAATATGCCTTAAGATCACAGATCTAATCTTATCAAATAAAGGGACGATCAACTTCTAAAAATATAATAATAATCAAGTAAAGTACCGAGAAAGTCAATCGAATCATGATAACCTATCGGCTAAACGTCCTAATAGAACCCTATCGACTCTACCCACAATCGACTCATACCTAGTTCTGTCGACTCAATAAGAGATCAAAGTCGATGCAACCTTGTTGGCTCGAGCAAATTGAACTTAATCGAGACAGTGCCCAAACAAAGCAAAAGGAACTAGATACACTTCAATTATAGATAAAATCGATAGAGTGACTCGAATAATAGATCTAAATCATGCCCACAAAACCCACTAAAAATCACAATAGATCGAACCTAACCGAGACAATATTGCAACTCGAAATCGATAGAACAAGCACTATAAAAATCTAATTATCGGATAACTAGTAACTTTAAATATAACAACTAGAATATCAAATCACTGACAAAGTACTAGTTGAAGTCGATAAAATTACCGAGGTTGACTAATCCAAGTCTCTCGCCGAGATCTGAGATGATGTAACCCGCAAGAGATGAGCGTTTCATCGAGTAGGAAAAGGTGGTGATGCACCGAATTGTATTGAACGAATGTGTTAATCCTTTTTGTACGGACCCTATTACATATTTATAGCCCATCCAAGGGGTTATGACCCGAGTCGGTCAGGACTCTTCTTTTCCAAACAAACAAACTGACTAGATTTATTTCTAAACATAATCTAAACTAAAAACAAAAATAGATAAAATAACCCTAGCGGGTCCACTTTACTTCCTTTGGCCGTTGAACTTCTCCGACTTGGCCGACTTCACCTCCATGCCTCTAACTACTGGGACCAGTCCAAATTTTTGTGCCAACACCCCTCTCAAGCTTAATCACTATAAGCCATACCCTTGCCTTGAGAGAAGCCAAACCACCATCTCAAGCACTTCTCCTTGCTTATAGCTCTTTTGAAGGGGTTAGATATTGCCTATTTTTAATCTGTTTTTCTTTTAGTTATTTACACATGCATGGATGTAAAACATACTAGTCACAAAGGAGTCATAGTTAGTATGTGATGCAAGAAAGAAAGAACACACTACAACTATCAAATAAAAACAAGGTTACCTCCCTCATGAGTAGATATATCTCGTTGAGGTCCATGTCACTTGTGGTGGACTTCACTTGATCTTGAAGTAAGCTCCCGGTCTAGCACGACCACCTTTATCTAGGTCTTGTTCTTTGGCACCCACTTGTTCTTAGTTGACCTCTCAAGCTCAACAATGCACTTAGGCACTCACATGCTCTTGACCTTTCTTTTCTTGTTTGGTGGTCCCAAAGCCTTTGCTTTCACCTTGCCATCCTTTTCCTTCAAAAGCTTGAAATTCCTTTGTCATGCAACAAGTTAGCATTAGGCAAAAAATGGAATCTCTCACCACAGGAAATTCCTTGTTGGTGTCACCATCCTCACAACACCTCTCACAATAGTAGTCATCGGCAAGTAGGGGTTTGACCCATGTAGGAATGGAGTCACTCGTCCCAATGATGTCGATGATGGTGGGGTATAAGCAAGACCATGGTGGGAGACATTGTTCACAAGATTCCTCCCAAGAATCTCCTTGTGGATGGCTCTACCACATGCAATCCTCTCAAATCTGTCCATCACCATCTTCCTCTCTTCATTGAGCTGGTGATATTTCTTCAAAATAAAATGCTCCATAGAAGAACCCTTGACTGACGTGGTTAGCTCATCTCACATAGTAGAAATGGTGCTCTTTGATGAACTAGAGGAGTTAGAGGCAATGTTATCAACATCGATGACCTCAAAAGTAAGTTCAAGGGACTCGTACTTCTCATGTAGTTGTATATGATCATCCTTGAGTTTGTCAAAACCCTTGTTTCGGGCGTGATGACAAGTGACAAGGTCCTTGAGCTCACTCTCAAGATCACCGACACAGTCCTTAGCCAACTTACACTCTTTTCTTACCACCTCTAACATCTTGGACTTCTTGATGGCGATGTCGCGAGCTTGCTCAAGCATGTTCCAAAGCTCGGTGTAGGATAGCTCATCATCATCATCATGTCATCACTGCTCTCATCCTCATTGACTTTATGATGGATAGACCAGCCACTTCTTCATCATCACCTGAGGAAGAGGATGCTTCACTTGAGTTGTCACTTGTCCACTCTCAAACAAGAGCCCTACGTGAGAACTTGTTCTTGTGCTCTTTGCCTCTGAACTTGTCCTTGTTGAAGTACCTCTTCTTCTTATGCTTGGCTTTGAGATCTTCTTCTTCTTCATCTCTACTTGACTCTTGCGTTTTGAATGCTTCTTTCTTTGGCTTGGGGTAATCTTGCACAATGTGATTCTTGGAATAATAGTTGAAGCATCTTCCCTTGGACTTAGAGACGAACTTATTCTTGAATGTCTTTATTCTTCTCATGAGAAGTGCCAAGTCCTCACTCAAGTCATCGTCATCATCATCTTCATCTTCATTCTTCTGATGAGAAGCTCTTCTTGCTCTTGACAACTTCTTGCTTCTCAGCTTGAAGAGCTAGGTTGGATGGTTGTGGATCATCCAGACCCAATAGATAGCTCTCAAAGGTTGTAATATTCTCATGTACTTCTTGTATGGTCTTTGTCTTGAGATCACCTTAAAGGGTGTAGGTGATGATAGACTCATACTTGGGGGTTCTTGAATAGCCTCACAAATCTTCTTATCACTTTAATTGGCTTGAGCTTGAAGTCAACCCCAAGAGAGTTGACCTCCTCAATTAGCACATGAAAACGACAATACACAGTGTTAGCTCTATCATGTGGGAATCTAGTAAATGTATCATACTTGTTCTTGAGCACATAGTACTTCTGCTTCACATCATGAGTGCCCTCATGAATATTCTTGATTTAATTCCAAATACTATGTGTTGTTGAACTAGCATCCGCTCTAGCAAAGACATCCTTAGTTATGCATGCAAAGAGAGTATTCTTGGCCTTAGTGTTGTGCTTAATGATAATAGCATTTAGCAAATCAACTTTTGTATATTCGCCTTATAGGTTGCCTTGGCAGTTGATGACAATGACACAAGAATGGAGGCTTGGGATCCTGATGGAGTCCAAGTGTTGACGGAGATGGATCAAGGCAAAGGACAAGCTAGGAGCAAGTGTTGGGAGAACTTGTCTAGTGTTAGGGCTTGAGTCCACAGGAAAAACCAAACTATCAGGGGGGTCTAGATCGTATCTCTTAGGTTATGCTAGTCGGTGATGTGCATGGATGCTCGGTGAAATTACAAGGCACTAGGCGGCAGTCAAGCGAAGACGAGGAGTTTCAGCTTCTAGAGATGAAGACTGAACAAAGGGGTCAAGGAGACCAGACTATACGATTATCAGAGAGAAGATCAAGCCAGAGAGGAGTTGCTATGAGGAATCTATTGGCATGAAGACCCATAGAGACCGGACAATATGGTTTATAGACCAGACATACGGTCTGTATGGTTGGGAATAGGATAGAGATGGCAGTGTTGTGTCACCTCTAGAATGAATAGGATTCGTAGAGACCAGACAGGTCCAGTCTATAGGCCGGATAGTACGGTCTGTACTTGAAAGAGCGAGGATAGGAGAGCAACGGCTCTAGAGGATCTGTCAAGTGAAGACCAGAAAGCTATTTCATGGAGCAACAACTAGTTTGAGGTTGGAAGCCTGTTTAAAGTCATTGATGAGGTCTTGGAGACCTCTCTTGGCCATTGGGATAGCTGGGAACATCAGTGGGGAGCCAAGAGGAAAAGAGGAGAGCACTAGGAGGAGATATTGGATATCTTGAGAATGCTAGAGAGAGTAACTTGAGCATCCATACACATTTAAGGCTAAGGTGTCCTTGAGAGTGTGGCCTAGGCTGTTACTCATGGTCTATGGTGGGACCTAGACCGGTTAGGTGTCGATGATGAGCCTATCATGATCGGTTGTGCAGACCGTCACACATATGTACACGGTTTGAGCTCGCCATTGAAAGGAGCTTCGATAGTGAGCACCCTTGTCAGCTCAGGGAGTCTGATAAGTTCTTGAGGGAGGCGAGCTTATGCCTTGGTGGCAATGATGATGCAACCGTGTCTTCACTCTAGGAGTGATTGCGGGATCGTGTGCGAGAACTCCATTTGGTGGCAGGAGGGACCGGTACTCCGGAGGGAGTGGCCCAACGAGGAGTAGAGGAAAGCACCATCCTTCCGAGACCTCGAGAAAAAAATCATGAGCCATCTCATACTCATACTCCTTAATTTGATGCTTTACCTTTCGCATTTACATACCATGTTGTTCATGCTTGTGTGCTTACCTTGCTCTTGTTGATTACCTTGTAGACTTGCATGAATAAGCTCCTTACTAACTAGTAGTGTTTAGCTTCCGCATTTGATCACTAGCTTATATAGGAGTTGCTTCTGCTTGATTGATTGCCCTCATATGTATTGTGCTACTGATGCTTGTGTGCTCTAGTTCATTATCTTGTAGCTTTGCATGAGTAGGCTCCTTTGCTTGCTTGTTGTTTGCGTGCGTGTGTCTTTGATTACTAGCTTGCCTAGGAGTTGTATTGCCTTGTGTGATCCACTAGTATGATTAGGCTATTGTTCCTTTCATAGGACTATTATGTTGTTAGTGTGATCACTACCAGAATTGCTATGAGAATTGATTGAGTGTTCCGTTTTAGGAATTGGAGAATTTGGTACATATAGAGAGTTCCCGATTAACCCCCACCCCCTTTGGGTCACTCGGTCTTTCAAGAATCTTATGAGGTTGAATTTCTTCTTCCTCCATTGCCCCTGTTCGGTTGAGGTTTCACTAGATGAATCATCATATAGGCAAGGGCTAGGCTTAGGTTTGACTAGTGGGGCTGCCTTAATAATCGATGTTGTTTCATCGTGGAGGGGCTCTCTATAGTCTGCTAATTTTTTTTTCTAGAATATGGTCTAGGACAGCTCCTCCTTCCTTAAACATCTCATGGACGAATGACCCTCTAGCGCTGATGTTGAGGTATAGGGCAGAGTCCTTGCTCAACCCCAGACAGAAGTGTTGAAGCAACACGTGGTCAGGTAGAGACAAGTCCAACCCGGAACAAGTTAACGTGGCAAACATGGCTTAGGCTGCTCCTATAGGCCCCATCTTGTTTTGTTGAAAGCCGAGAATCTCTTTTTGTAGGGAGACGATACAAGATATAGGGAAGAACACGAGGCAAAACTTATCTCGAAGTTTATTCCAATCACTATTCATAGTCCCGATGGTATGGGTGTACCATTGCTTCACATTCTCCGTGAGGGAAAATGGAAATAATTTCCACCGTAGAGTTTCTTGTGTCATCCCCCTAATAGTGAGGCATGAGCATAGTTGCTCAAACTCTCGTAAATGATGCAATAGGTTTTTGCAATCTAAACCCAAGAAGGATTGCTCCGGAACCATGGCTATAAAGCCAGGATGAAGTTCAAAGCCAAATGAAAGAATTGGATTCGCTGATGGTGACGACTCGAAGGACTCGTCCTTTGGAGCAGAAAGGTAGGGTGCTCTATCGGAGAAAAGAAAGACAATTAAATAAAGACAAATAAAAAGATACGAGGGCAAACTAGGTTCAAAGACTCAACAACAATCGTGCCCTGGCAACGACACTAGAAATGCTTATTGGCATTTTAAATAAATGTAGATGAACCCGCAAGTGCAAGGATACCGCTGTAGCACTTCACCTCTAGAGTATTACAAGGGTATCAAGTTCACGAGGCGTGTGCTCGATCTTCTATTCTACTCGTCCAAGGACACCAAGATAACTATGGCGTTGGGTAGAAAGGATTCTGACTGGCAAAAGGTACCTAATCAGGATAAGACTGACACTTAGTTGCTTGCATTGGGCATCCAGTTTTCCCCTGCATCCATAGTGCGATTCCAACCAAGAGCCTGTTGTGTAGCCGAAAATGGAGGATTTCAAAGGACAGATAGGACAATCATCACGTACTGCCTACCTCAAGCAATTCATGGACTATACAATAAACAAGGGCAACCAATGTCCTATACACCACGTCTATGCTTTCGATTACTCCCATAATGTCTATGTACGATGGGCCAAGACTAAGGTCTCTAATTAAATAGAGCGCTAAGTGAGAAAAGCAACTAAGTACTAAAACTTACTTCAAAAGGGAACTGATAACTAAAGAAGAATCACAAAGACTTACTTAATTAGGCAAGCATCCATCAAGTTACAAGCATGGAGAAGGGGTTGGACCTGCCCGAAGCTCCTCTCCAGGACTCCTCCTCACTCTCTCCCTATTTTCTAAGAACAATGCCTATATAAATGAAGTATTGAACTATTATCTTGAAGTGTGTGTAGAAGTGAATCCTTGGCCTTCAGTTTATAGCACTCCAAAGGCGGTTCATAGGTCGGTAACTCCTGCCCTAAGGGAGATAACCGAGGTAGGAAAAGCGGTGGAGAACCGCTAAAGCAGGTTGGGCCCCATTGGGCCCACTCCACCTTCGGCTGAATAGGAGTGGGGCCTAATGTCCCCCTCCTTGTTCTCGGTCACTAGTTCATCGCCCCTCTTGTTCTCTGACACTGTGAGGCAGTGGGTTAAGTTGGTTTTGTACTATAGGTGAGCCATTTGATCTTTGTGATTGACCAAAGTTGTGCTTTCTCCCTTGATGATGTGGATTTTCCATTAATTTTGTGGAATAATCACTAGCAACAAATATTTACCAATACTTGCATAATTTGTTAATAATAAACTCCTACCACTATGTTGGTTATTCATTTTATTGCTTTTATGCAGATAATTGATTATTGGATTTAGGCATTTAGTAATCATCAACAATGCATGTCATGCTTGCTCTAAGAGAGAGGCTTTGTCAACGGGCATCGATGTTTGCATCCGTGGGCACCTTGGATATCTTTACAGCACCTCATTGAACAATCTCCTGGATGGATTGAAACCATTGTAGTATGTTCTTGTTCTTTTGATACACTCTAGGCTCGTTGGCTTGCATAATGGCACCATTATTGTCACAATAGAGGTCCGTTGGACTGGACACACTATGAACCACACCCAACTCATAAACAATTTTTTTGATCCAAATAACTTCCTTTGCAGCTTCAAAAAAGGCAAGGTACTCGACCTCCATCGTGGAATCAACAACCGTATCTTGCTTGGAACTCATCTAGCTCATTGTGCCACCATTGAGGCAAAATACATATCTAGATTGCGATCTCGAATTGTCTTTGTCGGTTTGGAAGCTAGCATTGGTGTAACCATTTACAATGAGCTCTTCCTCAACTCCATAGACTAGGAACATACCCATAGTTCTTCCCATGTACTTTAGGATATTCTTACTAGCCACCCAGTGAGCTTCTCCTGTGTTTGATTGGAATCTGCTTGTAGCGCTAAGAGCAAATTCTACATCTGAGCGTCTACATATCATGGTATCCGAGATGCTTGCATTAGTTCATAAATGGACTCCTGAAGCTTGCATATCTTCCTAGCATTTTGTGGGTCGACAAAACCTTCAGGTTGTGTCATGTACACATCTTCACATAGGTTTCCATTAAGGAAAGCTGTTTTGATGTCCATTTGTCATATCTCATAATCATAGTATACGACATTTGCTAGGAGGATTCGAATGTACTTTAGCATAGTGACAGGTGAGAAGGTCTTATTATAATCAACACCTTGAATTTGTTTAAATCCTTTCTCCACCAATCATGCTTTACAGATGTGAACATTTCCATCCTTGTCTATCTTTCCTTAAAAACCCATTTACACTCAATGATTTTAACACCATCAAGTGGATCAATCAAATTCCAAACTTGATTTTCTCTCATGGATTCTAGTTCGTATCTCTTGGCTCCAAGTCATTTCTTAGAGTCTGGTCCCATCATTGCTTCTGTATATGTTTTAGGCTCATCATTGTCCGATAAAAATATATCGGGTTGTCCCGGCATTAGGAGCATGAACTTTTTAGTTGTGTGATGTGCCTGTTAAGATCTACGTGGGGCTGGTGCCTCAAGAATAGGTTCTACAACATTTTGTGCAACCTGTTGGCATTGTGGTTCAGTGGGAGAAGAAACATTTTCTAGTGTATCTTAAATTTCTTCAAGTTGGATCATCCTCCCACTTATCTTCCTTGAGAGAAACTCCTCTAGAAAGACACAATTTCGAGCGATAAACACTTTGCCCCCCTCCGGATTGTAGAAATAATATCCTTTAGTTTCCCTAGGATATCCCACAAAGAAGCATTTATCAAACTTGGGAGTAAGCTTATCAGACTTCGTATATTTTACATAAGCCTCACAAACCCCAAATCTTGAGAAAAGATAGAGCGGGACGCTTTACGGTCCACATTTCATATGGCGTATTTGTTGACAGCCTTTAAATGCTAAATCCGACCGTCAAATTCCTGCATTATACATATAAAATAAAGAACGAACATAGTGGTAGGAGTTTATTCCTAACAATTTCCACAAGTTTTGGTGAGATATGTGTTTGCAGGCATAAAAGAGCCAAAATATGCAAAAACATGAAGAAACACCCCGTCAGCCAATAACCACTATGAAACAGCCATTTTCACCGGGCGACTGAGTCGCTTTTAGGCTGAAATCAGGAACAAACCGACAGGGTCATATACAGCTGAAATCAGCCATCCGACTGATTAACCGGAGTCGTTTTCAGGCTGAAATCAGGAACCAGCCGACAGGGTCATATACGGCTGAAATCAGCCACCCAACTGGTTAACTAGAGTCATTTTTTAGGCTGACCATCCAACCAGGCCGATTCTACAAAACACTCCACCATGATGTTGTTTTCTCCTCTCAGACCAAAAGTGGTCAAATATAGCTAAGGAAAGTAGACCACTAATTGCCCTAAATGGGAGAAGTCAAGGGGCGACCCGGAGGGGGTCGGCACCCGGGTAAGGCCGCCGTCCAGCCTAGACCGTCGCCCAGCCTAGGCCGCCACCCGGCCAACCATGCCACCCAGCCTAGGATGTCACCCAGCCTAGGATGCCACCCAGGGGTTGCCAATCCACTAGGCCCAAGACGCCTACCGGTCCCAAAATGAAGGAGTCGGTGGGAACCGACCAAACAACCGACTTCGGGATCAAATCTAAGCCACCCAAGAGAAGTCGGTCATGAACCAACATGATCCAAGGGTCGCCTGGCTTGGGCTGCCGCGTGGCACACGTGGCCGCCCGGCATGGCCCACCGCCCGGCGAACCGACTTTTGCCTACAGAGTCCTCTTCACCTACATGTACCCCCCTGCCCAATGCCACCTATAAATAGAGGGGGAATTCGGCATAAATGACACAACACACAAGAAGAGTTTAGAGCTCCACTTCAAAAGGCTTTAGCACTGCCAAAGTGCTTAGAAAATAGGGAGAGAGTGAGGGAGAGTTCGGGGAAGCGCCGGGCTTGTTGGCGATCTTCCCCACGCTTGTACCTCGGTGGATGCTTTCTTTTTTCAAGTAAGTGTTCATGATTTCTCGTGGGTATTTAAGTTTCCTATTTAAGTAAGTTCTTTTCTTTATTGCTTACAGGATCATCGCTCTATTTAGTTAGAGTACTTAGTCTTCTATAAGCGTGGTACCGAGACTTTGATAGTAATCGATAGTGTAGACGTGGTGTCTAGGCTAGAGGTTACCTTTGTTTGCCGCATGCCCCACGGTTTATTTCTTTCCTTTTTCCACCATGGAGCAAACCTCTATCCTATCTTTTCTGCCCCGAAGGGTGAGTTCTTTGAGCCACCACCATCTGTGGACCCAATTCACACATCTGGCTATGAACTCCGCCCGAGCTTTATAGCCATGGTTCGGGAGCAATCCTTCTTTGGTCTGGATTTTGAAAATCCTTACCATCATTTGCAAGAATTTAAGTATTTGTGTTCATGTTTGTTCGTCGACGGCATGACACATGAAACTCTAAAGTGGAAATTGTTTCCCTTCTCCCTCGTGGGGAAGGCAAAACAATGGTACACTCATACTGTTGGTGAAGGCGCATCTAGGCCCCTAATTTTATTTTGGTGATTGGCGTCAATACAATTAAGAATGGACTAATCTTTTAGTGAGCATGTGTGTACATTATGTTCCAAAGTTCGGTGATTAAATGCATAGAAACAAAAAGGGAGAAAAAAGATGGAAAAGTGCCTCAAAGATTAAATTCAAAATATGCTCAAGAATGAAGCTCATGGAGTTTTTATTTTAAATCTTGAGTATAGGAAAAGCCATACTATTAAGGGGGACACAAAAGTGTGAAGCGATGATGAACCAAGTGCAAAAATCCCATTCCACAGCCAAATATTTTTTCCCAGTACAAAATCGTCGGACTTGTCCGACTCATCGGACAAGTCCATCGGACTCCAGTGCCTCTGCCACCCAAGGTCGTCGGACTTGTCCGACGGTCATCGGACATGTTCGATGACATAGGAAAGTCCAATGTGTCCGATTTTTCCATCGGATTCTAGTGTCTCTGCCACCTTGTTTCTGTCGGACTTGTCCGACGGCCATCAGACTTGTCCAATGGATAAGACCTGTCTGAAGCATCGGGCAAGTCCTTCGAACTCTAGAAACCATACCACTTTGATTCATCGGACTTGTCTGATGACTATCTGACTTGTCCGATGCAGATCTGAGAAATACCCCTTCAAACAACTCTTTTTCTCCATGGGCTATAAATAGAACCCCATCTTGCCCTTTGGCCGGATGGTCATTCATTCCACTCAAAAACACTCTCAAGCTCACCTTGCTCTCCCCAACTCTCCTCCCTTGCATCCAATCTTGATTTGTGAAGGAATTGAGAGAAGATTGAAGAGCTCCATCGACTCCAAGCTTCCATCCTGTTGAGCTCTTGGTTCATCCTCACCGCCGACAACTCTTGTGTTTGTTACTCTTGGGGATTCATACCCTAGACGGTTAGAGTTGCCCGTTGAGCTTCCAACTTGTGTGGTGACGCCTCGGGAAGTTTGTATTGACCCCTTCTTTGTGAAGGTGCTAGTGAAACACCAAGTTTGGTCTTTGTGATCACTTGGAGAGGTTTAGGGTTGAGGCTCTGAGAAATGCAATAAAGAGGATGGCTATTGGCGATGTGAGACCACAAGAAACATCATGTATTGAAATTCAACCCTCTTCCTCAAGACAAGACCAACGTCATGAAAATGAAGAAATTGATCATGCAAGTGGTCAAGATCAAGATGTTGGGGATCAACAACAAACATCAAGTGATGATTCTCAAAGACATGGTCAAGAGGTTGATAAAATGGTGGTCAAGAAAGTTCACATCCTCCACACCCAAGAGTGCATCAAAGTGTACAACGTGATCACCACATCGAGGAAATCCTTAGAGACATTGATAAGAGGGTAATCACTAGATCTCAAGTTAGTAATTTTTGTGAACATTACTCTTTTGTCTCTTCTATGGAGCCATTTAGGGTAGAACAAGCACTTGAGGATTCGGATTGGGTGATGGCCATGCAAGAAGAATTGAACAACTTCACAAGAAATGAAGTGTGGATATTGGAGGAAAGGCCAAAGAACAAAAATGTTGTGGGCACCAAATGGGTGTTTCACAACAAACAAAATGAAGATGGTGTTGTGACAAGAAACAAGGCAAGGCTCATGGCAAAGGGGTATACACAAGTTAAAGGTTTGGATTTCGATGAAACTTATGCTCCCGTAGCAAGAATTGAATCTATTAGAATATTACTTGCTTTTGCCACTCACCATGATTTCAAGTTGTGGCAAATGGACATGAAAAGTGTGTTTCTCAATGGGCCAATAAAGAAAGAGGTGTACGTGGAGAAACCACCGGGCTTTGAAGATTACAAGTATCCTAATCATGTTTACAAGCTCCATAAGGTGCTCTATGGGCTTAAACAAGCTCCAAGAGCATGGTATGAATGCCTTAGGGATTTTCTAGTTAAAAAGGGTTTTGTCATTGGCAAGGCTGATGCAACCCTCTTCACTAAGCATTTTGGTAATGATATATTTGTGTGCCAAATATATGTCGATGACATAATATTTTGTTCTACTAACCAAAACTTTTGTGATGAATTTAGTAAGATAATGACAAGGAGGTTTGAGATGTCCATGATGGGAGAATTGACATTCTTTCTAGGCTTCTAAGTGAAGCAACTCAAGGAGGGCACCTTCATATGTCAAGCCAAGTACACACAAGACCTATTAAAAAAGTTTGACATGGACAAGGCGTTGGTCATAACTACGCACCCACTTATACACCGTAAGAGGACGGTGTACGATTGTAGCACTTTTTCCCTTGAATTGAGTATTCTAAGGTTTATCGAATCCACTAGGACCTTAGGGATAATTAAACAAAGTTAACAGTAAAAGATCTAATCAAAGCTACTATCGAATTCGGGTTGCATGAGGGAAGGCCGGCCAGCGCAAAGGTGCGCCAGATAGCAAATCTATCATTGTGTCGATCGGCGCAGGTGTTGAGCCGATCGACACACTGATGAATCTATCATCGCACTGATCGACGCAGGTGTTGAGCCGATCGGCACACTGGTGGATCTAAGCCAAAGTGTGCCAGATACCTTGTAAGCCTAAGCTATTAAGTGAGTAGCCAAGTATCTACTAGTGAGATCGTAACCAGAAAGTCTAATCAAATAGCATCAGAGTGGGTAATTACATGGATTAGTGAAAACCTATAATGAATAATATCTACTTACTTAGCCTAGAACTAAGCAATTGGAATAAGCACATGCATGATTATAGAATCAAGATAGACAAATCACCAAAACCATCATCAACATATTCAATCATCCTTGAGATACATAGAGTAAGATTCATCCCCGTCGAGATGGCCTATCTTGACGGATTAACTCTTAACACCAATGGTTCTTGAAACTCAATTAGAGATCTATTCTAACGAGGCAAGCCTCGGTGGCTCTAACTCATGGATCTATTGTCCCTCTGTCGCCTCTGCCTCCCTCCTGCCAAGACCAGGGTTTACAAGTATTTATAGAGGTTCTACTTGTAGAGGACTCGCTTTGTAGCAAATAAGGCGGTTGCGCCGATCGGTGCAGGATTGCGTCAATCGACGCAAGCCGTGTCTTCTCTGGTTCCTCCTTCGAGTTGGTTCTACTGCCTTCCATAGCTACCATGTGGGCCTTTTCCTTCGAGATAAAGTCTTGTACTGCAAGTCGAGATCTTGAAGTTCTATAAATCTTCTAGGTAAATATCTTCAAGTGTCTTGCGTAGATAAACTTCCATAACATGTGGAATGGGCCTCGATCACTTGCGTCCCTTGCGTCGACCGGCTCATGGACTGCGCCGATCGACGCACTGGGCTTCTTCAATGCTTTCATCGGTTCTGGATTCCTGTCCTCTCCAGCATCACTTTAATTGCCAATTTTACCTATTTCTGGAATAAAGCTCCAAAACAATGCATATACAAATATATAGGCAATATCATAGGTAAATAGCCTAAATTAGTATCAATTATGCTCTAATTGGGGTAATATTCACATATAAAAGAGGCACTTGGGGAGTGCCAACAGTTCCCCTACACTTAAACCTTTGCTCGTCCCGAGGAAAGTAAAAGAAAGAAAAATCAAAGGACATACTCTTTCTATCATAAAAGATATCTCAAATTAGCAAATGTTGAGCATTGTTCTATTGTGGTGTATTTCATATTGGTATTTAGCAAAATAGTTCAAATATGGGGATAAAGCTTAAAGTTTCTCCCCAAAGCAATAAATCATATCCAACTCACAAATTATAACTTTTCCACTCATGTAAATCACTCAAAAGATTATTGTGAACATAAAGAATCTATCTTCCAAATAATCCAACGCAACAACTCATCTTTCAAATCACTCAACCTATATTCTACATCATAATGATCAAATAATATTTGTGTAAGGCTTATATGAGTAGCTAGGTGAGGTAGTTCAAGGATTACAAACATAAATCAACAATATATTGTAAAGCTAGGAGATTATTCTTTGTTGGAATTATAGAACCTTATCAAGATGGTCATTAAAAAAAAGAAAATTTTAAGAAAGGACTTACACTTTGGATATGTGGACATGCGCATAGCAAAAATTTGATCTTGGAAGAAAAAGAACTCCCATTATTAGATTGCACATGGTTGGAATGATTCATGGCTATATTAGAATGAATTTCAAGAATACACATGTCATATACCATCCCCCCACACTTAAAATTTTGCTAGTCCCTTAGCAAACAGCAGAGCTTTCCCCTTTTTTCTTTTTCTTCTTCTGTATTTTTTATTTCTCCCCCTTTTTTTATTTGCTCTCTGCTGCGCCGATTGGCATAGGATGCGCCGATAAGTTCTTAACCTGAATCACAAACCTTTGTTGGTATTTGATTCGTCTGGCTTCTACAATTATTCAAGAATTAAATATAGCCAGAAATATAGGATGTGGTCAAGGAATGATACTCAACAAGATATTTTGGGTTTATGGTAGGATACTCAGCAGAATTGAATTTTTGCATGAGTAATTCAAGGCTAGAAAAAGATACACAAAGATTTGCCATCTTAGTAAAGTTCATACCAAAAAGAATTAAATCCTAACTGAACTCAATCATCAATTTAATGTTCATCTACTTATCAGGATCGACGCGTAGTTGTGCCGATCGGCATAATTCAAATTTTGAATGCTCTGACAACTTGGCGCTTGACTCTTCTCCTTTATGTCGCTTCCCGGTACATCATTTGGTTGACAGGGGAACAGCATGGAATCTCGACGTCTTGATTGACTGTGCTTATCGGCACGGGCCTACGTCGATCGGTGCACCGTCTCTTTTTTAGCTTTTGGTCAATTCTATGTTCCCTCTGCACCGCACACCTACATAGTAATCATACCTGTTCTTCAAAATCAACTCCTGCCGCGTTTGTCGCCCATTTGGGAACCGCATGGGTACATGCGCTGATCAGCGCAGTACAGCGCCGAACGGTGCAAGTCCCTTGCACCTCGTCTTTTAATCCGTCGTTGATCCTGATGCCTCGTGTTCATGTCTTTCACCTAATTTTCCACTTTTCCCAATGTTTTGTAGCATTGACATACGTAGCGGGGCCCATCTAGTGTCTACGCCAAATGGTGCTGACACGCGCCGATCGGTGTGACATCCATTCTTGCTCCCGGCCCCTCGCTTCTTCGCTAGATGTTACTCTTCAACCTTTCCTGCGTCATTTAGCAACCATTTTGCACACAAAAATTAATTCAAAAATATTTTAATTACCTTGAGAATAGCTCTATCTCTGAAAATTACTATGCTGGTTGATTCTTAGCACTCCTTCAATTCTAGGCATCGCCATCCTTCTGTCCTGACATGGGCAATAACGCCGATCGGCGTAGTAGTGCAAGCACTGTTCCTTCCTGTCCTGCAAGCACTGTTCCTTCCTGTTTTTGATCTTTTTTTTTGTTTTATTCCTACATTGTTAGTCTTACAGTATATATATACACAGTTTTGCACAAATAAACAGACAACACAAGAGCACACAAGAAGTAAGCACACACTTTCTCTATTTCTTTTATTCGGGATGTTGTTTTTATTATAAGCAAACAAATTAAAAACACCGAGTTGTCCTCCCGGCCAGCACTAATTAACTAGATGAAACGGGTTGCCCTCCCGCAAGCACTAAACAACTTCTAAATCCCCCGATCATTGGGTTGCCTCCCAAGAGCGCTCTAGTTATTTAAAGGTAAAAGAACTTGACCTCCCTGCAAACAATCAATTCTTTGTGTCACGGTACGGGATGTGAAGCCGCGACACTACAAGGTGCTCTTATCTCCATGGCTCATATAGCTTGGACGACCTATCCATACATCCCCTCCAATTACACTCGATGCCACATTGCCACGGTGTCATGTATCTCTTCACTTCATCAACAGTACGTCACTCTTCTACCTTCGGGCGAAATTTGAAAGAGCAGGGAGTCAACTTATATCGAGGCTTATCTCACCACTCCCAACATTAATACTTGCTTTTGCTGTCCTCAAAAAGGGTCTGCCTAAGTTCAATGGGGTCCTCGTCCTCTTATCCATATCAAGCACAATAAAATCAACAGGGACGATGTGATCTCCAATTTGAACAGGCACATCCTCAGCAATTCCATCAGGGAAGCGTACCGATTGATCGGCTAACTCCAAACACATACCCGTAGGCTCCAATTCAGGCAAATTGAGACTTGTGAATATATGATGGGGCATAACACTTGCGCTTGCTCCAAGATAGCACAAGCACCTATCAAATATCCTTGTTCCAATCATGCATTTATGCTTGGTGATCCAGGGTCGGGTTTCTTCTCAAGTGCAACATCATTGATTGCCGCCGTAAGCTCCTTAGTAACCTTCCCAACCTCCTCAAAAGCTAGAGACTTCTTGTTTTGCATCATGTCCTTGATGTACTTGGCGTAGGTGGGTACTTGAATAGCATCAACAAAAGGGACATTGATGTAAAGCTTCTTCATAATATCGACGAACCTTGCAAATTGCTCGTCGTGTTGCCGCGCTCTTTCTGTCTTCGTTAGTAGTTGAGTATCTAGGAACGTGGAAGGGCCATGCTCCTCTGTTTCCATGTTCATTTTCAGGCCAGAAAGGTCAACATCCTCCTCACGCCGATCGGCACTTTCAGGGAGTCGATCGGTGCCGTCAGGACCGTTGCGCCGATCAGCGCCAGGTGTGCGCCAATCGGCGTAGGGCTTCTTTGCTCCCGCATGGTGCTCTGGATCTTCTGTTTGTTTTCCTGACCTTGTAGCTATTGCCTTCAATTGCTCTGTAGATTATGTATTGCCAGGAGTAGATCCTTTGTTGCCTTGAATGGCTTGCGATAACTGCCCCATCTGTTGCTCCGTAATCTTGGTATGCTTCAAAATTTGCTCATTGGAGCTCCCAATTTCTATCACCTTGTCATTAATTCCCTCAAGGACAAGATCAATCTCCTTGAATTTAGCTTGATTGTCTTTGTTGATCTTCTCTTGAGCTTGGAAGAACTCATGACATTGGAGACGAAGTGGGATAGAATTTTGCATGGATGAACTAGGAGAGAAAGAACACCTTTACTGCTGATATTGGGGCTTCCATCCACTATTCTTCATATATTATAGTATCTTCATCTCTTCGGGGCAATCTTTCTGCACATGGGCAAATTTCCCACACTCATCACAAGTGGAGCGTGATTCTGCTAGCTTGAGTGACTCTCCCGGTGGCTCTAACTCACGGATCTGTTGTCCCTCTGTCACCTCTGCCTCCCTCCTACCGAGACTAGGGTTTATAAGTATTTATAGAGGTTCTACCCATAGAGAACTCGGTTTCTAGCAAATAAGGCGGTTGCGCCGATTGGTGCAGGATTGCGTCGATCGGCGCAAGCCGTGTCTTCTCTGGTTTCTCCTCTAAGTCGGTTCTTCTGCTTTCCACAGCTGCCATGTGGGCCTTTTCCTTCGAGATAAAGTCTTGTACTGCAAGTCGAGATCTTGAAGTTCCATAAATCTTCTAGGTAAATATATTCAAGTGGCTTGCACAGATAAACTTCGATAAACATGTGGAATGGGCCTCGATCGCTTGTGTGGGCCAAAACACCCTTGCGCCGACCGGCTCATGGACTGCACCAATCGGTGCACTAGGCTTCTTCAGTGCTTTTCGTCGGTTCTGGATTCCTGTCCTCTCCAGCATCACTTTCATTGCCAATTTTACCTATTTCTGTAATAAAACTCCAAAACAACGCATATACAAATATATAGGTAATATCATAGGTAAATAGCCTAAATTAGTATAAATTACACTCTAATTAGGGTAATATTCACATATAAAAGGGGCACTTGGGGAGTGCTAACACAAGGCCAAGCCCATCAAAACTCCCATGCCAACAAATGGCCACCTCGACCTCAACAAAAAGGATAAGCCTGTTGATCAAAAGGTATACCACTCCATGATACGCTCTTTGCTTTATCTTTGTGCATCTAGGCCCAATATCATGCTTAGTGTATGTATGTGTGCATGTTTTCAAGCCTCTTCTATGGAGTGTCACATGGTGACCGTTAAGAGAATGTTGAGATATTTGGTTCACACACCCAACCAAGGACTTTGGTACCCCAAGGGTTCAAAGTTCAACCTATTAGGCTATTCGGATGCGAATTATGCCAGAGATAAGGTAGATAGAAAGAGCACCTCCAGGACATGCCAATTCTTGGGTAGGTCCTTAGTGTCATGGTCATCTAAGAAACAAAATTCCGTTGCACTTTCCACGGCCAAAGCGGAGTATGTTGCAGTGATAGTTGTTGTGCACAACTACTTTGGATGAGACAAACTCTAAGGGACTACGTTACAAGTTGAACCATGTTCCTCTCCTCTGTGACAATGAGAGTGCCATAAGCATGCTTATAACCCTATTGAGCATTCGCACACAAAGCATATAGATATCCGCCACCACTTTTTGAGAGATCATTTTATCAAGGGGGATATAGAAGTTAGTCATGTGCGAACTGAAGGTCAACTAGCCGACATATTCACCAAGCCCCTAGATGACAAGAGGTTTTGTTATCTTAGGAGTGAACTAAATATTCTTGATTCTAGCAATGTGATGTAGAGAATGTGCACATCTGAATGGTGATTGTTTTATCACTCAAAAAGTTATCATTTTATGTCAAAAATGTATTATTTGTGCTATTGATGTTGATTTTTGATCAATAGATCAAATCTTCACAAAATATGGTCATTGTTATGAATTGTTGATTGTTGGCTGACCATATGATGTCAAGACCCTTCCTTGTCCATCAAAAACTATTTTTAAATTTCTCTAATCTCTATTGGCTAGCTCTTATTTCCTCTGATCACTCTGCAGCCGGACAAATCCGATGGCCATCGGACAAGTCCGACGGCATCAGAAAAGTCCGATGGGCATCGGACATGTCTGATGGCTCTAGTTTTTGACCCTTTAACCCAGCCTGACTTACCCGTTCGGTCAAACCCTCCTCATTCACCTCTCTCACGTTCTCTATCCTCAAGAACACCCCCATTGGCGGCACCAAGGCCATATTGGAGGTCAAGAGGTCCTCCTCCATCGGAGAAGTCCGATCGCCCATCATTTTTACAAGGTTTAACCCTAATCCCCTCTCTCTTCCTTAGGGTTAGGGTTATTGTTCAATGTTAGTGTAAAATCCTTTTCCCTTGCACTTTTTATCCATGGAGAATGCTTCTAGCTAGTTGTAGATGGAGTAGAAAGAGTTTGGTTACTTGTGGTAGGTGGATTTGTGAAGGATCTAGGTTTTTGGAAAAACTACGAGTCATCGGATAAGTCCGACACATCGAACAAGTCCGATGATCATCGGACATGTCTGACGACCTGCAATTTCTTCAAAAACCTAAGTCCCTGACTGATTCCCCTCATCCTTATTCCCCTCTTTGACTTCCTCCTAACTTGTTTCTCACAACATCTTTCAGCATGTCTAACATGGAAGCTTCCCCCTGAGGGATAAGAGGACCAAAGCTAGTGATGATCGAAGCCAAAGCCAAGCCCTAAAGAGAAGGAAAGCTATTGCTAAGCGAGTCCGTCGCACCACCTTGAAAGAACCAGCTGAGAGGGAAGTGCCAGAAGAACCAGATGATCTCATTCGAGTCATGCATCCTCCAGCTGAGATGGAGAACTCCGGGCAAGACTGGGTGGACTATTTTCATGCCTCCATCAAGACATGCACCAAAGCTCACTTGATCAATTACTACTCCTCTGACAAAGAAGCACCCGAGTTTTGGTTTTGGGCTCATTTCCATGCCAACTAGTACCAGTCCATCTATCTTTGCATGAAGAATCCGGTTGTTGATATGAAGTGGCTTGATTGGGACCACATGAAGGGTAGGAAGCACCCGCTCTTGAATCAAGTCATGGCTGCTATTGAGTATCATGGGCTCAAAAAGGTTCTCACCTTCAACTACTCATGGAACAAGGAGATAATTGCACAATTCTATTCCACTGTGTATTTTGATGATGATGCAGAGACCATGACTTGGATGACAAATGGTGTCAAGTACTCTTGTACCTCCTCTAGGTTTGCCTCTCTCATCGGACTCAAGGCATCTCTTAAAGAGAAAGAGAGGGTGCACAAGGGGAACTATATGAATGCTGAGGACATGAGGTACATGTACACTGACCCGGACAACTGTGATCCACCTCTCTCAAATAGACTTCAGCCCATCTTCTCCATTTTGTTCCGGGTCATGAGGAGCACTCTAACACCCCGTGGGGGTAACTCTGACCACATCCCTGCCTTTCAGAGAGATATCTATCAGGAGATGTGGGACATCTCAATCTCCCCCAAGCGTGGCTGTGCTTATGCTCCATACATCATGTGCATGATTGAGAAAGTCTTGAAGCAGACTTTCAATAAGGATATGAAGCATTTGAGTCTCAACACTCAAATATCTTTAAACTAGACTCCCGACACCACATCTGGTCAGTACTTTGGTGCAGCTCAGCCACCCTCCTCTGCTCCATCCCCTCAGCCATCTAGGGCTGCTGCTAGGGGCACTGGATCCTCATGTGCACCTCCGCCACCTTGTGGGAATAGAAGTGGGATTATGAAGATGTTCAAATCTCTCTTGGGAATGTGTTGGAACATCAACCAAAGGTTGGATGTCATTGAGAGGAATTAGCACACTCTCTTTGATCACTTTGGTATTGAGCCTCCTCCTCCACATTCTCCCACGGCAGCACCCCCTCCTCCTACTTATGCTGATCCAACTAACACCTTCACTACGGAGGAGATGAACTACTTTGGCTACTATCCTCCGCCTCCTCAGTTTAGCACCGGAGCCGCCTCTAGTGGACAACATGTCCGCTTTGTTGCTAATGATGAAGAAAATGAGGAAGAAGAGCATCCCGCTGCATATGCTCTTCATGAGCGCAAGGGAAAGGCCCCGGTCATTGAAGAAGAAGAGGATGAGGAAGATGATGAAGATGAAGAGTATGATGAGGAGTAGAAGATTCTCCTTGCTCGTATTTTAGCTTTTCTCCTTTTTTGGTGTTTTGATGCCAGAGGGGGAGAAGTAATCTATCTTTCTATGTATTTCTTTAGTTTGTGAGTTGTGAGTGTGATGGACAAATTTTTGTTGCTTATGGATTGTAAAACTATTTGCTATTGGTACTTGTAATTCTCTATTTGTGATTTATGAGTTCGTGTGCTATTATTGTCTCCTGTGATGATGTATTGTTCGTTTTCACTTTCTAGATGCATTTGTGTGAAAATACTTGCATATACATTAGCTTTGTCTCTATTCATGATGCTTATTTATTTGCAAATTGATACTCATGCTTGCCTTGAGGGGGAGCTCTCATTTTCTTTCTCTCCAAAATATGTGCATTAATTGTTGTTGCTTATCTCTTTACTCATGCACACATTTAGGGGGAGCTCCTCATCTCTTTTTTTCACAAATTGGACATTATTGCAAACTTTTTATGAAATTTAGTTGTATTGTTATCAATCACCAAAAAGGGGGGGATTGAAGGTGCGTCTAGGCCCCTAATTTTATTTTCGTGATTGGCGTCAATACAATTAAGAACAGACTAATCTTTTAGTGAGCATGTGTGTAGATTATGTTCCAAAGTTTGGTGATTAAATGCATAGAAACAAAAAGGGAGAAAAGAAGATGGCAAAGTGCTTCAAAGATGAAATTCAAAATATGCTCAAGAATGAAGCTCATGGAGTTTTTATTTTAAATCTTGAGTATAGGAAAAGCCGTACTATTAAGAGGGACACAAAAGTGTGAAGCGATGATGAACCAAGTGCAAAAATCCTATTCCACAGCCAAATATTTTTTCCCAGTACAAAATTGTCGGACTTGTCTGACTCATCGGAGAAGTCCATCGGACTCTAGTGCCTCTGCCACCCAAGGTCGTCGGACTTGGCCGACGGTCATCGGACATGTCCGATGACAGAGGAAAGTTTGACGTGTCAGATTTTTCCATTGTATTCCAGTGTCTCTGCCACCTAGTTTTTGTCGGACTTGTTCGACGGCCGTCAGACTTGTCCGATGGACAAGATTTGTCCAAAGCATCGGGCAAGTCCTTCCGACTTCAGAAACCATGCCACATTGATTCATCAGACTTGTTTGATGATTATCGGACTTGTCCGATGCAGATCTGAGAAATACCCCTTCAAACAGCTCTTTTTCTTCATGGGTTGTAAATAGAACCCCATCTCGCCCTTTGGCCGGTTGGTCACTCATTCCACTCAAAAACACTCTCAAGCTCACCTTGCTCTCCCCAACTCTCCTCCCTTGCATCCAATCTTGATTTGTGAAGGGATTGAGAGAAGATTGGAGAGCTCCATCGACTCCAAGTTTCCATCCTCTTGAGCTCTTGGTTCATCCTCACCACTGACAACTCTTGTGTTTGTTACTCTTGGGGATTCATACCCTAGATGGTTAGAGGTGCCCATTGAGCTCCCAACTTGTGTGGTGATACCTCGGGAAGTTTGTATTGACCCCTCCTTTGTGGAGTTGCTTGTAAAACACCAAGTTTGATCTTTGTGATCACTTGGAGAGGTTTAGGGTTGAAAGAGACCCGGTTCTTTGTGGATCCCTTAACGGAGACGTAGGCATCTTTGTGAAGCTGAACTTTGGTGAAAAATCCCGTGTCTCATGTGTGCCTTATTATTTGTTCTTCATTTACTAGTTCTTGTTCTTAATCTTGCTAGTTTGGGTTTGCTTCGTATTTCTCAAATTATCTTGTGTAGGTTGCATGCTAGTTCTTCTCCTCATTTCAACAGCTTTCTCTAGCTTGTTATTACTTGTTCCTAGCTTGCCTTGCACTAGGTTAAAGTTTTAATAGCCCGATCTACTTTTCTATCTCATGCCGGACTTTTCTCACAATCGTTGGACAAGTTCGACACTGTGCATTTAACTTTTATTATTAAGTCATTTTTAGGGATAATTGCCTATTCACCCCCCCCCCCTCTAGGCACTTTCAGTCGGGAGTGTACATGGTGACTGGGAGAAGTTGCGGGATAAATTTTATCTTGCATTCTTCTCACAATCCCGTATTGTCTCCCTTCGTATGGAAATTCTCCGCTTCTGCCAGAATGAGAAGGAATCTATTGGAGCAGCTTGGGCCAGGGTCTCTTTGCTACTGCAATCTGGCCCAGACTTATCGATACCCAATGGAATGTTATTTCAAAACTTTTACTCGGGTGTATACAAGGAGTCTGCCCAATTCCTCGACATTGCCTCCGGAGGATCATTTGTGCATAAGACTACAACAGAAGGAAGAGCAATCCTGGACCGTATTTTTGAAAACTCATCCTTCTTAGAAAACCTTAGTGAGCCCCTCCAGGAAGAAGCTACGTCGAGCCACACGGACCCCTCAATAGCCAAATCCGAGTTCATACCTTGCCTATCCCCATATTTGACTTTTGAGCTGTCCCCTGAACCTCGAACACTGGAGAAAGAAGAAATTCAACTTCCAGAGTTCTCATTTGATTTGAGGAAGATCTTTTTAAAGACTTTGGGAACGCCTTGAATTATTGCTCCGAAAAGAACCCACTAGTTCCTGTCTGTCCTCCTCATTCTCGAGAGGATGGAAATCCAACCCATGAGGGTCCCTCAATAGCTAAATTTGAACCCATAGCTCGCGCATCTCTAAATTTTGTTGTTGACACCTCTCGGAAGGAAGAAGAAATTCTACCTTCAAGTTTGCCAGTCCAATTCGAGGAAAGCTTACTTGATGGTCGTAGAAAAACCTTGAATTATATCTAGCAAAACAAGCTTATGGTATCTGCTTTGCCTCCTGGTCCTTTCCAAGAAGCAATTCCAAAGGAGGCAATGAAGAAGCAGCGATTGAAGGAAGAAAAGTGCTATTTCAAAGCTATCCAAATGCATTGGCCTTCCACAAACATTCATTGTCTTATACAAGGAAATACCATAGAGGCCCTTCACGATCCCACCATAGGAGTTAATATCATCCCCAAATACATAGCATTACAGCTTGTGGATGATATACCTCTAGAGTCAATTGATTCTCTCTTCAAGGATTCCTTGGGAGTTTCCTACACATGTCGGGGGATCGCAAAGGCTATACCAATCGAGATAAGAAAAGTTGAGCTTCACCTAGACTTCCATGTCTTTCCTATCATCGATTTTGAACTCCTCCTTGGCTACCCACTAGAAAAACTCCACCTACTAGGTGCATCACAAGGAAGCCTTACTAAAAATGTTAGCGAGATTGCTTTCACCACCAAGACCTCTTGCTTAGAAAATCCGTTGGTGAGGCCTCATCTCGAGCATTCTCCGCTTGAGAAAGTGATGTTTGTTTCTCAACTTGCATCATTGAAGCTAGTTCTTTGTGAGGACGTGAAGCTTTTCACACGGCATGGAGACAATTTGGGAGAAACTCCAAATCCTATTGAAACCGAACCATCCCATTCCTTGCCTAAGCCATTTTTTCTCTTGCCCTCATTACACTATTCTCGATGGTGATCAAGGGTCAATAGTGACCCTTATTGATGGATTCCGTGAGAAGGAGAAACTTTGGACAATTGAATTTATTGAGCCATTGACTCCAGAAACAGGAGAATATTCAATAGATGAGCGTGAGAGCTTCTTTCTTGAAAACACACATGATGCTTGCTCATTTAACGAATCTCTAGAGTTAATCAACTTCTGTGCCACGCGCACCTAAGAGAACTGCAATTGCCTCAAGAGCCTCATTAGCAAAATATTTGTTAGGATGATTGTAGATGCTTTTGCTTACCATAAATATTGCAAGTCTCATAGATTGCACTTTGGCACTAACCTTGCAGCTAGAGCTTCAATTACACATCAAGAATTGGTGGTGGACTGGGAACTACATCGCCAATGATAGCTGCAATATGAAGTCCCCATGGTCAAGCTTGTGACCGTAAACAAAGCACTACCGAGAGATGGCCCGGATTATCATTTTCCTTTCCTTCAATAAAAGCAAGAAAATGTTTTTAGGGTATGTTTGCCTTCGGGTATTTTTGGTTGCTAACCATTTTAGGTTGAGGTTATAAAGAACGATGGTCACTCTAAGCCCGAAAACATGGGAGCTACATCAACTTGAACACCATGGTACTTTTGGCGATGGAACCCACTACAAGAAGGCTGCAACACAACACACTTGATTTTAGCATCTCATGATACAAAAATCCAAGTGTGGGGGAGTTCTATAACTATCTCGTAGCAAGTTCCATCCTTACCAATTTCATCTAGGTTTAGAGGTGTTGCTAGTTCTTGCTTCCATGCCTTGCTGGAAAAAATATATTGAAAGGCGCTTTATCTTATTTTCCCTTTTTATTTCCTTTCAATTCAATCTTATAGTGCGCCTAGAAAAGAAAGAAATAGTAATAAATAAAGTTGTGACTCTATTAGGCCCATAAAGCCAATAGAGTCCATTTTGCTTTTCACCCCTTTTTGTTTTTGTTTTTGTTTTTGTTTTTGTTCTTCTTCAAATAAGGCAGCCAGGTACAAGATCAAGTGTGGGGGAGGCCTTCAAGATTTTCAACGCACAAACAATACAAGGCCTCCTATCGACACGTTGCACATCATCGCTTAAGCCAACATGACATAGGACGAGGCGATCGGGCTCCAAGCGACGTCGACCAACCTACAAGGGCAGTCGATCTAGCCATGGTTCCTCTTGACCTCTACCTCTTCAGAGTGATGGTTTGCACACTCTATCCTTTCCTCCTAGTTTCCAAGTTAAATAAAACTTATCCTGAATTAATCAATAAATTTAACTTGAAAACTACATCAAATCTTGTGAACCCTCATCTTCGTGCTTCTCTTTGATTGACTTGCATGCTCTTTATTCCTAGTTCATTTCTTGCTACTTGTGAACTACATCTTCAGGAAAGCATGTCACCTAAGTAGTTGACTTATGAGATATGGTTTGATCAAAGAAATCTTGCTCTTATGCTTGTAGTGCTTGGGAATTTCTCTTTAAAAATAAAAATGAATGGCCCTCTCCTCAATGATGTGAATGTCCTACCAAAGCCATATGATAGTTATATTCAAAACCGTATGCATATGCTGCTTGTTGCTTCATTGAACTTTGTCAAATTCTTGTGACCCTAGTGAGATACTTGTTATGTTTTGTCGATCAAGAACATGTGCACATTCCCTTCATATGCTAACCTCTATATTTGAAGGTTGCATTTCCACGACCATCATCATCAATCCATCCACCAAGGGAAATACTCCATGATTATCGTGTTATGACTCTCTCTCAATTGTTCTATAGAAGGCATGGCTACAAAAAAAAACTTGCTCTCATCTTTGAGCAGGATGAGAAAAAAAAAGAAATAGCCAAGTCCAATACCATTTCAAAGAAATAGAGAGTCTACACATAAAGGAGTATTCATCCACCTCCATCATCCACCATCATCCATATGCTAATTCTTCTACACCGTAAGATAGCATCATTCATATTCATCCATCCACAAAATAAAGTGCTCCACCCTGCTTTGAGAAACCCCCTCCCCAATTATGCTTACAGAAAGAGACATGGGGTAAAGAAAAGAAGAAAAAAAAGAAAGAGGTATAGCCCATGTTCTCAAGTTGAAGAGAGGGAGCATTTCAAACGGAGTACCCATCATTACCTTCTCCATCCATCCAATCCATTTATGTGCACATGCTTGATCAAAATTCATAACTTGTTTTCTCGGTGGATTTGGTTTTTGACTTAGTAATATATGAGACACAAGTATGTTGTCTTTATTCCCCTACCCTGAGCTCCACATAAGCCATATTTAGAGGTAGGATGAAGAGAGGCAAAGTCAAATGCCTTGGTGAGGAACAACAGACATAGTGAGTGATCTGAGAGAATCATTTGAGGAGAATGGCCATGATTTGTTTTGGAAAATCTTGTAAAAACCCAAGATATACAGCAGAGGGAGTAAAGATGACTAGAGTCAACACCGTTCCATTCTTCAACCACCCAAGGGGATGTGATAGACACTTCAAAGTTCATGGGTGCAGGTATGATTTGGAATAATTTGCATGGTAGTCTTGTATCAAAAGAAGCTATGATTCACCTTAGTCTCTATTCCTTTACTCGAGGACGAGCAAAGGCTAAGTGTAGGGGTGTTGTTGACAGTCCTTAAATGCTAAATCCGGAACCAGCCAATAGGATCATATACGGCTAAAATCAGCCACCCGGCTGGTTAACCAGAGTCATTTTTAGGCTGAAATCAGGAACCAGTCGACATGGTCATATACGGCTGAAATCAGCCACCCGGCTAGTTAATCGGAATCATTTTTCAGGCTGACCATCCAACCCGGCCGATTCTGCAAAACACTCTACCATGATGCTGTTTTCTCCTCTGGGACCAAAAGTGGTTAAATATGGCTAAGGAAAGAAGACCAAGAATTGCCCTAACCGGGAGAAGTCAAGGGGCGACCCGGAGGGGGTTGGCACCCGGCTAAGGCCGCCGCCTGGCCAACCATGCCGCCCAACCTAGGATGCCACCCGGCCGGGCCTGTTGTCGGGCCAGGGATGCCACCCAGGGGTTGCCAACCCACTAGGCCCAAGACGCCTATCGGTCCCAAAATGAAGGAGTCGGTGGGAACCAACCAAACAACTGACTTCGGGATCAAATCTAAGCCATCCAAGAGAAGTCAGTCACGAACCGACACAATCCAAGGGCCGCCCGGCCTGGGCTGCTGCCTGGCACACGTGGCCGCCCTGCATGGCCCGCTGCCCGGCAGACCAACTTTTGCATGCTGACTCCTCTTCACCTACAAGTACCCCCCCCCCCCCCCTGCCCATTGCCACCTAGAAATAGAGGGGAATTCGGCATAAACGACACAACACACAAGAAGAGTTTAGAGCTCCACTTCAAAAGGCTTTAGCACTGCCAAAGTTCTTAGAAAATAGGGAGAGAGTGAGGGAGAATTCGGGGAAGCGCTGGGCTTATCGGCGATCTTCCCCACGCTTGTACCTCGGCGGATGCTTTCCTTTTTCAAGTAAGTGTTCATGATTTCTCGTGGGTATTTAAGTTTCCTATTTAAGTAAGTTCTTTTCTTTATTTCTTACGGGATCATCGCTCTATTTAGTTAGAGTACTTAGTCTTCTATAAGCGTGGTACTGAGACTTTGATAGTAATTGATAGTTTAGACGTGGTGTCTAGGCTAGAGGTTTCCTTTGTTTGTTGTGTGCCCCATGGTTTGTAGAGGTAGTCGGTAGGTGGTGACACCCCTATCCAGCCTTAGTAATCCTCCATGTTCGGGCACATCGTAGAGCTATTGGCCGGAGTCGCCTGTGGATGCAAGGGTAAGCCGGTGCCCAGAGTAAGTAATTATAGACTGAACCTATCTTATTTTAGGATCCTTGAACATAGGAATCCTCTCTACCCTTTGCCTACCATATTCTTGTTGTCTTTGGATGAACTAGCTTAGAAGATTAGTACACACACGTTCCTTGTGATTTGATAACCTAGAATACTCCTGGTGAAGTGCTACATTGGTATCCGTGCGCTTGCGGATTTATCTATAATCGTAAGACATACCAACAGTCTTCTCTATAGATTTAAATCAAACCCTAGTTAGAGTGAAAGAGGTACTCTCTAGAGCGTATCCCCAAAAGGATATTGGAAGATCACTTTGGCTCATCATAGACCTAACCATGTCCAACTAGGTTCAATTCCTCTGTTCGGATACACCATTTAATTGAGGTGTTCCGGGTGGCATACATTATGGAATAATTCCACATTGTTTTAGATGAGGACAAAACTTATGGCTCAAATACTCATCTCCAAGATCAGATCATAGAGCTTTAATTGTTTTGCCTGATTGATTTGTACTTGATTTTGAAATTCTTTGAACTTTTCAAATCATTCAGACATATGCTTCATTAAGTACATATAACTATATCTACTATAGTCATTAGTAAAAGTAATTAAGTCTTGAAAACCACCTCTAGCCATACGGCTCATCATCCCACATACATCTATCTGTACAAGGGCCAATAAGTCATTTGCCCTCTCACTATGTTCTGTGAACGGTGATTAAGTCATCTTGCCAAGTAAATAGGACTTGCATGTCTCAAATGATTCAAAATCAAATGAATGTAAAGGCCATCTTTACGGACCTTCTCCATGCATCTCTCATTTATATGGCCTAAACATCAATGCCAAGTGTAAGTGGGATTCAAATCATGAGGACAAAACCTCTTCACATCAATGTTATAAATCGGCTTATTCTCCAAATCAAGACAATATAGTCCATTCACCAATCGACAATTAGCATAGAGAATATCATTAAAATAAATGGAGAAACATTTGTTCCTTATTTTAACCTCATAAACATCAACTTCCATTAAACATGAGGAGGATATAATGTTTTTGCCCAAGGTAGGAATGTAATAACAAATATTTCATTCTATAACTAATCATGAAGGTAATAATGAAAGTGGATATGTCTCGACGACCACCTTCAGCTAGCCTACACGCAAACAAGGCCTTTGAGATGGTATACCTCTCAGTCCTTGCTTGGTTCTTAAACATGCCACAAAGCCCAACAATCCTATTGTGAGCATCAGTGTTCTCAAATTGCTTCTGAAGCTCAGAGGACATGGTAGCAAGCAGGAGAAAACCAACATCAAGTACATCATTTGTATGCTTATCATACTCCCTCCATTGGGCAACATTAGCATTTTCTGGCTTGTCATCAAGATAAAGAAGCTCTAGAGCGTAGTCCTTTTTCTCTTGCTTGAGAATAATTCTCGAGTTGTGATACCAATCCATAAACTTTGTTCCATTAAGTTTTTCTTTCTCAAGAATCAGATGCAAATTAAAACTAGAAGCATTATTAGCGGGTGGTATGGTCTACAACAGAAACATATGCAAGTACAAGAACTATGTAAATGTAAAACTTCTATTAGACAATTTAAAAGAGTTTCTTCAATATATGCTTGGAATCGTTCCCCTCAACATATTGTGGTGCAAGATCCATACAGTGGCTTTGGCATCACTGCTAGAAATCTGATATCCTAGGCAAGCAACACTTGCTAATCACATCATATGTGACTCTTATTTGTTGGGAAGCATCATATGCCACGACACCCAACACAATACCCCAAAGCCCAAAACCGTTTTGATAGCTTTGTCAAGCAAACCAATACTATGCTTGTGAATGTTTGACATTCACTCTACTTGATAAGATAGTTGGGGAACTCTATATTGGTAGACCTACTACACAACAATCAAAATTATAATAGGTGTAGCTATTGAAAGGGCATCAATTTTAATCTTAATTTGTTCTGAGGGAACCTATGCTAGCATGATCATTATATTCAGCTTATAATACATGAAAGAATAGGATGACAGGAACATCATCATAGTCAATCATATTAACTATGAAATAGTATGGCCCTTTCCCATGACGATCTCCATATCCATTGTTATAGGCGTCCTCCAGTCCACATGTCCATCATGCTCCAAATTCGGCCTCCATGAACAAATACTAAGCTACTACATCTAATAGCTAGTAATAAATTACATCAAGTTATCAAGTATCACAAGTCAACACACAGGTCATTGTACAATAATATGACAGCCTCAACATAGTTGTTTCAAACATCACTCACGGACCATGGAAACAATAAACATGCATCAAATACACATCTTGGGCCATACCATTCATAACATTCTCTAATAAACAAGTTAGGCGAGAACGGATAATATCGTGTGAATCAAATAGGATATAACCATCTAGGCACAAATCTATATGGCGGTCCTATCTATGAAATGACAATGAGAATGTCATCAGACAGATCATATCCAGCCGATTTTGGTTCATTCACAATGACTCATATTTTCATTAGGTTTCTATGAGTAGATCATGACACATAGTCCTGATATCGTCGGTTCTATCTATTGGCGCATGCGGTTAGTCCCGATGGTGATTAGAGCCGGTAGGGACATATTGCATGCCCATGGAGAAAGAGCATGAACATTTCAATGACGCATGTAACACTATCATCTCATAACCTCGTGAGACCCTTCTAATGACTGATTGATCTAATCAAGCTATACATAAACATGCAACATATCATATCTACTACACCAACATATCTACTATGTGCAGATGATCTAGATCTACAACTACACAAGGTCGGCTCTGATACTACTATTTGGGAATGGGTAGGCTACGACAGCTATAAACAATTTCTACCATTCAACTTGAAAACCTTGCAAGCGCGGATCATGGATTAATACTACTAGATGCGTAGGCGGAGCGGAAGAGAGGTTAGAGAACCAAGTTCTAATGTGGTCATGCGTGGATGTAGTTATTCACAACAATCATCTCCTCCTCGTCCAGCCGAAGCATCACAACTGCAGTGCCTCCTCGTCAAGGCCGTGTCTAGTGTGCTAGCACCAGTGGCGCGACTTAGGGTTCATGGAGAGAGAGAGAGAGAGAGAGAGAGAGAGAGAGAGAGAGAGAGAGAGAGAGCTGGAGACGGCAACTAGGGTTTTGGACTAAATAATCACCTGTGCCTTAAGTCCCTCCTCCACTTATATAGACCTTGCTAATGGGCCTCGATGAGTCAGTCTATTAGTTGGCTAATCCCTCATGAATCAATATCCGTATAACCCTCACATACGAATCAAATCCATATTGTCTCATGGGCATATATCCAATAGGTCTTTCCTGTGCCGAGCCTATTTTTAAGCCTCTGTCACTATTGGAATCATTTAATTAAATTGGCTTTTCTTGACACTACAAATTTGGCAGCTCTCTGGCAGTATATACTCTTGCTAAATTGTGTTAACTCTATTTCAGCATTTTGCAGGATCAAAATGTCCCACTTGGTATAAAAAATTAATCATGTGTAAAATATTTCAATGATTTATTCCGTGGAATGCGGTCGAGACAAATCAAAATGTGATTGTGTTGGCAATGGAATTTTGATCAGGGCTTAGTCAGCAGTGACATGGAGTCAGAATCGGCTAAGTCGAGGGAGTCAAATGGTCGAGGCTTGTAAAGCAGACCCATTAGGGTTTGTTTATTATTTTTATTATAGATGGATCCGATTTAGGAATAATATCTAGTCTGTTTGATTACAAAGTTGAAGGGTCTTGGTCGACTCGAGTTCGGACCCATGGACGGGATCATAAATATGTAATAGGGTTTATATAAAAAAAATAACACATGTTCAATATAATTTGGTGCATCGCCACCCTTTTCCTTTTCTACGAATTCTCGTCTCGAGCAGGTTGCATCAGCTCCGATCTTGACAAGAGTCTTGGATTCATCACTCTCGGTAATATCATTGACTTTGACTAGTACTTACTAATTAATTTGATATTCTAGTTCTAGTCTTTGTGATTGCTAGTTATCTGATAATTAGATCTATTTCAAATTTATTTTATCGACTTGTACTGTAATGCTATCTCGGTTTAGTCTGATCTATTGGGGTCATTAGTAGATTTTATAGATTTGATCTAGATCTATTATTCAAGTCACTTTATTGATTTTACCTGTAATTAGGTTAAATCTAGTTCTATTAGCTTTGTCAAAAGTACTGTCTCGATTAAGTTTGATTTACTTGGACAAGTAAGGTTGTATCGACTTTCAATCTCTTATTGAGTCAATATAACTAGGTTTGATCTGGTTATAGGCACAATCGATATAGTTTATCATGGTAAGATCGACTTTCTTGTGCTTTAATCGATTATTTGTTTTGTTCAATAGTTTATTGAACCCTTGTTTAGGTGATATTAGATCTGTTTTAATTAAGGCATATTTGTAATACTAGTTATTAGATATATCGACTTCACCCAATCGACTGAACATTCAGATCTGTTTTGCTAAAGACTATTTGCAATATCAGCTATCAGATCTATCATCTTTGTCTTATCGGCTTAGTGTCTATCGACACTGATTTTTGAAGTATTTATGTTTTTTATTAAATCTTACCAATAATATGATACAATTAGCCGAGTAGAATTATTTCATTTGTTACATCTAATAACCATCATCTGGTTTTCACTTAGCGTGACTATGAGCTTTTCATCGGCCCGTCTGGGACCAATGTCCCAAGGAATTTGACTATTTGCTTTCTTTGTCAGTTGCTGGGAAGATTGATTGTCACGCCCCAGTTTTGCATTGAACCTGGTCTAGAATTAAGCAGATCTCATAGATGGCGCATGTACGATTTTTTAAGTCAACAGTCTGTTTATCAAAAGCAACTATATATTCACTTTAATTACTATCAGTTGCATTATAGCAAATACGCATAACATCCCAACCCATGAGCATTATCAGTAAGAGAAGGACCAACATATAAGTCTAGTTTGTCCACCACCACCAATATTAGGTTAGCCTTTTATACGAAACAAGGACAAAAACATAAATAGGTTGATGAGTATATGAGATGCACTCAAAATACGAGTCAGGCTCAGTCGAGTGTAGACACTAGTGTGTTACAAGACACGACCTTGTTCTGCGCAGCAGTAATGGAGCTTGAATCACCATTTGTTGATAGATCACATCATGTGGTCCATATGATTGTGCCACTGCTAGTACAAGTGGGCAGAACACTGGCTACTAGCAACAGTCCTGTTCTCATCAACGATCAAACCATTTGACTTGACCCAACGCGTTGGTGCCGCGTCTTCCCCATCCCTGAACAGGCCATTATACTCATATCCTCTCTTGCCTCCAAATATCAGAGTAGCTAGTGCGCTCAACATTCAGTCTCTTCTCCACGCCATGCCTCCGCTCTACTACTTATTGCTGCTGGGGCTTCTTCTCCACGCCCCATCATCTTCCACCGCAAATGATACTCTCATGACAGGCCAGGTACTGGCCGCTGGCGACAAGCTTATCTCAAGGAATGGCAAGTTTGCACTCGGTTTCTTCCAGCCAAGAATCAGTAAGTCTCAAATAAACACTACATCCTTGCTGGCCATAAACACTACTTCCTCCAACTGGTACCTTGGCATCTGGTTCAATGAGCTTCCAGTTTGTACTCCTGTATGGTTTGCTAATAGGGAGCATCCGATCGCTGACAATTACATCAAGCTTGTACAGCTAAAAATTTCAGGAGATGGAGGCCTTGTTGTCTCTCTAAGTAGTGTGGATGAACGCGTCATATGGTCGTCCGTTGGCCAGATCAATAGGACAGATACCAGGAGTATAAATACTAGTGCTGTCTTGTTGGAAAGTGGAAACCTTGCCCTGGTAGAAAATCATTCTAATGCAACGATTTGGCAGAGCTTCGATGATCCCACAGATATTGTTCTTCCAGGCGCTAAGTTTGGCTGGAACAAGGTCACTGGGTTGATTCGTCGGTACATCTCAAAAAAAAGTTTGATTGATCCAGGTCTGGGTCCATACGTCATTCAACTAGACAACAACGGGTTGGTCCTCAAGCGCCTCGATCCGTCGGTAGTGTATTTCTATTGGTCATCCCAAAAGCAGGTTCTACAACTCATACCCTTAATCAACATGATACTGAACATGGATCCAAGGACTACCGGTTTGCTCAAGCCCATTTATGTTAATAACACGGAAGAGGAGTACTATGCATATGATATGTCGGATAATTCCTCTTCCGCATTCATGTCGTTAGACATTTCTGGTCAAATCATGATAAATGTCTGGTCGAAAGCTGCCCGGTCTTGGCAAAGTGTATTTGCCAACCCACTTGATCCTTGCACGCCATATGCTACCTGTGGACCTTTTGCTATATGCAGAGGTAATTCAAGTCCATTCTGTGACTGCATGGAGGGCTTCACTCAGAAGTCACCTAAGGATTGGTTGTTTGGGGATCGAACAGGAGGATGTGCCAGAAATACTCCGTTAGGATGCACTAGCAAGAAAAACATAAAAAATTCAACAGATGTGTTTCATTCCGTAGCTCGTGTTACATTGCCATATGCCCCCCAACGCATAGACGATGCTACCACTCAGAGCAAATGTGCAGAATTTTGTTCCGGTTCCTGTTCCTGCACTGCTTATTCATATAACAGTAGTGGATGCTCTGTATGGCATGGAGAATTGCTTAGTGTCAATATGAATGATGGCATCGAAGTCAATGCTGAAAATGTCCTTTACATTCGCCTTGCCGCCAATGATTTATCACTGTTAAGGAAAAACAACAAGAAACTAAGTAATGCCATTGTTGCATCTATAAGCATTACAAGTTTTATGTTACTAATGCTCCTGGTATTCATAATGATTTGGAGGAAAAAAATCAAGTGCTGTGGTGCAGCATTACACGACACTCGAGGCAGTACTGGAATTATAGCTTTCCGGTACTCTGATCTGTGCCATGCTACTAAAAATTTCTCAGAACAGTTGGGGGCAGGTGGTTTTGGTACTGTGTTCAAGGGAGTATTGAGTGGCTTGACTACAATTGCAGTAAAAAGGCTTGATGGAGCCCGTCAAGGGGATAAGCAATTTAGGGCTGAGGTGAGCTCACTTGGATTGATCCAACACATCAACCTAGTGAAATTGATTGGTTTCTGCTGTGAAGGTGATAAGAGACTACTTGTGTACGAACACATGATAAACGGGTCTCTTGATGCTCATCTATTCGGAAGCAGCTCTGTCAGCCTAAGTTGGGACACTAGGTATCAGATAGCCATAGGAGTGGCTAGAGGATTGAACTATTTGCACCAGAGTTGCCACAAATGCATCATACATTGTGATATTAAGCCAGAAAACATACTTCTTGATTCATCATTTGTTCCTAGAATTGCAGATTTTGGAATGGCAGCTGTTGTAGGAAGGGATTTTAGCCGAGTGCTAACAACATTCAGAGGAACGGTAGGTTATCTAGCCCCAGAGTGGCTTAGTGGAGTTGCTGTTACACCAAAAGTTGATGTATATAGCTTTGGTATGGTTTTGCTAGAAATCATATCAGGAAGGAGGAATTCACCTGAAGTAGACACTGACAGTGGTAGAAATTGTCATGTCGAATATTTCCCTATTGAAGCCATAAGGAAGATTAACGAGGGAAATGTGCAAACTTTGATGGATCCACAATTGCTTGGTAACTACAGTTTGGAACAGGCTCAGAGGGTTTGCAAAGTTTCATGTTGGTGCATCCAAGATAATGAGTTTGATCGGCCGATTATGGGTGAAGTGGTCCAAATACTTGAGGGTGTACAAGAGGTTGCCATGCCCCCGATGCCAAGACTACTTGCTACTATAATGAAATCCACTAATGCGCCTTCAGTATAACAATGCATACAACACTAACCAGATAGGTGCCGGAGAGGTTTTAAGGAACACTCTGAAAATCTCATTCGAGTCCTCCGTTCGAAAGTAATGCTCATCATATCTCGAGCACTACTTCGTACTCCTAGTATTCATAAGTAATATTATAACGCTGAGAGCAATGTAAGAGAAATAAGAAAAATTAACGGACTCTGAGCATATAAAGGTTGAATAATCCTCCCCTGTATTTACTTTTTCTACAGAGCATTACTACTTTTTTACAATAATCCTATATTTACTGTGAAGGAGCATTGGTTTCTTCACATGCATTACTCTGGTTTCTGTGCACCCTCCACGTTCACAGATTATACCAGCCTTCATACAAAAGGGCTGGTTGTCAGTTGATAATACGATGTGTGGCTAATTTTCAAATGGTTAAGCTAACGCACATATATGACGTTCATTATTCTGCCTTATTATAAATCGAACAGGAGTAGCGGTCTGGGTGACTACCGCGCGGCATGACCGTTTCCAGCTGTTGTGCTGCGAGCCTGCGAGCTTGTCTTAGAGCAAGTACTATGAGCCCATGTCAGCAGGCGAAATAGCAGGACACATCAGCATGATCTGACATGAAAGAGAGAGAAAACAGGAGAGAGAGAAGTGAACGATTCATTCATGAAGCGCTAGCAACAAACGGGCGAAATACTTTTCTTTGGTAGCTGGCGTGTGGTGCCCTCTTCAATTCTTCCAGGTCGCATCTGACATTAAAAAATCGTGGGTCCGCCACCACCGCTCAGCAGCTCGGCTGAGCTGGAATCTGTGAGACGCCGGCAGCGGGTGTCTCTATTAGCCATGCTTTTACCGCAAGCAGATACGACGTGCATGCGTGCGCTGACGTGTCCGTCGTACTCATGGTCTATAGACTGTAAGGGTGTCCACAAAGAGACACTGTACAGTAGCTTTACGGTGTTATTTGGTACTGTATGTTCTATAAAATTGGACAATATGTATAGTTAGCTATCACAGAGGCTTCTGTCATCGATGATGTATAGTCGAGTAAGTGGGATACACATCATCCTTTCCTCCTCCGCACAGCCAGGACGCAAGCACAGATAACTAATAAAGAAATAGAGAAAAAATATCCTTAGACAGTGGACAAACGATGGACCACGGAGGACTGTATTTTGTGTTCGTGTTTGAGTCTGACACTAGCAACTTCACAAATAAACCGATGGAGCTGCTCTAATACCAGCCGCGAGCTCGACGTACGATGGCATCTACTACTACAAAACTAATTTTGACTTTCGGCTAAAAAGACATACAGTGACCGGTAAAAAATTGAATTTTTCTTTTTTGCAAAAAAGAGCTTTTGGTAGTAGTGGGTAACTAAAATGGTCCGCCACTAAAATGATCTTTATTTTTATTAACATACCTCTTGGGTCTGAGAATTTATAGTGATGGGTCTAAACAACAGTGCACTACTACTCCACTTTGATCTTTTATCACTATAAATGATTTTTGTAGTATTGTTCCTCCAATGTACCCAATATCTAGTGCAATCTATTTTTCCACAATAAATGTAATGTACTGAAGCATCTTGAAATATCTTTTTTTTTTAATCCTGCATCTTGAAAAGTTTAGGGAGCAGGAAGAAAGAACATGCTGATTGTGACACCCCTGGCGTCAATATTTCCAGCACAACACTCTAGGTCAACCTCACATGTGTATGAGCCCAAATTAAATAGAATTGTGATGCATTTGAATTAGTTAAAACTGAAATTTAATCAAATTTGAATAATATTTGAAGTACAAGTCCAAATTTTGAACATAAATTATACCCGTCAAAATTATATGTTGTACAAAACTGGTGAAATAGAATTTTTAGGAATTTATCAGAATTTTATTGCTTTATTTAATGCCCTAAATAAATGCTCAAAGTCCAAAAACAGTCACATTTTAAGAAATTCTCATTTAACTCCCAACTTGATCCAATGATTAAAATTAATTTTGTAATTTTCTACACATCTTGGAGTCTACCCATATTTTTGGTTTCCCTAGATCACCTCCAAATTTATCGGTACGAAAGTCACAAACTTGTGCAGTTAACAATTTGGGAAAAGAATAAGACCTCGTGGGCCCCATCTGTCGGTGACTCCAAACAAACACGCCTCGCCAGCCCAATCTGCCCCGTTCGACGCATGCCGCGTGGCCGCCGTCGTACGGGCAGCAGTCTCTCCCGCGGATCGACGACCCCACCGGAGTTTGGATAAGCCGTTTTGTCCCTCCTGGTCCGAACACCGCTCTCATTTTTCCCCTCTGCCGCTCAAGCCACCATGGCCGCTCGGAGCTGAACTCTGCCATCCTGCTGTGTCACCGCGACTCGACCTCGCCATTTTGCTCTGGGCCTCTGCTGCTGGGCAAAATAGAAGCCAGCCCGTGATGGATTTTTTATTTTTTCCTGTTATTACTCAAATCTAGAAAATTGGCAAGAAATTAAAAATGCATAGTAAAATAATTACTATGAATTTTGGAGCAAAGTAAATTTTGTTGGCCTTGCCTAGACTTGTACTATTGTAGAAAAATAACAAACCCACATGCATGTTGGTATTTGTATCAGAACTAAATTAATTAGCTAAACCACTAATAAATTCATATGTAATTTTTGGTAGGTAGTAAATTCATGACACTTGGTGAATAATCATATTTTGACATATTGGACCTCCCTATAAAAGCACAAATCCTTGATTACTGTATATTTCTCATAATTATTTAATTGACCTTGTAGTTGTTTTAACTATTTATAATTATTGACTCAATGCATGCCAATGAAACTTAGAAAATAATTCACCTCTGATATGATATACTTATAGTAAATTGGGCACAGGCATATCTATTCTAGAGTGATACAAAAATAATTAATTGTCTTATACTCTTAATATTTCAATTAGCTATATAGTTATAATTTAAGCCTTTTGTCATATGTATCTATTTCTTGCACAGCAAACCTCCTACACACTGGAAGTATTGTTTGTTCGCTCTTTTTCCCACTGCTCGTGTGCCATGCACGCCACACCTATAGTTAATTGCCCAACTTAATTATCTCTTAAATTTAATGTTTCAATTAAACACATAATTGCACTTTTAGCATTATTCTATATGTAGGTATTGTTTGCATAGCAACATACTTAATGAACTAAAAACATTGTTTGGTCAATAACCCCTGTCAAGCACCATGCACTCACCTTATACCTCTATTTTGTACGTTATATTTACTGAACCAATCAACACACCCTGGACTCATCATACCTGCTAGCCTTATTTAATTAGACTACCATGAATCTTCTCTCATGCACAACATTGCATTTGCATCATATAGATAACAAGGTCGTGCAGGAAGCAGAAGATGAAGGAAATGATCCCGCTAACCTGGGACAGGATCAAGGCAAGCCCCTGTGCATCCCACCAGTTTTACTGTTTTATTTTATCGCTATATAGTGTGTATAGGCTTGTTTGTGAATTAAGTTTATAGGAGTTATTTTGAAACCCTAGAATTGCAGTAGGTTCCCTTTACCCAGTAATTAGCCTCAGAACGGTAGTCGCTCTGCTTAATCGAGGATGACTATTCATTGAGTGGTATAGAGACCACTCATAGACCAGTACACATTATCACTGTGGAATGATATCGGCTGAAGGAAAGTTTGGATGGGATAACAATAAAGACCGGATGGTCAACTAAGTGGAAAGGGAATGACAGCTTGTCTTCAAGGAGGTAGCCCCGTCCGTATCACCTAAGGCTACACGACGTGTCTGGCCCATGGGATCAAGTTTGAAGGTACTGTTTGCATGCTAGAGTTATGGGCCTAGTAAACTGATGTAGCTATGACTACTGCCTGGTCGGAAGATAGCCTTCTCCCTTCTTTGGTGGAACTGGGGATGAGAGGAGGGAGCAATCTACCCACAGATGGTGGCACGGGGCACATCGCGTTGGGGGACCCTTCTTGGGGGAGTCTGGACCCGGATGACCTTGCGGTACCGTAGTGAAAGGTTGCTTCATGTGGCTTCTATGAAGCGTGTATGGATCGTGCAAGCAGGTTTCTCCTGCAGGATGTAAATTGATTTATGTCGCTGCCCCTCATAGTAACGAGTACCACTTGATAATTCCGCCGGAATGTTGATGGAAGCCATTAATATGATGAGTGGGTTCAATATTGCTATATGGAATTATTATTAATTGTATTGCAACTATGATTGTTGTAGCTATAGTGCATACTAAATTTATTATTTCACATATCAACTTAACTTGCTGCTAAAACTTGAAAATATAGGATCCACTCTTAGGTTGGCTTTTTAGCAACATAAACCCTACCCTTAGCCTGTGCATGTCTAGGAGTCGGTTGTAGATGGCCATTTTGACGGGTCAGTCTTACTGAGTATTAGTTGCTCAGGGCGTAGCTCTATGTGGTTTTTAGATGATCAGGGTGGAGAATGTCACTGCAGTGGGAGGTTCCATTGGGAAGGCCAGCGTTCTGACTGCTAAAATATTGAGTGAGAGCCTTGCACCAATAATGATGAGGAGTAGGCTTGTGTGCGCTGGCATGGTGTCAAGGGCATGACACTGATCAAGGCCAGCTACTACTATCGTGTATCGTCATGAAAGGGCGATTGTATCTTACTTATTCTATCAGACCATTTATTCACTATCAAATTATTCTACTTTCATACATTTTAAAACTCTGGTTTGTAATTAAAATTTAGATTTATGTAAAAACTTTATACTCTATCTATGTTCTTGTTGTAACTATATTATTCTGTCATGTATTATACTATTGGGCGTCACAACGCGTGTCATCATCCGAGAAAGATCCTGGAACAAAATCGTCTCCGTGGTAAGTTTGTTCTATTACACTGATGTGCATTATATAATCACTCCCCGTTTCACAAAAGGATGCTCCAAACGGGACCTTAGCTCGTTGTTGAGTCGCACCAGCAGCAACGTATGGAAACTGATGGTTGGACAATTAACACTGGAATAGACCGTGACACCAACCAACACACACATGTGGCACCACCGTGTTTGATACGGAGTAGAGGCGTTTACTCAAAATGGTCATGTGGGAATTCAAATTAGTAGTAAAATTAGGAAGAATTTTCAAATAAAAAGAGGATTGAGACAAGGAGATCCTTTGTCACCTAATTTGTTCAATATAGTTGTAGACATGCTTGCCATTTTAATAAACACAGCAAACATGGATGGTCAAATATCAGAAGTTGTGTCCCACTATAACGATACCATAGGGGGAAGATCAAGGATGAACGAGATCTAGAGGTAAACGGAGGGGAGAATCAAGGGAAGGGATAAGATTTATGGTTCTTCATATCGATCCCTAACCCTCCAACCACCCGGTGAGATTTATATGCCCAATTCAACATCATCTAGAGTCTCTTACAGCTTGGATCGGGGACCCCTTACATGGGCCTCTGGCCCAACACGCCCACACAACACAACTCGTGGCCCACCAGGCCTAGGCGCCCTTGCCCAAGGAGGATACTGTGACACTCCCCCCTCCTTAAGTTGCAGCTTGACCCCAAGTTGTTGTAGATGAATAGACACGCCTGAGGACCGACAATGACTCCCATGTCACAAGTGACACTGGCAATCCACTCCAACGAACCAGAATGTGCTCTGAAGTAGAAGACCCTTTCTAGACTAGCTGCTGGCACAAGAGAATAATGGTCAAGAAAGATAATTGTTGTGATGTCAGCTGTTACTTGTGTCTGAGATGGAACGTGTTTTTCCATCTAGGAGACATGGATGACATCATGTATCTGAGCATGAGCCAGTAATTCACGCTTGTAAGCCACCTTGCCAATGCGCTGCGAAATCTTCTATGGGCCAAAGAAACGAAATGCTAGCTTTTGACGACTGCGAGGTGCCACAGATGTTTGGACATACGCCTGAACCTTCTAAGAACACCATGTCACCTTCCTAAAACTCCTGCTCCGAACAGTGCTTGTCTCCCTATGTCTTCATTCGTTGTTGCACATGCTCGAGTTGCTGTTGTTGCAGCGCATACCATTCTTGATGTTCTGCTTACCAGTTCTTCAAATCCGGGTGGACTGTCAGATTGGTAACTGAGATCCCAAAATGCTTTGGTGGGTGCCCATACATGTCACACCCGGTTTTAAGGTCAAAACCGAATGCAGTTGTATACGTGCCCAGGATCAAGTTTTCACACATACAGAACAAAAACAAAAGCGAAGTAAACACTAAAACCAATGTCATTATTATTATCTAGAATCATTATTACATAGTATGGATCACATCAGGAAAATAAAATAAATAGCGGAAGAGTATAATGCCATATGCAGTCAACGGGGGTTGCACTCCTAGTCGAAATAGTCCTCGTTGGTGTAGTCCATCTCACCATCGTCTTCTGAGCAGCGGTAATATAACAGCAGCAAGACATGGAAAACTAAAATGCGTGAGTACATAAAGTACTTAGCAAGTGGGGGAAAATAATGACATGCAGGCTAAACAAGAATAGACTTAACATGGATTTACTGCACTACGCATCCTATGACTCTAATTATACAAGCATCCTATTTACTAGGTGAAAAGTAACCCTAACAGGTTAACCATCTGCCCAACACTATCGGTTGCCCACCGATAGTAAATCTATGAGTTACCCACCCATAACATAACACTACCGGTTACCCACCTGCAGTACCACCCAAATCTGGTTACCCACCAGATCCACCCAACCACCCATCTAATCGTGTGAGGATCCAGGCCACTCTTGACCATGAGCACGGCTGTTACAATAGTATAGTTTTACACTCTCTAGAGGTTGCACAACTTTATTCACAGGTTGGTGATTTCATCACTATTTAGTGACTAAAGTCTTCCTGTTGCCAACACACTACCATAGGTGTGAAGCCAAGAGATCACCACATGGTCTTTCAAAGCGCTCCCCAGCTTGCAAAACATCCACGCTAAGGTTTCACCGTCGTGGGATTAACCATCCCTACAGAAGCCCCCTCTGACACCATGGCTAGAAGTAACCCTTCATCACCTGAGGCCGATAGTAACCCTCTCGTCCTCCTTCCTTGAATACCCTCAAAACTGGGAAGACATCTAATACTAAACCACGCCTACCCATATCAGTCCTGTGCTTTGCGTTGTTTTTCTGGGTGGCCACTCTACAAAATTTTTTTTATCACGACAAGCAGGTACTACCGCAAACCAAACAGTACATTACCCGTACCTATGCATACCCGAACCATCATCAATATCCTCCTCCTTGGGTCATCTGAATTACTCAAATGATAATTAGGTTCAAGTGAATATTAGTCAAGTTTATTATTATTCATTTTTATACCCCTAAAGTATTGCACTAGCATGACGTACCCAAACTTAACCAACAAGTCCCAAACCAGGCGACAAGGACAGGATAAATCAATTTCTAGTCAACCCTAACATAGGATTCATATTTAGACAAGCATGCATGAAAAGTAAACTTAAATACTTAATAGGTGCAATATGGTCAAGGACACTTGCCTGTTTCCCTGCTAGCTAGCTGCTCAAACTCGAGGTCTTGGAAATTATCTTCTTGCTCGTCCTCTAATATCGATAAACACCAAAAAGCATGCATAAATAAATAAGAAACAATACAACAAGCAATACCTAATGACTATAAAAACAGTACTAAAAGATAGTACTCGTTCCTATGATTTCGTGAGCACAAAAATAACCTAAATCCGAGTTATGGATAAAAAGTTATAAAGGTTTAGGGACTAAGGGTCTTATTAGCAAAATTAAATACTCGAGAAAATTAATTAATTAATTAGTTTTATAAATCATAAAACAAATAAAAATTAGTTTTATTAAGAAGAGATGTTATAAATTGTTTTGCAATCTAAGCATAAAAGAAATAGATTTTATTCCAGAAAACATATATTTTACTTAAACAGTAAAGGCTAGGGAGTTAATTGTAACTTTAATAGATTATAGGAAACAAAGTGTAAAACATAATGGATAATTTATAATTTATAAAAAGTATAGGTGCTTTTATGTAAAAATGAAGAATCTAAACTGTATTTCTTTTAAAAATAGGGACCTAAGTGTAAAAGGCATTTACCGCAATTTATATGAATTAGAATAAAACTTAAAAACTGGGTTGACGAGGTCTAAGGATCGAGGCTAGGTTGGGTTCTATGGTCCACGGTGGATTGGGTTCATAACCTTTTTAATGGATTCTCTTCTTGGCCACAAATCAAGAAATGGAGGACTAAGAAGGGCGTCAGCGAGGTGAGTTGTGGTCGGCGTTGACCAAGCGGCGATGTCATGGGTGGCAGCGACGAAGCTCGTCAAAGAGGCACTCCGGTGCCCTATTTTCTACGAGAGCAGAGGCAAAAGGATGAGGAGATGATAGGGGTGCTCACCGCGGCATGACATAGGCATGGGGACGGCTTCGAGATGGACGTTGTCAAAAAATGATGACGGTGCTTGATGGGGATGGAGCTCCGGGGGGTTGAGGCTCGATGATGAGGGCTAAGGCATGCTCCTCACGCTCCTTATCATGGGCAAATGGGTTGGGGGGGGGGGGGGTTGTGGTGGCCAGGAAGAAGGTACGACGCATGGCGGTGCAACTCACTTGGGAAGACGACTTCCGGGGAGGTGTTTCTAGAGGGGATGGGAAGCCCAAAAAATGTCGAGGAAGGCAAATGTAGCTGAGGGGGAACTCACACTATATTTTATAGGAGTCGAGGGAAAACAGAGAGGAGGTGAGTGGAGCTAACCAGAAATCAATGGCCATCCATGTGCAATAGCACTATCGAGTGGTCAATTAAGGCAACTAAGGTAAGAGAGTGGGGGACGGGAAACGGAAGAACTATTCGTGAGCTTGGTGGGTTAGTTTTCGTGATGGGGAGGTTGGGATGGAGGGAGGCAGCGGTATGCCAGAGGTGGGAGTGACAGGCGGAGCTCGCATATCAGCGGCTATGGTGTGGCTTGCACTTTGCTGATGTGACAGGAGAGCTGGGTCGAGCATGCTGGTGGATCATCCTACAAACTGGGCCGTGGGGAGGGAATCGGCTTAGGGTGGAGGTAGGCCGAAATAGAAAAGAGGAGGGGTGAGGGCTCGGTATGACCGAGAATTAGGAAAAAACAGAGCATAGCGGCACTGCTCTCTAGAGTTGGAAAAGAAAATGGCCGGGGCAGCGCTTCCATGGGGTTTTGAGGGCGAAAACTCTTAGAAAATTTTAGCGGTGGCCTAGGGTGCTCGCACTGGGTTTTACAGTGGCCACCGTTCATCGGAACGGCCGTGACGCTGACATGCAGTTCGGCTGCTGCTGTGCACAGAACAACACGTTGCTTGGATTGTGTGTTGCCATTGATTGGCTATACTAATCGATCTAAAACTTGAACCTATACGTTACAAGCATTGTGGAACACGATACTAGCAAACTGGTTTAGATAGTTGCTCAACTCGTGTAGAGATTGTGGGGTTGAAACAAGGCAAGGTCCTGAAGCAACAGTTTGTGGGCCAAACGCGGTCCTGGAGTCTCCAGGGTGGCTCTCGGCGAGGGCTCCTGGGAGCGCCAAGAGGGCTTCCTAGAACACGACAAGGAGGAAAGATCGAAGCTTAGGACCCTCTGAATTCATCGCAAAAATGTTAGAATTTACCATGTTGCGTGCAGGGCATGATCTGACAGGGACCTGCGGTCATGTCCTACACAATCCTGGTCTCATCGGGGCTCCTATGGCTATGCTCTTCGAATAAGTTGTAGAGGGAAACCTGGAACATGATCCAGTGAAATTGTTGTGTCAATTGGTTGAGTGAATCTCCGGAAACGCCCATGCCAACATGACGCTACCAGTCTGGACGCGACCGGAGATGGCGATGAAACTTGGACTCCAAAGTTCTAAACTGAGAGAGAGGAGGGGAGAAGCATCGGTACACATCACAAGGGTGATCTAGGGATGCTTTTATAGGGAAACGAGAGGGACAAGCGAGAGGGCATGAGGTCGTCGGAACCTCAATGGCCGTCATGGCCATTAATGGGCGCTAGAGCTCCTGAGTGCACGGTTTAAGGATCATAATGGCCTGGGAGTGGGGAGGGAATGCTACACGTCCGTTTGTGTGCTCGGGCGTCAGTTTGTGAAGCCGCTGAAGCGGCATGCAGAGCTGCAGTTTCTCCAGGCGGCGAACGCTCGTGTGTCTACGCGAGGAAGAAGACGAAGGCAGAGGCAGTTGGTGGGCTGCGTTCTGGTTTGTTGCGCACGGGTGCTGGGTCAGGCAGGCAGGCTGGTTGGGCCATTCGGTGGAATTGCTCGGCCAAAGTAGAAGGGAAAAGAAAAAAAAAAGAAAGGGCAGGGAGTTGGGCCGCACAGAGAAGTTTAGGCCAGGAGGCCACGTGAATTTTGTTTCCTACTCTATTTAATTTTTTCTATTCGTTATTGCTAACTTCTAACACTAAAACGATTTCTACTCGTATTTTAAATAGATTTTTCACACAATACAAACTCTGATGCATACTACTGCAGCATGATTGCAACAATAAAAACAAATAAAAAAACTAATTTATTTAATTAAAAAATGTTTTTTGCCTAAAGAATGATAACAATGTAATTAATTGAAGTTACATTTTAATCTACTAGAAAAGTTTTAAAATTTAGTGAAATTTTAGTAACACTCTAAAATTAAATTCGAGAATGCTACAATACAGAACTTCAAAAAGGTGTCTTGCCAGTAGCCGAGTGAAAAGTTTTGTTGTATGAATATTCTGCCAAAGTCAACCACGGAGACCATCTCTTGAGGTTAGCATTCACAACACAATGCAGGTAGGTTTCCATACACTGATTCAAACGTTCTGATAGCCCATCTGTCTGGGGGTGATACAAAGAGCTCATCATTAGACGAGTATCTAACATTTTGAAGAGTTCTCCAGGGCGTCCACCATCCTCATCTCGATTGCTGTCGGCATCTTCTTGGGCACCAGATCAAAAGGTTGTTGCGTCTCTGATTACCAAGTGTAATGATACTAGAGGGGGAAGATCAAGGATGAACGAGATCTTGAGGTAGACGAAGGGGAGAATCAAGGGAAGAGATAAGATTTAGGGTTCTTCATATCAATGTCTGACCCTCCAACCACCCGGTGAGGCTTATATGCCCACCTCGACATCGTCTGGAGTCTGTTACAACCCGGATCGGGAACACCTTACATGGGCCTCTGGCCCAACACGCCCACATGACACAACTCATGGCCCACCAGTTCTAGGCACCCTTGCCCCAGGATGATACCGTGACACCCACTTAGTTGAGGGTGTGCTATACATACTCCAATATGCTGATGATACTATCCTTTTTCTGGACCATGATATTCAAAAAGCAACCAATCTAAAATTATTGTTGTGTGGTTTTGAATAACTATCAGGTCTAAAAAGAACTTTCATAAAAGTGAGATTTTTTTGCTTTGGCCAATCAAAGGAATGCGAACAACAATACTCTTAAGTTATTGGTTGCCAATTTGGGGAATATCCCTTTAGATACTTGGGCATTCCAAAGCACTATTGGAGGCTAAGCAATTCAGATTGGAAGGTGATAGACAAAAAATTTAAGAAGAATTTGAGTAGTTGGAAAGGAAAATACATGTCGGTAGGTGAAGATTAGTTTTAATTCAGTTCTAACAAGTTTGGTCATGTTTACGTTATCCTTTTTTGAGATTTCTAGAGAAGTGCTTGAAAAGGTGGATTACTATAGGTCTATTTTTCTTTGGCAATATGACGGGCATAAGAGAAATATAGATTGGCTAAATGGGTTATATTATGCCAACCAAGGGACATTGGGGGATTGGGTATACAAAACATAAACATTCAGAACCAATGTTTGTTAAGCAAATGGTTGATTAAGCTGATTAATGAGGAGGGCTTGTGGCAGGACCTTCTAAAAAAGAAGTATGTTAAAAATAAAACTATAGCGCAGGTTGAAAGATAACCTGGAGACTCACACTTTTGGGCGGGATTACTGAAAGTGAAGGATAAATTATTATCTTTTGGGACCTTTATTTTGAATAATGGGAAACATATAAGATTTTGGGAAGATAAATGGATAGGAAATACAACTCTAAAACTTGGTTATCTGATGTGAACAAGGGTTCCCAATCTTCCAAAAGGTTCTGAATACGTTGATTTAGTCGGAGGCGACACACAAATCGATCCGGCTTCAGAACGGCACGTTCTAAACCACACAATCATAGCAAGACGTCTCCTCTGGTTATCAACCGTTCTAAAATAATTGACCTCATTGAGAAGGCTAATCCCTGCCTGCAAATAAATAACACAAGCAAGAACAAAGAAGAATGCAACACAATTGTAGATGTATTATGAATCTCACGAAGTTGAGGTCTTACAAACCGTGATGACGGCGAAACTGTTATGAACAGAATAATCTAAGCAAAACCTGAACCCTAATGGTGTGGTGGAGGCTGTATATGAAGACCCTAGGGTCGTGCAAGACCGTCTGGATGCGCCCCTAATTGGGCTCAACTAGATACAAAGCCCATAGGCCAAAAACAGGCAACATAGCACCAAAACAGATTCTGGACCCTCTCTTGTTTCGATAATTCCCGATGACTCCGGATTGAATTTTGACATGAGACTGGCGGCATTGGAAATTTCATCTTCTTATCTTTCCGTGCATATGTAAAACATCCAAATCCGAGTCCGTATGTGTCCTGGGCATCCGTTTTAGTGCAGACTGGTCCTGAGCCATGAAACAGACTCAAAGTCGATTTTGGTTGGGCCTCCACCTTGGCTTCCACGTCCTTGCTGGTCCTCCAGTCTCCAAGTCCTTCTCCCATCATCTCCTGGTCCTCTCCATGGTTCCTAATTATAATATAATCATTAGGTAGCAAACCATTCTCAAAAGTGACATATGATGAAGAACATAGGAACGAGCTCACCTCTAAATTTAGCTGTTGTGCACGAGCTCTAGTCATTGGACCTTGCAAGTCCAGAATTTATAAGGAGTGTTGCATGTATCCTTAGGAGTGATGTCCTCATCATCCTCCCCCTCTTGAAGTGGAGTCGTCCTCGACTCAAGCTCATCCTCTTCTCCTAAGTATGGTTTCAAATCTGAAATGTTAAAAATAGGACTAACCCCGAACTTGGGAGGCAACTCAAGTTTGTATGCATTATCATTAATCTTCTCAATTATTTTGAAAGGACCATTAGCTCTAGGCATTAATTTAGACTTTCTCAAATCTGGAAATCTATCCTTTCTCAAGTGTAACCATACTAAATCTCCTACATCAAGTTTTACTTCTTTTCTACCTTTACTACTAGCAATTTTATACTTGTCATTTATCTTTTCAATGCTAAGTCTAGTGGTCTCATGCATTTGCAAAATAAATTCAGCACACTCCTTAGCATCAACATGAACTCTCTCATGAATATGTAGAGGAAGTATATCAAGTGGAGTACAGGGATCAAAACCATACACTACCTTGAAGGGACTTACCTTGGTAGGAGAATATGTTGCCCGATTATATGCAAACTCAACATGAGGCAAACATTCTTCCCATTACTTTAAATTTTTCTTCAAAATAGCTCTCAACATAGCACCCAAACAACAACTTTGTACCCAACATATTCCAAAGCGTGCGCCAAAAGTGACTCAAGAATTTTGCATCACGATCTGAAACAATAGTAGAAGGCATACCATGCAAACGTACAATTTCTTTGAAAAAGAGGTCAGCAATATAACTAGCATCATCAGTCTTATGACATGGTATAAAGTGTGCCATCTTAGAAAATCTATTCAGAACAACAAAAATACTATCACTCCCCCTCTTAGTCCTAGGCAGTCCTAAAACAAAGTCCATAGAAATATCCGCCCAAGAAATAGACAGAACAGGAAGTGGCATGTATAAACCATGTGGATTCAAGCGAGACTTAGCTTTTTGACATGTAGTGTAGTGAGCAACAAAGCGCTCAATATCTTTCCTCATCCTTGGCCAAAAGAAGTGTGTGGCCAAAATGTCCTCCGTCTTGTTGGCACAAAAATGACCTATCAATCCACCTCCATGCGCCTCCTGTAACAACAAAAGATGAACGGAAGCAATTGGAATGCATAGGCGGTTAGCTCTAAACAAGAATCCATCAGTCAACACAAATTTGTTTCATGCACAACCTTCTTTACAATGCAGCAATACATCCTTAAAATCAACATCTGCAGCATATTGTTCTTTAATTGCCTCAAGTCCAAAAATTCTACAATCAAGTTGAGACAATAAAGTATAGCGCCTAGATAACAACGGCGATCACATTTCATATGTTTAATAATGTAAGGAAAAGACTCAATAAACTCAATCCATTTAGCATGTCTACGGTTCAAATTATATTGAGAACGAATATACTTAAGTGATTCATGATCAGAATGAATAACAAATTCTTTGGGCAACAAATAATGATGCCACATCTCTAAAGAACATACAAGTGCATACAATTCCTTATCATACGTGGAATAATTCAAAACAGGCCCAGTAATTTTCTCACCAAAGTATGCAACAGGTTCACTATCTTGCATCAAAACACCACCAATGCCTATACCACTAGCATCACATTCAAGCTCCAAAAATCTTATCAAAATTAGGTAATTGTAGCAATGTTGCATGTGTAAGTTTATCCTTCAAAGCATCAAAATATTCATGATGTACCTTACCCCAATGGAAATCAACGCCCTTCTTTGCCAACTCATGCAAAGGTGCAGCAATGATGCTGAAATCTTTGACAAAGCGGCGGTAGAATCCTGAAGACCAAGAAAACTCCTCACCTGTGTGATAGTTTTTGGTACAAGTCAGCTCTTTATGGCTTCAATCTTCGCCTCATCCACCTCAATTCCCTATGAAGTCACAACATAGCCAAGAAAAGAGAATCGATCCATGCAAAAGGTGCACTTCTCAAGGTTACCAAATAAACATGCATCTCGTAAATCATCAAAAACAGCATGCAAATGATTCATATGTTCATCTATTGATTTGCTATAAATCAAGATATCATCAAAGTAAACTACCACAAATTTGCCAATAAAAGCTCTTAAAACCTCATTCATCAAGCGTATGAAAGTACTAGGTGCATTAGTTAAACCGAAAGGCATTACTAACCACTCATATAACCCGAATTTGGTTTTGAAAGCTATTTTCCATTCATCTCCAAGTTTCATTCTAATTTGATGGTAGCCACTACGCAAATCAATTTTAGTGAAAATTATAGCACCAGATAACTCATCATGCATGTCATCTAGCCTAGGAATAGAATGACGATACCTAATAGTAATATTATTAACAGCTCTACAATCTACACATATATGCCAAGCACCATCTTTCTTAGGAACCAAAAGTACAGGGACAACACAAGGACTAAGTGATTGACGAACATACCCATGATCCAAAAGGTCTTGAACTTGTCATTGTATCTCCTTAGTCTCCTCAGGGTTCGTCCTATAAGCAGCACGGTTCGGCAAAGTAGCACCCGGAATCAAATCAATTTGATGCTCAATCCCTCTCAAAGGTGGCAATCCCGGGGGTATCTCAGCTGGAAAAACATCCTCATACTCCTGCAAAAGGTTAGTGACAGCAGGAGGCAAAGCACTAGAAGCAATATCATTAAGCGAAAACAAAGCTTGTTTGCATATCAAAGCAAAGCAAATGTCATCATTATCAGAAATTTCAGCAAGCTCAGATTTTGTTGCAAGACATGAACGACCTTGTAATTTAATTCCAGCACCCTTAGAACTTGAAGAATCATTAACATTACTAGTTGTAGAATTAGAATTAACAGGTTGTTGAATTTCAGCATCTTTATTTTTCAAACTAGCAGCTCTTTCTAAATCAGCTTGTACAATTTCAGCAGGGGTCATTGGTAACAAAGTAATTTTAGTTCCTTTATGCATAAAAGTGTACTTATTACTTCTATCATGGTGTAGAACATCATTATCAAATTCCCAAGGTCTACCCAATAAAAGTGAACATGCTTGCATGGGTACAACATCACAATCAACAGAATCCACATAAGAACCAATGGAAAAAGGAACTCTACAAGTTTGTATTACCTTAGCTTTTCCAGAGTCGTTTAACCACTGAATGTAGTACAGATGTGGATGTGGGCATGTGGTCAAAGCAAGCTTGTTGACCATGTCAGAACTCACCAAGTTATTGCAGCTCCCTCCATCAATGATGTCACGTGCTCGGCGGTTCTTGATGATGAAGAAAATCTGGAACAAGTGGTGGCGCTGCATCGACTCGGGCTGATGAACTTGTGTGCTAAGGACACGCTGAACAATAATGTTCATGTATCCCGTGGTGTCTCCACCTCCAAGGACGAGGTCATTGCTGGTGGCAGCGACATCCTCCTCCTCATCCTCCACATCGAAGGTGCTCATGTAACTGCCATCGTCTGTCGCCACATATGCCCGCCTACTTGGGCAATCTTTCTGCACATGACCAGGTCCATGACAGCGGTGGCACTAAATCCGTGTAGTGCGCCCCGTCGAAGCAATAGAGGAGGCACTACTAGCTGGTACCTGCACAAAATTTTTACCTGAGCGCATAGAAGGTGCAGGGGTTGATCTTGGTGCTGCAGAAACAACACTTGGTCCCTTGGTAGCTGCTGGTGGGGGTGGCCGAAAAGATGGCTTGGGCAGCCCTTATGTCCCCGTCGGCCATGGAGAGTAGAAGTTCTTGGACTTGCTGTACTCCTCAAAAGCCTGGAAAAGTCCCTGCGGTTCTTTCTCTGCAAGCATAGCATACTGGAAACACTGGTTGAGGGTATAATATTCTTTAAAATCTAGGATATCCTGAATTTCTTTTCTCAAACCAGAATAAAAGTGACAAATCTGATCCTCTACTTTTTCAACTACAACACAATGAATCAAACCCTTCTAAAGCTCACTAAAGTACTCCTAAACAGTTTTATCTCCTTGTTCTAAATGCTGCAGTTTATTACGAATCTCTCTATAAAAAGAAGGAGGAACAAAACGATCATGCATTGCTACCTTAAGTTCTTCCCAAGTAGTAGTCAAATTGGTTTCAGCAGCTAGACCACTCCACCAAACAATAGCAAAGTCCTTAAACTCTATGTTATTCAAGAACAAGGTGAGTATTAAATTTTTGTTCTATAGTCATCTCCCAATCAAGATAAACATCACCATCATACTGACCCAAAAATGAAGGAATTGAAAACTTAATTTTAGCATACAGGCCATCTGGAGCATAGTTACCGTGTGGACGATGATTGTAGTTATGGAAACCACCTTGAATGTTACATTACAAACAACGTCTTTATCTTACGGTCCTTGTAGCTAACCTATCAATGGTGCCATCATCCTTATACATCATGTCTTCATCATGGTCTTCTTCAACGTCGTTGTTATTGGTGTTCGTATCGTTGGTCTTGGGGGCGGCCTCCAATGCGACAACCTGATCGGTTAACTTAGAGACTCACTTCTCCAACCGCTCGATGCTTTCTCCAATGTGAAGCTTATTGACAGCATCAGTAACAGCTCTGGTGATCGTCTCTGCCAAATCACTCTGAGCAGCCTACAAAGCCTTCTGGTGCTGCTCTTGGCTCACGTACTGAGCAAATTTTGAGGGTGAAGTCACCTCTCTGTCGTCACTTCCTGCCATCACAAACACCAAAACAGGAAACAAAACAGTGAAGGTTATCCCTACAAAACAGCTAAGCGGTGGTGCCTCTTAACACAACAAAAGGAAACTCCTTACAAAGCTCTTACAAAGTTCTGAAAAGCAAAGCAAAGGATACTAGGGAGGTGTGTTCCACGATTGCAAGGGTCACAAAATAACCTATGTGCTGTCCAGAAGAAATATGTAGAGCTAGGAAGGCCAAATATATATATGTGAGTGGCACACAAATCAAAAACAGATAGTAAAGCTGAATAAGTGCCCAAGTAACTTGTCCCTAGTTGCTGGTCTAAGTATGTCCTAGAACAGTGGTGATAGCAAAGTAGAAACAAGGAGAAAAAGTGATGTAAATATGGCCCGATCTTCCGAGAGGTAAGGGGATAAACTCGAATTTGGGGAACTCGGCGTCGACGACCCGGCTTGAATCGGATAAGATCCAACCCCGCAACCGTTACACCAAGCACAACTTGATTGTTCCTGCAAGCGAAATCGAGAACACAAGTAAGAGAGGATAAATATGCAATCTGAAATTGAAAATATGGATGAAGCGAATCACAAGAAAAGGTTCAAGCTCTGAACACAAAAGGACTAATCGCCACAGTGGTGTAGAACAAGAACAGGGGCCCTGGATTACTGTAAAAGGACTTGTCGCCACAGTTACAATAATTCGATCAAGTTTCTCTCTGGAAAACTAAACTAAACAAAACCCGAAACTAAAAGACGGCGGCTAATGAGTTTATGTAGGAAACAAAGACGTCCTAGGGTTGGGGACGACCAGGGGGGCGCCCACAACATGGGCTTAAGACCCGACACGATACATGGGTAAGTTGGCCCAAAATAGGTGGCACAGCACCTTGTCATGGTCACATATTATGACTCACGACCCTTCTGGAGCTAGGACCAGATCCAAAACGACGGCGTCGTTGTCCTCTTTCCAACGCATCAAAGAACGCCTCGTTTGAACGTCGGATGTGGGAGATATCATCAAAACCGTGAAGGGGTGTCGGCTGAATCCGAGACGAACGCGACGACCGAATTGGTGACGACTTGTAACTTGGGGAAGGCCATGATATGCGCGTATCCAGCATGGTGATGTCCTCATCACAAAGGCACACAGGCGATAACAGGGGGCTAAGTGCAAAACAACCAATTCTAGAAATTTCAGGGGGCTAGATGTAGCACTAGTAGAAATCCCAAATTTCTTTTTTTTTATTTTATTTTTTTGATATTTTTCTCCAACTCACTAACAATGGGGGAGAATCCACAGAAAATTTCAGCTCAAATAGAGCTAGGATGTGGCCTAGAGAAAATCTTGAAGTTGCAAAAAACGTTGGGTTAAAACTTGAATGAATTGTTTCTTTATCTTCCCGATTTTTTTGAACTTTTTGACGAGGGCACATAGGACGTAGCCTAGTGTGGGTATGCTCAACTTTGAGTCAAGAATATCCTGTAAACATTTCAGCCAAAACGGACAACGAGCAAAAAGTTATACCTATTTTACCGAAGGGGGGGGGGGGGGGTCGGAATCAGTTTTCAAGAAACCCGAGGCGAAACCCGAGTCGGGTTAGGGGTCGGGTTTGGGGTCGGGTTTGGAATCGGGTAGGATTTGTTTTTGGCGGTGTGGAGGCAGCGGAAAGTGGAATATATGGGAATTGGTCCAAGGTGTTGACGGTGGGTTCAGGGTGGGATTAGGGTGTGATTAGGCTAGGTGTATCGATCAATCAACCCTAGCACAAGAAGCCGACTAAACAGAGGATGGTGAAGGGGATGGCGGCTAGGGTTGCAAGGGAAAACACTACTGACGACAAAAACACAAATTAAACCAGCAACTAAACAAGAACTAGGGCACCAACTCAACACTACGGACTCTAAAATTAAAATATGCAAAGGCTTTACACGTGGTTATGGGCAGGGGGGGGGGGATTTTGTGGGCTTTTCTGTGGACGATAGGATGAACACAAAACAAAATTAACTTAGGGCAGTGCGAACCTGACGGTGCACCTGAAGCTCTGATTACCACTTGATGTGAACAAGGGTTCCCGATCTTCTGAAAGGTTCTGGATACGTTGATTTGATCGGAGGTGACACACAAATCGATCCGGCTTTGGCACATCACATTCTAAACCCCGTAATCGCAGCACGACTTCTCCTCTAGTTATCAACTGTTCTAAAATGATTGACCTCGTCGAGAAGGCTAATCCCTGTCTACGAATCAAGAACACAAGCAAGAACAAAGAAGAATGCAACACAATTACAGATGTATTATGAATCTCACAAAGTTGGGGTCTCACAAATCGTGATGACGGCGAAACTGTTGTGAACAGAATAATCAAAGCAAAACCCAAACCCTAATGGTGCAGTGGTGGCTGTATATGAAGACCCTAGGATCGTGCAAGACCCTCTGGACGCGCCCCTAATTGGGCTCAACTCGATACAAAGCCCAAAGGCCAAAACCAGGCGACGCAGCACCAAAACAGATTCTGGACCCTCTCTTGTTTTGACGATTTCTGATGCCTCCAGATGAATTTTGACATGCGACAGATGGCATTGGAAAGCTCATCTTCTTACTTTCCGTGCATATGTAGAACGTCTAAATCCGAGTCCGTATGCGTCCTGGGCATCTGTTTTAGTGTAGACTGGTCCTGGGCCCTGAAACAGACTCGAAGTCGGTTTTGGTTGGGCCTCCACCTTGGCTTCCATGTCCTTGCTGGTTTTCCACGTCCCCAAGTCCTTCTCCCATCATCTCCTAGTCCTCTCCATAGTTCCTAATTACAATATAATCATTAGGTAGCAAACCATTCTCAAAAGTGACATATGATGAAGAACATAGGAACGAGCTCACCTTTAAATTTAGTCATCGTGCATGAGCTCTAGTCATTGGACCTTGCAAGTCCAGAATTGGAGGAGTGTTGCATGTATCCTTAGGAGTGATGTCCTCATCATTATCCCTCGATGTATCATATCGCTCATAATAAACATGCTTTGGTAGCTACTATTTTTGAGACTATGTTAAATGTCTCTTTTCGACGGACATTGGTAGGTCAGGACTTATCCGCTTGGTAGAATCTAGTAGGCCGAGTTGCTAAGATACAATTGAATAATGATAATGATGTACTTCGTTGGAGCTTAACTCAAACGGGTGTATTTTCAGTTAGTTCAATGTATAAGGCCCTTATAAGTAATGGAAATGTACAACTGGATACAACTATTTGGAAACTAAAGATGCTGCTCAAAATAAATATCTTTATGTGGTATATGAAAAAAGGAGTTGTTCTAACAAAGGATAACTTAATTAAAAGGAATGGGATAGCATGTAGCAAGTATTATTGTTTCTGTTCAAGAGAGGAAATAATAAAGCATTTATTTTTTTAGTGTCATTTAGCATGATTCCTATGGAGAGTGGTTCACTATGCTTTTAATTTAAAACCACCTCATAGTGTTAACATATGTTTAGTTTTTGGCTGCTAGGGGTGGATAAAAGATTTAAAAGTTTAGTATTAATTGGTGCATCTGCTTTATGCTGGGCAATTTGGCTTATTAGTAATGAAGTGGTTTTGGACAAAGTTCCTAATAAAACTTACTTACAGGTGTTATACAGGGGGACATACTGGCTCAGGTTCTGGACACAGCTGCATCGGCATGGGGAGGATCAATAAGTTTTGAAGAACTCATGCCATATCTTGGAGATGCTGGTCATGCGAATTTTCGCAAATACGGATGGAGATTTAGTAATAGAATTGCATAATAGTGTCTCCAATCAAACTTTGTGTGGTGTGGTGTGTTTTACTTGATAATTGTGTGAGGTAGACGGAAGGGCTGCTGGATGTAACAATCGGCCATAGTCTCTAACAAGATAAAGGCTAGACTTATTTTGATCCATTATCTAAAAAAAGACCTTTGAATATGTGTGTAGGGACCGAAGGCGTACCGAGAGGGGGGGGGGGTGAATTGGTAAGCCGATCACAAATCCGAATACTACAAGTTAACAACACTTGAACCTAGCAATCATTGCAACCTAACAATTCTAGGAGGCCTAGACACTACAAATGCTAGTGTTCATGATGAAAGCAAGCGCGAAAACAAATCACACTAGCTTATGCAAGACACAAGTCACCCTATCAACTATAGCACCCAAATGCAGAATAGTAAAGAGGGGTCAAGGAATGCTCATGATTTTTTTCTCGAGGTCTCGGAAGGATGGAGTCTTCCCCTAATCCTCGTTGGACCACTCCCGTCAGAGTGCAGGTCCCTCCCGCCACCAGTGTGAAGTAACACGAGCCTGCAATCACTCCCGGAGTGAAGTCATGGTGCGCGTCACCGCTGCCATCAAGGCACAAGCCCGCCTCCCTCGAGACCTTGCCGGACTCCTTGAGCTTAGACGTGTGCTCACTAGCAATGCCCCTTTCATCGGTGGGCTCAAACCGGGTACAAGTATGTGATGGCCTTCACAACCAATCACGATTGGCTCGATCACCAACACCTAACCGGTGAAGGCGAGAGAAGAGTTTGCTAGTACTTCCTCCGTCAAAGAATATAATTCTAGCTTTAGTCAAAGTCAAATATTTTAAACTTTGACTGATAATATCTCTAAAAGTAAATAGTTATAAATATAAAGAGTTGCATATTATGATAGTTGCTTTTAAGATAAATCTAGCAATATCTTTTATACTTGATCAATCATCGTAACGTTTTCTCTATTGATAGTTGAAGTTAAAATTATTTGACTTTGACCAAACCCAGAAATGCTTATATTTTTTGACAGAGGTAGTAGAATATGACTGGAGGTGCAAACTACTACTACTGTGTCATTCCCTACTAAACCCAACACTCATCTACCCTATCAACCCTAAATGTTCATCTCCTCACCAAAACGTCCTATCAGAGAGTCAACTTTGTATCCCCAATCTCCCCTGCGATGCCGGCAGCCATCCTCTTCAACCTCGGGGGCAGCTATAGCCACCGATGATGCCTAAATGCCAGAGGTTCCTGTCACATCACTAGATGCACGACGCATGCGGGCGCTTCTCGCGTAGCACAGTGACCGCGGCTTCTCCGTCGGACACCCGCGACTCCGCGGCCCTCATCCCGTTCGACCTCAGCTTCGGCCACCGTGGCGCGCCTTAGCCTTAGCCTGAGATACCGCGCGCCTCGAACGCTACGGACAAAGGGATGGGTCTTGCGGAAGCCTCTGTCTCAGCCACCGCGACCGCGAGGAAGAAAGGGAGGAAAACAACAACAACCTCTGCATCAGCCATCGCTACAAATCCGTCTATGCGTACTACGTACTACTCCTACATGCTTCACTTGATTAATCTATTAAAGTAATTAGATAGATTGATTAATGCACTTTCAGATTCATTAGAAACATGCTAAATTCTGATTATAGCCGCTCTCTAAAATAAAATATCCTCTAAAATAATGAAGTAATCCAACAGACTCTCTAAAACTTCTTATATCTATATTTAAAAATCGTTAAAATATAGGCAAGTTGGGTCTAGTTTTGAAGCTTTCATCACTACGAATACATTGGTGAAATTATTTTTGGACTTAACATTTTATTTGAGAGTTATCAAATTTTTTAGCTTTAAAATTGATGTTGCATGCAATGATGTCAGCAATTCTATTTTTCTGCTATGCATGCACACGTTTTCTTCCCCTGCATGCTGTAATAACTGCCATATAGCAAGCTTCCATGACTGGCTAAAAATAACTATTGAGAGGAGTATTTTAGCTATCAGAAAAAATAGAAACACATATAGGACACCTGTTGGATGGCATTTTTTGTTGAAAATCTTCAAATTTATAGTTAAAGAATAATATAGAAAAGCTCTTGGAGATGCTCTTAGTTTGTTTATATATGCTATATGTATCGATCTATGAGTACCCCCTGCTTCACTTGATTAATTTGTTAGTCATCCTATCCATCAGAAAATTATGATTATCTCATCTCATCAATCTCTTTATCATAGGTTCTCAAGCCCAATTTCCTCGATGTGCCATCAGGTTGGAAAAAATGCACATCAAGTTTACGTTCACTAATGAAAGCCGCAATATTAGACCTCACGAGGTGTTGTCTTGCAAGGAGGTGATGGTCCTTCCCTGTTGATTACAAACACTGATATAGTTTGACATGCTATATTATACTTATTATTAACTATGTGCCTTGTAAAACTTTAGATCATGGCTAGGGCAGAGGATCTTTGGATTATTCTGAAGAAAAAGGTGATGGACACTGTGTACAAGAGTAACAAATAATCAACTTTTAGCCATGTATGAATGATCTTATCTAGTGTTAGGGTGACTTACGTAATAAATGCCACTTTGTGATTTTGAAATTATGATGGATTATTCTGAAGAAAAAGGATATTGTAGTATGTCAGACTAACTAGCGTCTTTTTAGGCGAAGATGATGATCGAAAATCGATCAAGACACATATATGACCTAATAATATATATACATTCACAAAATAGCATTGGCTAGTTCACCACCACCGGATATACATAGACAAAGATTGACATGCATCAATATACCCCTGTTCATCATCAGCACACAGAAAGAAAGAAACAAAAAACAAAAGCATCAAACTAGTACTAGTAGTTAACAACTATGAACAGGATGACCAAAGCGCGGTGGTGACAACGATCTAGGAGGAAGTTGATCTCTTCTTGAGGGCAGACTTGTATCCCGCGCCCCGAGCAATCTGATGGTGCCTCTCAATGTCGTCGCGCACCCCAACATTATCACGAAATAACCGCAAAGCGTGCACCTGAACCTCCTCCTTGTACCCGAACTCCCTATCTTGGCAAACTGGGCATGAGTACAAGGTCTTGCCGGAGGAATAATCCACCCGGTACACGACACACGTGCCGCCCTCGGGGGGGGGGGGGGGTGGTAGTAGTCGATGGAGTTGCGGCTATCACTGTACTCTTCATCGCTGTCATCATTGCCAATAGTCGCCTTGACAACCTCCGGCGGCGCCACCTCCTCCTCCTCTACCACCGTCGGGACGACCTCCTCCTCCTTCTGTGCCACCGAGACGTCCGGGGCCAGAGCGCCATGGACGCGCTTTGGCGAAGGCGAGCGTGGCTCGCTGCGGCGTGCTCCAGCCACGGAAGAAGACGAACCACTGGTCTGTAAAGAGTCGATGAACAGTAAAAATCCCTAAAATTGTACAGTAATCACGGAACATGGGCAGGATCATACCGTGAACTCTGGGAGGAGAGGGATGTGGAGGTTGCGGTTGCCAGCGGGCTCCCTTGAGTCCCCCGTGGGCACCATGGCAGTTGAGCATGGCGAGCGGCGAGCGAGGGCTAAGGTGGTTTGAGCGCGGCAAAGAAGACGAGAAGCAGGAGAGAGGGAACCGGATCCGCTGTCTTAAGGCACTAGGCAGTGGGTCACTGCATGTGGGCCATGCACAACCACTGCAAGACTCGTCCGTGTGAGTAACTTAAGTCAGCGAAACCCCGTCCGAGAGTGGAGTGATGGCGGAAACAGGAGTGCGCCCCTGATATGGGCATGAGGTCGAGAGGTGCCTTCTCTCATACTAGCACGCTTAACACACTAAAAATAGGACTGGAAAACATGGTCCCACCTATCCTTGAGTCCTGAGTAGAACTTCAGTGTATGTCATAAAAAATGGAAGACAAAAAGTTATTACTTTTTTAGTCAGGAAGGAAGAACGTTGGAATTGATATAACTTCCTTTTGGATTTAAGAGCAAGTTTAATTAATCATGTTTCCTACCTTTCAGCTGATTGAAAGCATCCAATCAAAAGCATACCGTCACAATTCCTATATTTTTCGTATCCTAGTACATTTAATGGGGGGTAAATGAATGAGGTCGGCAGTTTCTACAACATGGCCCTACCAGTCAGTATGATGGAATGAATAATGCCGCCATCAATGTATAATGTTGTATGATGGATAGCCAAATTCAAGGAGAAATATAATGACTGATCTTAGGATCTGATTTTCCTTTCAATGGTAAATGATCTATAGCATTTCTCCGGCAACATGACATACGTGTGCCTTATTTAATAACAGTACAGATGTACGTCCATATCTTACTCCTATCACGAGGTTAAATTACTACCAGAAATCCTAAATTTGTCGTGTGTTGCAATCTTCACCGTGTGCTTTTAATCGGGCACATGGCGAAAAGGTCCTTTGGCATGTGCCACTGCAACGACACGGCAAAGACCTTTATTTACCGTGTGCTAAGGATTGGCACATGGCAAATAAGGAAAAAAACTTCTCCAATTCACCTTAAACTTTTTCTTCACTCAACTCATATTGTTTGGTACCCTATATTCATATTTGGGGCATTTTCTCTTCTGTTTACTATTTACAAATTTTATTTCATTTAAATGATTTTTTTTGTCTAAGTTAAATTTGGACTACAAGTGCATAAAATAATAAAATAAAATAAGTTAAAAAAATGATATTTATGATATTGAGGCTAGTATAAGGCCTTTTATAGTGGTTGAAATAAAATTTTAAAAATCGTATTTATGAAATGTTAATTTGAATGTCGTGTTGAGTAGTATTTAAATCATATAAAATTCAAATGACGTTGAAAAATCATGATACTTGTTCCTATATCCTTTTATCTAAAATATTTCATGTTTTAAATATTTGAGCTAATTTTTCATGTGATAAAGTGTGCCTTAATGATGACTCCCTTCATAGGGCAGTGCTGGCGTTTCGATTAGAGAGGGCGGTCTTTTAATTCCTGAGCACGGCTCATCGCGGGCGTTTCGATTAGCGAGGGTGGCACTGGCGTTTAATTCCATTTGAAATACCACCTTCATACAATATTTCCAAACATTTTTTTGGATGAATTCATCAGGAACCCACATATCAATGGGCCATATGAAATGAGTTGTTATACTTGAACAAGCACATGTGACAAATAGTACCATAAGGAGTTTGGTCGATATAGAACAAAATCAAACTGCACTGTTAAGACGCAAATGGGTACATGTCTACTATACTAAAATTCTGAGTTGGTGGCTTGTATGGTGGTGGTCGTTGCATCACCCCTACTCGAAAATGCGCCGATATGTGGGTCCCATCAACCCCACTGCAAGAATGTCTCACTTGAACATTTATGTCTCACTTCCATTCCAAAATTGTCTTGCTACAACAAGAACACTTTTGTAGTGGTGCTAGCAAAGATCTGCACCAGGCGATTCTGATTCATCACGGGAGTGACAAAATCAGGCTTAAGGCAGTCTAATTAGACACTATAGAGGAGATAATGGTTAATACCTAGTGAAACAAAGAGAAAAAAAACAAAAAATAGGCACCGCCGATTGCAGAACTGGGGCATCGACGAATGAGGCATCGAGGACCTCAAAAATTACTAAAATAGAACATCCTCAACTTATGAAAAATGCGGTGACATCCTCAACTTATGGAAAATATCAATTTTGCTTATGCACTAAAATGTTTTGTCAATTGTTCTTCATCATTTTATTTTTTTTATCCTAGCAACGCACGGGCATATGGCTAGTGATAGAGAAAAGTTGGGTAATTGCAAAAACCACCCCATAAGCCAGTTGGAGTTTGAGAGTCCCACACATAAGTCATTTTTTGATAGATACAAAATTTTGAAAGTTTAATCTTCATATTCTTTTATAGAGAACTAGGAGGTTACCCGTGCAAACTTGCGTGGCTAGAATTATGTAGTTTTAATTTCCAATATATATTTTTTAAAATCTTTATATAATGTGCTTGTTTTGCAACTAATTAGAGTCTATATCATATTTAATATCATCCTTCTTAGGAAATTATTGTTATTTGAGTGCCGAAACAACCACATCGCTTAACAATTCATATAAGTCCCTTGTATAATATCATCTTGAGTACATATATGTGCTTATGGTTAAAATGTTAATTGGCCTAAACTAAAGAAATTGTCGTTCAATTTTAATAGAACTCTTTTCCCTTTGCCATATCTTCGTGTAATGTCATCAAATCTAGTGACTCAATCCCCTTCCAGTTATAACATAATCTTCAGTTTATACTGCCGTAATGAATATCAATGAGATTCAATTGAGAGCCTCGCTCTCTAGACTTAACTAAAAAATAAAGATCTAGAAAAAGAAAAATAATCTTAAATTTAAATATATTAAAAGGATCTAGGGCTAGAAATCACCATATCAATAGGAGAAAAAGAAAACAAATTACCACCATTTAAAGGATATAGATATTACTGAATGGCTTTCTCTACAACGAACCCAATTGGCTAGTATCGGATCAGGGTCCCACTGGGCCCTCCAAAAATAATTCAATGGTGACTCAATAGAATATTTGAATTAACATACTCCCTTTGTTTTGAAATTATTATCACAGTTGACCTTTTTTATTTAACTTTTATTATTCATCTTATTCAAAAGGAAATAAAAATAATATATATATATATATATATATATTATGGTTTGTTTTATCATCAAAATAAACTAATGCATAACTTATAGTTTAATGGCTAGGGCGACCATGGCCTGCTCTAACGTGCCTACATCGTCTATCACACTCGCATGTTATGCCCTTATATATGCCACGTTTATATACAATTTTGTCTTGCTTGTAGTGGTGCTCACGATCACCATTGAGCTCATGTAATGGATACAATTGTTCTTTTTAAAGGCTGTTCTTCATGATATGTTATAGAGTCCGAGTAGTGTATTTGTAAAAAAAAAGTGTCCTAGTGGACTTTAACTCGTCACGCTTGGTGGACTTTAACTAAACATGCTATCTATGAACGCAAGGCCAGCTCTTTATTAATATTTTTTGTTAATGCACCATCTTATCTCTTTTTTGTATTTGTTTGTTATGAGTTGTATTTGGTATGAAGTCTTTATTATGGTTATTTGCATCTGAATTTGTAAGAAGAATCAGAGTTCTATTTTGTTATTATTAATTAATTTTTTAATAATATATTGAGTTGTTTTTGATGCATATCTCTTATTAAATCTGGATCATTAAATCTTCATAAAATCCGATGGTCTATGTCTTCTCTTTTTTAGATTAACGTGGTAATTCCGTGGTCTTGAGAGTGAATATGGTGGCTTCTTTTGACTTTCAAATAAGAAGAGAATAGATAGATAAATAGATATCTAGCTAAAATATTATGGCACATCCGCACATGAGTGCCAGAGAATGCACCACGTGTTGTGACAAGAGGCAGACATGCTTCCACCTAAAATGCCATGGCAGCTCTAGATGGTATATCGATGCCAATTGACATATGCGTAGTAGCTTGTGTGGTTTTTTGCTGGGAGTTGCTACCTGGCCCAGACAATCAAATCCAAACCCAGGCTGAGAAAATCCAACCCCAGGCTGGTGAAGCTGCCGGCATGCACCAGGCAGTTTTCCCCCAGGGTCCCAGTAGCCTTCAATGCACCACTGCCCAATTTCTCTCTATCTCCTAGATGTAGGAGTATGAAAGTTTCAAGGCATATCGTCTCTCTCTCTCCTTGCCCCCATTTGCTAGTACTACTACTAATGAACATCGACCTAAAAAATTCCTTTTTTTCCTGTGAAGCATCTAAAGACCTGCTCCCTCCGACGACAACTGAGCGCATGCGCATGACTCTCGTCAACCAGCCTACCCAGTCCCAATGCATGCCTCAGCGATACTGAACGCATGCACAGGACTCACGATCCCCTCCTGGGCGGCGCCGCTCGCCTCGATTCGAGTCAATGCGACATGGGTAACACCTGCTAGTTATCATTACTCCGCGACCTGCAGTGTAGAGGGCCGAGTAGGTAGCCAGTCAAACAACGACTTAAGAGCATCTTCAGTAATTATGTAAAAAATTACTCTCTAAATCTAGATTTAGGGTGTTTCTAAAGAATTATAAAGTGTGAAAAAACTTGTTTCCTCCAACAATTCCAAATATCTGGCCTCCAAATGAATTTTATGTTTTGGGAGTTCCTATTTGGTTTCTAAATATAGCAACCTAGAGCACTTGTGTAGGGAGTTGGTATATTTAGGGAGCTGCTATGGTTTACATAACGGTTGGAGAATGATTTTCCTAATAATATCCTAAATTTTGATTTAGGAAGTGATTTTACACAATGGTTGGAGATGCTCTAATGTTGATAACAATGGACCCAAAACTCCTTTTAGTGGTAGGGATGGAAAAATCTAGTCATAGTAGATACATATAAGCGCATGCATATACGTCATTCTGTTTTAGCTTTCCATATATTTGGTTTTAGTGTATACTCATTTTTTGTGAGAATTTCTTTAATTTTTCTCCGATTAACATGGAGGCATTAAAAGGAGGCTCTAATTAGTAAATATATATAAGATAAGATTTGTATGCTAAATGTTGTCTAAAACGAGTTGCATTATGCACAGAATCAGAGGGACTATATGACTCATACCAGGCGGGAGGTAAACTGTAGCGTTTTCTCCCTCCCAAAAAAATAATACCAGTGTGGGGCCCCCAGTCCGTGTCGGCTCCAATGTTGTCCGTCCACTAGCTGTTGTTGGTGTCTCCATCTTCAGCTCCAACATCGCCTCCACCCTAGAACAGTCGCTGGTGCCGCGGCCAAGGCATTCGGCGGCGGGAAGACGCGCACGGCTAGGATTGTGGACGCCGTACTTGTCTCGCACCCCGCCTCCTGGAACACGAGCCATCCATGATAATTAAGGTCGAGATCTTCTAATACTTTTTGTGATTGGAGCTGATTGGCAGATTAGTAAATCTGAGTAGTTTCGTTTGTTTAGGATAGTAGTTTCGATCGTCGTTTGTTTATTAGTCCACCATTAGCAACCTTTTCTCCTGTTTCAGGAATTTGTTAATTAGTTCCTTTAATTTCACTGATGGCATCCGGGAACGATCAGAGTTGGATGCTGTTGCCACATGGAGATAAGGCTTGGTAGGACGGAGTTGAAAAATTCATTAAAGACACCTTTGATGGCACTTTTCCAGGAGAGACTGCAAAATGTCCATGTAGTAGGTGTGGTTACATGGCATATAGAACAAAGACTAAGCTTGCACAACACCTGATTCACAAAGGGTTTCATAAGGAATTCATAACATAGGAATGCCATTTTTGTGATCTAGCTGCTGAGCCTATGGTTCTGGATGATAATCGAGATTTTACTAATGAAGGCGAACCTGCTCTTGATGGCCCTGCTGTTAAAAATTTGATTGACTCACTAATCAGTGGTGCTATACGTGGAAATCTTAGCGAAAGTAGCAATAATACTGAGGAGCCAAATGATTCAGCAAAGGCTTTTTTCAAAATAATGCAAGAAGCAAAGAAAGAATTGTACCCAGGTTATAAGGAGGCTACAAAAGTATCTTTCATTGTGAGGCTATTTCAGATTAAGTGCATGTTTGGCATTAGCAACAATGCCATGGAGCAGATCCTTCGGTTAATATGTCTTTTGCTCCCCAAAGGACATTGTGTCCCATATCCATTGGGAAAAGTTTGAAAGGTAGTTCGAGAACTTGTCCTAGACTATGTGAAGATTCATGCTTGTGTTAATGACTGTGTGTTATTTCATGGAGAATACTAGGATTTGCATGAGTGTCCAACATGCGGAGAAGGTAGGTGGAAAAATGCTGATCCAAAGGGGCATGCAGAGGGTGGTGCCACTCATGATAGTGGAGTAAAGAAGAAGAAGCTCTTTCCTCAAAAAATACTAAGGTACTTTCCATTTATTCCTCGCCTTCAAAGATTATATATGAACACGACCACATCGAAGCAAATGTATTGGCATGCTGATGAATTGGTTGTTAAAGATGGAAAAGTTCGGCACCCGGCCAACTCATTGGCATGGAAGCACATAGATGGCGAGTACGAGGACTTTGCATCAGAACAAGGTAATGTTTGGCTGGGACTTGCATCAGATGGCTTCAATCCATTGGGATGTTGAATGTGAATTACACTACATGGCCGGTGCTCCTAATTACTTATAACCTGCCTCCATGGTTGTGCTTGAAATAGTCTTATTGGATGATGTCGATGCTCATTCGAGGGCCTAGATCTCTAGGAATTAACATTGATGTGTATTTGCAGCCTCTCATCGATGAGCTGAAAGATCTCTAGATTAATAGAGTTGTGACTTGGGATGTAAAAGCGAAGAAGAATTTTAATCTATATGCAGTTTTACTTTGGACAATAAATGATTTTCCTGCATATGCGATGTTATCTAGTTGGAGCATAAAAGGAAAGTTTGCTTGTCTTCATTCTCACAAGGATACTGATTACTTGTGGTTACAACATGGTAAAAACCATTGCTATATGGGACATTGCCGTTTTTTGTCTTCAGGCCACATGTGGCGAATGAACAAGATGAGCTTCAATGACCAAGGTTGAAGAGAGGGAGCCTCCAGTGCCGTTAACTAGTGCAACAAGTTTTGCAACATTACGAGAGTTTTGAGCAAGTATGTTTTGGAAAGACTACCGCAGGGAAGAGGAAGCAACGAGATGAAGATATTAGGTGGCACAACTGGAGGAAGAAGAGTGTTTTTTTTCAGCTTCCTTACTGGAAAAAAATGCTGATACGCCATAATCCAGATGTCAAGCACATTGAGAAGAATATTTGCGAGAGCTTGATAGCGACTTTGCTTGGTTTAGCTGGTAAATGTAAGGATGGTGAGAAGGCTTGACCTGATATACAAGAACTGGGTATAAGGAAGGATCAGCATCCATTTCAAGAGAAAGGTAAATACACTTTGCCACCAGCGTTGTACACATTAGGAAAAGATGAGAAGCAAACTTTTTGCAATTTCCTACAAAATATTCAGCTGCCAGATGGATATGCCTCCCATATCAGGAGGTGTGTTGATGTCAGTGCCTGCAAGGTAACTGGACTTAAAAGTCATGACTACCATGTTTTATTACAAAAACATCTACCCTTGGTGGAACGCAACATATTGCCAGAGGATGTAGTGGTCAGGATCATTGAACTCAGCAGGTTTTTTAACGCAATATGTTCGAAGGAGCTTGAGGTTGCTGAACTTGAAAAACCTGACAAATCTATTGGAGAGACCCTTTGTCGCCTTGAGATGATTTTTCTGCTAGTGTTTTTTGATATTATGGTGCACTTACCTGTTCATCTTGCTTGGGAGGCTAAGTACGGTGGCCCGGTTTGCTATAGATGGATGTATCTAGTTGAGAGGTACCTACGTACCCTCAAGGGCTATATGTGGAACAAAGTGTGTCCTGAAGGTTCAATAGTGTGACACTCTGGTGTCTTATTTTTGCCTAACAATCTTGAAGAGCACAAATTATAGTTAAGGGTAGCATGAAATAATAAAAGCCTCACTCAATTTGGAATTTAATTTTAGGCAATTCAAAAACCCTACAACAAAAATATTGAAGTATCTTAAAAATTTCAATATAACATATGTCAAATAAATTCATAATCAGATTTGTAAGAATAAAATAGAATTTTATGAATTAAATGAGAAATTTACCAAATGTGGAAATACCCCAATTAATAAATTAAAGCATAGAAACCTTTCACAATGGGGAATTAATTCTAAAATAATTATAAATATTCTGATCATTTGGGTCCCACTAGAGCACCACAAATACCCCAAAGGACCTATGTGCAAAATCCCAATTCATTTGGAGGTCCCTAGCTATTTGTTTTGGATTTACCTTTGACCAAGGATCTAGTTGCAAAGAATCCAAATCTTGGAGGACTGCAGTGCAAAATCTCTTTTCTTCTTCCCTCCATTGGCGCAGACCTTCCCCCCCCCCCCCCCCCCCGATGCTTCTCCCTGACGCACACGCCATCACTTAGTCTCGGGACTCCACGCGCGACAGTGCCGCCTGCACCTCCTCTGCACCCCATGTTGTCCCGTCCATCGCTGCCCATTGGCCTTCTCCCTCTCCACTGCACGTCAACCGGACCGGTCGGCAAAACTTCAATGCCGAGCGCTCCCACCACCCCCTCGCTCGACCGCACGCAACCGAGTGCGCTCACCCAAGCGACCCCGCCGTGCTCCCTCTCAGCCTTTAAACCTCTCCTTCTCTACCCTCCGCTCTCTATAAAGTTCAGTGGAGTAATCACTCGAAAGATGAATCCACTAGGGAATCTGAAGAATTTCTATGTACGCATTACCCAAAATTTTGGTCGTCATACGCAGGTATGTTTTGACCATCATACTTCCCTCTAGTTTGCCTTGTTCATAATTTCGGGATGAGATTTCTTTAAGGAGGGAGGGCTGTGACACCCTGGTGTCTCATTTTTGCCTAACAATCTTGAAGAGCACAAATTATAGTTAAGGGTAGCATGAAATAATAAAAGCCTCACTCAATTTGGAATTTAATTTTAGGCAATTAAAAAACCCTACAACCAAAATATTGAAGTATCTTAAAAATTTCAATATAACATATGCCAAATAAATTCATAATCAGATTTGTAATAATAAAATAGAATTTTATGAATTAAATGAGCATTTTACCAAATGTGGAAATACCCCAATTAATTAATTAAAGCATAGAAACCTTTCACAATGGAGAATTAATTCTAAAATAATTATAAATATTCTAGTCATTTGGGTCCCACCAGAGCACCACAAATATCCCAAAGGACCTATGTGCAAAATCCCAATTCATTTGGAGGTCCCTAGCTATTTGTTTTGGACCAAGGACCTAGTTGCAAAGAATCCAAATCTTGGAGGGTTGCAGTGCAAAATCTCTTTTCTTCTTCCCTCCATTGGCGCAGACCTTCTCCCCCCCCCCCCCCCCCCGACGCTTCTCCCTATCACTTAGCCTCGGGACTCCACACGCGGCAGTGCCGCCTGCACCTCCTCTGCACCCCTGTGCTGTCCCGTCCATCACCCTGCCGTGATCGCTGCCCATTGGCCTTCTCCTTCTCAACTGCACGTCAACCGGACCGACCGGCAAAACTTCAATGCCGAGCGCTCCCACCGCCCCCCCTCGCTCGACCGCACGCAATCGAGTGCGCTCACCCAAGCGACCCCGCCATGCTCCCTCTTGGCCTTTCAACATCTACTTCTCTGCCCTCCGCTCTCTCTCTCGTTCTGTTTTCTCTTACTGTCAGCAATTGTTGAGCAGAGTTGAAGCTTGGGCTCGGCCGCCGCTATCCCACTGCTTCTTGAGCCAAACACGGAGTGCGACCAGCTTCACACAATCCCCCTCCCACTCCCCTTGGCCTAGCTTGGGCGATTTCGTGCGCGAGTGGATTGAATTGAAGGGCAACCAGAGGCGACTCCCCCGACGACGTCCTCTGCTGTTGGTCGGAATTCGTAGCGCCCGGTGAATTGAATTGAAGGGCAACCAGAGGCGACTTCGCACGCAAGCGCGAACATCCCGCGCACCTCTCTGACCTCAAGATTCTCTGATTCTACCACTAGAGGCACCAGCATCTCCATTTTCCCCGGTCCTGCCCCTCGTCGCTGTTCGCCGAAGCCGCTCCACGGTGAGCTCCAGGTTCTGGCCCTCCTCGTCGAACTCCAGCTCAATGCTGCTCTTCTCCGTGCCTCCGTGAAGATCGAGGTGAAGTCGGAGCTCGATTTGCTACTTCCTGGCTTAAACGCGATGTCTGGCGAACTCCACCAATCTCTCCGCCTCGCCGTGCGCATCAGATCCTTGCCCACGCGGCGAGCTTCCACCGTCCACAGCCGTCGGCGGCGAGCCCTCCTGTGAAGCCAACCCCCTGTCCCGGTGCGCTGACTGGCATCCCGCTGGCATCCTACGTGTCACCTACATGGAGCTGATGTGGCGCATACATGGCCTTCCGTAAAACCAGAAATACCAGGAAATTACTAGAAATTGTTTAAATCTTTGGAAAACCATAGTAAATCAAATTAAAATCCAATGAGGCTGAAACAAATTTTGTTAGATTCATCTTGAAATGCTCTAATTTAATAAAATGATAAATCATTGTCTCTGTACATGCATTTTTATTAATTCATTTAATTGCCAAAACACTAAATAACTCACCAGAAATTCTAGGTATAAAATTTAATCCTGATTTTTGGCATGCTTAGTAAACACATGATTACCTACCACCAAAAATTTTGGATTGGTAAAATATGAAGTATTTTAGGCTCTGGAATTTATTTAGTGTTTTGCTTAGATTAATTCTAGTAATTAATTTTTAAATAAATTGCGCATGCCACTTGGCATAAAAATCACTCATATAAGCCTCTGTTCACAGTAAATCACCCATGTCCAAAAATATAAATTTATTTTACTAACTAATTTAATTGCTCATATCACTCATTTACTCTATTTAATTGCATAAAGAATATATATACTTAAAATCTTAAATATCAACCCCACTTCTCTGAAGCATATGGCTTCGAGAACATAAAAATAATTTTGATTGACATTAAAACACGATGTGCTTGCATGCATCATACCATTGCATTAAACGGTGTTCCAACACTGCCGTTGACTCGATTCCATCATATAGGTAACGACAACCAGGAGCAAGAAGAAGATTGTCAGAAGGATATTGACCCTCAAGAGCAAAAAGTTGTAGTTGCTAGCATTAACATTGATCCAGGTAAGCCCCGGTTTGCATTTGCCTTTTATAAGTTTTGTTAGTTTACAATAATAACTAATGTCTATGATTATTGCTGCATTAGGTCATAGGAGTTGTTTGAAACCCACCTTGCATGATACCCAAACGACCTATGCTACTGTCAATAGAACTTAGTAGTATCGATACTATGTCGCTATGCTTAGTAATTGTTATCCTCCGTAGATATTATTACTAAGGAAAGACTTGACCACTGGAACGGGACTTAATAAAAGAAGTTTACTTTTGATGCTATGACTGGGCAGGGATGATGCATGTGTAGGTTTGCAACAACACATGGGTGTTGACTGCGGTAGCCCTGCCTTGTCAAACCTAGGACCCGTCCATGGTCGGCCCCTTAAACAAGTATTGAACAGTATCGAATGCATGCTAGTTTAGGGGCACTAGTAAACCGATGTAGCACTAAAGGTCACTCGCATTGAGAATGGTTAAGGTGTGTTGGTCATTGACCCTCCTGCTGCTGGAGTGGGCGGTTCAAACCATGAAGTACTGTTGGCAGAACGACATGCCCACTCGAAGTACCTTACCATGTTGAATTGGGTTTTTGGCTACGCATATGGCACTGGAGTTATCACACATGAGTGGAATACTCTTAAAGGTTAACCCAAAATCTCGCATGGTAGATACAACCTATAGGATTTGTGAGTAGCAGCTAGCGGCAGCAACATACTCAGCCTTCATGGTGCATTGGGCTACACTCAACTGCTTACGAGAAGACCAACAAATCAAAGAAGTACCCAAGAAATGGCAAGTACCAGAAGTGCTCTTCCTATCAATTCTACACCCAGCAAAGTCCGCATCCGAATACCCAATGAGATCAAGAGATGAAGATGTAGAGTACCAAAGACTAAACTCAAGGGTGTATTTGAGGTACCTGAAGAAGATGCGCTTGATAGCCTTGCGATGAGTCACCCTTGGGGAAGCTTGAAAGCGAGCATAATGACACACTACAAAGTGTATGTTGGGTCTTGTCGCTGTCAGGTACAAGAGGGAGCTAATCATGCTCCTGTACTCCCTTTGGTCCATCATTTCACAGTCTTCATCAGGGTCAAGTGCAGTTGTAGTGGACAATTGTGTAGACAACGGCTTCACATTGACCATGTCGAACTTCTTCAGGAGATCCTCCGTGTACTTGGCTTGATGTATAAAGGTGCCTTGCTTGCACTGCTTGATTTGAAGTCCAAGAAAGAAGGTGAGCTCGACCATCATCGACATCTGAAATTCATTTTCCATAGCTTCCTAAAATCTGCACACAAGAGCATGAGAGGAACCACCAAAGATGATATCATCCACATAAATCTGAACCATTAGAAAGTCATTGCCATGCTTTAGAGTGAACAAGGTTTTATCAACATACCCCATGACATACCCGCGCTGTAGCAAGAAAGTCTTAAGCCTAGCATACCATGCCCTAGGTGCTTGCTTTAGCCCGTACAAAGCCTTCTAAAGCTTGTACACACGGTTTGGGTATTTGTGGTGCTCAAAGCCAGGTGGTTGTTTTATATAAACTTCTTCCTCTATGAAACCATTTAGGAAAGCACTCTTGACATCCATTTGATAAAGTCTAATGCCCTTAGAGGCAGCAAATGCAAGCAAGATCCTAATGTCTTCTATGCGTGCAACAGGAGCAAAGGTTTCCCTATAGTCTAAGCCCTCCACTTGATTGAAACCCTGGGCAACAAGCCTAGCCTTGTTTCTAACAACCTCACCATCTTCCCCATGCTTGTTTTTAAACATCCATTTGGTTCCTATGACATTGACACCAACATGAAGCTCTACTAGGGTCCATACTTTGTTTCTCTCAATGTTTTCCAACTCCTCATGCATGGCACTAACCCAATGTTCATCAGATAGTGTGTGTCCAACATCCCGGGGTTCAAAGGTGGCAACAAAGAGAGAATTGGTAAAACAGGTGAGATGTGCAGCCATTGACCTTTCTCTCACAGAGATTACCAATCATCTGTTGAGGTGGATGTTGATGCTGAATGTGGGGAGGAGCCTCTCTCTCAGAGCGTACCTCCCCCTCAACCACAGCTAGAGCTCGCTCGACAGCTGCTGAAATATATGTAGAAGCTTCTGGACCCTCTGCTGGAGTGGTGGAAGCAGCAGGAACAAGATCGGATGTGAGATGGAATGACTCATCATCATCCAAGCCCTGTAGGTCCTCTTCTACAAAGATGCTCTCCTCCATCTCCTTGGTACCTGCAGTCTCAATCATATTCCTTGTACAAGAGTTTGATTCATCAAAGGTTACATCGCAGGACTCTACGATGGTGTTAGTTTCCAAATTCAAAACTCTGTAGGAATGGCCATGAAGGGTGTAGCCAAGAAAGATGCCATCAAAAGATCTTGAGTCAAAATTATCAAGATTGCCATGCTTGAGAATAAAGCACTTGTAGCCAAAAGCACGCAAATGAGAAACAAATGGCTTCCTCCCAAAACATAGCTCATAAGAAGTCACATTAAGAATTGAGCACAAGAAAACCCAATTGGAAACATAGCAAGCAATGCTAATGGCCTCATCCCAGATCCACCTCGGAGTCCTATGCTCATCGAGCATCCTCTGGGCCATCTCCACCAAGGTTCTGCTCTTTCTTTCAACCACACCATTCTGTTGAGGAACATGAGGTGTTGAAAACTGATGCTAAATACCATGCTCAAGACAGAAGGCATCAAAGGAGGAGTTCTTGAACTCGGTGCCATTATCACTATGAATTGCTCATAATGCACCAGGAAGTTCCTTGAACAACCTCAAATCTAAGCTCCAAAAGTGATGAAACACTTCATCCTTATTCTCAAGAAAGTAAACCCAAGAGTAGCGAGAGTAGTCATCAACAAACACAAGAACATACCACTTCCCACCCGCCGAACGAACCCGAGAAGGACCAACAGTGTCCATGTGAAGCAGCTGTCCAATGCGTTCAGTCATCACCAAATTGATTGGTGGATGAGAAGCGGCAATCATTTTCCCATGACGAAAAGGAGCACAAACCAAATCCTTATCAAATTTGAGCTTAGGCAATCTTCGGATCAAGCCTAGGCCACTCAAGTGACATAACAAGTCAAAGCTCATGTGACCTAGTCTCCTATGCCATTTCCAGAGCTCAGAAGAAGATTGAGCAAACAAACACTTGTGAGAACCAAGAGAACCAGCAAAATCAGCCTGAAAAACTTTCCCAATGCTAGAAATCCCACAAACCAAAGAGCAATTCGAATCAAGAACACAAGAAGCATTTTTTCTTAAAGCGCACTTCCAAACCAACATTAAGCAGTTGAGAAATAGAGAGGAGATTGTACTTGAGATGCTCAACCAAACCAACATCCTTGTTCATTTACCTTCACCGCGCCTCTTGCCTTCACTCTCCCTCCCTTGTCATCTCCAAAGGTCACATACTCCCGGCGCTTCAAGGGAGTAAGGCTGGAGAACCACCATGGATCTCTGGTCATGTGGCGCGAACACCCGGAGTCCATCAACCATTTGTTCTCCAAGCCTCCACCTGCTGCCTACAAAGAACGAGATGGAAAAGTCGATGGCTCAGTGCTGGTGTTAGTAAAAAAGCATTTGGGAATCCAACACTTAACCATACAACCGGTAGTAGTCATCACAGTTCTTTGCACATTATCATTCGAACGCATAGGACGAGAACCACGATGGGGAAAACGTGGCCTATCAAAGCATGTCGACTCAAATCATGAGTTGTGAGGATAGAAACCATCTGTGCAAATACCAAATCCACACGAGTGACACTCACCACGATGGGGGAAAACGTGGGGCACCAAAGTGCTGCTGCACAAAGCCTCTGCTTCATGAATCAAAGCCATATGAGGTATGACCCTGTCCATGATAGGCACGAGAAAAAGAGCGAGGCTAAAAACCATCAAAATCATCATGATGCACATTTCTAGTTAACTCAACTTGCATCCTCTCAGTCCTCTTACGCCTATAACAGTACTCATCCAAGTGACCCTTACAACCATAGAACATGCAAATATAGACACTCTCATATTTAGGCTTTGTTTGCATAGGAGGTTTGGGTTTTGGATCCTCTGTTTGCTTTGGGTTGAAGGAAGGTTTGGGGTTTGGTGGATAGTATGTGTCAGTGAATTTGATGGATTGTTCCTCATCCTTGTAGCTAGAGCTAGGCAGAAACTTACCCACATTTTCACTCTCTTTGTCACATCTCTCTAATCCCAAGCCCAAGTTGTAGGCTGACCTACTAGCACTCTCTTTGACTCTTTCCAAGTCACTCTCAATCTTCTCCTCACTCACTAGGGTTCTTTGGAGCCTAGAGATAAGATAGTCATTTTCTTGGACTAGGACTTTGTTTTCCTCCCTAGTGATTACAAGCTTGTCCTTAAGAGAGACACACATTTCTCATGGTGGTGGAAGGACCTTAGAGCGAGTCTCAATGAGCAGCTTGGACTCAAGCTCTTTGACTTTGAGGGTTTGAGCTTTCAACTCACTTGTGAGCTTGGGGCACTTCTGACATGCACCCAAAAGAGTTGGTCTAGCTTTGAATTCATCAAGCTCCTTGAGGGCACTCTCAAGCTGACTGGCAACTTGAGCATGCACACTATCCCTCTATGCAAGATCATTCAGCACAACTTGACAAGACTCACACTCTACAGCCATGTCATCTTTAGCAAGCTTAGACATAAGCGAAATGATCTCATACTCAGCACTCTCCAACTTAGACTTAAGCTCTCTACTCTCACGAACAGCTCTATGAAGCTTATCATCTGGCATGAGCAGAACATCGCGCAAATGATCAAGTTCAGAAGAGAGCTCATGTAGAGTGGGAGGTACCTCACTTGTGTTAGAGTCAGATCCAGAGTCGGTGTCATGGTCATTCTTTTCCATGAAGCAAAGCCCGGTGAAGTCGTCCTTCCTCTTGACTCGTGGCTTTTCAACCTCCTCCTCCGAGCTTGTAAGGCCTTCTCTTGATGTGAGTTCGACATCGCTCAAGGCGGCAACGCAAGCATGTGCAATGGCCTTGGCAAACTTCTTGGAGTTCTTGCCCTTCTTGTAGAAGCGGTTCTTCTTCTGCTTGAAGTCTTCAATGTTATTGTTGCGGTACCTGGCCTTCTTCTTCTTCTTGGAACAATCAGCAATGAACTGTCCCAGGTCACTGCACTCGAAGCAAGTTCTTGAACAACCTCCTCTTCTCTCCTTCCGGTTGTTGTAGAACTTCCTGAACTTCCTTGTGAGCAAGGATAGCTCCTCGTCAGGAATGCACTCAATCAGTTCATCAGAAGCTGCAACAAGAGAAGACAGAGCAAACTCCAAAGAAGACTTGTCAAGTGAGGGGTTAGTTCCATAAGAAGCACCATTGTGATCACCCTTCTGAGAGCTAGAAAGCAAAGCCATACTAGAAGCAGGATTAACATGATTAGGACGAGATTTCCTTGAAAATTCATGAGATTTCAGTTTGCTATATAGTTGCTCACAGTTCAAGGTATTGAAGTCAGTAGTTTCTTCTAGAGCAGTAATTTTAACCCCCCAAACATTTTCATCAAGTGAGTACAACAGTTGCTTAGCTCTATCATTATCATTGTACACAAGGTTACCACAAGCCCGCAAGTTGCACACAATTGCCTCAAACCTATGAAAGGTGTCATCTAGTGACTCGCCAGGTTTTTGTGCAAAAGTTTGGTACTGTCTATTGTAAGAATCCTTACGCATAGACTTGACTTGATTGGCACACTCATGGTATGTGCAAAGCTTATCCCAAATAGCATGAGCAGTGTCATGGTGTGCAACGCGATCATGTTCACTCCTACCAAGTGCAGATAGCAGAATGTTGTCAGCTTTGGAGTTGTGTTCATACCTGTTCAACTCACCTACAGGAGCGGTGTTGAGGTATGTTGTATTCTTGTTCGACGATATCCCAGATAGCACGTCCTTGACTCAGGAGAAAAACCTTGGTCCGCAAATTCCAGTAGGCGAAGTCCTCTCCATCGAACATCTAGAGCTTAGTCACATGCTTCTCCATGTCACCTTCGAATCACAAAGCCGGTTAAGGTCAACTAGTGATCAAATCAGCTCTAATACCAATTGAAGGACCGAGAAGGCGACCAGAGGGGGGGGGGGGGGGGGGTGAATGAGAGCCAATCAAAATTCTCCAAGAGAACTTGGCCTATGTCCCAATTACAACCCAAGCCAACCTCTAAGTCGATGACCAAGGCTACACTTGTGATGTGCTACCCTTCGGAGTGATCAACAACAACAATGGAGCACAACAAAAACAAAGGGAAGCTGCAAAGATTTGAAATAGTCAAGAACTTCACAAAATAGACCTTACTGGACTACCACCGGCAGTGCCGATCAGAGCAATCGGCAGTGCCAGTAAGCCCTATCGGTAGTGTCGGTGTGGGATTCGGAGACCCATCGGTAGTGCCGGTCCCAGTCGTTGGTAGTGCCGATTGTCCCCGATAAAACAAGAAAAAAGTTTCGGGATCAAGCAAAAACTTGGTCAAACCCAAATCAAACGAATTCCAAATGATATGATTTTAGGACCAGGCAATCCCCAACAAATCACGACCCTAATCCTAGAAGATCCACTCAATTGGCTCAAGGAATCATCACGAATTTCAGATCTTATGCTAAGAACACCAGAAAGGGGAAACTTGAGAAATCCTTCAAATCGAAGGTGCTAGAGCTCTTGATTTGGTCATGGACCTATGTAGGATTGATCTAGCTCATCATAGCACGAAGTTTCACAAGAAACCGCCCCAAAAACACATCCAAAAAGGAGATCGAAAATTCCCATGAAAATAGCTCCGAAAATAGGGGAAAAGGAAAATTCAGGATTTAGGGAGAGAGGAAGATCTTGAACACTGATTTAGGCACCTCTTCCACCAGTCCTATCTCTCCTTATATAGGCTCAAGGTCTATTGTCCACATGACAACACTACCCTTGACCTACATAACACACCCACCTACCACCGGGGGCATAATCGTCCATATTTCTCCTCATCGCCCGAATGCCATCGGACCCTTCACGACTTTGCTTCGCCTCGACGCAAGCTCCACGATGGTGCCACGTGCACCTCCAATCGCCACCACTGATTTTGAGGTCCAAACCAAGAAACCAGCTTGCACGCTTCTCAAAGCACAACTTCTCGATTTTGACGCGTGTCACCTCGTCCTATGATCCTGACCACCGGCATGTCTCTCCCGGTCCCTGTCCACCGGGTCCCCTTGTCACTTGCACCGGCATCCCGCTCGCCTTGACTTTGTCAACACGTCATCTTCATCACCACCCCGGTTTTGAGGCTCAAACGTGTAACCGTCCAGGCTTCTTGCCTCTCCACGTGTACGGTGTCGATCACCCTTGACTTCACTCGACATCCCGATCATTTGGCCTCAAGTCTCCTACTTGTGCCCGATCCTCTCACCGTTGACCGCCAAGTCGACTCCATTGACCTACACATCATGAGATAAGCAAACACATTTCCCAACTCCTGCAACATCACCAATACTTCCACCAACTCCACTTTGTCAAAACAATCACATGCACAAATTGATGCAATCCCAAGATTCCTGTGTTTCAACTTAAACACCAAATCCGCTCAAGTCAATTACTCATCACGTATATTGCAAACCATGGCACATATCCACATGGTTTCTCATCTATCATCAGCTTGCATCTACACATCAATATTGCACATAACTTGATTCCCAACTAGATAATAACCAGCATACATCTAACGCATGAACTTAGTTTGATGACATAACCAGCATACATGCAGCTGAGGCTGCTTAACTACAACACAACACTAACTGGATATACATGAACCTACTGATTGCCAATCCACATGAACAACACAATGGGAACAAAGAACACACATAACGCCTTCAGCCCGGTCTTCTCCACCTCTAGCTTCCTGACTTCTGCCTTGAGGTCCTCTTTTTCAGATTTCAGAGCATCCACCTTGTCCTCTTCTTCCTTCTTCACCGCTGCCAGCTTCTTCTCCATCAAATCTAGCCTAGCGGTTGCCTCACCAAGAGCTTCGTTCAGTGCTGTTTTCTTCTTCTTGAGAGACCACACGGCATTGCGTAGATCTATGAGCAGTGTCTGCAAGAATGCATCATGCTAGCGCTCATACCAACACATGAACGCGCAACCTCCAACCTGACGAAGAAATATGGAGGCCAACTAAACCAACCGCAAATTCAAAATCAATTGAATGGGAACAAAACTATACTCACCTGAGCTCTATAGTACTTGAGGTAGCACCGTCCGGGGTTGTCGTCGCTCCACGAGATCCACAGTGCCGCCTTCTGCTGGCAGTCGCAGTACACCGGGGGTGGTAGTCCAACGGCCTGACGCAGTAAGGGATGGGGGAATGGCACTTCTCCTTAGACTCGCCTGAGGATTGGGTCTTGGCGGTGGTTCACGACGATCTCGAACTACCGGCCATGGTGCACGCTCAAGCTAGGGTGACACCTCTACAAGATCCTCTATGTTTATCCGACCCTACCCATATTTCAAGTAGCCACCTCTGTAATGCAAGCTCCTCTATTTTTGTTGGATCAGTGGAACAGTTCTAATATGATGTATATGCACTTAGATTGTGCACACATCATATTATACTCATCACTTAAATACAAATTCAATTTACACTTATTATTTTGTAAGATAAAAAATAATAATAATGAAACATGTAAATAGTATGGCAATAATGCAAACTGAACTAACCATATATTTAGTGATATTGATATTAATTATTTTATGTACATGTGCATGAAGGTGCTACAGACACACAACACACAAGACACGTATAAAGATACGTGCATGTGCTACACACACACACACACACACACACACACTTCTTCTATGGCTTGATGTTAAATCTCTCACCAAGCCAGTACGAGACGCAGGCGTCTATAACTGCGTAATCGATGTGCTGCCTAGTCAGGTGCTTATCCCCCCACTTTTGGTGAAACTTAACCTCACAATGCTTGGCCATTGTCAGACCAAGAATTTTCCGACACATGTTCTTGAGTCCAAGTCCGTATGTTCAGGTTTGCTTCAAGTGGTCTTGTGCAGCGTCCTACAGCTCTGACGTCCTGGCTACATTGATGTTGTGATCAATGGAGACCTGATGGACATCGCCTCCGATCTTTGATCTGACGAATATGCACCGAGGGCTCTCCAGAAAATGCTACAATTTTTCTGGAACCTTGTCGGCGTGGCACACCTGGAAGATGAGACACCGATATTCATGCTCGTTCCCATGTGGCATGCCCACGTAGACCTGAATGATGGCTGTCTTGTTTGGGTCATCATTCACACGATCGACTTTTGGAATGATTAGCCACTCCGTATCCAAACTGATGAGGAGCGGTTTCTCATTCGGCCAGATCTCATCAAGGAACTGGACGACGATGCTGCTATCGGATATGACCGTTGTTCTGATGTTGTAGTGGTGGAACTTAACGTCGATGAATAGCATCGGTGTTGATAGCAGGTGGCTGCTCGATAGGGCTCGAGACTGCAAAGCGGCAGCGTTCTTAGGGTGCAGCGGAGTAGGCCACGCCGCCCAGCCTAGCGGATCGAGAGGCGGCAAGCCTACGGGAGCGCGAGATGCCGCCACTGCTGGTCGGCGTGCGGGAGGAGCGTTTGAAGCGTGAGGCAGCGCCAACGCTGGTTGTCGTGTGGGAGGAGCAATTGAAGCATGAGGCGGTGTCGCCTCTGGGTGGGCTGGTGGGCGCTATGAGCGGGGTGAGGAGCACGGCGGTTCCGGGGACTGAACGGGGGAGGGCCGGGTGGGCGTCTGAAGTTGTACTGGGCGGGTGAGCGCCATGAACGGGGTGCAGGAGTTGTGTTATGAGCACTGAACAGGGTGAGGAGCGTGGCTGTTTGTTCCCAGAAGCCAAAGAGCCCCCGCTGGCGCAGTTACACCAAAAGCCCCTATCCGGGAAGTTGAACGTGTGAAGACAATCGAGTGGTGACTGCAACATGCATTGAATCCATCACAGTATCCATCCGAGAAGTTGAACGCGGTTAGGCTACCCCTAATGAGAGTTTCGTTTTCATTAAATGAGATGCCACATAAGCAAATTTGGTGACATGGCAAAAAATTTCTGAAGAGAGAGATGAGAAGAGTTTCATTTAGATGAAACTGGGTCTACACGATTTCCTAAAATTGAAACACCATGAAACTAGCATTGGAGAGGAGTAATTTCACATCATGATTTAGACAACCAATAGAACCATATAGAAGTACTTCCTCCATTCAACATTATATGACACTCTAGCCTTCTCAAGTTTTCTCAACTTATAAGACACCCTCGCTTCCCAATGCACCTTTCTCTCTTCTCAATACACCTCCATCTCTATCTCTCTCCTCCTCGTTTCCTGTGCACCCACCAAAGCTAGTTTCATTCATGATTCAAACTACTCCTAAGCCAATCTCAGTGCACTCTTTTATTCCATAGTTTCTAAGAGTGACACATCATTTTTAAAGTTTTATTTTATGAAATAAAAGTACATCTCTCAGTGTTCACTTTCATAGCACAATTTCATAGAACACTAAGTTATGGCTAGTTGGTGTTTTGTTATTGGTTGAGAGTGTTGGGGATGAAAGGAAAGACCCTCAATCCAATTTCATTTGGCTTTCATGGTGTTGGAAATAGTGTCAACATCCTTTCATGGGGATGAAAGGCATCTTCTCTCCTTCATAATAAATACCATGCCATGTCATCATATTTGCTGATGTGGCATGTAACTAATTGCAAATGAAAGACCCATTGAGAATAGGCACAATATGCTCTAGGACATCCTTCAATGTTGACATTTGCTCTAGAACACTACTAAATCTTATATTTGCTAGAAAACACTATATAATTGTGATAATTGGCTAGTAGACACTTCAATCATTAGAATAGTGATTATTTGTATGAGGGAGAGAGAAAACTTTGAAAATAATCATTTTATCCTATAAATCAATTTAACAATGTAAATATATTTTTTGACATATCGTTAATCATAATGATATAATAAATAATATTTATATTTTATTACAAAAAATTATTTTTTCATAGAAAATATTAACAATAACAATATATTTCATAATGTATATTAACTACAATATTTCTCAGAAATATGATTATGTTAGAAAATGTTTCAATTGGTTGTAAAACAAAAATGTCATTCAAAATATAATTACGTTAAGAAATATACATTATTTTTTATAATTAATTATATATTTAAAAATTTATGATTATATTGTAATAAGAAATGTTTAAATTAGTTACAAGAGCAATGAAGTCATTTAAAATGTTCTCTCTCTTGTCTATATATAATAATCAATATTTTCATTACTTAAGCGTCTACTAGCCAATTACCACAATTGTAGTGTCTTCTAGCAAATACAACCTTGAGTACTGTCTTAGAGCAAATGCCAACATTGAGTAGTGTCTATGAGCAAATTTTTCCTTGAGAAGAAAGATGACATGGTACTCTTAGAAACATCAAAATGGAACAACCTTAGTTTGTTGACACCACGAAGCACCCACTCGCATTGCCTTCCTTGCCAATAAATGTAAGACTACCCCATGCACCGATGGGTGTGACAATAAACTACTCCCATCTCGGCTTCCTCGCCTCTCTACTACCATTGCCCTTCCTCCCCTTCATCGCCGTTGCAGTATCCATGGCCTAAGGGCGATCTCCTCTGGGCTCATCATCCTTGGTGAGTCATAATCATCGCCTCTTGTAGGATTAGGCAATCTCCACCGTCTCCAGCAGCGTCACCCATCTGTGCCCATTCCTCCCCTCCTCTGGCTCCGGCGGTGCAACTCGTCCGCGCCCGTTCCCCTTCTCCGGCTTTGGCGTTCCCTCCAGCCCACGCCCGTTCACCGCCTCTGGCGTTGCCACCTCCCCGCACTGGCCATCCACCATCTCTGGTGCGTAGTTCCCGCTCCCGCTCCACATCATCAGAACGGTCTTACGACACCATCTCCACCGACTGCGACGACCCCCTCACCGGCAAGATCCCAAAGGGCATCGAACTGTGTCTCAAGTTCATCTACACCACGACAGATGGCAGGGACATCTTCTGGTGCCCCATCTGCAATGGCAAGAAGCAGCGAAAGATGGACTATGGTGGCATGCAATCTCATGTTCTTGGCATCATGAGTTCCAACTCACCGAAGCATGATGAGAAGAAGGTCAGTTGCCACTGTCATCTCACCAAGAACGAAGGCTGGATGTGAAGCTCATGCTCCTGAGTGTCATCGCTTGTTCTCTCCAGGCATGGCGTGGTGGTGTCAATTACTAATTATGTTGTTGTTCTTAATTTATGTCTTATATGTTTGTGTTGAACTATTCTTGTATTGAACTATGGGTGTTGATCTATATATATATATATATTGTCATTTAATTATGGTGAACTATGTTTATCCTGGTGATTTTTTTGTTAGTCTTTTTGGTGTTTACTTTTAATTTGTTGGATCACTGGAACACTTGTGATGATGTATGCAATAAGATTGTACTACCGGGAATTTCATTAACTTAGCGACAATATTACAAATTAAGTTTTCAACAAACAAAGTTCAGATAGAAGGAAACTAAAGAAAACACTACATCACCCAGATCACGCTTATTCTGGCCTAAGAGTACAAACTCTCTTATGGCCTACGAGGTCTCTTTTCCCCTGACCCCTCAAGCTGCCACGAATGTCAAATCCACGAACTTGATCAACATCCTCCCTGTACAATTGAAGAACTTCCTTCCGAAGGAATCTAACAGACTAGCGATCAGCATTGACACGAATTAACTTTTCATATTCCAACCGATCAGCATGCGAGCCCTCCCTGCACCGAATGAAGCACTTGTCATCGTATGTATCCAAGGCGACCTTGACGTCGCAGTCAGGCCCCAAGAGAGATGGCAGGCCGCAACCAAGACTAACTATTTATTGGGTTTGGGCTCCTCCTGGCTGATCACCTTCACCTACAGAAGCGGAAGCCAGCAAAAAACCCAAGAAATAGTCAGCACCACTGTGGGATATACATCTTCTCAGTTCAAACTAGTATGCTCACCTGTAGTAGACAATCAGAGGCTGCACCAGGGGCGATTCCAAGATAGTCCTCCATAGCTTTGTTGCAAGTGGCCGCCCTCAATGACTGGTTGGGTCCTCCAGCCAGGGGGTCAGGAAATGGCGAACTGGGACACTTACGGCTGCCGCCGGGTTCGCCTCTTACGCCAACGCCGGTCGGAGGAGAGCGGTGGCTGCATGGAGCGTTGGAGCTAGCCATGATGTGCTTGTACGAGCGGTTTGGGGAATCAGTGTGCGATGAGAGAGCTATTGTGCGTGATGAGATGTGGAGCGCTATAGCGGTATTTATGTAGAACCACGTCGTGTGTGGTCGTGGCCTTCCTCCGCTGCTCTCGGGAAAATGTGTGGGACGTGCAAACTAATAGTAAAACGTCTTGGACTGGTGTGACAACCGTAAATTGACCGTTCACCGCAGCTAGAAGGCGATGGGACATGTGGGCCCACCGCCATGCTGCACCTCTGCGTGCACGTCCATTAGACTCCACACGTCCATCGACAACCGCGAATTGACCGTTCATTTAGTAGTTCACTCTCCCAACTTCTTTCGCCTTTCACCTCCCCCAATTTCTCATTGTCATGGCCGAGCACGGAGATCCTCCCACGGCAAAATGCTGTAAATTGGCTTTGAGCGGCATCGGTGTAGAGGAGTCTGAAGCGGAAGGATCTGGTCATAACCTGGAGCAACCGTATGATACATTTTCCTCCCCTTTCTCCATGCATGCATTCAATCGGTTCTAGCGCGCGCATGCAATCTCGTTCGATTTCTACCCTCTCAACCAGGGTGGAATTCATGCTAGGGCCCGTACTGCAGATTTCAGAGGCCCTGTGTTAAAAGCAAAATTATAGGCCCTCAGTTGTAGTATATTAATATAATTTAAATTCTTTTTGTCCTTTTAATTTTGCATTTCTATCATCCATAGTTTCAGCCTTTTAGGAATACATGCATACTCTTGTTATTTGCGAGGAAGACGATCGATAGGGTGGCGCATTGTTTTATTTTATTCGTGGGCTGCTTTGTGTGCATGGGCTTGAGCTGGTTAATTTGTGGCCAGCCTGTTTGATGTTGAGGCTTAATATAGATCGATAGGAATATACTTTAGGACCTGTTTGGATATAAAGTATTTTTGGAGTTTTGCAAGAATACTATGGTTTAGCAAAATACTTTGGTTTTGGGAGGTAGGGAGGTCTTTGGATGTGACAAGTTTTGTAGTTTTAGAAACCATGGTATTGCTAAAAGTGCATGTATTTTGGAGTTTAAAAAACTCTACTCCCCACCTCTTTTTTCTAAACCATGGTTTTGCTTGTTGTTGGCTGCTTCTAAAACTATGGTTTCTTAATACTTAATTTGGTTTTGGAAAACTACAACACACAAACAGGGCCTAGCGTAAATTTCAACCTGCTTTAGTTTTTTGTGTTACAATGTTACTGGCTTGTCTTGAATGATGATATGTGCCATTTTAAGTTCCAGGGTTAGCCGGTGGCATTCACTGCCTCTTGCTCTATCAGACAGTTTTGTCAGATTGGTGGACAGGATTACAGCCATCAGGCTGATGACTGTTTGAATGGAAGAACACAAGCAGGTGATGAAGCAGCATGGCTAGATGCCTGGTGTTCCTATGCTACTGACATTGGCATCCACTTCAGAAGGCCAGATAGAAGAGCCTGATGTTTTTTGGAATCTTTTGGGCAGCATATTATCGGGCAAGGGACGACGATGACCTCATCATCACAGTCAGTTCTTGAGGTGCTAAAAGGACGTAGTTGGTGGGCTACGAAGGATGAGTGGCTTGTCACTATTGATAAGGAGTTCACCCTAAGCCTGGTCAACCCAATCACTAGCAAAAGTATCCCACTGCCACCGTTGTCATCAAACAGCGATAGAAATGAGGAGTTGTTGTCTAATTTCTTGAAGAATGATGATGCTGGTGGTCAAGGACCTCTGTTCATCGAGCGCGTAGTCCTCTGTAAGACACGCAGGCAAGATGGTGGTCCCTTTATGATCCTTCTATTCTCTTCAGGAAACATCTTGTACCATGAGAAGACCGGTGACATGTGGATGACATTACCAAATACAAACCGACTTGCACAAAGATTTGTGGATGCTGCTTACTGGGAAGAGTGGTACGCGGTGGCAATCAGTCAATATGGTTCCATGAAGTTTTGGGACCTGTCCATGAAGCCCATTATTACTAAATCTCCTAAATGGGTCAAGGGTCCCCTTAAGCTCGTCCAGTGTACTCCAGACATGACCGCGAGGCCACGATGTTTCTTGCGCGGTTAGATCGTAACCTGCCTATGGTCATCTAGCTGTGGGGAGAATTTTGTTGAGGACCACCAACCGATAGGCAACTATAGAGCCACTAGTCAGCATGCGGTATAGTGGATGGCATCGCATTTTATGAGAGAAGAGAAGATGGTGGATGGATAGAGTTGAGAGGTTTGCAGGGTGAACGCTCTCTTTTTCTGGAAGCAAATTATCCATTTTGGTTTGCTGTACTAGAAAAAGACAATAAGAAAGTGGCTCCACCATATTTGTATGTTTAGGACCATATGTATGGAGAAATGGTGAAGATCCCTGCTAGTGATCGCCACGGTTGTGTCAGGCACTATGACATGATCAATTTCACCTGGCATCATCGTTATTCCGAACCACCTCTGCAACTAGAAGCCCCTCTGTTTATCCGCCCCTACCCATCTTTCAAGTAGCCACCCCCCTTTATTTTTATTAGTCTTTGATGTTTAGTTTAAGTTTGTTTAGGTGGATCACTGTGGAATGAACACTTGCTTATAACTAACGATTATGCACTCAGATTGTATTTTAACTTGTGAATGTTTCATGTTTTCCGTTGTTTTAATCATGTTCTCAATTATTATGAGCGAAGTAGGCCGAGTGATCATGTTGTCCCTTGACTTTAACCTAATATGTGTTCAAAGAGATCGAATACCCTGTTGGGCAACTTTAGTTTAATTTTCATTGCGATACCATGATAATGCAACTCCCTCCATCGTTGCTATATCTATGTATAGTTGCAATGACAAACATTTGCATTGCAATATATAATACCAAACGCAACCAGACGAATGTTCGTTGCTATATCGATGCATTGTTCCAATGACTAACAATTTAGTTGCAATATGTAAGACCCCATTGCAACCACACAACTTTTCGTTGCTATATCTATGCATTGCTGCGACGACTAACAATTTCGTTGCAATATGTAGGACCCCATTGCAACCACACAACTTTTCCTTTCTATATCTATGCATTGTTGCAACGACTAACAATTTTGTTGCTATATCTTATTGCAACACCTTGTTCTTCTGTTGTGAAATGACCTTATCATAACAATCACAGGAAAGCATTATAAAAAGTGACTCTTATTACAATGCACATTGAGAAACCATGTAGAAATGTGCCATTGTTTGCTATACTTGTGATAAGTAATTGACTTAAGCGGATTTGGTGTTTGAGTTGAAATGCGGGAATCTAGGGATTGCATGAGTTTGCATATCATGGTTATGACTAATCGGAGTTAGTGGAGATATTGGTGATGTTGTAGGAGATGGGAAATGTGTTTGCTTGTCTCATGATGTGTAGGTCACTGGAGTCGACTTGGTGGTCAACGGCGAGAGGATCGGGCACAAGTAGGGGACTTGGGGCCAGACGATCGGGATGCCAGGTGAAGTCAAGGATGATCCACACCGTACATGTGGAGAGGCAAGAAGCACGGACGGTTTCGTGGTTGAGCCTCAAAACCGTGGTGGTGATGAAGACGACGTGTTGACCAAGTCAAGGAAAACGGGATGCCAGTGCAAGTGACAAGGGGGCTCGATGGACAGGGACTGGGAGAGACTTGCCGGTGGTCAGGACCGCGGGACAAGGTGACACGCGTCGACATTGAGAAGTCATCCTTTGAGGAGCGTGCAAGGCAATTTCTCGGTTTGGGCCTCAAAATCGGTGGCGGTGGTTGGTGGTGCACGTGGCACCATCACGGAGCTTGCTTCGAGATGAAGCAAAGACGTGAAGCGTCCGATGGCTTTCGGGCGATGAGGAAAACTATGGACGGTTATGCCCCCGATGGTAGGTGGGTGTGTTATGTAGGTCAAGGGTAGAGTGGTCATGTGGACAATAGACCCTAGGCCTATATAAGGAGAGGTATGGCTAGTGGGAGAGGGGCCTCTCTTCCCATTAGCCTTGTGTTAGGACTCTATTCAAAGTGCTAGGAGAGGACTTCATGTTTGAGAGAAGAGTAGTGGGTGTGTGAGAGACATCTCTTGCTCTTGTAAATAGTGAGAGGAAGAGGGTGGCTTCCTAGCCTTGTACCTATGAATCTTGTAAGCACCTTTCTATGATATGAGAAGTATTTTCATGCTCAAGATTTCCCTCTTCACTTGAATCCCGAAATTCCCTTTTTCCTATTTTCAGAAGCGTTTTCATGGTGATTTTTTATCTCACTTTTGGAAGAGTTTTTGGCCCAGATTTCTTGAGAAACGTGTTGCTAGGAAGAGCTAGGATAATCCTGTATGGATCCTTGATGGAATTATTGGCTCTAGCACTTTTGATTTGAAGGATTTCTCAAGTTTCCCCTTTTTGGTGTCCTTGGCACGAGATCTGAAATTCATGATGATTTCTTGAGCCAATTGAGTTGATCTCCTAGGATTAGGGTCGTGATGTGATGAGGATTCACTGGTCCAAAAATCGCATCATTTGGAGTTCGGTTGATTGAGTTTTGGAGAAGATTTGAGAAGATCCCGAGAGATTTTCTGTTCTGTTGGGGGTCGACCAGCACTGCCGATGACCAGGACCGGCACTACCGATTGGTCTAGTCTGTAGGTTCCCGTGCGACAGCATCCCGCACCAGCACTGCCAATAGGTGGGACCGATACTGCCAATGACGCGTACCAGCACTGCCGATGCCCACCGGCACTGCCGATGGCAGGGATCGACACTGCGATGGGAGTTCAGTTTTGAACTGTTGAGGATTGCTTCTTCCCTTTTTGTTCCCGCTGTGTTTCTTTGGTATGGTTGATCACTCCTAGGGCTAGTACACCATAAGTTGGTGTGTGTAGTCTTGGTGATCGATTTGGAGGTTGGCTTGGGTTGTCTTTGGGATATAGGCCAAGTTCTCTTGGAGAATTTTATTTGGCTCCCATTCACCACCCCCTCTGGTCGCCTTCTCGGTCCTTCAATTGGTATCAGAGCCGGTTTGATCACTAGTTGACCTTCACCGGCTTTGTGATTCGAAGGTGACATGGAGAAGCATGCTGTCAAGCTATGGATGTTCGATGGAGAGGACTTCCCCTACTCGAAGTCACGGACCAAGGCGTATCTGCTAAGTCAAGGACGTGCAATTTGGGAGATTGTTGATCAGGAGTATGCTATACGACAAGACCTGAACACTGCCTCTGCAGGTGAGTTACTCAGGTATGAGAACAACTCCAAAGCTGTCAATATTCTGCTTTCTGCACTTGGTAGGAGCGAACATGATAGGGTTGCACACCTTGACACTGACCATGGTATTTGGGTTAAGCTCTGCACTTACCATGAGGGTACCAACCAGGTCAAGTCTACGCGTAAGGATTCTTACAATAGACAGTACCAAATCTTTGCTCAAAAACCGGGCGAGTCACTAGATGACACTTTTTGTAGGTTTGAGGCAATTGTGTGCATCTTGCGGGCTTGTGGTACCCTTGTGTACAATGACAATGATAGAGCTAAGAAACTGCTATACTCACTTGATGAAAATGTTTGGGGGGTTAAGATTGCTGCTCTAGAACAAACTGCTAAATTCAATACCCTGAACTGTGAGCAACTGTATAGCAAGCTGAAATCACATGAACTGACTAGGAAATCTCGTCCTAATCTTGCTATTCCTGCTTCTAGCATGGCTTTGCTTTCTAGTTCTCAGAAGGGTGATCACAGTTGTGCTTCTCATGGATCTAACCCCTCACTTGACAAGTCTTCTTTGGAGTTTGCTTTGTCTTCTCTTGTTGCAGCTTCCGATGAACAAATGGAGTGCATTCCTGACGAGGAGCTGTCCTTGCTCACAAGGAAGTTCAGGAAGTTCTACAACAACCGGAAGGAGAGAAGAGGAGGTGGTTCAAGAACCTGCTTCGAGTGCGGTGACCCGGAACACTTCATCGCTGATTGTCCCAAGAAGAAGAAGAAGGCTGGGTACCGTGACAACAACACTGAAGACTTCAAGCAGAAGAAGAACCGCTTCTACAAGAAGGGCAGGAACTCCAAGAAGTTTGCTAAGGCCATTGCACGCGCCTGTGTTGCCGCCTTGAGCGATGTCGACCTCACATCAAGCGAAGGCCTTACAAGCTCGGAGGAGGAGGTTGAAAAGCCACGAGTCAAGAGGAAGGATGACTTCACCGGGCTTTGCTTCATGGCAAAGAACGACCATGACACCGACTCTGGATCCGACTCCGACACAAGCGAGGTACCTCCCACTCTAGATGAGCTCTCTTCTGAACTTGATCATTTGCACGATGTTCTGCTCATGCAAGATGATAAGCTTCGCAATGCTGTTCGTGAGGGTAGAGAGCTTAAGTCTAAGTTGGAGAGTGCTGATTTTGAAATTGCTTCGCTTAGGTCCAAGCTTGCTCGTGAGGACATTGTTGTTGAGTGTGAGTCTTGTCAAGTTGTGATGAGTGATCTTGCACAGAGGGAGAGTGTGCATGCTCCAGTTGCCAGTCAGCTTGAGAGTGCCCTCAAGAAGCTTGATGAGTTCAAAGCTTGACCAACTCTTTTGGGTGCATGTTAGAAGTGCCCCAAGCTCACAGATGAGTTGGAAGCTTAGTCCCTCAAAGTCAAAGAGCTTGAGTCCAAGTTGCTTCATGAGACTCGCTCTAAGGTCCTTCCACCACCCTGTGAGGTGTGTGTCTCTCTTAAGGACAAGCTTGTAATCACTAGGGAGGAAAACAAAGCCCTAGTTCAGGAAAATGACTATCTTGTGTCTAGGCTCCAGAGAACCCTAGTGAGTGAAGAGAAGATTGAGAGTGATTTGGCAAGAGTGAAGGAGAGTGCTTCTAGATCAACCTATAACTTGGGTTTGGGATTTAAGAGGTGTGACAAGGAGAGTGAGAATGTGGGTAAGTTTGTACCTAGCTCCAGCTACAAGAATGAGGAAAACACCATTAAACCCACTGACACATACTATCCACCCAATCCAAAACCCTCCTTCAACCCAAAGCAAACAGAGAAGCCAAAACCCAAACCTGCAATGCAAACCAAGCCTAATCCTAAGGGTGTCTACATTTGCATGTTTTGTGGTCGTAAGGGCCACTTGGATGAATTTTGTTATAGGCGTAAGAGGATTGAGAGGAAGCAAGCTGAGTTGACTAGGGATGCTTTTTATGATGATTTTGTTGACTTTCAGCCTTGCTCTTTTTCTCGTGCCTATTGTGGACAGGGTCATTCCTCATATGGCTTTGATTCACGAAACAGAGGCTTTGCGCAGCAGCGCTTTGGTGCCCCATGTTTTCCCCATCGTGGTGAGCGTCACTCGCATGGATTTGGCTTTCACGCAGATGATTTCTATCCTCACAACTCAAGGTTTGAGTCGAGACGCTTTGATAGGCCACGTTTTCCCCATCGTGGTTCTCGTCCCATGCGTTCGAATGATAAAGTGCAAAGAACTGTGATGACTACTACCGGTCGTATGATTAAGTGCTGGATTCCCAAATGCTTTTTGACTAACCCCAGCACTGAGCCATCAACTTTCACTTCTCGTTCTTTGTAGGCAGCAGGTGGAGGCTTGGAGAACAAGTGGTTGATGGATTCCGGGTGTTCACGCCACATGACTGGAAATGCAAAGTGGTTCTCCAGCCTCACTTCCTTGAAGCGTCGGGAGTATGTGACCTTTGGAGATGACAAGAGAGGAAGAGTGAAGGGAAGAGGCGCAGTAAAGGTAAATGAGAACTTCACACTCAATGATGTTGGTTTGGTTGAGTTTCTCAAGTACAATCTCCTCTCTGTTTCTCAGCTTCTTGATGTTGGTATGGAAGTGCGCTTTATATCAAATGCTTGTTGTGTTCTTGATTCGAGTGGTTCCTTGGTTTGTGGAATTTCTCGCATTGGCAGAGTTTTTCAGGCTGATTTTACTAGTTCTCCTGGTTCTCACAAGTGCTTGTTTGCTCAATCTTCTTTTGAGGTTTAGAAATGGCATAGGAGACTGGGTCACATGAGCTTTGACTTGTTATGTCGCTTGAGTGGCCTAGGCTTGATCCGAGGATTACCTAAGCTGAAATTTGATAAGGATTTGGTTTGTACTCCTTGTCGTCATAGGAAAATGATTGCTGCTTCTCATCCACCAATCAACTTGGTGATGACTGAACGCCCTGGAGAGTTGCTTCATATGGACACTGTTGGTCCTTCTCGGGTTCGTTCGGCGGGTGGGAAGTGGTATGTTCTTGTGATTGTTGATGACTATTCTCGCTACTCTTGGGTCTACTTTCTTGAGAGCAAGGATGAAGTGTTTCATCACTTTCGGAGCCTAGCTTTGAGGTTGTTCAAGGAACTCCCTGGAGCACTACGAGCGATTCGCAGTGATAATGGCACCGAGTTTAAGAACTCCTCCTTTGATGCTTTCTGTCTTGAGCATGGTATTGAGCATCAGTTTTCAGCACCTCGTGTTCCCTAGCAGAACGGTGTGGTTGAAAGAAAGAACAGAACCTTAGTGGAGATGGCCCGGACGATGCTCGATGAGCATAGGACTCCAAGGTGGTTCTAGGCTGAGGCCATTAGCACTTCTTGCTATGTTTCCAATCGGATTTTCTTGCGCTCAATTCTTAATGTGACTTCTTATGAGCTGTGTTTTGGGAGAAAACCCACGGTTTCTCATTTGTGTGCCTTTGGTTGGAAGTGCTTTATTCTCAAGCATGGCAATCTTGATAAGTTTGAGTCAAGGTCTTCTGATGGAATCTTTCTTGGTTACTCTCTTCATGGTCATTCATACAGAGTTTTGAATTTGGAGACTAACACCATCGTAGAATCCTACGATGTAACCTTTGATGAATCAAACTCTTGTGCAAGGAATGTGATTGAGTCTGCAGGTGACAAGGAGATGAAGGAGAGCATCTTTATAGAAGAGGACCTACAGGGCTTTGATGATGATGATGATGAGTCATTCCATCCCACATCCGAGCTTGTTCCTGCTGCTACCACTACTCCAGCAGAGGGTCCAGAAGCTTCTACATCGACTTTAGCAGCTGTCGAGCAAGCCCTAGCTGTGGTTGAGGGTGAGGTACACTCTGAGAGAGAGGCTCCTCACCACATTCAGCGTCAACATCCACCTCAACAGATGATCGGTAATCTCTATGAGAGGACAACAAGGTCAAGGTCTGCACATCTTGCTTGCTTTACCAATTCTCTCTTTGTTGCAACCTTTGAACCCCGGGATGTTGGACATGCACTATCTGATGAACATTGGGTTAATGCCATGCATGAGGAGTTGGAAAACTTTGAGAGAAACAAAGTCTGGACCCTTGTAGAGCCTCCCAAAAATGTCAATGTCATAGGAACCAAGTGGGTGTTCAAAAACAAACATGGGGAGGATGGTGAGGTTGTGAGAAACAAGGCTAGGCTAGGTACTCAAGGTTTTAGCCAAGTGGAGGGCTTAGATTATGGTGAAACCTTTGCTCCTGTTGCTCGCATAGAAGCCATTTGGATCTTGCTTGCATTTGCTGCCTCCAAGGGTATTAGACTTTATCAAATGGATATCAAGAGTGCTTTCCTAAATGGTTTCATAGAGGAAGAAGTGTATGTGAGGCAACCCCCTGGCTTTGAGCACCACAAATACCCAAACCGTGTGTACAAGCTTCAGAAGGCTTTGTACGGGCTAAAGCAAGCACCTAGGGCATGGTATGCTAGGCTTAAGACCTTCTTGCTAGAGCGTGGGTATGTCATGGGGTGTTTTGATAAAACCTTGTTCACTCTCAAGCATGGCAATGACTTTCTAATGGTTCAGATTTACGTGGATGATATCATCTTTGGTGGTTCCTCTCATGCTCTTATGTCCAGGTTTCAGGAAGCTATGGAGAGTGAATTTCAGATGTCGATGATGGGAGAGCTCACCTTCTTTCTTGGGCTTCAAATCAAGCAGTGCAAGCAAGGCACTTTCATACATAAAGCCAAGTACACGAAGGATCTCCTGAAGAAATTCGACATGGTCAACGTGAAGTCGTTGTCTACACCAATGTCCACTACAACGGCTCTTAACCCTGATGAAGACTGTGAAGTGATGGATCAAAGGGAGTACAGGAGCATGATTGGTTCCCTCTTGTACCTAACAGTGATAAGACCCGACATACACTTTGTGGTGTGTCTTTGTGCTCGCTTTCAAGCTTCCCCAAGGGACTCATCGCAAGACTGTCAAGCGCATCTTCAGGTATCTCAAATACACCCTTGAGTTCGGTCTTTGGTACTCTGCATCTTCATCTCTTGATCTCATTGGGTATTCGGATGCGGACTTTGCTAGGTGTAGAATTGATAGGAAGAGCACTTCTGGTACTTTCCATTTCTTGGGTACTTCTTTGATCTGTTGGCGTTCTCGTAAGCAGTCGAGTGTTACCCAATCCACCACAGAGGCTGAGTATATAGCTGCTGCTCACAAATCCTATGGATTGTACCTATCATGAGAGACTATGGGTTGACTTTTATGGGTGTTCCACTCATGTGTGATAACTCCAGTGTCATATGCTTAGCCAAAAACCCAGTCCAACATGGTAAGGTCAAACACATCAATGTGCGATTCCACTTCCTGAGAGACAATATTGAGAAGGGGGATGTTGAGCTCAAATACATTGATGCTAAAAACCAACTAGCTGATATCCTCACCAAGCCCCTAGATGCTTCGAGACACGCTTTTCTTCGGGAATGTGTGTTCCTTTCGCAAATGTTTAGCTCATGATGAAACATTATGGGAACCTGTGTTCCTTTTGCCACAAAGGCATGCTCTTTTGTCTTGTGCATAATCTTGAACTCTGCTAAGTACTTTGATCAAGAATTACTCAATAATGCTAAATCCAAACATTGTGACTTGAAGCCTTGGGGTGTTTGCCGTACCTAGTCATGCGACGCTCCGCATGGATAAGAGGACATATGAGGATAAACTATAATCACTTGATCAACTGAGTCTCTGTTTCATATGTGAGCGTTTGTAGAGCTCATTTTCTGCGAATGCTTGTCGCCGTTGTTGAGATTGAAATTGGCTAGATTCTTAGGATTCACTTGGTGCCTGTTTTGCCTTGGATGAGAGTACTTACACATGTGGTGGCAGATTTTCTCATGATAAGCAAAATTTGATTCTATCTAAGCTAGTCAATCTTTCTGCTTAGCCTGTATAGCTCATGGTGTTTATGCCTTGCTATCTATTTTTGATCTTTGCATGATTGGGAGCTATTGCCTTTACACTTCATGGCACTATGGTTATGGTTAGCAAAGTTAAATGCTTGTTTGCATAATTGTTGAAGCTCCTTAGGTTTGCATGTTTGCTTGTTCTTTTGCCTCTTTGATGAGTTCATTGCCAAAGGGGGAGAAAATTTTGGGGTCATGCACAAATAATGCTAAGAAACTCATATGATCCATTTTGCACTACATGAGACCTACCACAACTTGAGGGGGCAAATAATGCTAAGAAACTCGTATGTTCTATTTTGCACTACATGAGACCTACCACAACTTGAGGGGGAGCATATCATGATCTTGAGCGGTTTCTTGTGCTTTTCACATTCTTTGCATCTCAAGTCGCTTTCTTTGCCAACTCATGGTGTTGTGATCCCTACTTACTAGATGGCTTGTTTTCACCTTTTCTTTGGGTTTGGCCATTTGGATGTGCTTATTCGGCTTCGCATTTCAATCTCTAATCTTTGTGCATTTGGTGTTGTCAATGTACTCATCAAGGGGGACATTGAGAAACCAAGTGGAAATGTGCCATGGTTTTCTATACTTGTGATGAGTTGGGCCTCAAAACCGGTGGCGGTGGTTGGTGGTGCACGTGGCACCATCATGGAGCTTGCTTCGAGATGAAGCAAAGATTTGAAGCGTCCGATGGCATTCGGGCGATGAGGAAAAAGATGGACGGTTATGCCCCCGGTGATAGGTGGGTGTCTTATGTAGGTCAAGGGTAGAGTGGTCATGTGGACAATAAACACTAGGCCTATATAAGGAGAGGTATGGCTAGTGGGAGAGGGGCCTCTCTTCCCCTTAGCCTTGTGTTAGGACTCTATTCAAAGTGCTAGGAGAGGACTTCATATTTGAGAGGAGAGTAGTGGGTGTGTGAGAGACATCTCTTGCTCTTCCAAATAGTGGGAGGAAGAGGGTGGCTTCCTAGCCTTGTACCTATGGATCTTGTAAGCGCCTTTCTATGATATGAGAAGTATTTTCGTGCTCAAGATTTCCCTCTTCACTTGAATCCCGAAATTCCCTTTTTCCTATTTTCGGAAGTATTTTTGTGGTGATTTTTTATCTCACTTTTGGACGAGTTTTTGGCCCGGATTTCTGGAGAAACTTGTTGCTAGGATGAGCTAGGATAATCCTCTATGGATCCTTGATGTAATTATTGGCTCTAGCACCTTCGATTTGAAGGATTTCTCAAGTTTCCCCTTTTTGATGACCTTGGCACGAGATCTGAAATTCGTGATGATTTCTTGAGCCAATTGAGTTGATCTCCTAGGATTAGGGTCGTGATGTGATGAGGATTCACTGGTCCAAAAATCGCATCATTTGGAGTTCGGTTGATTGAGTTTTGGAGAAGATTTGAGAAGATCCCGAGAGATTTTCTGTTCTATCGGGGGTCAACCGGCACTGCCGATGACCAGGACCGGCACTGCCGATTGGTCCAGTCTGTAGGTTCCAGTGCGACAGCATTCTGCACCAGCACTGCCAATAGGTGGGACCGGCACTGCCGATGACGCACACCAGCACTGCCGATAGGCGTGACCGGCACAGCCAAGGCCCACCGGCACTGCCGATGGCAAGGATCGGCACTGCCGATGGGAGTTCAGTTCTGAATTATTGAGGATTGCTTCTTCCCTTTTTGTTCCTGCTGTGTTTCTTTGGTGTGGTTGATCACTCCTAGGGCTAGTACACCACAAGTTAGTGTGTGTAGTCTTGGTGATCGATTTGAAGGTTGGCTTGGGTTGTCTTTGGGATATAGACCAAGTTGTCTTGGAGACCCCCTCTGGTCGCCTTCTCGGTCCTTCACACATGCAAGCGTGGCGATATATCCAATCTATCGCAACCAAAATGACCTTTCATTGCAATTACCCATGCTTTTTGCAATGAAAATTACATTGTTGCGATGAATGTCGTGGTATCAGCCCTGAAACCTTGTAGTGTTAAAACACCCCGAAGGGTTATCTTCTGTCCATGATGGACCCGTAGACCCTTGGTCAAACCCCGGTCCACGGATCCTTTGGACCTAGTCCATGGCTTTTATGATTTAATTTAATTTACTAAATCCCTGATTAATGGCAGTTCTATGTTTAGGACGCGGACCTTTGTTTTTATTAGATTTTAAACGTAGGCTTACTACAGAACGTTTAGGAAATTATGTTTACACCCCTAATTGTCTATTAAATTATTTTTAGCGCTGTATTTTTAAAGATAAGCCCTTAGACTTTTCCAAAATCATATATTAGCCCTGGAATTTTACAAAAACATTCTTGTACCTATTGTTAATTATATTTTAATCCTAGTATTTTTATACTTACTCCCAATAATTTTATAAAATTATAAATAGGTCCCTAGAACTTTATGTTTTTACTTTTTAGCCCCTACAACTTCAAACTAGCATAACTTTTTACCCGTAGCTCTTAGGTGATTTTTGCGCTCACAGAATCGAAGGAATGAGTACTATCTTTTGGAACCATTATTATAGTTTTAGGAAATGTTTGGTGTACTTGTCGAGAGATATTCTCGATAGTAGAACTAGGTATGCGTATGAGTATGAAAGATCGATGGACACAAGACACAGGGTTTATACAGGTTTGGGCCTCCCAAAGGATAACAACCCTACGTCCTGTTTGGTGTTTCTGTATTGCTAGGGTTCGCACTGGAATTAGGGTTCTAATACGAGTCTCCCCTTTTTCGATGACCCTCTGCCATCCTTATATATCCGAAGGGCAGAGGTTTACATGGTAATCTTTTAGTCAGTTACAACAGATTCTATCTATCAACATATCTGCTAGCCTAACTTGCTGCTTACTCAAACAAATATCTAAGTAAATATCTCCTGGGCCAAATACATCATAACCGAGCCCCCGGCCCACTCAGCCATATAGCCGAGTGGTTAGGTATCCCAGGTACATATGTCCCACAGTAGCCCCAAGATCTTTCCAATCTTGAAAACATCGCCTGGATTCATCTCAACATCTTTTGAAATTGGAAAGTGCTTCTTTTGTTGTAGCTGATAACTTTTCTTCACGTACACCTGAAAAAAAAAGGCATACGCTATGATTACAGCCTCCAACTCAGAAGGTGTTGAGTCTTCACCGAAGCAAGTTGTGAGTTCTTTGAAAAATAAATATTCGATATCTAGCTTGAATCATAATAATCCTCAAAGCTTAATTACACAGTCTTCAGATAAATTGCCATCATAAACCAAGTGATGCATCATCAATTTACAAACTACAATCCCAATATTGATGCTACCTCCATCCGAGTGATTTATCGCAAAATTGAAATTCCATAGCCCCCAAGATTAGTGATGATTCAGATGGAGTATTTTAACACACAAAAAATACAGTCGCCAAGGTTGGTGCTGAGATAATCCGAGTGATTGATCACAAAATCTTGAAAGGTATGACTTCCAAGGTTGAAACCATAACACTCCGAGTGATTTGTCGCAAAATCTAGAAAGGTACAACTTCCAAGGTTGAAACCGTTACAATCTGAGTGATTTGTCACAAAATCTCGAAAGGTACAACTTCCAAGGTTGAAACCATAACAATCCGAGTGATTTATCACTAACATCGAGACCCACAGCGTCCAAGGTTAACGCTGAAATGATTGTCAATAGCACAACAAAGGCATCTACCGATTCATGAAACTGGAATATCGGGCTATGAGAACCCGTGACCCGTTAGGTTATCCTGCCTTTATAAAGGTGCCACCAAAACAGTCGCATCCTTCGTCTTTATTTCATAGCCATCGCCGTCAGAGACACTGAAACCCTAGATCTCAAAGCTCCATTTCCCCTAATATCTCTGCACAGCTGCTTGCTTGCCTTAATGGCACCAAAGCGAACCCGCCAAAGCACCAGAGCCCAGTCCAAGAAGCAATCATCTCCTGAGAAAGGCGAGGAAGAAGCCGTGTACGACAACCCCGCCGCCATCCAAGAATTCCCGGCATCGGCCATGGATGCGGAAAAGATCAACAGGATGGTGATTGATGGAGTGCTTGAAGATCAACAAACCAGCGGATGGATCGAAGCTATAGGTCAGAAATTTCCCCAGCCTCCGGTCGACCAAATCACTGTTTTCTCCTCCTTTTTCTACCGCGGATTTCGAATTCCCTGTTGCGACTTCTTCCGTGGGCTGCTCTTCTTTTATGGCATCAACCTCATCAACCTGAACCCTAACTCAATCCTGCATATTGCCATTTTTATCCATCTTTGAGAAGTATTCCTCGGGATTCATCCCCATTTTAATACTTTCAAGGAATTGTTTGTATTGAAATTGAATAACAACAATGTGATTGGAGGGGCTGGCTTCCAGTTAAGGAATAAATCCAACTACATCGAAGTACCCCTCCCCTCCACAAACAAAGGTTGGCATGCAGACTGGTTCTATCATGGGAACCATGCCCCGTCTTTGTCGGAAATGACAGTTGAAGCCCCTACGCCACGTCCCGAGCGGTCAGAAAAAGCCGCTCCAAACAAACAATCTCAAGTGGATGCCATACTGAAGGAAATTGCATCTCTTAAGTCCAAAGGATATACTGGAGTACATGTTGCCGCAATTTCATATATCATCGCGTGCAGCCCATCAAGAAATGGCACATTCCCGGATGGAAGTTTCAAATGGGTTCAGATCCCACAATGGAGGTGCCAGAATAATTATCAGATAGGGAATTAACTCTACGATTAGAGAATATATTCTTGTCGCTGCTTAACTGGGCCCTAGGGAGCGCGAAATGCGGACATCATGCCAAAACTGATAGAAGACCTGTAAGTTTATCTGTTCACCTCTTTAACAGTTGATACTATATCCTCTATCTTTAGCAGTGATTAATATTTTATATGTATTCCAGAACCTGGATGTTTATGTGTCCAATCCACCATTGCTTCCGACGCCTCAAGGAAGATCACCCACACGGCCATCAGCCCCCAAGCGTCATAAGGGACGCATTGAAGATTCTGATGAAGAAGAGTCTCTGGTTGAAAGGATAGCTAGACTGCAAGAAGAAGTTAAGAAGACAGCTTCAGAAAAGACCTCCGTCACTCGGCGGACCATGAAAGAAGATAATAAGGCAAAGCCTGTTGAAGAACTAGTCCGTCCAAGTGAGAAGAGCAAGACAGGCGCCACTAAGGAGCCTACGGGCATGGCAGAAACCCCAAGGCCGACTAGACCCCCACCAAAGGTGTCAGGCTTAAAATTTAAACGCCGCCCAAGGTAAGCAAAGTAGGATAACTTGATTCTTAGCCTTCTAGTAGCTGTCTGTGTAACCCTTATTTGTTTGGTAGGTCAATAGGGACATCGTCATCTCATGAAACCCTGCCCCAAAGCTCAGTTCCTAAAAAAAACCAGGCTGCTCCATCTGACAAGACATCTAGAGATGATGCTCCAGAGCACTCGGCAAAGAAGCCGAGTGATTCGAGGAATGCTCCAAAGTATACTCAATCGGAGGCCAGCCATTCTAAGACCCCCATTGTTCCAGACCTAAAATGCTCCGGAGATGGCCACTGCTGCTAGTACTCCTGCTTCCACCGAACCAGAAGAACCATTGTTGGTATTTGAGAAGATGCCAGAAGCTGCCTACGAATATCCCATCGGTCCGGAGGAAAACATCACGCCTACTCCCATTCACCAAGTGGTGAAAGAAGGCATTCCAGAAGAAGCCCCGCCTACTAGGTCGGTATACCATATCGGTAAATTCACAATTACAGGATTTGATGAGTCAGTGGAACAAGCCAAGTTGAAGATCTTTGAGGAGTACACCGAAAAGGCTTACCATTCATTCCAGGAATGCTTTTCTTCTTACAGAAAATTAAGCATTGTTACCATTTATCACATCTTCATGCTAATGTTGCTGCAGGCCTTGAAATACCATATGGCTAGCAAGAACAAGTTGTTGCAGCTTGTCGAAAGACATTGTGCAAAGGCAGTGGATCTAGAGGATAAGCTTGCGAAGGAAAGGCTTGAAGTGGGTCGCCTCTCGGGTGATCTAAAAACCCGTTCATCCTAGGTGGATGAACTTCAATTTAAACTACATGGTACGAAAACTGGAAATTCTGAACCATACATTCTATTTCTCGGCCACAATTATCTGACCTTTCCCTTACAGAGGTGTCACAAGCATTGACGCAAAAACATAAAGAAGACGCCAACTCAGCCACAAAGATCACAAAATTGCATGAACGCATAAAGGAGATGGAGTCATCTGCTTTGGCTATTAAAGCTTTAAAAAATGAAAATCAAATATTTAAAACGCAGCTCCAGGACTCGGAAGATGTCAAAAACAACTTTGCGAAGCTTAAAGATAGCTTCAAAACTATGCAAGAATCCCAAGCCCATTGGAAAAAGAGAACAGAAGGTAAAAACTGATATACCTATATACATGGGGATTATTCTATAAACTGACATGTTTATAAATGACAGAGGCTGAAGGAACAATAAAAGCTCATAGGGAGCAAAATACAAAGCTAGAGGCCGAGCTATCCAAAGCCGAAGGAATTTTCAGAAAGGCGGTAGATGAGCTGAACAAATTCCAACATACTTTCAAAGAAGTTGAGAAGCTCAAGGAAGATTACAAGGCAAAGGTTGCCACCCTCGAAGCTGAAAAATTAGAAGTGGAGAAACATCTAAGAGGTAAATATTGTTTTCATAATACCTTTATAGCCGATCTCATATGTGCGTGAACATATATGATTATAGCGTTTCTGTAGGGTCAAAAAGGTCCTATGAGCTGTTGCAAAAGAAATTTATTGAGGGTGATGAAAACCTTCGATGGTCTCTTGCAGCTGTGCAAAAAGATGTGGAAGTAGTCACTCAGTACATCTTCCCCGATGAAAAACCCCCTCGGTGCCGAGATCTGCTGACTCGATTGCAGGAGGCTCTGGACCGAGTGAGAGAACATGCACGACATGTTGCAGAACTAGCCGGCGCTCAAGTGCTGGCTATAGCGAAATCTCACATCCCCAGCATAGATCTGGATGTGGTTGTAGAAGGATTCCATGAAGACCTTTTTGACGAGCAATGTGAATCTCTTGTGACCGAGGCACAAAAAACTGCTCACATATTAACTGACCAGATAGGGTTAGATCCCTTACCAAAGGTGTAAGGATTTGTAAAACTTCGCTGGATATTATATTGCACTACTAATATTGTAGTATAACTCAGTTCAATAGACCGTTGGGGCCTAGATTCATTACCAGTGTTGTAATGATTTCTTGGGTCATGCTGCTTTGTTTATGTATTGCATGAACTCGTATTAAACACTCACAACCAATACACAACTCATGTCAGCCCTCTAAACAATGCTCCCAATAACCAATACGAACCATGGGGACTAAGAACCCACTCGGTCAAGCATATGCGAACCCAGAGAATTGCCTTGGTCCGCAACAGACGACATGAACCCTGGGAACTAAGTAAGCCGCTTGGTCGACATGTACGAGTTGCGGTGATACCAAGTGTCAGTATTGGAGTCATGATTGATACAATATCATCAATTATGTCATAGAAATCGTAAATTCAAAACATCATGACCATATATATATATATATATGTAAATGATATAAAATGAACAGATTACAATAAACTATAAAAACTAAACATAGAAACGACATAGTTATGATATGTTCCACGAACTCTGAAGGTCTGACCCATCCTCGTGCATCAATCGATATGCACCTGGCTGAGTGACTTCCTTTACAATAAAAGGTCCTTCCCATGGGACCGAGAGCTTGTGCTTACCAACCGTAGATTGGACTTGTTTCAGAACTAAATTATCGACCGAAAAACCCTGTGAACGAACATTCTTGTCATGATAACGCCTCAGGCTTTGTTGATATTTCACCGACCGAACCAAAGTGGCGTCTCATCGTTCTTCTAAAAATAGAAGATCATCACGTCTATGGCTGTTGGAGGTTTATTCTTCATATGCTACCACGCGTGGGGAGGCGAATAACACCTCAGTTGATAACATTGCTTCTGAACCATAAACCGAAGGAAAGGGAGAGGGTCCCGTGGCGCGACTTACATTGGTTCTAAGACCCCACAGCACTGATGGTAACTCCTGAACCCAACGCCGAGCATACTTTTCCAATTGATCAAATATACAAGGTTTAATTCCAGACAAGAGGAGGCCGTTTGCCCTCTCAACCTGGCCATTACTCTGCGGATGGGCAGCCAAAGCATAACTGATCTTGAAGCCCACCCGGTCCACGAACTCTTTAAACTCGTCTACCATGAATTGACTACCATTGTCAGTAATGATCTTGTATGGGGCACCAAACCGAGTGACTATTTCGGTCATAAATTTGATGGCCTTCTTCACTGAAATTTTACCAACTGGTTTTTCTTCAATCCATTTAGAAAATTTGTCCACTGCCACGAATAGGTGAGTGAAGCCTCCTTGAGCCTTCATGAAAGCTCCAACAATATCATAATCCCATACTGAAAACGGCCAGGTTATTGGTATGTTTTGAAGCTCAGTGGCGGGTACATGCATCTGGTGGGCAAAGAACTGGCAGCCCTCACACTTCCGGATGATGTCTTTGGCGTTAGCGCAAGCGATCGGCCAATAAAATCCTTGCCTCAATGCTTTGGCCGCAATCGTAGATGGGCCCGTGTGATTCTCACATATGCCGGCATGAATTTCTCCTAGTATAGCTATGCCCTCATCTCGTGACAAGCATTTCATCAATATCCCATGTGGGCTTTTCTTGTATAGGAGGTGGTCGAGCATGCAGTATGACCGGGACTTACGAATAACTCAAAGGGCTTTGTCTTTATCGGTCGGTAGCGTACCGCAGTCTAGATATTCAGTAAATGGAGTGCGCCAATCTACTTGGATGACAACTACTTGAGATGTTGCTCCTTTCTTTGGTGCCGACAGCACCACAGTTTGCTGGGGTAGTACAGATGGCTTGTGTAAATCATCGAGGAATACTCCATTAGGTATTTTAGATCTATTGGACCCAAGCTTGGCAAGTTCGTCCGCCTCTTCATTATATTTGCGGAGGACATGTTTATACTCGATGCCATCAAACTTATCTTCTAGCTTCCGAACTTCAGTGCAGTAGGATGTCATGCTCTCATGAGAACAACACCACTCCTTTATGACTTGGTTAATTACTAATGCCGAATCACGAGAGATGCTTAATCTTTGGACGCCAAGTGACACAGCTGTCCGAAGCCCATGTAACAAGGCTTCATATTCTGCAGCATTGTTAGACGCGCGGAAGTGCATTTGGAGAACATACCGCAACTTAGCACCGTTAGGGGATGTCAATGCGACCCCAGCTCTGGCACCTTCCAGTTGTAAGGAACCATCAAACGTCATTGTCCAATAGCGTAGTTCTTGTGGGGTGGGTGGTAATTCGCATTCTATCCACTCGGCGATGAAGTCGGACAGAGCCTCACCTTTGATCGTGTCACGAAGTTTGAAGGTAATATCATATGATCCGAGCTCGACGGCCCACTTGGCTATTTTTCCGGTCGCTTCTTGGTTGTGGAGCAATTCACCCAAATCGAATGATGTATGTACCTCAATTGGATGGTCCTCAAAGTAGTGCTTGAACTTCCTAGATGCATAAACTAACTTTTATAGCTGAAAATAGCGTACCTTGGATTCTGATAAGACCTCGCTGACAAAGTAAACCGGCTGTTGCACCTTTTGAGCCTAGCCTTGCCACATGTATGGCTGCGGAGATGTACAGCTGGCTCAGGGGGGGGGGGGTGTTAAAACCAAAGGACCGCTGATGTAGGCCTTAAACTCGTCTAGAGCCTTCTGTGTGTCATCGTTCCAAATGAATGATTCTTGTTTCCTCAGTAGCCGAAAAAAGGTAGTCCTCGGAGACCGAGTCATGACATGAACCGACTGAGTGCAGCCATGCAGCCGGTTAGCTTTTGAATCTTCCTTTGCGAATGTGGGGGTCCCATTCATATTATGGCGTTTACCTTTTCTGGATTTGCTTCAATCCCTCTATGTGACACGAAAAAACCGAGTAATTTTTCCAACGGGACGCCGAAGACACATTTTCTGGATTAAGCTTCATGTTGTATTTGCGAAGGTTCCCGAATGTTTCGTCCAAGTCGGATATCAAGTCAGAGGGGAGCCGGCTTTTGACCACCATGTCGTCCACGTAGGCCTTGACGTTTCCTCCTATCTGGCTGTCTAGGCATCATTGCATGGTTCGCTGGTAGGTGGCGCCAGCATTTTTTAGACCAAAGGGCATTGTTGTGTAACAAAAAGCCCCGAATGGTGTAATGAACGAAGTTTTAAGCTGGTCGAATTGACTTAAGGGGATCTGATGGTACCCTGAATAGGCGTCTAAGAAACACAATTAAGTGCATCCAGCCATTGAATCGACCACCTGATCAATACGAGGGAGGGTGAATGGATCTTTTAGGCAGGCTTGGTTAAGGCCGGTGTAATCCACACACATCCGCCACTCCTTATTCTTCTTTTGCACCAGGACTGGGTTGGCTAACCAGTCGGGGTGAAAGACTTCCTTAATAAAATTGGCTGCCAGCAGTCGGCCGATTTCTTTTCTAATCATGTCCTTTCGGTCCTACGAAAATCATCTAAGTCGCTGCCTTACAGGCTTAGTGTTTTCTCGAACGTGAAGTTTGTGCTCAGCCTTTTCCCTTAGAACATCGGGCATATCAGAGGGTTTCCATGCAAATATGTCTTTATTATCTCTAAGGAAAAGGATGAGTGCGCTTTCCTATTTGTCAGCTAAATTGACCCTAATATTGGTGGTCTTGGATACATCAATATTATCTAGCTGAATCTTCTTAGAATCCACGGCATCCGTCTACACCGTAGCCTTCAGTGCCTTCTTGGGGGGTGGGTCGAGCATGGTCTCCTCCGTTGTTGCGATTGTTGCCTTCAAGTCGGCCAGCTTTGATGCCGCCACCTTCTTCTCTGTCAACTCACAACTACCGTTGTCGCAGTCCTATGATGTCCAGACATCCGAACGAAGTGAAATGACTCCATCCGGTCCTAGCAGCTTCATCATCATATATGGGTAATGAGGTATGGCCATGAACTTGGCGATGGCTGGCCGCCCTATGATGGCGTGGTATGTAGAATCGAGGTCGGCAACCTCAAAGGTGATGCACTTCGTCCTGTAATTCTCTCGAGTGCCGAAAGTCACTGGCAGAGTGATTTGTTCCAGGGGAACTGTCTACATGCCAGGGATGAAGCCGTGGAACGGCGATTGGCTGGGCTTGAGGTCAGTCAAAGGTATGCCGAGCTCCTTGAAAGTTTTCACGAAGAGGATGTCCAAACTGCTGCTACCGTCCACCAGGACCCTATTCAGTCGAACTCGGTTGACAGTCGGCATCAGTACTAAGGGGTATTTCCCGGGCCTGGGGATATAATCCGGGTGGTTTGACCGATCGAAGATAATTCAAACCTCAGACTAGCGTAAGTAATGAGGGACCGCTGGTGAGACCAAATGGACCTCTCTGTATAGGATCTTCTGCTGGTGCTTTGAATCTGCCGTGGACCTGCCGCAGATATAGTTGACCTCGTGTTCGGGATCCTAAAATTCCTCCTTATCCTCATCTTGGTTGTCCTTATCCAAATCTTTTCTGCCGCCCTTGGGGATCCAGGGGCGGTCTTTGCAGACTTTCAAGACATGATGTGCGAAGTTCTTCAGCTTAAAGCACTCCCTAGCTTTGTGAGCACCATCATGTAATAGACAAGGACCATCAAGTATTTTGTCGAAGTCATCATGAGTGACTTGTTTCTTCCTGGTGGGGCACTCCGTGTTGGCCACCGTCCGGTCTTGCTTGCACTTCCTGTCGCCGTCCTTGTTTTGGTCGGACGGTCCCGGCTGATTCGGCTCCGGGGTGCCTCGTCTTTGTATTGGCAGACTTGGAACAAAGCCGAATTGCCAGCCGCATATCTGTCAGCCATGGTGAAGAGTTCCTTGGCCGATAACCCTCCAGCGGCATCCAACCTGCCGATCTTCTTCATCAAGTCGTCATCACGAAGTCCACTTTGAAAGGCGGCAACGACTTAAGCATCTGAGATATTGGGGATTGTATTCTTGACTCGACAGAAGCGTTGGATGTACTCTCGCAACGGATCCCGGTCCTGTTGCTAGATCCGTGCGAGTTCCCAATGATTCCCCGGCCTGTCGAAGGTAGCTTGAAAGTCGGGAGATTAGTGAGCCAGGTTCTGGCTGCTGGAGCCAGACATACATGCAAACAGTTGGCCATGACAAAACTATCGCCGTCAAGTGCATGTATGGCGGTTGAGTAGACGTGAAGCCAGTCACGCGGATCCGTCTTGCCGTCATACTTTTTGATGCCGACTGACTTGAAACCGACCGGCCAACTGACGGTCTGAAGCTCTCGAGTGAAGGCTCAAATGCCAGCCTCATCGTCGTAGTCTTTGAGGATGGGGGTTCGCTCCCGCTCGCGACCAGCTTCTTGGCGGAATCTGTCCTCGCGGCGACCCTCGTCCCGTCGATCATGGTACCGATCGTCTCTGGGCAACTCTCTTCTATTATTGCTCTTGTAGTACCGATCATCAATGAAACTGTGACGGCGCCGTTCATCCTCATATTCTCATCGGGTCGTATCGTCCCTCTCTTGGTATCTACTGTCCAATTGAACCCGTGCATCACGTGGCGATATACCATTGTGTAGGTCGGCATCCGGATGCCAATCATGGTAGTCCGCAATGGACCTTCGCCTTGATGCGGTCGGTGGAATGGCCTGCCAGTTAGTGCGCTGTCGGTCCCTTCTTTCCTAGCTGGGTACCGAACTGGCAGCCTCGGATATTCTCTTGCTCGGTGTTGATTGCGCTGCATGCATCTCCAGTACAGCCGCGGCTCTGATGTGCGCTTTTAACTGGTTGACCTGAGGTGTCAATTCTAGAGTGACTTGGAGCAAGGGCTCTATGGAGCTCAAGAGGGCCGCCGCAGCCGTGATGTTTTGTTGTGGAGTTTTGAAGACGTCTTCACCATCGAATTTTAAGGTGACTTTGCCCATGTCCAGATTCTGCACAACCCGGGAGCCCTGCCGAGCGTTCGGCCATCGGAGCGGGGGAGTGGCGGCATCCGGTTCATCGTCCTCGGGATCAGTTTCCTGTCCATCGCAGGTCTGTGCATTTGCTCGTGCGGTGGCTGCCCCCGATGTTTCTCTATCAGTGCCTCCTTGGGCGGCAGGTGCCACCATGAACACCTCATGATAATCTGATGAGCAACTTTCCGAATCACTTGGCCCTTCGATCAAGTCCAGAACTGACTCGTTTTCAAGGCCGATTGTTGCTACTAATCTTGATTCGTAGAAAAAATTGGGATCTTCATCCGACTGATTCATATGAAAAGCCGGGAGATCGACCGTAGTGAGGTCCGAGTCGGCCAAGGTTGCCGATCGGTTTGTTGTGAGCAACGTTGAGAAAGGGCCCAGGAGGGTTTCCCTTTCGAGAATCGTCATCGCGTTGTTGAGGCCGGGTGGGAACCGATCGGACGAATAGGTCCGATTCAACATCGAAGCTCTGCTGACACCTGGATCTGAAGACACGATGACCGTCGGGAGGGTCGCCTGATCTTGCTTGACGAGGTCCCCGCTTTGATCTTGATCGGCCACGAAGCTGATGTGCCAAAGCGGATCTTTTCTCCCGGGCGGAACTTGATATCGATGAAAGCCATCGATTTCAACAAAGTAGAACTCAACGCTGCCCCTTCCTGGCACGCCAACTGTCAAGAGATATTCTCGATAGTAGAACTAGGTATACGTATGAGTATGAAAGATCGATGGATACAAGACACAGGGTTTATACAGGTTTGGGCCTCCCGAAGGATAACAACCCTACGTCCTATTTGATGTTTCTGTATTGCTAGGGTTCGCACTGGAATTAGGGTTCCAATACGAGTCTCCCCTTTTTCGATGACCCTCTGCCCTCCTTATATATCCGAAGGGCAGAGGTTTACATGGTAATCTTTTAGTCGGTTACAATAGATTCAATCTATCAACATATCTGCTAACCTAACTTGCTGCTTACTCAAACAAATATCTAAGTAAATATCTCCTGGGCCAAATACATCATAACCGAGCCCCCGGCCCACTCGGCCATATAGCCGAGTGGTTAGGTATCCCAGGTACATATGTCCTATAGTACTATTTCTTATTTTTTATAATTTCTTTTCTGGTACTTATCAATATTAGAGGAGGAGGAGCACCAGAATCAACCGTAGCTAGCAGAACAACCAGACAAGTGTCCTTGATCATATTGCACCTATGAAGGACATTAGTTTACTTTTACATGCATGCTTGTCCAAATTTGAATCCAATGTTAGGGTTTCCTATATATTGAATAATCTTATCCTTGTTCTCTGGGTTTGGTTTAGTAGACAAGTTTGGGAACATCATGCTTAGTTGTAGTACTTTGGGGGTTTAAAATTGAATAATGATAAACTTGACTAACATTCACTTGAACCTAATCATCATTTGGGTTGGTAGTCTTTTTAGCAACATGGATTATAGGTGACCCAAGTAGGGGGACGTTGATGATGGTGCGAGTATGCACGGGTGTTGGCACTTCCCAAGTGCCCCTTTTACATGTGAATATTACCCCAATTAGAGCATAATTGATACTAATTTAGGCCATTTACCTATGATGTTGCTTATATATTTGTATATGCGTTGTTTTGGAGCTTTATTGCATAAACAGGTAAAATTGGCGATTAAAGTGATGCTGGAGAGGACAGGAGTCCAGAACATGTGAAGCCCAGTGCACCGATCGGCGCAATCCATGAGCCGCTCGACGCAAGGATGTTTTGGCCCACAGAAGTGTCCGAGGCCCATTTCACATGTTTATGGATGTTTATCTGTGCAAGACACTTGAAGATATTTACCTAGAAGATTTATGGAACTTCAAGATCTCGACTTGCAGTACAAGACTTTATCTCAAAAGAAAAGGCCCACATGGCAGCTATGGAAGGCAGAAGAACCGACTCGGAAGAGACACCCGAGAAGACACGGCTTTCGCCGATTGGTGCAATCCTGCACCGATCAGCGCAACCGCCTTATTTCATAAAAACCGAGTCCTTTACGAGTAAAACCTCTACAAACACTTGTAAACCCTGGTCTCGGTGGAGAGGAGGCAGAGGCGACAGAGGGACAACAGATCTGTGAGTTAGAGCCACCAGGGCTTGCACTGTTAGAATAGATCTCTAGTTGAGTTTCAAGAACCATTGGTGTTAAGAGTTGATCCATCAAGGTAGTCCATCTCGACGGGGATGCATCTTACTCTTGTATCTCAAGGATGATTGAATATGTTGATGATGGTTTTGGTGATTTGCCTATCTTGATTCTATAATCATGCATGTGCTTATTCCAATTGCTTAGTTCTAGGCTAAGTAAGTAGATATTATCTTGATTGTGGTGATTAGGATAGTATTCGGAAATTGTATTGATTATGGTTGCTTGATGATGCTAATAGTGTGGTTTAGCGGTGACAGCACTAAGCTTGCGCAACACTATTGGATAGTTGAGTAGGGTAAGATACTCGCGCGATTAAGGGTTTCCTCTCGGTAGCGATAAATCAGGAGCCGCTCGTAAAGCAGGGTGGTCTTATTCATTATAGGTTTTTATTGATCCAAGTGATTATCCATTATGATGCTACTTGATTAGACTTGCTAGTAGCGATCTCACTAGTAGATACTTGGCTACTCACTTAACAGCTTAGGCTTACAAGGTATCTGGCGCACTTTGGCTTAGATCCACCAGTGTGCCGATCAGATCAACACCTGCGCCGATCGGTGCGACGATTCATCAGTGTGCCGATCAGCTCAACACCTGTGCCGATCGGTGCAATGACAGATTTGCTATCTGGCGCACCTTTGCGCTGGCCAGTCTCCCCTCATGCAACCTGAGATCGACTGTAGCTTTGAGTAGATCTTTTATTGTTAACTTTGTTTAATTATCCCTAAGGTTCCAGTGGATTCAATAAACCTTGGAATACTCAATTCAAGGGAAAGAGTGCTACAATCGTACACCATCCTCTTACGGTATATAAGTGGATGCGTAGTTACGACCAACAAGCATATATTTTCTGGCACTGTTGCCAGGGACCATAGTAGGTTTTTAAACATTGTTTTATGTATTAGTGTTTAGTCATTGTGCTTTACTTGTCTTTTTAGTACATATATTCTGCTAAGTGAAACTAACAGTCATGGATGGTCCTAAGTCAAACAAACCCTCTAATTACACCGATGATCTAGAAAGACTCTTTCACAAGAAGAGAACAACGGAGAAGAGAAGCAAGTCACTTGGAGATTTGGCTAAAGAAGCAGTCCGTATCACACCCCGAGCATTATTCATAGTAGAAGCCACAGTTCAAGATCAAGAAGAAGAGGAGATGGCAGAATTACCTATCGTTAATCATCTCAAGCCTCAATTGACTAATGTTGTCAAGACAGATTTCCAAGAACTCAAGATGAACTTCCGTATCTATTGGAGAGATATGTTGGAATAGTGGCGCAACAACCGTTCACAGGTTCAGAACATCACAATCATCACTTCCAGCACTTCATTGAGGTTTGCAGTATATTCAAGATAGCGGGATTGACCAGAGATAAAGCACGTGTGCGGCTGTTCCCCTTCTCTCTAGTTGGTCGCCCCAAGCGATGGTACAATGGATTGGAAAACCAAGTAAAGACGGTGTGGGACACACTAGCAGCTGAATTCTTGGCTAAGTATTTCCCTCCTAGTAAGACTCAAGCTTTGAAGAACAAGATTCTTGGGTTTATACAAAATGTTGATGAGAGCATTGGAGAAGCATGGGAGAGATACAATGAATATATGGACGCATGCCCTCATCATGGTCTGACAGTTGGAGAAGCTTTTGAGAGGTTCTACATAGGATTGAATCCACCATCTCATCAACACTTGGATGCCTCAGCTACGGGTTCATTCATGTCAAAAACTCCCACCCAAGCTAAGGATTTGATCAAGTTGCTAGTTGAAAATCAGTCAGGGGATAGTGAGAGAAGTTCAAGGAATTTGCAACCCTCAAAAGGAGTGGATAAGAGTGTGATTGAGAGGACTCATGAAGACTTTATTATAGATCACCTTGATGTTATTCAAAGGAGGTTAGACAATAATCTTCATATCCCTAAGGAGGAGCCACTCAAGCTAGTAGAATCACACTCCACTTGTGGTGAGTGTGGGGAATTTGGCCATGTGCAGAAAGATTGCTCTAAAGAGATGAAGATACTAGAATATACGAAGAATAGTGGATGAAAGCCCCAATATCAGCAGCAAAGGAGTTCTTTCTCTCCTAGTTCGTCCATGCAAAATTCTATCCCACTTCGTCTCCAATGTCATGAGTTCTTCCAAGTTCAAGAGAAGATCAACAAGGACAATCAAGCTAAATTGAAGGAGATTGATCATGTCCATGAGGGAATTAATGACAAGGTGATAAAAATTGGGAACTCCAATGAGCAGATTTTGAAGCATACCAAGATTATGGAGCAACAGATGGGACAATCATCGCAAGCTATTCAAGGCAACAAAGGGGCTATTCCAGGCAATACGAAGTCTATAGAGGAATTGAAGGCAATAGCTACAAGGTCTAGAAAACAAACAGAAGATCTAGAGCACCCTACGGGAGCGTTGGCACCGATTGGCTCCCTGAAAGCACCGATCAGCGTGATGGTCCTAACGGCATTGATCGGCTCCCTGAAAGCGCTGACCGACGCGAGGAGGATGTTGACCTCTCTGGTCTATAAATGAGCATGGAGACAGAGGAGCATGGCCCTACCACGTTCCTAGATACTCAACTACTAACGAAGACAGAAAGAGCGCGGCAACACGACGAGCAATTTGCATGGTTTGTTGATATTATGAAGAAGCATTACATCAATGTCCCTTTTGTTGATGCTATTCAAGTACCCACCTATGCCAAGTATATTAAGGACATGATGCAAAACAAGAAGTCTCTAGTTTCTAAGGATGTTGTGAAGGTTACTAAGGAGCTTACGGCGGCAATCAATGACGTTGCACTTGAGAAGAAACCCGACCCTGGATCACCAAGCATCAAATGCATGATTGGGACAAGGATATTTGATAGGTGCTTGTGTGATCTTGGAGCGAGCATAAGTGTTATGCCCCGTCATATATTCACAAGTCTCAATTTGCCTGAATTGGAGCCTACGGGTATGTGTTTGGAGTTAGCCGACCAATCGGTACGCTTCCCTGATGGAATTGCTGAGGATGTGCCTATTCAAATTGGAGATCACATCATCCCTGTTGATTTTATTGTGCTTGTTATGGATAAGAGGACGAGGACCCCGTTGATCTTAGGCATACCTTTCTTGATGACAGCAAAAGCAAGTATTGATGTTGGAAGTGGTGAAATAAGCTTCAATATAAGTGGGACTCCCTACTCTTTCAAGTTTCGCCTGAAGGTAGAAGAGTGTCATACTCTTGATAAAGTAAAGAGATACAAGACACCGTGGCGACGAGGCATCGAGAGTAATTGGAGGGGATGTATGGATAGGCCGTTTGAGGTATATAAACCATGGAGATAAGAGAACCTTGTAGTGTTACGGCTTCACATCCCGCACCGCGATACTAAGGATTGATTGTTTGCGAGGAGGTCAAGCTCTTTGACCTCTAAATAACTAGAGCGCTCTTGGGAGGCAACCCAATGATCGGGAAATTTAGAAGTTGTTTAGTGATTGCGGGACGGCAACTCGTTTCATCTAGTTAATTAGTGCTGACCGGAAGGGCAACCCGGTGTTTTAATTTGCTTGCTTTTAATAAAGACAATCTCCTAAATAAAATAAATAGAAAAAGTGTGTGCTTAATTCTTGTGTGCTCTTGTGTTGTCTATTTATTTGTGCAAAACTGTGTATATACATACTATAGACTAACAATGCAGGAATAATAAAAAAAAAGGACCAAAAATAGGAAGGAACAATGCTTGCGCCGATCGACACACATTTGCACCGATCGGCGCCTTATTGCCCAGAATAGGACAGAAGGCTGACAATGCCCAGAATTGAAGGAGTGCTAAGAATCAACCAGCACAGCAATTTTTAGAGACGGAGCTATTTTCAAGGTAACTAAAAATCTTTTTGAATTGATTTTTGTGTGCAAATTGGTTGCTAAATGATGCAGGAAAGGTTGAAGAGCAACATCTAGTGAAGAAGCGAGGGGCTGGGAGCAAAAATGGACGTCGCGCTGATCGGCGCGGGTCAGCGCCATTCGGTGTGGTCACCAGATTGGCCCCACTACGTGTGTTAATGCTACATGAACATTGGAAAAGTGGAAAATTAGGTGAAAGAGATGAACACGAGGTTTCAGGATCAGCGCCGGACCAAAAGATGTGGTGCAAGGGACTTGCGCCGATCGGTGCCCTACTGCACCGACCGGCTCAGGAACCCATGTGGTTTCCAAATGGGCAACAAAGGAGGCAGGCATTGATCTTGAAGAACAGGTATGATTGCTATGCATGTGTGCAGTGCAGTGGGGACACGGAATTGACCAAAAGCTGAAAAAGAGACGGTGCACCGATCCGGGTATGTCCGTGCTGATCGGCGTAGTCAATCAAGATGTCGGGATTCCGTGCTGTTCCCCTGCCAACCAACATGATGGACCAGGAAGCGACATAAAGGAGAGGAATCAAGCGCCAAGTTGTCAGAGCATTCAAAATTTGAATTGTGCCGATCGACACAGCTACGTGCCGATCAGCGCGCTCTCCAAATTTTGAAATTCCAAGGCGGGTCCTTCTCCTGTAAGTTTTCGACACTATAAAAAGGAGGCCAGGTGCCCCGAGTTCGGCACACCATCCTGGTAATCTCTCCACTTTCCCCACTACCCATGATCTTGCACACGTTCCGCATTCCTCGTAGATGGATCGTTTCCGCTCCTTTGTCGGCAAGTTGGGCAAGAGGCTGCGCCAGGGAAGCAGTTTCAACGGTAGCGGCGAGTCGAGCGGTGACTCCTCATCGAGAGGGGGCTCCAACGCTCACGATGACGTGTCAGTGGATGATGCATCCACCAGCTTAGCGGCAGCGATCCACGCCCGCCACTCCGTCTCCGGTGCGCCCCTTCCAATGGGGCGTGCTATGAGGAGCCAAACGGCGGCAAGCCATGGGGTTCCGAGATCACCACCACCGCCAGCATTCATGCCACGCACGGTGGAGGAGGGCTTCACCCTCTAGAGCATGGAGGAACAACAGCACTACCTCGCGGTGAGGGGAAGGTTCATCCCCAACTTTGACTTGGATGAGACCTTCCTCACCACGATCGGCATGTGGGAGGACATAAGGAGGATGCTCAACAATCTCGGCTGGATGGACTTCCGCCTCCTTCCCAGGAACTACAACCTCGACATCGTCACCGAGGTTGCCTCTACGATGAGGCTTGGCACCGTCAAAGACGGCAACGAGGCCGTCAACTTCTGCGTCCGTGATGTCAGCTACACGGTGACCATGGAGGCAGCGGCTCAAGCCTTTGGCTTTGACGTCGACGCCGATGTCGCTGGCATTTTGGGACATGGGGAGTTGGACTCCTTTTGGAGGCGGCTCTTGTTCGTAGAGGAGATGAAGCGCGACAATATCCGCAACCCGACCATTCAAATCTTCCATCGGTGGTTGGCGGCGCACACAGGCGACAAGGTCAACTCCAGCAACGTCATTGATGCGGACTTGCGATGGCTCTACAACACCATCGTGAGTCCGTCTCATTGCAACCCTATGTCAGTGATGGTGCGGGGTTGGATCGACAAGAGGGGCAAGGCGAGCAAGAAGTTGGCCTTTGGGGCCTATCTTCAACGCCTAGCAGCCCTCGTCTGCGAAGGTGATGGACTGGGAGGGCGTGATGACAAGTGGGAGTGCGCGGCAGAGATCGGTGAGAATATGACTCGTGGCAATATTGTCATGGGAAGTGTTCACGCCGGCTTCCATGTTGGTGGCGCCAACATCAGGCTCCCATGTGCGGAGCTAGGTATTTTCCTCCATCACCAGTTGGAGGGAGGAAATTGGCTTGAGGAAGGTCTCCTGGAGGGGGGCCGAGCTCTCAAGGACCGCCGTGGGCGGGTTCAACAACCGGCAACGTTCACAGTAGCCGGTAGCGAGTGGGACTCCTAGAATTCACGCCAGGAGCCTCAACAGTACCTGCCAGGGTGGGGCGACGCAGCGGGCAGTTCACAGCCCACTGCGCTGGTCGGCGTGACCTACTTCAGTGTAGGTATTGACTACAGGTACCAAGGACGTGTACCTGTGGAGCCTCCTGTGCCCGGTGCAGACTTCTTCGTGCCCATGCAGGGGTACATCAACAACAACGTGTAGTACATCAAGCGCATGGAGGACGCCTCGTCCCAGATGAGGAATAACCACGAGGCGATGGTGGAGGAGTTCGAGCGACTCAAGGCGCGGAGCTATGGCTTCGATCAGCCACCGTCTCCACCTCTGTTTGACTAGAGTGCCTAGGAGTTGGCACATGTATCGGTTTCCTGGTTTGTGTTTTCTCCTTTTTTTTTCAATCTTTTTCTTTATTTGCTTATGTGTGTATGAGCGGGTTGGGAAACCATGTATGGGGTGTGTTTACTTTCATGCAAGTGTGCTAGTAGTAGTTAGTAGTATTTTTATTTCTGTGCAAGTGTATCCAAAAATCATCACCATGTATTCGAGTCTCGATCTTAATATAATGATGGCAGTTATGCTCTTTTAGGAGAATTGAATTATCTATTCTTTCTTGAAAAGTACCGATGAAGATCAAATAATGTTGAGCATTGAATAAAAATTTTGAACTTACACTTCACGATTATTTGGCAATTTTGACTACCCATGTGCTTCATTTGTATTGTCCAATTTGTGATGATAACTTAGTACCAATCTTTTCATAAATAAATTTTCATGTTGTGAACTTTAGAATTTGTTCTTTTCAAGATCCTTACCTACCAATGCCATAGTTTGAGCAATTCTCATGAACTTTTGATAAGTAGATGAACATTAAATTGATGGTTGAGTTCGGTTAGGATTTAAATCTTTTTGGTATAAACTTTACTAAGATGGCAAATCCTTGTGTATCTTTTTCTAGCCTTGAATTTCTCATGCAAAAATTCAATTCCGCTAAGTATCCTACCATAAACCCAAAATATCTTGTTGAGTGTCATTCCTTGACCACATCCTATATTTCTGGCTATATTTAATTGTTGAATAAATGTTGAAGCCAGACGAATAAAATACCAACAAAGGTTGGTGAATTCGGGTTAAGAGCCTATCGGCGCATCCTATGCCTATCGGTGTAGTAGAGAAAAAAAGGGGCAGAAACAAAAAGTGTCTAAAAAACTGAAAAAGAAAAAAAAAAGAGGGAAAGCTCTACTGTTTGCTAAGGGACTAGCAAAATTTTAAATGTGAGGGGATTGTATATGATATGCTTATTCTCGAAATTCATTCTAATATATCCATGAATCATTCCAACCATGTGCAATCTGATAATGGGAGTTCTTTTTTCTTCCAAGATCAAATTTTTGCTATACGCATGTCCTCATATCCAAAGTGTGAGTCCTTTCTTAAATCTTTCCTTCTTAATGGCCATCTTGATAAAGTTTCTATAAATCCAACAAAGAATAATCTCCTAGCTTTACAATATATTGTTGATTTATGTTTGCAATCCTTGAACTACCTCACCTAGCTACTCATATAAGCTTTACAAAAATATTATTTGATCATTATGATGTAGAATATAGGTTGAGTGATTTGAAATATGAGTTGTTTCCTTGGATTATTTGGAAGATAGATTCGTTATGTTCACAACAATCTTTTAAGTGATTTACATGTGTGGAAAAGTTATAATTTGTGAGTTGGACATGATTTATTGCTTTGGGGAGAAACTTTAAGCTTTATTCCCATATTTGAACTATTTTGCTGAATACCAATATGAAATACACCACAATAGAACAATGCTCAACATTTGCTGATTTGAGACATCTTTTATGATAGAAAGAGTATGTTCTTTGATTTTTCATTCTTTTACTTTACTCAGGACGAGCAAAGGTTTAAGTGTGTGAGAACTGTTGGCACTTCCCAAGTGCCCCTTTTACATGTGAATATTACCCTAATTAGAGCATAATTGATACTAATTTAGGACATTTGCCTATGATATTGCCTATATATTTATATATACATTGTTTTGGAGCTTTATTGCAGAAACAGGTAAAATTGGCGATTAAAGTGATGCTGGAGAGGGTAGGAGTCCAGAACCAACGAAAAGCACTAAAGAAGCCTAGTGCACCGGTCGGTGCAATCCATGAGTCGGTCGGTGCAAGGGTGTTTTGGCCCACAAAAGTGTCCAAGGCCCATTCCACATGTTTATGGAAGTTTATCTGCGCAAGACACTTGAAGATATTTACCTAGAAGATTTATGGAACTTCAAGATCTCGACTTGTAGTCAAGACTTTATCTCAATGGAAAAGGTCCACATGGTAGTTGTGGAAGGCAGAAGAACCAACTTGGAAGAGAAACCCTAGAAGACACGGCTTGCGCCGATCGGCGCAATCCTACGCCGATCGGCACAGCCGCCTTATTTGCTAGAAATTGAGTCCTCTATGAGTAGAACCTCTATAAATACTGGTAAACCCTGGTTTCGGTGGAGAGGAGGCAGAGGCGACAGAGGGACAACAGATTTGTGAATTAGAGCCACCGGGGCTTGCCCTGTTAGAATAGATCTCTAGTTGAGTTTCAAGAACCATTGGTGTTAAGAGCTGATCCGTCAAGGTAGGCCATTTCGACAGGGATGAATCTTACTCTATGTATTTCAAGGATGATTGAACATGTTGATGATGGTTATGGTGATTTGTCTATCTTGAGTCTATAATCATGCATGTGTTTATCACAATTGTTTAGTTCTAGGCTAAGTAAGTAGATATTACCTTGATCGTGGTGATTAGGATATTATTCGGACATTGTATTCATTATGGTTGCTTGATGATACTAGTAGTGTGGTTTAGCGGTGACAGCACTAAGCCTACATAGCACTATTGGATAGTTGAGTAGGGTAAGATACTCGAGTGATTAAGGGTTTCCTCTCGGCAGCGCTAAATCGGGAGCCGCTCGGAAAGTAGGGTGGTCTTATTCATTATAGGTTTTCATTAATCCAAGTAATTACCCATTATGATGCTATTTGATTAGACTTTCTGGTTACGATCTCACTAGTAGATACTTGGCTACTCACTTAACAGCTTAGGCTTATGAGGTATCTGGCGTACTTTGGCTTAGATCCACCAGTGTGCCGATCGGCTCAGCACCTGCGCCGATTGGCGCGATGATTCATCAGTGTGCCGATCGGCTCAACACCTGTGCCGATTGGCGCAACGACAGATTTGCTGTCTGGCGCACCTTTGTGCTGACCAGTCTCCCCTCATGCAACCTGAGATCGATAGTAGCTTTGACTAGATCTTTTATTGTTAACTTGGAATACAACTCAAGGGAAAAAGTGTTATAATTGTACACTGTCCTCTTGCTGTTTATAGGTGGGTGCGTAGTTACGACCAACAATGGGTATGTGTAATGTATTGCTTGGATTATGGTAGTACATGCTTGTGGTCATAAGGACCGGTTAGTGTAGCCGCGACCCAAGAAAATAATGCAAAGCACAGGTCTGAAATGGGTAGGCGTGATCCCGTATTAGATGTCTTTCCAATTTTGTGAGCGCTCAAGGAAGGAAGATGAGAGGGTCACTTTTGGCCTCAGGTGATGAAGCTTTACTTCTAGCCATGGCGCTAGTGGAGACTTCTGTAGGGATGGCTAATCCCACAGCGGTGAAACATTAGCATGGACATTTTTCAAGCAACAGAGTTCTTCATAAGACCTTGTGGTGATCTATTGGCCTCACACCTAAGGTAGTGGGGTTGGCAATAGGGAGACTTTAGTCACTAAATAGTGATGGAATCACCAACCTATGGGTAAAGTTGTGCAATCTCTACAGAGTGTAAAACTATTATCATGGTCATGCTCATGATCAAGAGCGGCCTGGATCCTCTTGCGATTAGATGGATGGTTGGGTGGATCAGGTGGGTAACCTGTAGATTTCTGGTATGGGCGGGTAACTCATAGGTTTGCTATCAATGGGCAACCAATAGTGTTGGACAGGTGGTCAACTTGTTGGGCTAAATTTCACCTAGTAATTAGGATGCTTGTACAATTAGAGTCAGAGGCTAAGGATGTGCAGTGTAGCAAACCCGAGTTAAGCCTATCCTTGTCTTTAGCCTGCTTGTCATTATGTTTACCCATTTGCTGAGTACTTTATGTACTCATGCATGCGATTTTCCCTGTGTTGCTGCTATGATCTGCTGCTTAGAAGATGGTGGTGATGTGGACTACATCGACGATGACTACTACTATACTAGGAGTGCGACCCCCCCCCCCCCCCCCCGGTTGACTGCCTATGGTGTTACCAAGTCTTTCGCTCATTTATTTTCTTCATATGATTTTAGACTATGTAGTAATGATACAAGGTAATAATAATAATAATGACATTAGTTTTATTGTTTATTTCACTTTTGTCTCAATATGTATGAAACTTGATCCTGGCACACATATAGTTTTCATTTGGTTTTGGACTTAAAATCAGGTGTGATAGAGTGGTATCAGAGCCATGTCGATAGTAGAATGCAAGCTTATTTAGGAATGTCCATTTTTTTAAGGTTTTTAACAAAATTATTTTGATATAAACAATGATTCCTTTTCATTTGTGTCATTGTATTTATTTTAAAACTCCTTTTCATTTGAAGCTAACGAACTTATATCTCCTCATGGGAAGACTTAGGAACTAGATCATGTCATCTATCGAAAGGTATATTTTGGTGTGGTGTGCCATGTGTGATTTGGATCTTTGTTTGAGTGAGATGTGAGGTAAGATTTGTCTTACTAACACATCATGTTGATAAAAAACTATTTAGTTATAGAACATAGGACTTGGGAGATCTATCATATTGGTTATCATTTTCCTATCTATTCAAATCTTTGTTGATCTCATCAAACCTCTCCTCAGATGGTGAACACTAGGCGCAACCTTGAGGATCCACCACCACCACCACCTCCAACTCTGGAGCAGCTTCTTGCTATGTAGACTCTGCTTCTTCACACCACACAGCAGAACATGGTGCAAATGCAACAGGGTCAAAATCAGCCACCGCCACCACCTAGAGACGAGCTTGGAGAATTTTAGAGGACCAAACCTCCTAGTTTCTCTCATTCTGTGGAGCCCATGGATGTTGATGATTGGCTCAAGACAATTGAGAACAAGTTACAGGTGGTTTAGTGCAACAATGGTGACAAGGTTTTTTTTTTGCCTATCGCCGTCTTGAGGGTCCTGGTGCTGATTGGTGGGATACATATGTGAAGGCTCATGAGGAGCCATACAACATCAACTAGTATGAGTTCAAGAATAGTTTCAGGTCACATCATGTGCCCCTGAGTGTGATGAAACTCAAGAAGAAAGAATTCCAAGACTTGAACCAAGGTTTCATGTCTGTGAGCGAGTATGTCACTTGTTTCACCTAGCTTTCTCACTACGCTCCTGATGATGTGAATACAGAAGAGAAGAAGCAATATTGCTTTATTAATGGTTTCAATGATGGTCTTGCCTATGCTCTAGAAGCTTGGGATTTTGCAAACTTCCAAGATATGTTGGACAAGGCAGTTGTGCTAGAGAACAGAAGAGGAATCATTGATCACAAGCATAAGATAGTATGCCAGGATTAGCTGGGAAGTAGCTCTAGGCCTCGTTTAGGTTCTTCCTCATGTAGACCTGCATTTCGCCCTAGACTATAGAGTGGCTAGCAGAGGTCCCCACCTATTTGTCATGGATTCAGTATTCCTCAGGGATAGATTCAACGTCCCAACTTTCAGACGTCCCACACCGCTCAGCCACCCCCACAGAGGGCTACTCCTGCACAAAACACTGGTGGTAATGGAGCTAGGTTCCATTGTGGATAGATGGGACATTATGCTAGCAGGTGTATGAGGCGGTATTTAGATACACAACTCATGTGGTAAAAGTGGTGTTTTTACATCCTATTTTGCTGTCTTTTGCTAACAAATAACCCCAATAATTATGAATGTTCATGGTTTTCTTGTTTTCTATGCAATGTAAAGAAATTAGGTGAAAACAAAGAATCTATGAATTGAGAGCAACAAATGGGCCGACGTGAAGAAACTGCAAGGCCATGCCGATCGGCACAGCCCATGTGTCGATAGGCACTCAAGGAGAAGGCCCAAATTCGAAGCTTACTTCACGGTGACAAGGCCTAATGTGGAATTAGAGTCGGTGTCGATGCTACTGGACCTAGGAGGTGAAGATATAAAGAAAAGAGAATTATTGAAGTGGAGGGAGAGAAGCTCCTGACCTAGGGTTTTTTAGGAGTTGTGGCGGTGACAGAGGCGATCACCGATCGTCGCCACTAGAAAGGAGGAGTGTGTCGATCAACACATGTGCTTGACACATTGTATTCCCTCATCCAACCAAACCATGACCATGGATCACGGAGGGATGAGTGTGGAAGGGAATCTAGCTATGTAAACTCTCCACACTTGTGAATTATTCTTACATGTCCGGACTATGTGTGATGAATTTATTCTATTTGAGATTGTGCATGATCCCGTATATCAACCTACCAGCATTGCTAGACATCTAGTTGTATGATGATCACATAGTGCAAGAAATAAGTGGGCAACGATTAGCTCCTATTGTGACAGGGCTAGAGTCAGCGGAACCATCATGTCTTGTGAATTCTAGATATATTAAATGAATCTATTGTGTAAGTTGCATGCTAGTTACCTGAACCACAAGAGGGAATTCCTTTATAAATTTGATAAAACTCTATAGATGTTCGTTCTTAATTGTTTCCTATAACTACATAAATTCCCCCCTTTTTGATACACTTAGTTAGTTGTTAAATAATAGTGAAGCTCCCATTTGCTCTCTGTCTATTCGATTAAACATTGGAATAATCTAAGGGAAAATAAGATACAATTCTATAGCATCCTCTTGCACTATTTAAGTGGGTCCATAACTACGACCAACAAGCATATTTTCTGGTGTCATTGTTGGGGAGCAAGCCTGTTCTTTTGCTATTTGTTTATTTTATAGACCTCTAAACCCCTCTTCTCTAGTTTTGTGTTTTTGTTTTTCTTTGTGTTTTTAGGATGGGTACTCTAGGGATGTCTCTAACGATCAGGGATCAATCATTGCTGTCTTTGGAATTGCTGATTCTACAAGCTTCAGTTGAAAAGCTTACTGCTTCTTCATATATGCTAAACCCGATCATCATCAGTCTGGTTGAAGAAAGAAAAATTTCTGGGACCAGGGACGAGAACCCTTACACACATCATCGAGATCTAGAAGTTCTCTGTCAAACATTCAAGCACGAAGGAGTGCCCCAAAATTGGTATACATGGCTGCCATTTCCGTTGGAAGTGAAGATGACATCAATTCTATGGAGACATGCAACACTCCTCCAATTCTGGACTTGCTATGTCCAATGACTAGAGCTCATGCACGACGACAAATTTTAGAGGTGAGCCATTTCCTATGTTCTTCATTATATCTCACATTTGAGAATGGTTTGGTACCTAATGATTATATTTATGATTAGAAACCATGGGGAGGACCACGATATGATGGAAGAAGTACTTGGGGACGCGGAGGACCAGCAAAGTCATGGAAGCCAAGGTGGAGGCCCAATCAAAACCGACTTCGAGTCTATTTTAGGGCCCAAGCCTAGTCAGCATTAAAATGGATGCCCAGAACACATACAAACTCGGTTTTGGATGTTCTATATATGCACGGAAAGCTAAGGAGAAGGCTTTTCAAATGACACCAGTTTCATGTCAAAATTCATCCGTAGCCATCAGGAAACGTTGAAATAAGAGAGGGTCCAGAATTTGTCTTGGTGCTGCGTTGCCTGTTTTTGGCCTTTGGGCTTGTATCGAGTTGAGCCCAATTAGGGGCGCATCCAGAGGATTCTGCATAACCCTAGGGTCTTTATATACAGCTGCTAGATCAACTTTGTTCATAAACAATGTCACCGTTCATCGGTTTGTGAGAACTTCCTTCCAAAGGAATCTAATAGAGTAGCGATCATTATTGACATGAATCAACTTCTCATATTCCAACCAATTAGCGTGCAAGCACTCCTTGCACGAAACAAAGCACATGTAATGATCTGCATCCAAGGCGACATTGACACTGTAGTTAGGGCCCAAGATAGAGTGGCAGGCCACAACCACGACTAACCATTTATTGGGTTTGGGCTCCGCCTGGCTGGTCACCTTCACCTGCAGGAGCGGAAGCCAGCAAAAAATCCAAGAAATAGTTAGCACCACTATATATGACTAAATACATCTTCTCAATTCAAACTAGTATGCTCACCCGTAGTAGATAATCAGAGGTTGAACCAGGGGCTATCCCAAGATAGTCCGCCACCGCTTTGTTGCAACTGGCCGTCCTCAACGACTGGTTGGGTCCTCCAGTCGACGGGTCAGGAGACGGTGAACTGGGATGCTTACAGCTGCCACCGAGTTCGTCGCTTGCACCAACGCTGGCCGGAGGAGAGCGGTGCTAGATGGAGCACTGGAGCTAGCCATGATGTGCTTGTATGAGAGGTTTGGGAAATCATTGCACGATGAGAGAGCTAGTATGCGTGATGAGACGTGGAGCGCTATAGCTGGAGATCGCTTTGCGCAATTTATGTAGAACCACGTCGTGTGTGGTCATGGCCTTCCTCCGCTGCTCTTGGGAAAACGTGTGGGTCGTAGAAATTAAAATGTCTGGGAGTGGCCGCCTATGGTAGTGCCTTGACTGCGGGGAGTGGTGCGATGATGCGAATTGACCGTTCATCGTGGCTAGAAGGCGATGGGACATGTGGGCCCACCACCACGTTGCACCTCTGCGCGCACGTCCACCAGACTCTGCGCCTTCCACGTACCCTCGCCTCACTTACACTTTCACTGAACAGTGGATCCAATGATCACAGGCCCAAAGGTCATTTAGGGCTTGTTTGGTTGGAGTCCTGGGAAAACTGCCTAGGCTAGGCAGCAATCCCAGGCGTTCGATTTTGAGCGCCTGGGGTGCACTGCCTAACCCAGGCAGCCGGCGCGCAGGCAGCAACCAAACAAGCCCTTAGTAGTTTACCTTTCGCGTACCCTTGCCTCTTCTTCCTCACCGCGAGGAGTCTTCTGGCCCCTGTTCATCATCACTCTCCCAACTTCTCTCGCCTCTGCACCTTCACTAACCGCTGCGCTCCGCCGCCTTCATTCGGCCGACAGTCCTCGTCGCTACGATGGCTTCATCTGGCCGCAAGTGAGTGGTCGTCAACTCCAGAACAGCTACACTACAACATGACTGGCTTTAGGCAACACGTGTAACAACATATTAGACTTGTGTTGCTAGGAACTACAGTTTGCATCATATATCAAATGTTGTTAGATTAATTGCAACACATCTTGATATATTAAATAGGAGAGTGATAGTAAAGTCTTTTAGCATCACATACAATATGCTATGAGACACTTTTTTTTATCGAAATATTTTTGTTTGGATATTCGGTGGAATACTCAGATGCAGTCTGATGCAATGACGATTAACTTTTTTAAAAAAAAAGGTGAGTCCAGAATGCACCATGGGGGCTCGAAGCAGCAACCACATGGAGAACAGTCCTGACCGAACACGGTAACCAACTCAGATGGAAACTCTTTTTGCAAGGAAACCGACAAGTAATCTATATTATGTTTCTATAAATCCATCAAACAGTGACGCCCAATGCTCGATTCACCTATTACGCTGCCCCTAGTTCTGTTCTACCCTCTTCTTGTACGCGCAATTTTCCTCTTCTTTCGCATCTGATCTGCATCTCACCAGTCGACCTCAATTTAGCCGCCTGCTTTAGTGTGGCCTGGATGTTGTTAGGCGCTAGGCAGGATATGTTCGCGGCGTGAAAGCACGCGGAGAGCCAAGAATTCGACCGCAGGTCTGCAGCTAGATGTGCTTCGTGAGATCGAATTGCGAGGGCTTGACGTAGATGCGCGCAAAGTGAACACACTAACTCGTGATCCAGAAGCAGGCTGTACCCCCCTACATCCAACACAGCAGGTTCGTTTCAAATCTCAACATCAGGCCTCATCTAGGAACAAATCAATTATTGCCTTGTTCCTGTTGGATTAGAATTTCAATAGAGTTTTGTCAATTAAGCTGTCATGATGTTAGAAGGTGATATCTGAAATTGAGATGAAAACACATAAATAGACAAAGTTTTAGCCGTTCAATTGTGTTTCTCGATTGGTATTTTGTTCAGTTTATTGCGATTCATATAAGGTATAGAGCCATGGATCATTTTTTCTTGTTACTAGAAAATTTAAATACCTTCAGTTTATTTACTGTAATGTGTCAGTTTTAGAATATGTTTCAAGTACCCTAAACAGAAGAGAATGAATTAATATTTTTTATGTTCAACACAGAGAATTCATGGATTTGAAAGCAATCAAGAAATTACTACTTTCTAATGAACCTAACGAGTACAAGGCTGGTGTAAATGGTTTTCTTGAGTTTGCATATAAAGAAAAGAGTTCTAGTGCAAAGATATGGTGTCCTTGTGTCAAATGTGTCAATAGGAGGTTGAAGAAGCGAGATGAAGTGTATGAGCACTTACTTTATGATAGAATGCTACAAGGATACACTATTTGGGGTTGTCATGGTGAAAATGCAGCATATGTTCGTGCTATGCAAACATCAGAATCACAGCCTAAAGGAAATATAGATAGTAATATGCACCAGCTTGTCCATTGTGCTTTTGGATATAGAGATAACGAATTCCCAAATCAACAACGTGATGAGAACCTGAAGTCTACAAAATCTGGTCCGGATCATGAAACAGAAGCTTTTTATAGTTTACTTAGAGAGGCTGATGAACCTTTATGGACAGGTTGTGATCTTTCAAGACTATCTTTTTTTTGTACTTCTGTTTCACACAAAATAAATTAACAACTGGAGTAAAAAGTCTATGAATAATTTGCTTGCAATTTTGCAACTGGCAATTCCCAATGGTCAGAACTTACCTGGAACATTTGCAGAGGCTCGGAAAATAATTGGGAAGCTTGGCCTTAATTATGAAAAAATCCATGCTTGTCCAAACAATTGTCAGCTTTATCGTAAAGACAAGCTAAATGATGACTTCTGCTCAAAATGTGGAGCTTCGAGATGGAAAAGCACACCTGACAAGACTACTTTAACTAAGAAGGAAAGAAGGAAGGCAAGGCCAAGTAAGGTGTTACGTTACTTCCCAATTAAACCACGACTTAAGAGGTTGTTCATGCACAAGAACACAGCTACAACATTAAGATGGCATGATGAAGGACGTACAAAAGACAATGCTCTGCGTCATCCCGCTGATTCTGAGGTATGGATGTCTGTCGATAAGAGCTATCCTATCATTGCGAATGATTCTCGGAACATTAGACTAGGAATAGCTAGTGATGGGTTCAATCCTTTTGGTAAGTTGAGTTCAAAATACAGTTGCTGGCCTGTTGTTTTGGTGCTCTACAATCTTCCTCCATGGTTATGTATGAAGGCCTCGTCTCTTATACTTTCTCTAATAATACCTGGGCCGTCTTATCCTGGACTGAATTTTTCATGTTTTTATGGAGCCAATCTATGATGAACTAAATGAACTATTTGAGGTTGGTATGCCGACATATGATGCTTCTGGTGATGAGATCTTTCCAACTTCGCACATTTGTGTTATGGACTATAAGTGACTATCCTGGGTTGGGGATATTTTCAGGCCATAGTGTGAATGGTGAGAGTGGGTGTGTGGCCTGTCGTGAAGAAACATGGTCTATACGCTTGAAACATGGGCGTAAATTCTGTTTCATGGGCCACCGTCGATTTCTACCTGTTGATCATGAGTATCGATATGATGCTGCTTCATTTGATGGAACTGAAGAACATAGATCTCAACCAATAGCTTATTCTGAAGTATCAATTCTACATAAGATAGAAGCAGTTGATGATTTTGAGAAATCAAAAATTTGGAACTGCATCAGTGGCCTCTATTGTCTATCTTATTGGGACTCCAATTTGCTTCGGTATAATCTTGATTTTATGCATATACAGAACAATGTTTGTGGAAATTTATCTGGTACACTTCTAGGAATTGAGGGTAAATCAAAGGACAATTTACGTGCATGGCAAGACCTACAAGAAATGAATATCAGACCAGAGCTTCATCCTCAGAAGAAAACTTCAAATAGGTATTACTTGCCTCCAGCTTCATATACCTTGTCTAAAAAAGAGAAACAACAGTTCTGTAAAGTCCTTCGTGACATAAAGCTTCTGGTTATGCTAGCAACATCTCGAGAAGTGTAAATGTTGACCAAGGGAAATTATCAGGCTTGAAAAGTCATGATAGCCACATCCTAATGCAAGAACTTCTAGGAGTTGCTATTAGGGGTTTACTTCCAGATAATGTTACTTCTGTATTATTTAACCTGTTTGCATATTTTAGAGGGCTTAATGAAAAAGTCCTCTACGAAGATGAACTTGAGAAGTGGGAGAAGCAAATTGCAATTACATTGTGTGATATGGAAGTTATATTCCCTCCTGGATTTTTTACAATCATGGTGCATTTGGTAGTCCATTTAGCTAGAACGTCATCTATACATATATCTAAAGGTTTTCTATGTTGCTATGATTAGGCTAGATTTGGTTCGATTAGGTTTAATCTCATCGTTTTGGAACATTTAGGGTAGGATTTCACCTAGTATTGCAGTAGATTTGTTTAGTTGTGAAGGATTTCAAGTTTTGGGGAAAAGATTTTGTATTGTTCATCATACTATTCATCCACATTCATCCCCGCGTGAGGGTTTCTAATGATGCTATTTTGGTCATTCTTCGGTAGATTTGGTAATGCGAGGGAAATCATTTAGTTATTCTTATAATGGTTGCACATTTGGTAAATGCAGGCTGGAGGTTCCCGCTGGCATAGCAGGTCCCGCCATCGTCCCACTCCCCATCACCAAGGCAGCCTCGGGTGCTGGCACCGGCATAGCAGCCCGTCATTGTCGTCCCCGCGCCATTGCAGCTGGGTTCACCGGTCGTGCCCCTCATTGCTGTCCCCGCGCCATCGCAGCCAGGTTCACAGGCTGCGCCCATCGTTGCCGTCCCCATGCCGTCGCAACCGGGTTCACCAGCCGTGCCCGCCGTTGTAGTCCCCGTGCCATCGCAGCCAGATTCACCGGTCATGCAGCCCATCATCGTCGTCCCCACACATTGCAGCTAGGTTCATCGGCCGCACCCATCGTCATTGTCCCCATGCCATCACAGCCAGGTTCACCGGCCGCGCCCGTCGTCCCTGCTGCGCCCATCATCGTCGGACCGTCATCATATGTGGCCACTGGTGGAGCCGTCCGTCTCCACCTCTACTTGCCAGGTGAAGTTGGTGGTCCCAACCGTCACGTCACGGCGGAGAGCTGCGACATTGACGATGAGGGCGAAAGCAACGACGATGATGAGGATAATGACGACCAGCCCTGCTGTTATCGCATCCGCCCGTGAACCACACATTCCGGGAAGATGTGGTACCGCTACCTGTCTGCTAGTTCGAGGACTCGATGTACGAGTTGCAGATCCATACCGAGGAGATCCTCGACGAAGCTGCCGCGAATGGGGTCTGGCGTGGCTGGCACATCAATGTTGAGGAGCACTGCAAGCTTGCTCAGGGCATGCGCTGGATCAGCACCCACTACAAGGTTTCAAGGCTAATTCCACGACAAGGATCGCAACAATGTCATTTTCGTTGCAATAGATATGAGTAATTGCCACAAAAGGTGATTTTGGTTGCGATAAATTGGATATATTGCCACACATGCATGTGCGTTGTAATTAGCGCGATATTTTTGCAACGCTTCTCTGTAGTTGTTGCAATAAGATCATATCACAACAGAAGAATGAGGGGTTGCATTAAGACGCATAGGTATAGCAACGAAAATCGATGTGGTTGCGACTACATGTTAACATATTGCAATGAAATTGTTAGTCGTTGCAGCCATGCATGGATATAGCAACGACAATCGATGCAGTTGCGAGTGCATCTTACATATTGCAACGCAAGCTTTTGGTGTTGCAAGAATGCACCGATATAGCAACAAAAACTGCTATGGTTGCGAATGCGTCTTACATATGGCAACGAAGATGCCTGTCGTTGCAACAATTTATAAATATAGCAACGAATGTCGACGTGGTTGCGACAGCGCCTTACATATGGCAATGAAAGTGTTTGTTGTGGCATTATCATGGTATCGCAATGAACATTAAACTAAAGTTGTCCAACAGGGTATTCGATCTCTCTGAACATATATTAAGTTAAGGGAAAATTGCTAATACCCACTTGCATCTTATGGGGTTTTTCATATAGCCACCCGCAAGTACTTTTATTTCAGTCTAACACCTATAAGTTATACTTAGTTTTCATCTACCCCCTTGGTAACTTTGACCGAATAATATGGCTCATGTTTGACATTCAACATTGATTCAAATATTTCACCTTAGCGTAATTATCATTTGGATGAATGTAGCGTTATCAAATTTTGTCTAGTTATAAACAAAAATGTGAAAATTTAGCTAGGATACTATTAGATATTATGACCAATTATGAGAAACAAATCTTAAAAATAATGATAATTGTATGATTCAAACAATATTATAAGTAACTTCATAACGATAGACTATTTTGAGTTATATCGGATATTTATTAAGAGTCACGATGCTCAATCAATATTGTTAGGGAGGTATATGAAAATAATGTACAACTTGCAAGTGTTAGACTAAAACAAAAGTATTTGTAGGTGGGTATATGAAAACACCCCTAACATGTAAGTGGGTATTTACAATTTTGCCTTAAGTTAAAGTCAAGGTACAACGTGATCATTTGGCCTACTTCGCTCATAATAATTGAGAACATCATGAAAACAATGAAAAACTAAAACAATAGGGGGGGGGGGGGGGTTGGCTACTTGAAAGATGGGTACGGGCGGATAAACAGAGGGGCTTGCAGTTGCAGAGGTGATTCAGAATAACCACAACGCAGGGCGAAATCGATCATGTCATAGTGCCTGACATGATCATGGCGATCTCCAGCAGCAGGCCTGTCTCTCAGCATGGGCAACATGGGTGACGGAACAGGGCCACCAAATTCTTGGGGCCCCCAATTCACAATGCACATACAACCCAAAGGTGAAGCAAGCAGCCAGTAGGCCAGACAATATGGGCCGTAAGAAGAAACAAAGTCTAGAATCGTATCGAATTTTGCTAACTGTCCCCGTAACTGTTGCATCTACGGAAAGGAGCTTTTAAATCCTATTTGCGTCCTACAATGATGCAAGAAAGACTCAATGGATTGGCGGCAATAACACTAAAAAAGTGATGTCTCAGAGCAGATTAAATATGAAGATCTAATTGAAGATTTCACCTCAAAAATACTTGAAGGATATTGCTTTTTAGTAGAACATAAGGTGAGATTATCTATCGGGTACTTATGTTATTATTTGATACAATGCTAATTGATAAATGTTAGGAAAAATAACATGTATTGAAGTTATTCATTAATTATAAATGTATTTTGGCCATGTGAATTTTTCAAACTTAGGGCCCTGGTTTGTGTTTCGCACCGGGGCCTCAAATACATGGAGATGGCCCTCCTAGCAGGGATCTTCACCATTTCTCCAAACATATGGTCCAAAACAAAAAGATGTGGTGGAACACACTAACACACATATATATAATAAACAAGCATGCACAAATAAAACATAGTAGCATAATGGTAGCAGACATAATAAGATTCAATGAGAAATAACATATAAAGTTCAACATGACATTACATAGATCAACATAAAAAACATGACCCTAATCAACGACGACGACAATGATGACTGACAATGACAACAATGAGATAATGAGCGAGAGCTCTCGCTCGCCCAGGCTGAGTCTTTTCCTTATATTATCAAACATAAGAAAGGGAAGGATAATGTGATTGTCGATGCTTTATCTAGGTGCTATACTTTGTTGTCTCAACTTGATTGTAAAATTTTTGGAATTAAGGTAATTAAAGAACAATATGTTGATGATGTTGATTTTAAGGATGTATTGCTACACTTTAAAGAAGGTTGTACTTGGAACAAATTTGTGTTGAATGATGGATTCTTGTTTAGAGCTAACCGCCTATGCATTCCAATTGGTACCATTCATCTTTTGTTGTTGCAGGAGATGATGTAGATATGGCCCGATCTTCCAAGAGGTAAGAGGATAAACTCGAATTTGGGGAACTCAGCATCAACGAGATAGGACACGATCCAACCCCGCAACCGTTACACCTAGCACAACTTGATTGTTCCTGCAAGCGAAATCGAGAACACAAGCAAGAGAGGATAAACACACAATCTGAAATTACAAATATGGATGAAGTGAATCACAAGAAAAGGTTCAAGATCTGAACACAAAAGGACTAATCGCCACAGTGGTGTAGAACAAGAACAGGGGCCCTGGATTACTATAAAAGGACTTGTCGCGATAGTTACAATAATTCGATCAAGTTTCTCTCAAGAAAACTGAACTAAAACAAAACCCGAAACTAAAAGACAGCGGCTACTGAGTTTATGTAGGAACCAGGGCATCCTAGGGTTGGAGGCGACCAGGGGGGCGCCCACAACATGGGCTTAAGGCCCGACACGATACATGGCCAAGTTGGCCCAAAATAGGTGACGTAGCATCTTGTCATGGTCACACAGCATGACTTACGACCCTTCTAGAGCTAGGACCAGAAACAAAACGACGGCATCATCGTCCCCTTTCCAACGTATCAAAGAACGCCTCGTTTGGACGTCGGATGTGGGAGATATCCTCAAAACCGTGAAGGGATGTCGGCTGAATCCGAGACGAACACGGCGACCGAGTTGGTAACGACTTGTAACTTGGGGAAGGACATGATATGCGCGTATCCAGCATGGTGTCCTCATCAGGAGATGCATGGAGGTGGACTGATGGGTCATTTTTATGCTAAAAAGACGGAGGATATTTTGACCACACAATTCTTTTGGCCAAGGTTGAGGAAAGATGTTGAGCGTTTTATTGCTCACTGCACTACATGTCCAAAATCTAAGTCTCGCTTGAATCCACATGGTTTATACATGTCATTTCCTATTCCTTCTATTTGTTGGGTGGATATTTCTATGGACTTTATATTAGGACTGCCTAGGACTAAGAGGGAAAGTGATAGCATTTTTGTTGTTGTGGATCGATTTTCTAAGATGGCACACTTTATACCATGTCATATAACCGATGATGCTAGTCATATTACTGACCTATTTTTCAAAGAAATTGTACGTTTGCATAGTATACCTTCTACTATTATTTCAAATCGTGATGCAAAATTCTTGAGTCACTTTTGGCGCACACTTTCGAATAAGTTGGATACGAAGTTGTTGTTTTCTACAACCTGTCACCCACAAACTGATGGACAAACTGAGGTGGTGAACCGCACTTTGGGCACTATGTTGAGAGCTATTTTGATGAAAAATCTGAAGCAATGGGAAGAATGTTTGCCTCATATTGAGTTTGCTTATAATTGGGCAACACATTCTACTACCAAGGTTAGTCCCTTCAAGGTAGTGTATGGTTTCGATCTCCGTACTCCACTTGATATACTTCCTCTATGTATTAATGAGAGAGTTCATATTGATGCTAAGGAGCGTGCTGAATTTATTTTACAAATGCATGAGACCACTAGACTTAGCATTGAAAAGATGAATGAAAAGTATAAACTTGCTAGCAGAAGGTAGAAAGGAAGTAAAGCTTGATGTAGGATATTTAGTGTGGTTACACTTGAGAAAGAATAGATTTCCATAATTGAAAAGGTCTAAATTGATGCCTAGATCTGATGGTCCATTCAAAATAATTGAGAAGACTAATGATAATGCATACAAACTTGAGTTGCCTCCTTAGTTCGGAGTTAGTCCTACTTTTAACATTTTAGATTTGAAACCATACTTGGGAGAAGAATGAGCTTGAGTCCAGGATGACTCCACTTCAACATGGGAAGGATGATGAGGACATCACTCCTATGGATACACACAACACTCCTCCAATTTTGGACTTCCAATGTCCAATACTAGAGCTCATGCACGACGACAAAATTTAGAGGTGAGCTTGTTCCTATGTTCTTCATTATATGTCACTTTTGAGAATGGTTTGCTACCTAATAATTATATTATGATTAGGAACCATGGAGAGGACCAGGAGATTATGAAAGAAGGACTTGGGGACATGGAGGACCAGCAGGGTTGTGGAAGCCAAGCTGGAGGCCTAATCAAAACCGACTTCGAGTCTGTTTTGGGTCCCGCGACCAGTCCTTGTCCACATCAGGAAGGGCCAAGGAGTGGTAAAAATCGGCATCATGTGAAGCTAAAGGGAATTGGGAGAAATTGGTAGGAGATTTTTGTCTTCACTTTTTCCCATTACCAAAAGTACAAAAGCTAAGGATAGAGGTGATGAAGTTTGAGCAAAGAATGGAAGAAAGCCTTGCCCAAGCATGGTCATGATTTTGATCCTTATTGAAGGAAGGACCTAATTTGGGAATGCATGATAATCTAGTTGCACAGAGATTCTATTTGTTCTCGGTGGGCCCTCAAGGTTGCATTTGGATGTATTGGTTGGCTAGAGTTTATTGGATTTGATAGCTAAAGATGGAATGGATCTTTTAGTTAAAATCGCCAATAGAGAGGCTATGCGAAGACATTGGGATGAGTTTCAAAAAGATCCGAGCTCATTATAGAAATAGATGTTGATTGATCTCCTGAGAGTAGGACATGGAGAAGAAAGAAAATATGTGTTGGAAATTGACGTGAAGGATGAAACAGAACAGACGGCTCATGGCAATCAGGTGGAGCTGAGGATAGAAGATGTGCTGACTAGCATAGATCTCATGCTGATCAGCACGCCTGGAGCGCCGATTGGTACAGGTCCCATGCCGACCGGCACTAAGCAACCTTACAAGAAAATCTCTAACACCAAAGTTGCTATTTTGGAGGAGCACCACAGGGACTTCCTGGAAAGGATTCCTAAGCCAAAGGGAAACATATCATTGAAGGACGCTAAAGCGTTGAGTAAATTTGAACCCCTTGACTGGATGCCTAATTATTTCACTTTGAACTTGCTAAGCATGCGGAGGATGTATGATCGTAAATATGCTTCAGCAGTAGGGATGGAGTACAATTTTCGTAGCAATATGAAGACATCAGAAATCTTTGATGAGAAGGTAATTGGAGAAGTGCTGGGAAGATTGTGCAAGGAAGATTCAGAGGTAGATGAATCAGAGATTAAACAAGCAAAAAGGCTGCTAGATCACTGCTTTGTTCCCACACCTTATGAAGGAATCTGTGGAGTGTATATGATCGGTGTCACACAAGGAACAGAGGAAGACCCTCATATACCACGCAAAATAAGAGATAGGGAGTTACCCGAGGCTTTGTGCACTTTTTGTTCCCGTGTTAGCCTTATGACATATGGGACATTCATGAAAATGCCATACGAGATTAAAGGATAGTTGCTAGGGACCAAGCTCAAGTTAATTATGGCAGGTGGTAGATGAATGAAGCGGCTTGGAGATTCCAAGAATATGAGGATTGAAGTTAGAAAAAACATTGTACCAGTCGACGTATTCGTTCTTGACAAGGGTGAAGTCGGGGTTGAACACATCATTTTGGGTAGGCCCTTTGTGAGATTAGTGCAACCACTGTTAGATGCAGGACACGGACATCTCAGATTGACACTGGGAGGACATCTCAGATTCAGCCTTTATGAGATTAGTGTAAACCCACCCACCCTGAGAGAGTTTTTCCCAAAAAAGGATGATGAATTCAAGTCATAATATATTGATCCTTTACAAATTTTTTGAAGAGTCAGACAAGGAGGAAGGACGCCAAAATAAGGAAGGTGTTGAGTGACACGATGCTGATGTTGATCAACACAATGGAGAAAATGGGGAATTCCAGCCCCTGGGTGTCCTGGATCTAGATGAAGCTCCATATGTCGAACACAAGCCACTTCATAATGGTCTGAGGTATGAATATTTGGGAAGGAATACGACATAACTAGTTATTCTTAATAGTGCATTAACAAAGGAAGAAACAGAGAGGCTAATGGTTGTCCTGAAGAAATATAAAAAATTTAAAGGTTATTGCTTGGATGACATTAAAGGAATTAATACGGCCTTTGCACACACAAGATTAATTTTGTGGGGTCAGCTACACTGGTAGTTGGCATGAGGAGGCTAAAAGATGGTATGAAAGAAGTACTGAAGATAGAAGTTCTGAGGCTCCTCAACGCTAGAATGATATACCAAGTTCCTAATAGTGAGTGGGTTCCAAAAAAGGGAGGATTGACTCTGGTGCCCAATGAGAATATTGAATTGATTCCTCAGAGAACGGTCACAGGATGGAGAATGTGCACTGACTACAAAAAGTTAAACAAGGCAACAAAGAAATATCATTACCCATTGTCATTGATTGACAAGATGCTTGAAAGATTAGAATTTTTTTTTATTTCTGCTATCTTGATGGTTATAGTAAATTCTTTCAAATCCTGGTACGACCTCAGGAACAACATAAGACAACATTCACCTGCCCCTGTGGAACTTATGCTTATCGACAGATGCCATTCGTACTTTGCAGTGCACCAGCCACTTTTCATAGATGCATGAATCCTATATTCACCGAGTTTATTGAATACATCATGGAGGTATTTATAGATGATTTCTCTATTCATGGAACTAATTTTGATCATTGTTTGAAAAACTTGGAGTAAGTTTTAAAGCGAAGTGTTGAAGTGGATTTGGTTCTAAATTGGGAAAAGTGTCACTTTATGGTAACTGAAGGAATTGTTTTGGGGCATGTTATATCTAATAGAGGAATCAACATAGATAAAGCCAAAATATCCACTGTTGAGAGGTTACCACCACCCACAGATCTTAAAACTTTGTGAAGTTTCCTTGGGCATGCAAACTTCTATCGCAGGTTTGTCAAATATTATTTGAAGATTGCTAAACCATTGACAGAGTTGTTGCAAAAGAATGTCGTGTTTGAGATAGACGATGAGTGCCTTTACGCCTTCATGAGATTGAAAGAAGCTTTGCGTTCTGCGCCTACTATGCAACCGCCTGATTGGAGTCTTCCTTTTGAGATTATGTGCGACGCTAGTAACTATGCAAGTAAGACTTTTAATGAAGCATGGTTGAACTATATGACCACAGAAAAAGAAATGCTAGGAGTAATATTTGCCTTTGAGAAATTTTGCTTCTATATTATTAACTCCAAGGTCGTTGTTTACACGGATCATGCTGCTATCAGATATCTTATTTTCAAAAAAGAGTCTAAACCCTGATTGCTTTGATAGGTTTTAATGTTGCAAGAAAAAAGGTACTGAGAATTCTATAGCCTACCATTTATGGCATATAACGTTTGAGGGGAAGGAGATGCCTATTGTTGATCAAATGAGGAAAGAATAGCTCTTTGCAACTTATGATAATAGAGATAATTGGATGTAAGACATATTAGCATTTTTTTCAGGCCAACCTCGATGAGCCTCCTAGAAATATTAGACAAAGGCTAAGGAGTGAGATGAGGAAATTCATACTTATACCAGTATTGCGAAGATGGATCAGTATGATGGTGCGTTCCTCGTGAAGAAAGAGGGAGTATTTTGGAAAAATGTCATTCTTTTGAATATGATGGACATTATGGACATCGTAGAACTCAAGTCAAAGTTTGGGCTAGTGGATTCTATTGGCCAACTATGCATGATGATGCTGAAAGGTATGTTATCAGATGCCCTCCATGTCAATGGATTGGAAACACAAATAGTTGTAATGCTATGCTCTCAAATACAATTTGCAAGTTGATATGTTTGATGTTTGGGGAATGGATTTTATGGGACCCTTTGTTAATTCCAATGGTTATGAATATATATTGGTGGTCGTGGACTACGTATCCAAACGGGTAGAAACTATGCCATGCAAATTTAGTTCCACCAGGGACTCAAAGGCAATGTTGATTGATAGTATTTTTTCCAAGATATGGAGTTTCTAGAGTCATTATAACAGATGGAGGAAGTCATTTTACTTAGAATGAGTTTGTTAAAACCTTGGTAAAAATGGGGATTGAGCATAGAATTGGTACCACTTATCACCCACAGACTAATGGACAAGCAAAAACTTCAAATAAACAATTAAAGGGAATCCTTCAGAAGATTGTAACAAAAGAAGGAAGGGATTGGTCCAATAAGCTGAATGGAGCACTTTGTGCTTATCGTACGATGTTGACGTTTGCTAAGTTAAATCAATAAAATCATGTTTGGCAATGGTGCCAGAAATAATTATAAAGATGCACATCAGTGTCAATTGAGTAAAAACCATAAGCGCACAGAAAATACCGTTATAGTATTTCACAAATAGATTACTCCAATGGATTGTCATTTATAGTTCTACCAAAGGAAGGTGTAGCATGAATATATTGTTGTTAATAATAACATAGACATCAAGATTGGTATTAGTACTCAGATTTTATACAGGGGTAACTATAACAATAATAGGGGTAGTGTGACACACATAGCATCATTCCCATAGATAAACAAACAACCTAAGTCTCTAGTGGGTTTTAGTTAGGAGAGCACAACCGTATTTTTAATGATAGTCTATCTATATAGTCACATAGTACAATTACAAGCAAGTCTATACTACTCAGAGTCTAATGCACTCAACACTTCGTGTATGGATTGATGCCCAACATACACAAGGCAACTCCGTCTTGGACACACCTCGCAACTGAACATGTAGGAGTACAAAGGATATATAGGGCTATCACCACCTGCCACCTATCTATGCAGACTATGGATTACAAGGCGATCGATACTACCTAGCCGTCTAAGCAACGCGCTTACACATTTAAGTAGAATTCTAGCATTTATCAAACACTAGAACTTCCCTAAACCTACATGGATATCAAACCCGTGTTTAGGCACAACAACTAGCATTATAACATTTAGACTACAGTCAAGGAATATGCCAATCATGACAACAAGGTAGTAAGCCTATATCAACATGAAAGCATAATAAAGTCCTATGACATGATATGATATATTACCAAACATGATACCAAACAAGGAACACATAGCATAAGCATAACTACATGGAAGAACTATATAAATTAAATAGAGCAAAGCCATACATAAATGGAATAAGGAAAAGGATACAAGAGCCATTACCAAACTCCTATGACTTAGAGACTTGAGCAAGGCTCCACCTAAACTAAACTCCATTAGAACTAGGAAACTACTAAGTGAAAGAGGGAAATAAATAGCTATTGAGTGTGTGTGTGTGTGTTGGAGCAGAGCTCTCCCCTTCTTTATATAGGGACCATAGGTCGGTTTGCAGGAGTAACCGCCATGGAACTTCGACACACCGATGTATGGAATGGATTGAGGAAGCGACACGTGGAAGGGGAGGCCAAATAGCCTCAAACCTAGGTCAGTCGACCAAGTTCTCCCTGGTCGCTCGACCAGGAAGTGGGCCTTCTAGGCTTGTGCTTTCTCGGGGTGGGTGACTGGTGGGTCCTCTTCTATTTTAAGGTGGTGTTCTATGGAGGAATCTCATGCAGCCACATATTTGATCCATGGGAAGTCCAGTTGGCACTGTCCCATTGGCTGGAATGGTGTTTTCCGAGATTATGCTCCTTTTCTTCACTCCTTTTATATCAAATCCATGCATGCACATAAATCTCCAAGGACAAGTGGAATTCTATTATTCCTAACTAACATGTTGTTGGTCGTAGTTACATGCTCACTTATATACCACAAGAGGATGGTGTATAGTTGTAACTTGTTTTCCCTTAGAGTATTCCAAGGTTAATCGAATCCATAGAGAGCAAATGGGACTTTCACTATTATTTAATTTACTAACTAAAACACAATAATAGGGTGAATGTATGAATTAATGAGACTTAATTGAACACAAAGAACTTGGAGGTTTAATCAAGGTTTGGAAGTATTCCCTCCTATGGTTCAGGTAACTAGCATGCAACTCACACCTAGAGATTGATCTGGTGAATTTAGTATTCACATGGTGGTTTTACTCACTCTAGCCCTATCATGGCGGAAGCTAATCGTTCCCCACTAGTTTCTTGCACTATATGATCATCACAGCAAAGCCAGATGCCAAGCAATTGTTAAAGGATTCATAAATGAGATTGTGCACTATCTCATAAGGAATAAGCTCATCACACATAGACAAATCACACCGAATGAATTCATAAGAGTCAAGAGTTTACATAGCTAGGGTTCCTTCCCCACGGGAGAGAATATGAAGACTACTCACTCATCCTACCAAGATCCATAGACATGGTTTGGTGGATGAGGGAATACAATGTGAGATGCACAGGTGCCGATCGGCACGGCAGCGTACCAGTCGGCACGATCTTCCTTCCCGGCAATGATGGTTGGTGATGGCCTCTATCACCACTGCAACTCCTCAAAACCCTAGGTTGATAGTTTCTCGATCGATTCCCTTAGCGGGTGATTAGTTCTCTATATATAGTCATGTTCCGGGTCCAGTTCTGCCGAACCGACTCCAATTCCGTGCTGGGCTTTAGTCCTGAAGAATTCCTTTCTAATCTGGGTCTACTCCATATGTGCTGATCTATCAGTCGGTATAGCCTTCTATCTTCTACGCCTTGGCACAAATTCATGGCTCCTAGTCCATAATTCCTCTGTTTTCACCTATTTGCTTCATAAAACATAGAAAGCCAAAAACTATAGATGTATGCATTATTTGGGGATTAATTGTTAGTAAACCAACAAAATAAAGTGTAAAACACTCTAAATATGGCCTAATAATGTGTATCTAGAAAATGCCAACAGCTCCCCCACACTCAAATCATTGCAGGTTTTCGAGCAATATCTATTTCTTCACCCAATCACCATCTTTTATTATCAAAATATGAAATCAAAAATTCACAATACTTCTTATTCAACATATGTCATTCACCGCATCATCATGTATCCATCCACAAAGAATTTTGTCTTAGTTTGAAAACTGTCTCACCTCAATACTCGAGTCAATCAAATCATCACAAGGCTCAATGTCAAAACAAATATTTCATTCTCCCTTCTAATCATTTAGATGAAGAATGCATGAATTTCAAAATTTCACTCGTTCGCTCAAATGTGTATTCTTCCCTCTTTATTCAATATATAGTTTATTTGTGGATCTTAGAGGGTAAATAACCAACTGAATCAATCATGCCTTCTAAAAGGGAGAGACTACCAAAAAGTGATAATGTGGAGGATTAATGGAATAGACAAAAGAGGTAAGAAGTAAAGATAAAGAAAAGGATCAAGCAAAAATGTGCAATCTGAATCTAGGTTTATCCTTTTGATTGTATGAACTTTTCCTTCTGACCTCTATCTTTTTCCTCATTTTTTCTCATTTTTATTGTGCTAATCGGCACACTCCTTTGTTTTTTCTTTATGCATTTCTTTTTTTCTTTTATCTTTCGCATACAAGGTCTCCTTCCAGTCACCACATGATTACACCTTTGCTTGTAGGTTGTATCTAGGAGGGGGTTATGTAGAATGATTAAATGTGTTTCCGGATAGAAACAAGAACAATTATGTCTGGCTAGAAAGATATGTGATGAATAAAATAGAATCTCCCTTCTAGCTTAGTCATAATCATGAGCACAAAGTTGACAAAGATACTTCTTACCAAAAGGTTTATATGTTGTATAATCTCCAACTCACTTGGCTAAGTGTAATAGGTAACTACAATAATCTTGATTCGATGCATCAACTCTTGTGAAAGAAGGGGTTTTCAAAAATCAAATAATGAACCAAGCGACATTCAACAATGCAAGCAATTTAAGTGAAACAATCGTCAAAGCAAGATATAAAACGTGGGGCTCTCACATTAATTTGACAACTAACACTCACTTTCTTCAAAGCATCATAAACCTTGACACTAGAATTTAACTAAGCATTTGCTAAACAAACTCTCACATCATAAAATACTAAGACTCATGACTCACAAGACCCACAATGATGAGGACATCCCGGCCACACTTGTAAACAGTGATCAACATAACATAAACTAAAAGCTTTGTCATGCCCACTAATGAAAACAATGGAAGTGTTCATGTAAACGATGGTCCTACCTATGGAGTTGCTGAACCAAGAGAAGAATCAGCGACATGTTCTTTGATATGCGACATACCACAAAGCTAAGTCCCAATTGAACCCTCATGGTTTATACACTCCTCTTCCTATTCCAAGTGTACCTTGGGAGGACATTTCTATGGATTTTTGTTCTTGGTTTACCTTGGACTAAGAGGGGGAGTGACTCCATTTTCGTTGTAGTTGACCGATTTAGCAAAATGGCTGATTTTATTCCTTGCCAAAAGAGCAATGATGCTTCATACATTCCTGAATTGTTTTTCTAGGATTATAAGACTACATGGTGTATCAAAGACCATTGTTTCTGATTGCAACACCAAGTTCTTGAGCTATTTCTGGAAAATGTTGTGGGGCAAACTAGGAACACAATTACTCTTCTCTACAACATGCCACCCACAGACAGACGGACAAACTGATGTTGTCAACCAAACCTTGTCCATGTTGCTACGTGTTTTCCTAAAGAAAAATCTAAAGATATGGGAAGAAAATATACCACATGTGGAGTTTGCATTCAACAGGGTGGTACATTCAACCACAAAACTTTCACCATTTGAAATTATGTATGGATTCAATCTCGTTGCTCCCATCAATCTTCTGCCTTTTCCTGTGTAGGAACGTGTCAACCTTGATGCTAATGAATGTGTTGGCCTTATAAAGAAGATCCATGCAGAAGCTCAAACTAACATTGAAAAGATGACCAAGTTGTACAAGAAGCATGCCAACAAGGGTCGCAAAAAGATTGTATTTAAACCTAGACAAATGGTTTGGGTACATCTTTCCAAGGAAAAATTTCTGGATCAACACAAGTCCGAATTACATCCATGAGCTGATGGCCCATTCAAAGTTCTATGATGAATCAAAGATAATGCATATGAGATTGACTTGCCAAGCAAGTATGGTGTCAGTTCCTCATTTAATGTTGCTAATCTATCTCCATTCTTTGGGTTGGAAGAGTCGAGGTTGACTCCTTTTCAAGAGGGGGGGGGGGGGAGGGGAGGGATGATGAGGACATCCCGGCCACACTTGTAAACGGTGATCAACATAACATAAACCAAGAGCTTTGTCATGAAACCACTGATGAAAACAATGGAAGTGTTCATGTAAATGATCATTCTAATTATGGAGTTGCTGAACCAAGAGAAGAGTCATTGACACCATTACAGTCTACAAGGACCCATTACACGAAGTCATGCAAAGAAACTATAACAAGAGGTGAACTCACTTCGTACTTAATTTATGTCAAATATAAATAAAAATTTTACACTACCTAAATGTTCTACATTTGCCCTGTTAAGATTGACACATGAAGGACATGCTTCTAGACTAGAGGAGATGAGTTACACCAACAAAGAGATAGGTTACACCGAAGCTGAACTAGCATCTAGTCTGCTGACACAAGCTCGACCTCTAGAAGCAATGCACATGAAATTTTTTAGTTTCACCTTTCATGATGCACATGCATGGAAGTATTTTGAAGCCTACTTTCACCTCCAACAAGCAGCTTGTCATTTCAACTTCCTATAAAGGAGTAATGACCATTTTACTAAAAACTATCAGGAAGGTAGAAGGCTACACAAGACCTCTCGAGATTGGCAGTTTTCACAACTTTTAACTTCTTTACTTCATAAATATGTTACTTCTCGTCCACACCTAGCTTGGAGGGGTGTTCCTACTATAAATACCAGCTGTATCTAATCCAAATTCAGACAATTATCAATCAAGAAATCCACCACATGGTGTTCCAGCCAAGAGCTGAGTGACTTACCCTAATTTTCTTGCGAGTTCTACATACACTTGTGAGAGACCGATTTGTCGATATATGCAAAGGTTCCTATGGGGACCCCTAGTTTGTGCTCTACGGTTTCCAATTTAGCTGCACCGTTTGTGTGGATTAGTCCCGGTTTGTGGTTATGTGGTCATTCGGAGATCGAGTTGAAGTCTCTCAAGGTCTCAGTGCATCTCTTCCTGTCGCTTGTTTGCAAAACCTTGATCAGGTCTAAAGCTACCTAGATTGTGCTCCTAAGTTCACGAGATCGATTCAACTCCAAAGATTTGGTGCCTCTCTCACGCTACTTGGCCACATCCCTAACCTTTGACAGGTATAAAGCTAGTTATCCCCTCTATCGTACCTTCTGCCGTGAAGATCAGGCCAACCCCTGGGTTTTCCCCTATCATTTGGTATCAGATTTCAGGTTTCCACGGTAGGTACCATCCCTATATCATCCCCTAGTTTATCACCATTTTATTGTTCTCCATCTCATGTTATTTGTTCCATACCTAGGGTCCACAAAAAGAACCAAAACATTTGTGTAGTACTACCGGTTTTGTATTGTTTTCCACTTTGTGTTGCTAATCACCATCTACATTTATCTTGAGTTAAGTTGTTCCCACTCTTGTGTTCCATTAGAAAAAAGAGAGAGAGAAAAAATTACAACAAGAAAAGAGCTACAAAAGAAAACAAAAGAAAAAAGCGAGAAAGAACAAGGGTCGTGTGGTTGCTATCATTGCTGCAATTTTCAGAATATATCTTGGTGGCCAATTTAGCAACGTTTATACATCATTGTGTGGGTTTACAAAACTTAATTTTTTAGTACTGCAAGCCATTCTTGTCAGCCTTCCAAGCTCTACCATATATGATGTGGACAAGGGTTCCCGATCTTCCGAAAGGTTCTGGATACGTTGATTTGGTCGGAGGCGACACACAAATCGATCCGGCTTCAGAACAACACGTTCTAAACCCCGCAATCGCAGCACAATGTCTCCTCTGGTTATCAACCGTCCTAAAATGATTGACCTCGCCGAGAAGGCTAATCCCTGCCTACAAATAAAGAACACAAGCAAGAACAAAGAAAAAAGCAACACAATTGCAGATGACGGTGAAACTATTATGAATAGAATAATCTAAGCAAAACCCAAACCCTAATGATGCGGTGGCGGCTGTATATGAAGACCCTAGGGTCGTGCAAGACCCTATGGACGCGCCCCTAATTGGGCTCAACTAGATACAAAGCCCAAAGGCCAAAAACAGGCGATGCAGCACCGAAACAGATTCTGGACCCTCTCTTGTTTCGACGATTCCTGATGACTCCGGATAATTTTTGATATGAGACCAGCGTCATTGGCAAGGCTTTCTTCTTATCTTTCTGTGCATATATAGAACATCCAAATCCGTGTCCGTATGCGTCCTAGGCCTCCGTTTTAGTGCAGACTGGTCTTGAGCCCCAAAACAGACTCGAAGTCAGTTTTGGTTGGCCCTCCACCTTGGCTTCCACGTCCTTGCTGGTCCTCCACGTCTCTAAGTCCTTCTCCTATCATCTCCTGGTCCTCTCCATGGTTCCTAATTATAATATAATCATTAGTTAGCAAACCCTTCTCAAAAGTGACATATAATGAAGAATGTAGGAACGAGCTCACCTGTAAATTTAGTCGTCATGTACGAGCTCTAGTCATTGGACATTGCAAGTCTAGAATTGAAGGAGTGTTGCATGTATCCTTAGGAGTGATGTCCTCATCATCCTCCCCCTCTTGAAGTGGAGTCGTCCTCGACTCAAGCTCATTCTCTTCTCCTAGGTATGGTTTCAAATCTGAAATGTTAAAAGTAGGACTCACCCCGAACTCAGGAGGCAACTCAAGTTTGTATGCATTATCATTAATCTTCTCAATTATTTTGGAAGGACCCTCAGCTCTAGGCATTAATTTAGACTTTCTCAAATCTGGAAATCTATCCTTTCTCAAGTGTAACCATACTAAATCTCCTACATCAAGTTTTACTTCTTTTCTACCTTTACTACCAGCAATTTTATACTTTTTATTCATCTTTTCAATGCTAAGTCTAGTGGTCTCATGCATTTTCAAAATAAATTCAGCACGCTCCTTAGCATCAACATGAACTCTCTCACGAATAGGTAGAGGAAGTATATCAAGTGGAGTACGGGGATCAAAACCATACACTACCTTGAAAGGACTTACCTTGGTAGTAGAATGTGTTGCCTGATTATATGCAAACTCAATATGAGGCAAACATTCTTCCCATTGCTTCAAATTTTTCTTCAAAATAGCTCTCAACATAGTACCCAAAGTGCGGTTCACCACCTCAGTTTGTCCATCAGTTTGTGGGTGACAAGTTGTAAAAAATAACAACTTTGTACCCAACTTATTCCAAAGCATGCGCCAAAAGTGACTCAAGAATTTTGCATCATAATCTGAAACAATAGTAGAAGGCATGCCATGCAAACGTACAATTTCTTTGAAAAAGAGATCAACAATATAACTAGCATCATCAGTCTTATGACATGGTATAAAGTGTGCCATCTTAGAAAATCTATCCACAACAACAAAAATACTATCACTCCCCCTCTTAGTCCTAGGCAATCCTAAAACAAAGTCCATAGAAATATCCACCCAAGGAATAGAAGGAACAGGAAGTGGCATGTATAAACCATGTGGATTTAAGCGAGACTTAACTTTTTGACATGTAGTGCAGCGAGCAACAAAGCGCTCAACATCTTTCCTCATCCTTGGCCAAAAGAAGTGTGTGGCCAAAATATTCTCCATCTTCTTGGCACTAAAATGACCCATCAATCCACCTCCATGCGCCTCCTGTAACAACAAAAGACGAACAGAACCAACTGGAATGCATAGGCGGTTAGCTCTAAACAAGAATCCATCAGTCAACACAAATTTGTTCCATGCACGACCTTCTTTACAATGCAGTAATACATCCTTAAAATCAACATCAGCAGCATATTGTTCTTTAATTGCCTCAAGTCCAAAAATTCTATAATCAAGTTGAGACAATAAAGTATAGCGCCTAGATAAAGCATCAACAATCACATTATCCGTCCCTTTCTTATGTTTAATAATGTAAGGAAAAGACTCAATAAACTCAATCCATTTAGCATGTCTACGGTTCAAATTACATTGAGAATGAATATACTATAGTGATTCATGATCAGAATGAATAACAAATTCTTTGGGCAACAAATAATGATGCCACGTCTCTAAACAATGTACAAGTGCATACAATTCCTTATCATACGTGGAGTAATTCAAAACAGGCCCAGTAATTTTCTCACTAAAGTATGCAATAGGTTTACTATCTTGCATCAAAACACCACCAATGCCTATACCACTAGCATCACATTCAAGCTCAAAAATCTTATCAAAATTAGGTAATTTCAGCAATGGTGCATGTGTAAGTTTATCCTTCAAAGCATCAAAAGACTCATGATGTACCTTAACCCAATGGAAATCAATGCCCTTCTTTGTCAACTCATGCAAAGGTGCAGCAATGGTGCTGAAATGTTTGACAAAGCGGCGGTAGAAACCTGCAAGACGAAGAAAACTCCTCACCTGTGTGATAGTTTTTGGTACATGCCAGCTCTTTATGGCTTCAATCTTTGCCTCATCCACCTCAATTCCATGTGGAGTCACAAAATAGCCAAGAAAAGACACTCGATCCATGCAAAAAGTGCACTTCTCAAGGTTACCAAATAAACATGCATCTCATAAAGCATCAAAAATAGCACGCAAATGATTCATATGTTCATCTATGGATTTGCTATAAATCAAGATATCATCAAAGTAAACTACCACAAATTTGCCAATGAAAGCTCTTAAAACCTCATTCATCAAGCGCATGAAAGTACTAGGTGCATTAGTTAAACCAAAAGGCATTACTAACCACTCATATAACCCAAATTTGGTTTTGAAAGCTATTTTCCATTCGTCTCCAAGTTTCATTCTAATTTGATGGTAGCCACTACGCAAATCAATTTTAGTGAAAATTATAGCACCACATAACTCATCAAGCATGTCGTCTAGCCTAGGAATAGGATGATGATACCTAATAGTAATATTATTAATGGCTCTTCAATCTACACACATACACCAAGTACCATCTTTCTTAGGAACCAAAAGTACAGGAACAGCACAAGGACTAAGTGATTGAGAAACATACCCACGATCCAAAAGGTCTTGAACTTGTCGTTGTATCTCCTTAGTCTCCTCAGGGTTGGTCCTTTAAGCAGCACGGTTTGGCATAGTAGCACCCAAAATCAAATCAATTTGATGCTCAATCCCTCTCAAAGGTGGCAATTCCGGAGGTATCTCAGCTGGAAAAACATCCTCATACTCCTGCAAAAGGTTAGTGACAGCAGGAGACAAAGCACTAGAAGCAATATTATCAAGCGAAAACAAAGCTTCTTTGCATATCAAAGCATAGCAAATATCATCATTATTATAAATTTCAGCAAGCTCAGATTTTGTTGCAAGACATGAACGACCTTGTAATTTAATTCCAGCACCCTTAGAACTTGAAGAATCATTAACATTACTAGGTATAGAATTAGAATTAACAGGTTATTGAATTTCAGGACCTATATTTTTCAAACTAGCAGCTCTTTCTAAATCAGCTTGTATAATTTTAGCAGGGGTCATTGGTAACAAAGTAATTTTAGTTCCTTTATGCATAAAAGTGTACTTATTACTTCTACCATGGTGTACAACATCATTATCAAATTCCCAAGGTCTACCCAATAAAAGTGAATATGCTTGCATGGGTACGACATCACAATCAACCGAATCCACATAAGAACCAATGGAAAAAGGAACTCTGCAAGTTTGTATTACCTTAGCTTCTCCAGAGTCGTTTAACCACTGAATGTAGTACGGATGTGGATGTGGGCGTGTGGTCAAAGCAAGCTTGTTGACCACATCAGAACTCACCAAGTTATTGCAGCTCCCTCCATCAATGATGACACGTGCTCGGCGGTTCTTGATGATGAAGAAAATCTGGAACAAGTTGTGGCGCTGCATTATCTCGGGCTGATGAACTTGTGTGCTAAGGACACGTTGAACAATAATGTTCATGTATCCCATGGTGTCTCCGCCTCCAAGGACGAGGTCACTGCTGGTGGCAGCGACGTCCTCCTCCTCATCCTCCATATTGAAGGTGCTCATGTTACCGCCATCGTCTGTCGCCACATATACCCGCCTACTTAGACAATCTTTCTGCACATGACCAAGTCCGTGGCAGCGGTGGCACTGAATCCCTGTAGTGCGCCCCGTCGAAGCAACAGAGGACGCACTACTAGCTGGTACCTGCACAGAAGTTTTACCTGAGCGCGTAGAAGGTGCAGGGGCTGATCTTGGGGCTGTAGAAACAACACTGGTTCCTTTGGTAGCTGCTGGTGGGGTCGGCCGGAAAGATGGCCTGGGCAGCCCCGAAGTCCCTGTCGAGCGTGGGGGGTAGGAGTTCCTTGACTTGCTGTACTCCTCAAAAGCCTGGAAAAGTCCCTATGATTCTTTCTCTACAAGCACAGCATACTGGAAACACTAGGTGAGGGTATAATATTCTTTATAATCAAGGATGTCCTGAATTTCTTTTCTTAAACCAGAATGAAAGCGACAAATCTGATCCTCTACTTTTGCAACTACAGCAAAACAAATCAAACCCTTCTGAAGCTCACTAAAGTACTCCTGAACAGTTTTATCTCCTTGTTCTAAACGCTGCAGTTTATTATGAATCTCTCTATAAAAAGAAGGAGGAACAAAACAATCACGCATTGCTACCTTAAGTTCTTCCCAAGTAGTAGGCAAATTAGTTTTAGCAGCTAGACCACTCCACCAAACAATAGCAAAGTCCTTAAACTCACTAGTAGCCTGTCTAACTCTATGTTGTTCAGGAACAAGGTGGGCATTAAATTTTTGTTCTACAGTCATCTCCCAATCAAGATAAACATCACCATCATACTGACCCGAAAACGAAGGAATTGAAAACTTAATTTTAGCATACGGGTCATCTGGAGCATAGTTACCATGTGGATGATGATTGTAGTTAGGAAAACCACCCATACCTTGAGTATTATGGTGCGAACGACGTTGTAATCTTGCGGTCCTTGTAGCTGACCTATCCACGGTGCCATCAGCCTTATACACCGTGTCTTCATCATGGACGTCGTCAACGTCGTGGTTATTAGTGTTTGTATCATTGGTCTTGGGGGTGGTCTCCAATGCGACAACCTGATTGGTTAACTTAGAGACCCGCTTCTCCAACCGCTCGATGCTTTCTCCGATGTGAAGCTTGCTAACCGCATCAGTGACGGCTCTGGTGATCATCTCTGCCAAATCACTCTAAGCAGCCTGCAAAGCCTTCTGGAGCTGCTCTTGGCTCACGCACTCAGCAAATTGTGAGGGGGAAGCCATCTTTCCGTCGCCACTTCCTGCCATCACAAACACCAAAACAGGAAACAAACAGTGAAGGTTATCCCTACAAAACAGCTAAGCAGTGGTGTCTCTCAACACAGCAAAAGGAAACTCCTTACAAAGCTCTTGCAAAGTTCTAAAAAACAAAGCAAAGAATACCAGGGAGGTGTGTTCCATGATTGCAAGGGTCACAAAAGAACCTATGTGCTGTCGAGAAGAAATATGTAGAGCTAGGAAGGCCAAATATATATATGTGAGTGGCACACAAATCAAAAATAGATAGTAAAGCTGAATAAGTGCCCAAGTAACTTGTCCCTAGCTGCTGGTCTAAGTATGTCCTAGAATAGTAGTGATAGCAAAGTAGAAACAAGGAGACAACGGCACACAGGCAATAACAGGGGGCTTGATGTAGCACTAGTAGAAATCCCAATTTTTTTTTATTCTTTTGATATTTTTCTCCAACTCACTAACAATGGGGGAGAATCCACAGAAAATTTCAGCTCAAACAGAGGTAGGATGTGGCCTACAGAAAATCTTGAAGTTGCAGAAAATGTCATGTTTAAACTTAAATCAAATTTTTCTTTATATTCTCGATTTTTTTTGAATTGTTTGATGAGGGCACACAGGACACAGCCTACTGTGGGTATGCTCAACATTGAGTCAAGACTCTCCTGTAAAAATTTCAGCCAAAATGGACAAACGAGCGAAAAGTTATGCCCGTTTTACCGAAGGGGGGTCGGCGTCGGTTTTCCAGAAACCCGAGTTGGGTTAGGGGTCGCGTTTGGAATCGGGTAAGATTTTTTTTGGCGGCGTGGATGCAGCGAAAAGTGGAATTTGTAGGGATTGGTCCGAGGTGTTTGAGGGTGGGTTTAGGGTGGGATTAAGGTAGGTGTATCGATCAATCAACCCTAGCACACAAAGCCGATAGAACAGAGGATGGTGAAGGGGATGGCGGCTAGGGTTGCAAGGGAAACACTACTGACGACAAAAACACAAACTAAAGCAGCGACTAAACAAGAACTAGGTCACAAACTCAACACTACGGACTCTGAAATTAAAATATGCAAAGGCTAAACATGTGGTTATGAGCGGAGGGGAAATTTTCTTTTTGGCTTTTCTATGGATGATAGGATGAACACAAAACGAAATTAACTAACGGTAGTGCGAACCTGATGGTGCACCTGAAGCTCTGATTACCACTTGATGTGGACAAGGGTTCCCGATCTTCCGAAAGGTTCTGGATACGTTGATTTGGTCGGAGGCGACATACAAATCGATCCGGCTTCAGAACAACACGTTCTAAACCCCGCAATCACAACACGACGTCTCCTCTGGTTATCAACCGTCCTAAAATGATTGACCTCACCGAGAAGGCTAATCCCTGCCTGCGAATCAAGAACACAAGCAAGAACAAAGAAAAAAGCAACACAATTGCAGATGTATTATGAATTTCACGAAGTTAGGGTCTCACAAACCGTGATGACGGCGAAACTGTTATGAACAGAATAATTTAAGCAAAACCTGAACCCTAATGATGCGGTGGCGGCTGTATATGAAGACCCTAGGATCGTGCAAGACCCTCTGGACACGCCCCTAATTGGGCTCAACTAGATACAAAGCCCAAAGGCCAAAAACAGGCGACACAACACCGAAACAGATTCTGGACCCTCTCTTGTTTTGACGATTCCTAATGACTCTGGATAATTTTTGATATGAGACTGGTGGAATTGTAAAGGTCTTCTTCTTATCTTTCTGTGCATATATAGAACGTCCAAATCCGAGTCCGTATGCGTCCTGGGCCTCCGTTTTAGTGCAGACTGGTCCAGAGCCCCGAAACAGACTCGAAGTCGGTTTTGGTTGGGCCTCCACCTTGGCTTCCACGTCCTTTCTGGTCCTCCACGTCTCCAAGTCCTTCTCCCATCATCTCCTGGTCCTCTCCATGGTTCCTAATTATAATATAATCATTAGGTAGCAAGTCATTCTCAAAAGTGACATATAATGAAGAACGTAGGAACGAGCTCACCTCTAAATTTAGTCGTCGTGCACGAGCTCTAGTCATTGGACCTTGCAAGTCCATAATTGGAGAAGTGTTGCATATATCCTTAGGAGTGATGTCCTCATCAATATACCATAAACCGGACCTATCGACTCGTAAGTTGTTCTATCGCTTAATCATAGTTTTGGTACTACTACACGAGCACACTCACAGTCTTTGAGAATACATAAGAATGGTGAGTAAGAGGTGAGATTCTGAGTTTTCCACAAATAAATTTGTTCCACATATATATTTTTGTCCATTGCTTTAACATGACAGGATCTGTTTCGCGTGTTTGTGGGTGAAACCGTGATGAAGATGGAGCAGTACCTGTGGCACGTGCTGAACTACGACAACTCCAAGAGTCGATGATGCATGAAATGCAGACCCTGCTCAATGAGCATCTCCCTACTGCAGATGGTGGCGTGAATTTGATGATGAAAATTCAGTGGGTGCTGCTGAAGATTACTACTTTGGCCATCATCAAGGTCGTGGTGGTTGATTTGGCCATGGTGGATGGCATGGAAGAGGTGCTCATGGGCATGGTTTTCGCCCCGTGTGCACTTTAATGATGATTTTCAAGATAATTCTGATCATTACAATGAGTATGAGGATGATGTGAATCCTTTTTGATGAGGTCATCACTCCTGACGATACATGCAACACTCCTCCAATTCTGGACTTGCAAGGTCCAATGACTAGAGCTCGTGCACGACAACTAAATTTAGATGTGAGCTCGTTCCTATGTTCTTCATTATATGTCACTTTTGAGAATAGTTTGCTACCTAATGATTATATTGTAATTAGGAACCATGGAGAGGACCAGGAGATGATGGGAGAAGAACTTAGAGACGTGGAGGACCAGCATGGACGTGGAAGCCAATGTGGAGGCACAACCAAAATCGACTTCGAGTCTGTTTTGGGGCTCAGGACCAGTCTGCACTAAAACGGATTCCTAGGACGCATACTGAATTGGATTTGGACGTTCTACATATGCGCGGAAAGATAAGAAGAAGACCTTTCCAATGCCACCGGTCTCATATCAAAATTTATCCGGAGTCATCGGGAATCGTCGAAACAAGAGAGGGTCCAGAATCTGTTTTGGTGCTGCATCGCCTGTTTTTGGCCTTTGGGCTTTGTATCTAGTTGATCCCAATTAGGGGTGCGTCCAGAGGGTCTTGCACGACCCTAGGGTCTTCATATACAGCTGCTGCCGCACCATTAGGGTTTGGGTTTTGCTTAGATTATTATGTTCATAACAGTTTCACCGTCATCACGGTTTGTGAGACCCCAACTTCGTGAGATTCATAATATATCTGCAATTGTGTTGCCTTCTTCTTTGTTCTTGATTGTGTTCTTGATTCGCAGGCAGGGATTAGCCTTCTCGGCGAGGTCAATCATTTTAGGACGGTTGATAACCAGAGGAGACGTCGTGCTACGATTGCGGGGTTTAGAACATGCTGTTCTGAAGTCGGATCGATTTATGTGTCGCCTTTGACCAAATCAACGTATCCAGAACCTTTCGCAAGATCGGAAACCCTTGTCCACATCAAGTGGTAATCAGAGCTTCAGGTGCACCGTCAGGTTCGCACTACCCCTAGTTAATTTCGTTTTGTGTCCATCCTATCATCCACAGAAAAGCCAAAAAAAAAACATTTCCCCTCCGCCTATAACCACGTGTTTAGCCTTTGCATATTTCAATTTTAGAGTCCGTAGTGTTGAGTTTGTGCCCTATTTTTTGTTTAGTCGCTGGTTTAGTTTGTTTTTTTGTTACCAGTAGTGTTTCCCTTGCAACCCTAGCCGCCATCCCCTTCACCATCCTCTGTTCTATCGGCTTTGTGTGCTAGGGTTGATTGATCGATACACCCACCCTAATCCCACCCTAAACCCACCCTCAAACACCTCGGACCAATCCCCACAAATTCCACTTTCCGCTGCATCCACGCCGCCCAAAAAAATCTTACCCGATTCCAAACTCGACCCCTAACCCGACTCGGGTTTCTAGAAAACCGACTCCGACCCCCCTTCGGTAAAACGGGCATAACTTTTCGCTCGGTTGTCCCTACGCCCTGTGTGCCCTCGTCAAAAAATTCAACAAAAATCGGGAAGATAAAGAAAAATTTGATTTAAGTTTAAACCCGACGTTTTTTGCAACTTCAAGATTTTCTGTAGGCCACAACCTACCTCTATTTGAGCTGAAATGTTTTGTGGATTCTCCTCCATTGTTAGTGAGTTGGAGAAAAATATCAAAAAAATAAAATCAAAAAAAAAGAAATTTGGGATTTCTACTAGTGCTACATCTAGCCCCCTGAAATTTCTGGATTTGGCTGTTTTGCACTTAGCCCCCTGTTATCGCCTGTTGTGCCTTTGTGTCCTTGTTTCTACTTTGCTATCACTACTGTTCTAGGACATACTTAGACCAGCAACTAGGGACAAGTTACTTGGGCACTTATTCAGCTTTACTATCTATTTTGGATTTGTATACCACTCACATATATATATTTGGCCTTCCTAGCTCTACATATTTCTTCTGGACAGCACAAAGGTTATTTTGTGACCCTTGCAATCGTGGAACACATCTCTCTGGTATCCGTTGCTTTGCTTTTCAGAACTTTGTAAGAGCTTTGTAACGAGTCTCCTTTTGCTGTGTTGAGAGGCACCACTGCTTAGCTGTTTTGTAGGGATAACCTTCACTGTTTATTTCCTGTTTTAGTGTTTGTGATGGCAGGAAGTGACGACGGAGAGATGGCTTCACCCTCACAATTTGCTGAGTGCGTGAGCCAAGAGCAGCTCCAGAAGGCTTTGCAGGCTGCTCAGAGTGATTTGGCAGAGACGATCACTAGAGCCGTTACTGATGCGGTCAGCAAGCTTCACATTGGAGAAAGCATCGAGCGGTTAGAGAAGCGGGTCTCTAAGTTAACCGATCAAGTTGTTGCGTTGGAGACCGCTCTAAAAACCAACAATACGAACACCAATAACAACAACAACGATGTTGAAGACGTCCATGATGAAGACACGGTGTATAAGGCTGATGGCACCGTGGATAGGTCAGCTACAAGGACCGCACAATTACGACGTCGTTTGCAACATAATACTCAAGGTATGGGTGGTTTCCATAACTACAATCGTCGTCCACACGGTAACTATGCTCCAGATGACCCGTATGCTAAAATTAAGTTTTCAATTCCTTTGTTTTCAGGTCAGTATGATGGTGATGTTTATCTTGATTGGGAGATGACTGTAGAACAAAAATTTAATGCCCACCTTGTTCCTGAACAACAAAGAGTTAGACAAGCTAGTAGTGAGTTTAAGGACTTTGCTATTGTTTGGTGGAGTGGTCTAGCTGCTAAAACTGATTTGCCTACTACTTGGGATGAACTTAAGGTAGCAATGCATGATTATTTTGTTCCCCCTTCTTTTTATAGAGAGATTCGTAATAAACTGCAGCGTTTAGAACAAGGAGATAAAACTGTTCAGGAGTACTTTAGTGAGCTTCGGAAGGGTTTGATTCGTTGTGCTGTAGTTGAAAAATTAGAGGATCAGATTTGTCGCTTTTATTCTAGTTTAAGAAAAGAAATTCAGGACATCCTTGATTATAAAGAATATTATACCCTCACCCAGTGTTTCCAGTATGCTATGCTTGCAGAGAAAGAATCACAGGGACTTTTCCAGGCTTTTGAGGAGTACAGCAAGTCAAGGAACTCCTACCCCCCACGCTCGACGGGGACTTCGGGGCTGCCCAGGCCATCTTTCCGGCCGCCCCCACCAGCAGCTACCAAGGGAACCAGTGTTGTTTCTGCAGCCCCAAGATTAGCCCCTGCACCTTCTACGCGCTCAGGTAAACTTTTTGTGCAGGTACCAGCTAGTAGTGCCTCCTCTGTTGCTTCGACAGGGCGCACTACAGGGATTCAGTGCCACCGCTGCCATGGACTTGGTCATGTGCAGAAAGATTGTCCAAGTAGGCGGGCATATGTGGCGACAGACGATGGCGGTTACATGAGCACCTCCGATGTGGAGGATGAGGAGGAGGACGTCGCTGCCACCAGCAGTGACCTCGTCCTTGGAGGCGGAGACACCACGGGATACATGAACATTATTGTTCAACGTATCCTTAGCACACAAGTTCATCAGCCCGAGACGATACAGCGCCACAACTTGTTCTAGATTTTCTTCGTCATCAAGAACCGCCGAGCACGTGTCATCATTGATGGAGGGAGCTGCAATAACTTGGTGAGTTCTGATGTGGTCAACAAGCTTGCTTTGACCACACGTCCACATCCACATCCGTACTACATTCAGTGGTTAAACGACTCTGGCAAAGCTAAGGTAATACAAACTTGCAGAGTTCCTTTTTTCATTGGTTCTTATGTGGATTCTGTTGATTGTGATGTCGTACCCATGCAAGCATGTTCACTTTTATTGAGTAGACCTTGGGAATTTGATAATGATGCTGTACACCATGGTAGAAGTAATAAGTACACTTTTATGCATAAAGGAACTAAAATTACTTTGTTACCAATAACCCCTGCTGAAATTGTACAAGCTGATTTAGAAAGAGCTGCTAGTTTGAAAAATAAAGGTCCTGAAATTTAGCAACCTGTTAGTTCTAATTCTACACCTAGTAATTCTAATTCTTCAAGTTCTAAGGGTGCTGGAATTAAATTACAAGGTCGTTCATGTCTTGCAACAAAATCTGAGCTTGCTGAAATTTTTGATAATGATGATATTTGCTATACTTTGATATGCAAAGAAGCTTTGTTTTCGCTTGATGATATTGCTTCTAGTGTTGTGTCTCCTGCTGTCACTAACCTTTTGCAGGAGTATGAGGATGTTTTTCCAGCTGAGATACCCCCAGGATTGCCACCTTTGAGAGGGATTGAGCATCAAATTGATTTGATTCCGGGTGCTACTTTGCCAAACCGTGCTGCTTATAGGACCAACCTTGAGGAGGCTAAGGAGATACAACGACAAGTTCAAGACCTTTTGGATCGTGGGTATGTTCGTCAATCACTTAGTCCTTGTGCTATTCCTGTACTTTTGGTTCCTAAGAAAGATGGTACTTGGCGTATGTGTGTAGATTGTAGAGCCATTAATAATATTACTATTAGGTATCATCATCCTATTCCTAGGCTAGATGACATGCTTGATGAGTTATGTGGTGCTATAATTTTCACTAAAATTGATTTGCGTAGTGGCTACCATCAAATTAGAATGAAACTTGGAGACGAATGGAAAACAGCTTTCAAAACCAAATTTGGATTATATGAGTGGTTAGTAATGCCTTTTGGTTTAACTAATGCACCTAGTACTTTCATGCGCTTGATGAATGAGGTTTTAAGAGCTTTCATTGGCAAATTTGTGGTAGTTTACTTTGATGATATCTTGATTTATAGCAAATCCATAGATGAACATATGAATCATTTGCGTGCTGTTTTTGATGCTTTACGAGATGCACGTTTATTTGGTAACCTTGAGAAGTGCACATTTTGCATGGATCGAGTCTCTTTTCTTGGCTATGTTGTGACTCCACAGGGAATTGAGGTGGATGAGGTGAAGATTGAAGCCATAAAGAGCTGGCCTGTACCAAAAACTATCACACAGGTGAGGAGTTTTCTTGGTCTAGCAGGTTTCTACCGCCGCTTTGTTAAAGATTTCAGCCCCATTGCTGCACCTTTGCATGAGTTGACAAAGAAGGGCATTGATTTTCATTGGGGTAAGGTACATCATGAGTCTTTTGATGATTTGAAGGATAAACTTACACATGCACCATTGCTGCAATTACCTAATTTTGATAAGATTTTTGAGTTTGAATGTGATGCTAGTGGTATAAGCATTGGTGGTGTTTTGATGCAAGATAGTAAACCTGTTGCGTACTTTAGTGAGAAAATTATTGGGCCTATTTTGAATTACTCCACGTATGATAAGGAATTGTAAGCACTTGTACGTTGTTTAGAGACGTGGCGTCATTATTTGTTGCCCAAAGAATTTGTTATTCATTCTGATCATGAGTCACTTAAGTATATTCGTTCTCAATGTAATTTGAACCATAGACATGCTAAATGGATTTAGTTTATTGAGTCTTTTCCTTACATTATTAAACATAAGAAAGGGAAGGATAATGTGATCGCTGATGCTTTATCTAGGCGCTATACTTTATTGTCTCAACTTGATTGTAGAATTTTTGGACTTGAGGCAATTAAAGAACAATATGCTGCTGATGTTGATTTTAAGGATGTATTGCTGCATTGTAAAGAAGGTCGTGCATGGAATAAATTTGTGTTAAATGATGGATTCTTGTTTAGAGCTAACCGCCTATGCATTCCAGTTGGTTCTGTTCATCTTTTGTTGTTACAGGAGGCGCATGGAGGTGGATTGATGGGTCATTTTGGTGCCAAGAAGATGGAGGATATTTTGGTCACCCACTTCTTTTGGACAAGGATGAGGAAAGATGTTGAGCGCTTTGTTGCTCGCTGCACTACATGTCAAAAAGCTAAGTCTCGCTTGAATCCACATGGTTTATACATGCCACTTCCTGTTCTTTCTATTCCTTGGGTGGATATTTCTATGGACTTTGTTTTAGGACTCCCTAGGACTAAGAGGGGGAGTGATAGTATTTTTGTTATTGTGGATAGATTTTCTAAGATGGCACACTTTATACCATGTCATAAGACTGATGATGCTAGTTGTATTGCTGATCTCTTTTCAAAGAAATTGTACGTTTGCATGGTATGCCTTCTACTATTATTTCAGATCGTGATGCAAAATTCTTGAGTCACTTTTGGCGCACGCTTTGGAATAAGTTGGGTACAAAGTTGTTGTTTTCTACAACTTGTCACCCACAAACTGATGGACAAACTGAGGTGGTGAACCGCACTTTGGGTACTATGTTGAGAGCTATTTTGAAGAAAAATTTGAAGCAATGGGAAGAATGTTTGCCTCATGTTGAGTTTGCATATAATCGGGCAACACATTCTACTACCAAGGAAAGTCTTTTCAAGGTAGTGTATGGTTTTGATCCTCGTACTCCACTTGATATACTTCCTCTACCTATTCATGAGAGAGTTCATGTTGATGCTAAGCAACGTGCTAAATTTATTTTGAAAATGCATGAGACCACTACACTTAGCATTGAAAAGATGAATGACAAGTATAAAATTGCTGGTAGTAAAGGTAGAAAAGATGTAAAACTTGATGTAGGAGATTTAGTATGGTTACACTTGAGAAAAGATAGATTTCCAGATTTGAGAAAGTCTAAATTAATGCCTAGAGCTGATGGTCCTTTCAAAATAATTGAGAAGATTAATGATAATGCATACAAACTTGAGTTGCCTCCCGAGTTCGGGGTTAGTCCTACTTTTAACATTTCAGATTTGAAACCATACTTGGGAGAAGAGAATGAGCTTGAGTCGAGGACGACTCCACTTCAAGAGGGGGAGGATGATGAGGACATCACTCCTAAGGATATATGCAGCACTCCTCCAATTTTGAACTTGCAAGGTCCAATGACTAGAGCTCGTGCACGACGACTAAATTTAGAGGTGAGCTCGTTCCTATGTTCTTCATTATATGTCACTTTTGAGAATGGTTTGCTACCTAATGATTATATTGTAATTAGGAACCATGGAGAGGACCAGAGATGATGGGAGAAGGACTTGGATACGTGGAGGACCAGCAAGGACGTGGAAGCCAAGGTGGAGGCCCAACCAAAATCGACTTCGAGTCTGTTTTGGGGCTCAGGACCAGTCTGCACTAAAACGAATGCCCAGGATGCATACGGGCTCGGATTTGGACGTTCTACATATGCACGGAATGATAAGAAGAAGACCTTTCCAATGCTGCCGGTCTTATATCAAAATTCATCTGGAGTCATCGGGAATCGTCGAAACAAGAGAGAGTCCAGAATCTGTTCCGGTGCTGCGTTACCTGTTTTTAGCCTTTGGGCTTTGTATCTAGTTGAGCCCAATTAGGTGTGCGTCCAGAGGGTCTTGCACAACCCTAGAATCTTCATATACAGCTGCCACCACACCATTAGGGTTTGGGTTTTGCTTAGATTATTCTGTTCATAACAGTTTCGCCGTCATCACGGTTTGTGAGACCACAACTTCGTGAGATTCATAATACATCTGCAATTGTGTTGCCTTCTTCTTTGTTCTTGCTTGTGTTCTTGATTCACAGGCAGGGATTAGCCTTCTCGGCGAGGTCAATCATTTTAGGATGGTTGATAACCAGAGGAGACGTCGTGCTACGATTACGGGGTTTAGAACGTGCTGTTCTGAAGCCGGATCGATTTGTGTGTTGCCTCCGACCAAATCAACGTATCCAGAACCTTTCGGAAGATCGAGAACCCTTGTCCACATCACTTTTGCAAATCAAGGCTGTTTGGAAAGCACAATGATCATCGCAGGGGTGTTGTTCATGAATTGCAACATCATCATCGCAGGGATGATCCGGATAATCTTGCAAGAATCACATTGTGTGTCCCCCAAATTTATGGGACATGAAGACCCTGATGCATATCTTGAATGGGAAGAGAAATGTGACCAAATTTTAGAGTGCATATTCTTTCTGATCGACGGCGTGTAAACCTTGCATCCGTTGAGTTTTCTAGCTATGCCCTGACATGGTGGAACCAAATTCAAGAAAATCAGATTGTGTTGGGTCATACTCACATTGATACTTGGGCTGAGATGAAGCAAGTGATGAGAGGGCATTTTGTGCCATCAAGCTATCAGCGTGATCTTTGCAATAAGCTGCAGAATTTGAGGTTAGGAATAAAGACTATGGAAGAATATTGTAAAGAAATGGAACTGCTCATGGTTCGCTCTGTAATTAGAGAGGATACTAAATAAAAAATGGCAAGATTTTTGCATGGTGTCAATGCTGAAATTTCAGATTTTGTTGAGATGTTTCCATACCACATATTGCAAGAATTTGTAGGTCAAGCTATGCGAATAGAACGGAAAATTCAGCCAGAATAACATGCTAGATCATTTTCAATTGTACTGTGGCGCCAACAACAGTCCAATAGCTCTTTTTCCAAAGGTCGTTCCCATGGTGCTGCTACAAAGAGTTCCCCATTCACTCCGACATCTAAAACAGCACCATCCTCAGCTTCTTCACCTGCACCTCGTGTTGCTAATAAGAGTGCTACAGCAGCAACAGCCATAGGGACTGCATCGGGTGCATCAACATCTCACAGCCGAGATATCAAATGCCACAAGAGCCTTGGATGTGGACATGTTATTGCTGAATGTCCTAGCCAGAGGACCATGGTGATCAATAAAAATAATGAGTGGCAATCATCAAGTGAACCAGAATATGATGAATACCCGGACAACAAACCAAGTGGCAATGAGACTGAGATTTTTGCTGATGCGGATGAGAACATTGCTTTGTTTCTTGTCGAGTGCTTAGTGTTAACGTAGAAAAAGAGGACAATGGCCAGTGGCACAATCTCTTTCACACTCGTGGTATGATCAAAGATAAATTATGTCGGATCATTGTTGATAATGGCATCTGAAACAACATTGCAAGTCAAGAATTGGTTGAGCAAATTGGACTTAAACAACGTTGTAACCTTGCTCCATACAAGATGCAATGGCTCACCGATAGTGGTGCAATGCGAGTGAATAATATAGTGATGGTAGAATTCTCGGTTGGCAAGTATCATGACCAGGTAGAGTGTGATGTGGTCCCAATGCAAGCATGCCAATTGCTTTTGGGCATACCTTGGTTATATGATCGTGATGCTCAAATATGTGGTCGTTCCAACAAGGTTGTCCTCATGTACATAGCAGAGCGCATCTCTTTGCTGCCCTTGACTCCAAAAGAAATTATGAAGGATGATCATAAACGAAATCAGCGAGAGAGTGAGGAACACTTGAGTGAATTCAGCAATAATAGTGAGCGAGTGCATCCAATGCCAAATACAACTCCACGGCCACAAAGAACCAAACCAGTGGGAAAACAGGGCTTAGTGACAATGGTTAGGAAGGGAGATATGAAAGAATTGAGAGACTCGAATGCCACATTCTTTGTACCCTTGTGCAAAGATAATCTTTTGTCAACTAATGACTTACCATCTACTTTGCCTAGTGTTGTTTTTAATATTTTGCAGGAGTAAGAAGATGTGTTACTGTTGGTGGCCCTTACAACCCAATATTGGCCACCAACCGGTCGGGAAATGCAAGGTAAAGACCAAAGTTTCAAGAATATTTGTTAAAACTAATAAAGTTCCATGAATTTTGGTGAAATATGTGTTTGCAGGGTAAAAAGAGCCAAAATCATGTAAAAACATGAAGAAACACCCCGTCGGCTGATCCTGCCGTAAAACAGCCAGTCGACAGGGTCGTATGAGGCTGAAATCAGGGCCCGGGAGGGTCGTGAAGGCTGAAATCAGAACTCAGCCCGGCAGGATCGTGAAGGCTGAAATCAGCCACCCGGAGGGTTAAAACAGAGTCTCATCAGGCTGAACCATCCGACCCAGCTAATCCTGAAAAACACTATACCATGAGGCCGTTTTGCATTCCCGGACTTAGAAGGGTAAAAAGTGGAGAAATAAAGGAGGAATTCACGTGGCACAATATGGACAAGTCAAGACGTGACCCGGGGGGGGGGGGTGGGGGGGTCGGCACCAAAGATGGGCCACTGCGCAGCATAGGCCACCGCCCGGCCTGGCTTGCCGCCCGGTAGGGTTTGCCGCCCGGCCCGGGTTGGCCACCCAGGGTTGCCAGCCCATGAGACCCATGGCTTCTACCGACCCCAAACCGGACATTTTGGTGAAAACTGACCAAGGAACCGCCATCCGGACCAAATCTGAGCCATCCGAAGCAAAGGCGGTTGGAAACCGACTCCATCCAACAGCCGCCCGGCCTGGCCTACCGCCCGGCGGTGCATGCCGTCCGGCATGCCTGGCCGCCCGACACACGTGGCCGTCCGGCGTGGCCTGCCGCCCGACGGGGGATTTTTTGCCCACCGACTCTCCTCCACTTTGAAGTACCTGCCAAGTATCCGCCACCTATAAATAGAGGGGGAATTCGGTAGAAACAAAGCATCAAGCAAGTGAAACACATTGGAGTCCATTTTCCCACTACTTTTCTTACTAGTAGAGTAGGTTAGTTAGTCGGGATTCTGGAAATTGTCACGGAGTCTTGGTTTGAGCTCTCTTGTATCTTTTCTCCTTTTGTGAGACTTATCCTTTATTAAATATGATTATCTTTCTCTTATTTATCTTGTCAAGTATTTATCTTTACTTAGTCAATTTCCTCAAGTTACAATTATCGGGAAAGAACTTTGAAGCATAGTTTATAGGATTCCCGGCTAGGATTTAATTAAGTTTAGTTCTTGAATAGAACTTAGACTTGGTTATTTCCCGGCTATTCTTCCGCTAGTCCAACGGAAGAATATCTAGTGAAAGCATAGGCGCGGTGCCTAGGTTAACACTAGCTAGGTTTGCATTCGTCCCCACGGGCTGTGTGGTAGGCGGCAGGTGGTGACAGCCCTGTGCGTCCATTTAGTATTCCACCACGTTCGGGAAGTGTCAAGCAGGGTTGTCTAGCGGGAAGGTGCCCACTAGTGTACGAGGTTAGTTACTGACCCTATTAGTGAATCTTTGTCACGCCCTGAAGTAAACTTATTGGTGAAAGACTCGAGGCTATACCATGGATTTGGTGTAAGCACTCAACCCGAGTAACTAGGAATTTTGATGCTTGACTAGATTTAGGAAAGTTTATCTTAGGAATTCTAGACTTAGACTCACTGTCCTCCCGGCTAGCTTAACCAATCTCTTTATCTATCTTAGTGTAGATTTCTCCTGTTTCACTGCCCCAACTATTATTATTGAATATCCTTACCCCCGTCTTTGGATAGTTGGTATAACTCTGATAGTCATATCATTGTTAAACCAAGATACTCTTACGCCTAGCTTCCCTGAGGAAAATAAATACGATACCTTGGAATACTCCCGGGTGAAATGCTACAATAGATGTTCCGTGCACTTGCGGATTGGTTCACTCTTCTCCTAAAGCATAACAAACATCAACACTTCAAGCGTTGTTACCAGATAATATTTTGGTGCGACGTTAAGAAGTGTCAACAAGCATTTCTGGCGCCGTTGCCGGGGAAGCAATAGGCTAAGATATCAGAATTTTAACATTGATATTTCTATTAGGGAGTTACCACTTTCCTTAGCGGGCTTACCCTTGTTTTGTTTATTTGTGGTGTAAGCAGGACGATTTATGACTGGTTTTGACCTACTAGAAAACTACCACAACGATCTGGAGGCTTTGTCGAGGAGAGTGCATCAACGACTCACTCCACCTCGACCTAGACTTGCTCTTGTAGCACCTTTGATCCCACCAGCTCAACCGCAAGACCCCTCCACGTTCGCTCAACCAACCATGGCTGAGAAGACAATCCGTGACTACTCCACCCCGACTGCAGACAACATCCACACCGGTCCGAACCCGGACATGGGGAATGGAAGTTATGAGCTGAAACCGGCCTTAATCAACATGGTTTTGGCCAGTCCTTTCTGTGGCAAGGCATCGGAAGACGCAAATGCCCACCTCCAATAGTTTTCGGCAGTGTGCAGCACCTTCACCATAAGGGAAGCAACTCCTGAAGCTATCCACCTTCGCCTTTTTCCATTTTCACTGATGGGAAAGGCGAAGCAGTGGTTCTACAGCAATCAAGAAGAGCTCACCACATGGGACAAGTGCTCCAATGCCTTCCTTGCCAAGTTCTTCCCATTAGGCAAAACCAATGCCCTGCGGAATAAGATTTCAAATTTCCAACAGCTAACCGATGAAAGCATCCCTGAGGCATGGGAGCGTTTCCAAGAGTATACTATGGCATGCCCACATCATGGAATGCAAGATTGGTTGCTAATCCAAAGCTTCTACCATGGGCTCAACCGTCCCGCTCGTGAGCACCTAGATGCAGCCGCTGGAGGTTCCTTCTTCTCTTTGAAGGTCAAAGAAGCTCAAACTCTCATAGAAAAGATGGTCGCCAACTATAGTGGCTATGATGAGAGGCAGAACCAGCCGCAACCCAAGATGATGGGAGTCCACCAAGTTGACGGTATTGACATGCTAGCAATCAAGATGGATCAACTTTTGAAGAAAATGGATTCGCCACAAACTGCCCAATCCTTAGACTCTCGCATGACTTGTGAAGTTTGTGGGAACCTTGGGCATATGGGAAGCCACTGCCCTGAGGCTCAAGAAGAAGAAGTGAACTACCTCAACAACAACAACAACAACAGCAACAACAACGGGTTTAGGCCCCGTATGAACAACTTAGGATGGGAGTCCAAGCCAAACCTCTCCTTCGACAAGAACATGGGTAACTCTGGCAACTTTACTTGTAATGAACCTTCCTTCTATGATCTTGTTCTACGACAATCTAAAATAAATGAAAGTATTAGTAGGAAATTTATTGCTACTGATAAAGTCCTAGAAAGCATAGATTCCCATATGGAAGCATTTAATACCTCTCTGCAAAACCAGCTTAGCCATAACAAAATGCTAGAGACACAAATTGCTCAGCTGGCCGCTTCTGTTGTTAAGCCTAACTCGGGCAAGCTCCCCGGTCAGCCGGAAGCTAGCCCCAAAGAATATGTTAATGCGGTCAGAACTAGAGGCGGAAAATCTACACAGGATCCGCCAAATCCTAACAATGCAGGGAAGACTAGGGAAACCGATAAAGAGTCAGAAGGGGAGGAAGAAATTGAAGTTGAGGAGGCAAAAACACCCCTCAAGAAAGCACCGCACGAGTTCTATGATACCCCGGTGCTGCCATTTCCCCCTCGACAGAGGAAGCCGATGGTGGACGAACAATTCGGGAAGTTTGTCGAGGTATTAAAGAAATTATATGTCAACATACCACTACTTAATGCTATGCAGGTTCCTACATACTCCAAGTACCTAAAGGACATCCTCAACAACAAACGCCCAATGCCATCCATGGAGGTCGTCAAATTGACGAAGGAATGCAGCGCCGCTATCTCGAACTCTCTTCCAGAAAAGAAGCGAGATCTGGGATGTCCAACCATCCCTTGTTCCATCGGGATGCAGAAATTCAACAACGCCCTCTATGACTTCGGGGCGAGCGTGAGAGTCATGCCAAAGGTAGTGTATGACAAACTCGATGTCAATTCATTGTCCCCTACGGCAATGTGCTTGCAGCTCACCGACCAATCAGTCCGCTACCCGGCAGGCATTGCAGAGGACGTACCCATAAGGATAAGGAACTCTCTTGTTCCCGTTGACTTTGTGGTGCTAGACATGGAGGCCGATGCAAAGACACCTCTTATACTAGGAAGGTCATTCCTTAGCACCGCAAATGCCAGCATTGATGTTGGGGCTGGAGAAATCCACCTTAACATTAATGGATAGAACGAAAAGTTCGCCTTCAAACCCCAAACGGAACAATGCAATCAGGTATGCATCTTTTATGGCAAAAATCCTAACATGGTGCAAAAAATTGAAGTGTATCCAATTCCATCAAAATTGAGAACACCGGTGGTAAAAGTCAAGAACACACCGCCACCGCCCAAGAAGAAGAACGAGCCATAGGAAATGAAGAGAAAGGTCGCCGCCAAGCCAAAGAAATCAAACAAGTATGGCGGAAGAAAGAAGTTGCACCGATCGTGGAAAATTCTCCATCCACGACGGGCATCACGAAGAATTAAACGAGGAGAACATCTTGTTTGAGACGTAAAATCCGGACCCTCGTCGGGAGGTAAACCGATATTTATCCCCCTTCTTTTTCTTTACCTACCACTAAATTAGGTTGTTTTTACTTTCATCTTTAACCATTAAATTAGGCTATAAAAAAACTTTAAAAAATAAAATTTTGAAAAATAATAAAAATTTGTGGCGATGACTCGGCCAAGTTTCCTAGCCGGGAGGTCGTTTTCGTGTCAAAACGACCATCCGGTTGCTTATCCAGGGCTTTAGCCCAGCCTGAAATAACCCAGTCAAATTTCAGCACCCTGGAGGTCGTATTTCATGAAAAACGACCCCCGGCTGGGTCATTTCTGCCGCCCGGCACATTTTTTCTTCGGATTCTTGACACTTTTAGTGTAGAAATGATGGCCATGAGTGGTGAAGGTGTGGCCAGCCTTAACTTGAAGAAAAATGCTCATCAAAAGCCCCACCATAAGTGAAAGTGAATGAATGAGAGCCACCCATGTCACCTCACTCTTTCACCACTCACACTCACCTACCACCCTACTCACCTAGGCCTCATGGGTGGCAGCACACTCATTGCAAACATACAACTTTGGCCATCCCATCAATCTATCCTTGCTCCCTACACTCTTAGCAAATTTCTGGACAAATTGAGCAAGTGGATCACATGGCACTTGGGCCTAGCCACCTCCCATCACCACTAGAGCAATAATAGAGCAAAAGAGAGAAAAAAGGAGCGCCAGCCAGCTTGGTGCACCGCCCCGCCTGGCTTGCCGGCCGGCTTGGGACGCCGCCCAGCCTGGCTCTCGGGCCGGCATGGCGCGCCGCCCGGCCTGGCCTCTCCTCCCCCAAGGCTCCTTTTGAGCCTATAAATAGAGGGCTCTCTCTCTCCTTTGTTTCTCCACCCTTTGCTGAAAACATTTGCTCTCCCTCACAAACTCTCTCCCTCTTCATCCTCTTCTCACTTCACTAGCTCTCTCTAGTAAGTGCACTTTGCACTTAGCAATAAAAGTGTGCTGCAATAAAACCAACTAGAGAGAATTTGTTGTCACCCTTGCACGTTTGAACGACTAACACATGGACTACTAACCGAACGACTAACCGCTAACCATTATCATCATTTTGTCCTTCGGGTGTTGTGTCCAAGTAACCCTTTTGCAGGAATGGCAAATATTTGGAGAGGCCTCTACACCAAGTTCAGCAGCAGCGGCGGCTCGAGCCGTGGGAGGTGCACGCCAAGTGAGCTCTCAGAAGCCAAGCACTCGGGAGCTTCACATGGGTATGCCCCAAGCTACCTCTCAGACTCAATGTCCATATCCGAAGCCCCAACGGTGCAAAGCGTGCAAGACGAAGAGTTTGACAAGTTCATGGAGAATGAAGAAAATATGGTGTTCAATGACTATGACGAGCGAAGCAAACTCACCACCATTCGGGACTGGGAGTTCACATCCGTGCGCAAGTTCGACCACAACTTCCTCGAGCAAATCGGCGTCCTCGCTGATTTTGAGTACGCGCTCAACAAGGCCGGATGCGTGCATGGCATAGTGTTTCAGGGGATAGGCCAGGAACAAGACCACCTCGAGCAGGTGCTTTGGGAAGCTCACAATACCATTGGGAGCAACCACAAGTCTTGGGATTTACTAGCTCATCACACTACACTAGTTCATCCTATGAAGAATATGAACCGTACAATCCTTATGGGACAGGGAGCTACCACCAACCACATGGAGGCGTAGGCACTTCACGCTCCACCCAATTCACGTCGTACAACTTTTCGGAGTTAGAAGAAGACATGCAATACTTGGCTGCCAATGCTTATGAAACCAATGAACGAACGCAAGAAATACAAGCAGCCATAAGGGATGGACAAGAATGGTAGCAACAAACGTTGGAACAACTTCAAACGAACCTCTCCATGATGGACCAGCTGTTCTGCCACTTCAACATCGAGTATCAACCGCCACAGTGAAAGCTATCTATGCTTAAGTCTTGCAAAGACCTAAGCTTAGGGAGGTAACCAAACCAAGGTACACCGCTTGTTCCATCCTCTCTCCCCCTTTCTCTAGTTGAGTTGTTTTCATTTTTTTTAGAAATTTTATGAAAACCCAAAAATATTTTTTTCGCTTTCAAAGAAAAACCATAAAAATTTGCATAGCCAAAAAGAACAAAAATATTTCCCTTTTTAAATAAAATTTGAGAACATAGTCTCTACCTTGCCTATGGAAATGATGAATAGTTGCTCTATTAGCTCCCTGTGAGTCTCAAGTATACAACCTCTACTCTTCATTTTGGTGGGTAATGGTAGACCGGCATGATGAAAAGCTACTCTCTCTATGTTTTAGTGGGTGCAAAATGGCTAATAAACACCAAGTCTAGTTGTTGGAATTCATGATATAGCATGTTTGGATGAGTCTATGATCTCCTCATGATTAGAGTCCAATGACTTCTTTCAAAACCATGCTGCAATAAAAACCCCCCTACTTGGTGTATGTCTTTCCTATGACAGAAAAATTCCTACCAAGGCCAGATATTAATTGTGAACCCACTTTTATGCCATCTATGTATGCATTGAGTTTGGTTAGGATTTGATCCTTATGAGGGACTTGCACTTTCAAAGCCAATCATTTTCCTTCGCATTATCTTTGAGTTCTCAAATGATCATGCTTGGTTATGCGGTTTCCACATTGGATTCAAGCATCCACTTCACCAAGCATGTTAGCCAAAAATCTCTCCTTTGTGAAAACCTTGATCCTACAAGAAAGATTTTGGTCTTCCCAAAAATAAATGCTCGAAAAAAGTTTGCAAAAATATTTGAACCATTGAACTAGCTTCTCTACACTATGAGAGCTGAAAAAGAAGAAAGAAAAGAAGAAAGAAAGAATAAGAAAAATAAGAAAAATTATCAGCTCTCATAGATGTACAAATGTCAAGTTTCAAGGTTCATTAAATTCATTGAGCAAAAATAAAGGACCATCCTTTAACTCTAGCACAAAAATCCAATCTTTGATAAAGATTTTTGCTATTGTGCTAGTCAATTCCTTCGCGTGAGTCCATTCTCTCCCTCTCCCCTGGACATTATTTCCAAATGGTTGGAATGAGAAAGTGCAAAGCCTTTTCGCTAGGACCATCTCTTAACTTAACAAAATATGCATACTAGATGTGCCATCCTACCAAGATCCACACGTAAAGCCAAGCTTTTAGAATGTAGGATAAGCACTTGGTGAGGAAATACACTTTCTGAGAGATGAGCGTCATAGTAAAGGATTGCACCAAGAGGGAGAATTTTCAATCTTATGTAGCATTACAAAAACTTTGGACTCATAATCATAAAGGAGGTTAAGTGACAAAATCTAAACTAGTTGTTCTGAGTTCCAACCGCTCTGAGCCCCACTCACAATGAGAAAGGCTTAGTGATCAACTTGTGCTGGTTTACTATTACCCCTATGTTGTAGGAGTATGTGTTTGTACACTTGATCCCTGCAGGGCTCTAATATCGAAGCAACTTCTGATCCATCACTTCCAAGTTTTAATTTGCATGGGATGAGCAAAGGTTTAAGCTTGGGGAGGTGTTGGTGGCCCTTGAAACCCAATATTGTCCACCAACCGGTCGGGAAATGCAAGGTAAAGATCAAAGTTTCATGAATATTTGTTTAGACTAATAAAGTTCCATAAGTTTTGGTGAAATATGTGTTCGCAGGGTAAAAAGAGCCAAACTCATGTAAAAACATGAAGAAACACCCCGTCGGCCGATCCTGCCGTAAAACAGCCAGCCGATAGGGTCGTATGAGGCTGAAATCAGGGCCCGGGAGGGTCGTGAAGGCTGAAATCAGCCACCTGGAGGGTTAAAACAGAGTCTCATCAGGCTGAACCATCTGACCTAGCCGACCTTAAAAACACTCCACTATGAGGCCGTTTTACATTCCCGGACTAAGGAGGGTAAAAAGTGGAGAAATAAAGGAGGAATTCACATGGCACAACATGGACAAGTCAAGACGTGACCCGGGGGGGAGGTCGGCACCAAAGATGGGCCGCCGCCCGGCCCAGGTTGGCCACCTAGGGTTGCCAGCCCATGAGGCCCATGACTTCTACCGACCCCAAAACAGAGATTTTGGTGAAAACCGACCAAGGAACCGCCATCCGGACCAAATCTGAGCCATCCGAAGCAAAGGCGTTTGGAAACCGACTCCATCCAACGGCCACCAAGCCTGGCCTGCCGCCCGGCGGTGCATGCCGCCCGGCACACGTGGCCGCCCGGTGTGGCCCGCCGCCCGGCGGGGGATTTTTTGCCCATCGACTCTCCTCCACTTTGAAGTACCCGCCAAGTATCCGCCACCTATAAATAGAGGGGGAATTCGGCAGAAACAAAGCATCAAGCAAGTGAAACACATTGGAGTCCATTTTCCCACTACTTTTCTTACTAGTAGAGTAGGTTAGTTAGTCGGGAGTTAATGTCTAGTCGAGAGCATCGCTCGGGATTCTAGAAATCATCTCGGAGTCTTGGTATGAGCTCTCTTGTATCTTTTCTCCTTTTGTGAGACTTATCCTTTATTAAATATAATTATTTTTTTCTTATTTATCTTGTCAAGTATTTATCTTTACTTAGTCAATTTCCTCAAGTTACAATTATCGGGAAAGAACTTTGAAGCATAGTTTACGGGATTCCCGGGTAGGATTTAATTAAGTTTAGTTCTTGATTAGAACTTAGACTTGGTTATTTCCCGGCTATTCTTCCGCTAGGCCAACGGAAGAATATCTAGTGAAAATGTAGGCGCGGTGCCTAGGTTAACACTAGCTGGATTTGCATTCGTCCCCACGGGCTGTGTGGTAGGCGGCAGGTGTTGACAGCCCTGTCCGTCCATTTAGTATTCCACCATGTTCGGGAAGTCTCAAGCAGGGTTGTCTAGCGGGAAGGTGCCCACTAGTGTACGAGGTTAGTTACTGACCCTATTAGTGGATCTTTGTCGTGCCCCGAAGTAAACTTATTGGTGAAAGACTCGAGGCTGTACCATGGATTTGGTGTAAGCACTCAACCCGAGTAACTAGGAATTTTGACGCTTGACTAGATTTAGGAAAGTTTATCTTAGGAATTCTAGACTTAGACTCGCTGTCCTCCCGGCTAGCTTAATCGATCTCTTTATCTATCTTAGTGTGGATTTCTCCTGTTTCACTACCCCAACTATTATTATTGAATATCCTTACCCCCGTCTTTGAATAGTTGGTATAACTCTTATAGTCATATCTTTGTTAAACTAAGATACTCTTACGCCTAGCTTCCCTGATTAAAATAAATACGATACCTTGGAATACTCCCGGGTGAAATGCTACAATAGATGTTCCGTGCACTTGCGGATTGGTTCACTCTTCTCCTAAAGCATAACAAACATCAACACTTCAAGCGTTGTTACGAGATAATATTTTGGTGCGACGTTAAGAAGTGCCAACAGTTACCGAAGAAACAAAAGAAATTCAGCTCCAAGTACAAGAATCACTTGACAAAGGGTACATAAAATAGAGCCTTTCACCTTGTGATGTCCCAGTTTTTTTAGTACCAAAGAAAGATGGCTCATTTTGTATGTGTGTTGAATGACATGCTATTAACAATATCACCTTCAGGTATAGGCATCCCATACCTTGACTTAATGACATGCTTAATGAGCTTAGTGGAGCTATCATGTTTACAAAAATTGATCCGCGAAGTGGCTATCACCAAAATCGAATGAAAGAGGGTGATGAGTGGAAAACTGCTTTCAAAACAAAATTTGGCTTGTATGAATGGTTGGTCATGCCTTTTGGACTAACAATGCTCCTAGTACCTTTCTGAGATTGATGAATCATGTGCTTAGATCTTTTATTGGAAAGTTTGTTGTTGTTTATTTTGATGATATCTTGATTTCTAGCAGAAATTTTGTAGAACTTCTTGATCATATTGCCCAAGTGCTTGCTGTTCTACGGGAGAAAACGTTGTATGCTAACCTTGCAAAGCCCACCTTCTGCACCAACAAGGTTGTTCTCCTTGGCTTTGTTGTTTCAGGTCATGGTGTGGAGGTTGATGAGGAACAGATCAAAGCTCTCCGAGAGTGGTTGCCTCCACAAAATGTGAGCCAAGTACGAAGCTTCCTTAGGCTTGCTGGTTTCTACCGACGTTTTGTGAAAGATTTCAGTACCATTGCTACTCCAATCAATGAGCTAACAAAGAAAGACGTGCCTTTCCAATGGGGGGAAGCGCAAGATCGCTCATTTGAAGAGCTAAAAGTGAATTTGACAACAGCTCCTCTCCTTGCACTTCTAGATTTTGGAAAGACATTTGAAATTGAATATGATGCAAGTGGTGTAGGAATTGGCGACATGCTTATGCAAGAAGGACGACCTATTGCTTACTTTAGTGAAAAAAGCTAAGTGGTCCAACTCTGAATTTATCAGTTTATGAGAAGGAACTTTATGCTCTTGTGAGAAGTTTGGAAACATGGTAGCATTACCTCTTTCAAAAAGAATTTTTGATACATTCAGATCATGAGTCTTTGAAACACCTCAAAGGACAGCTAAAACTGAGCCATCGACATGGTAAGTGCAGCGAGTTCATTGAATCTTTTCCTTATATTGTCAAGTATAATAAAGAGAAGGATAATGTCATAGCTAATGCACTATCATGATGACATGTTTTGCTTGCTCAACTTGATGCTAAAATTCTTGGGCTAGAAAGTATCAAAGATTTCTATGCTCAAGATTCATATTTTGCTGCACCTTTCTTCAAATGTTCTCCTGGAAAAGGATGAGAAAAGTTTCACGTACATGATGCATTTTTATTTTGAGCTAATAAACTTTGCATGCCAGATTGTTCCCTCCGTCTCATGCTTGTGCGGGAAGCTCATTCCGGCGGTCTTATGGGACATTATGGAACCAAAAAGACAAATCAAGTGTTGGCTGATCATTTCTTTTGGCCAAAGATGCAACGTGATGTTGAGTGACATGTTCTTCACTGTGCAAGGGATGAAAGCGGATCGAATTGGAGCGGATAAAATCTTCCCCACATCCTACTCCACATTTTTTTGTTGAATTCAGGGCGAAGCGGATAATACGTAGATACGGATGCAAATATGGATATTTTCATATGTCGGAGATGGTACAGATTCAAACCGGAGGCGGATCGAAAGTGGACTTTAAATTATTGGATGATACCTCTTCATGTAGAGAAATATATGTTGATTAAGCATTTTCAGAGTACATGTATGATCGTAGCAGCCATCAAGAAGGACAACCAAAACACACAACCCAATCATTTAAGTGATTACCCATAACAAATAAAAATTATATGTGTTTTATATTTGAAAAATCACGCAAGTATGAATAACAAAATAGAATGTCTGAAGAAAACATTAAATATATCATTATTCTTCTTTGTCATATGACCACTTCAGTGCACAATAGGATGTTGAGCGATGCAATCAAGCCTTATCATCACTATCACTCGACATTATATATTTTTGGCCGACAAAATTATAGGATAATACTATTATGATTTTAGGATAGTCCACTTCAAATTATCGGATTATCTGTATCCATCGGATTTTATCAATACCATAACCTATCCTACATTCTCATGTTATTGATCGGATTATCCATATCTACTATAAAAAACCTTAAATGCTCCCCCACATCCTCAAAAATCAGATTTGAATCAGATCAGTTTTAGAAATTATCCACACCGCTTTCACCCATTACACGAAGTCGTGCAAACAAACTACAACAAGAGGTGAACTCTCTCCTTACTGAATTTACATCAAATATAAATGAGAATTTTATATTACCTAAATGTTCTACATTTTTCTTGTTAAGGTTGACACATGAAGGACGTGTTGCTGGACTAGAGGAGATGAGTTACACCAACAAAGAGATAGGTTACACTGAAGCTGAACCAGCACCTAGTCTGCTGACACAAGACTCACTTCTAGAAGCAATGCGCATGAAATGTTTCAGTTTCACCTTTTGTGATTCACATGTGTGGAAAGATATTGAAGTTTACTTTCACCTCCAACAAACGGCTCGTCATTTCAACTTCCCATTAAGGAGTAATGAACATTTTACTGAAAACTGTCAGGAAGGCTGAAGGCCACGTGAGACCTCTCAAGATTGGCAGTTTTCACAACTTTCAACTTCTTTACTTTATAAATAAGTTACTTCTCGTCCACACCTAGCTGGGAGGGGTGTTCCTAGTATATATACATGTTGTATCTAAGTCAAATTCAAACAATTATCAATCAAGAAATCCACCACATGGTGTTCCACCCAAGAGCTGAGTGACTTACCCCAATTTTATTGCGAGTTCTACACAGACTTGTGAGAGACCGATTTGCTGGTATATGCAAAGGTTCCTCTGGGCCCCCCTAGTTCATGCTCTACAGTTTCCAATTTGGCTGCACCATTTTGTGTGGATTAGTCCCGGTTTGTGGTTTTGCAAGAGATCGAGGTGAAGTCTCTCAAGGTTTCAGTGCTTCTCTCCTCGTCGCTTGGTCCAAACCAACCTTGGTCAGGCCTCATGCCACCTGGGTTGTGCTTCTGAGTTCATGAGATCGAGTCGAGTCCAAGGATTTGGTGCCTCACTCACGTTACTTGGCCACATCCCCAACCTTTGACAGGAACAAAGCTAGTTATCCGGCTGATTTCAGCTAGTTATCCTCTTTGTTGTATCTACTGTCACGAAGATCAGGCCAACCCCCAGGTTCACCCCTATTACATAAGATTCAAAACAAATGACTCAAAAAGCATAGGCGATCCTCCCCCACACTCAAAATTTGCAATGTCCTCATTGTAGGAAAGAGACACTAAGAGTGCCCTAAACTTACATGGCATTCCTTCTCAATATGCGAAATATTTTCCGAATATTCCGATTGAGAAAAGTGTAATCTAGTTCAATCACATTTGCCATGTCTTGAAGTTGTCGATGAACATCTTCAATATTGTGACAACATGTATAACAGCAACCCGAAGCAGGAGGACTATGACGCGTAAAACGAGAGATAGAGGCTACATTCAGCCCTTGTGCTGGTCGGCACCCTATCGGTGCCGATTGGCACCGCTCTTGGTCAGCTTGATATTCCTCGTCTCTATTAATATTCTGATCCTCATCCTCTTTTGGTTCATCATAAACGTCCTTCTCCAATTCCTCTATCTGAACCACATCCATTGGCTCCTCTTCCTCATTTTCCTGAACCTGAACTTCCACCATTGGCACTTCTTCTTCAAGTTTTCCTTCATCGGCCTTATTATCCAAATTGCTAGCCACCAATGGTGCTTCAATATCTGAAAGAGTTTCCAAGCAATACAAAGATTTGGAGATGTTGCTTCCCCATTCAGAATACCATCTCCTTGGTTTAGTGGAAAGACAAATAGAATGATGAATTTCCTCGGAAACTTTGCATCTCTTTGCATCAGGCTATTCATCTGAACAATCATTGCTTAGATCGATAAAATCAACCATGTTCAAGTCATACCAATCGGCACCATGCCCGTGTTGATCGACATTCTGGTCAGTATTATTGATTAGTTCATGAAGCTCCTCCAGGATTTTTCTTCTTTTGCTCCTTAGCTTGACGTGCCCTTTGAATACATCGCAGGATCTCATCATTAAGCTCACATGGTGTTCCACCCAAGAGCTGAGTGACTTACCCCATTTTTTTTTGCGAGTTCTACACAGACTTGTGAGAGACCGATTTGCCGGTATATGCAAAGGTTCCTCTGGGGCCCCCTAATTCGTGCTCTACGGTTTCCAGTTTGGTTGCACCATTTTGTATGGATTAGTCCCGGTTTGTGGTTTTGCGGTCGTTGAGAGATCGAGGTGAAGTCTCTCAAGGTTTCAGTGCCTCTCTCCCCGTCGCTTGGTCCAAACCAACCTTGGTCAGGTCTAAAGCCACCTGGATTGTGCTTCTGAGTTCATGAGATCGAGTCGATTCCAAAGATTTGGTGCCTCACTCACATTAGTTGGCCACATCCCCAACCTTTGACAGGAACAAAGCTAGTTATCCGGCTGATTTCACCTAGTTATCCCCTTTGTTGTATCTACTGTCATGAAGATCAGGCCAACCCCCGGGTTATCCCCTATTGCATAAGATTCAAAACAAATGATTCAAAAAGCATAGGCGATCCTCCCCCACACTCAAAATTTGCAATGTCCTCATTGTAGGAAAGAATCACCAAGAGTGCCCTAAACTTACATGCCATTCCTTCTCAATATGCGAAATATTTTCTGAATATTCCGATTGAGAAAAGTGTAATCTAGTTCAATTACATTTGCCATGTCTTGGATTTGTCGATGAACATCTTCAATATTGTGACAACATGTATAACAGCAACCCGGAGCAGGAGGACCATGACCCATAAAACGAGAGATACAAGCTACATTCAGCCCTTGTGCTGGTCGGCGCCCTATCGGTGCCGATTGGCACCGCTCTTGGTTAGCTTGATATTCCTCGTCTCTATTAATATTCTGATCCTCAACCTCTTTTGGTTCATCATAAACGTCCTTGTCCAATTCCTCTATCTGAACCACATCCATTGGCTCCTCTTCCTTATTTTCCTGAACCTGAACTTCCACCATTGGCACTTCTTCTTCAAGTTTTCCTTCATTGGCCTTATTATCCAAAAATCTAGCCGCCAATGGTGCTTCAATATCTAAAAGAGTTTCCAAGCAATACAAAGATTTGGAAACGTTGCTTCCCCATTCAGAATACCATCTCCTCTATTTAGTGGAAAGACAAACAGAATGATGAATTTCCTCGGAAACTTTGCATCTCTTTGCATCAGGCTCTTCTTCTAAACAATCATTGCTTAGATCGATAAAATCAACCATGTTCAAGTCGTACCGATCGGCACCACGCCCGTGTTGATCGACATTCTGGTCAGTATTATTGATTAGTTCATGAAGCTCCTCCAGGATTTTTCTTCCTTTGCTCCTCAGCTTGACGTGCCCTTTGAATACATCGCAGGATCTCATCACTAAGCTCATATGGTAATTTTCGACCATTAGCAACAGGAAAATCATCATCTGTCACAAAGTTTCCACGGATGAACTTAGGGTCATCATTCATAAAATTCTGTATTTGTCACTGATAATCCGTCCTGCAATAGAAACACTTGCACCTCGGATCAAAGATTCTTTATGAATGTGATTTTCCTAAAAAATCTCCCAAGTAGATAAGACTCGTGGTTGAGCTTCGTGCCGATCGTCATCAACATCATGCCGATCGGCACCGCTACCCTGTCAATCTTGACTGTCCACAGCTTCTGTAGCAATGTTGTGCAACAACATGTGATATCTATACACCTTATTAATTTAGATGAGTCTGTCTGCCCCAGATTTTTGTGTTGATCTTTTGGTGTTGGTTCAAATACGATACGGTAAAATTATAAGCAAGTGCATGCTTCCACCGAAAATACCATGTTCGAATACAATTGGAGTGCATGTTTCCACATCTAATCTGTTTGTTCTGAGCAGATTATATAAACTATTTAGGATCACATGTCCATCAATGAGAATTCAGCATGGAAAGCAATTCGGCCTCACACGCCACAATACCATGTCCACGTCTACCGACAGGAACACAACATGGAAAGCAATTCAGATATAAAAATAATATAAAATCACATAACATCCACGGAAAGCAAAATAAAAATCATCATTAGCAGTCAATTCTGTGTGACCCCTCACATGCGGCCCGACCTAGGAAGAGGGTGCTCAATGACGGTAGCGCGGCATGGCAAGGCATAGCACGGGGGCGGGGCGGGCGGGGCATCACGACGGCTGATTTATTACGGGCGGTGACGACGACGACGGAGGAGCGTTAGTGGCGGGGCGTAGGCATGGGCGGGTGGCGTGACACCACGGCAAGTGCGGTGCCGCGTCACTGGTGGTAGTTTCATGCGGGCGAAGGCGGCGATGGCCAACGATGGAGTGTGGGACAATGGTGGAGTGCGGGGTTGTGCGGGCGGAGCATCGCTGCAGGGAGGGCGCCGCTGCGACCCTTGTCGGCGGTATAGCTGAGCATACAGGCCGACGAAAACGGGCCAGCCCATAGCCCGTAGGAAAAAGCCTGGCCCAGGCCTGGCATGACACAGATTAACCGGGCCCGGGCCGGCCCGCAGCATGGTGCGGGCCATGCTATAGGCTGACTCCTAAGCCCGTAGCATGGTACATAGCCCAACCCGAATAGGGCGTTGGCCCGCTAGGCCCAGTAGGCTCAGGCACCAGCAGTCGTGCATGCTTCCCTGACCAGCAGGCCTTGCTCACTCCCCGGCCCAGTAGGCTGCACCCCCCTCCCGACCTCCCCCAACCCAAGTCCACTACTCCACTCCCCATCATCCTCGATGCCGAGTCCCCATGAAACCCTAGCTGCCTCTGTCCTCCTCTCCTCCTGTGCTGGTCTGCCCACCCACCCCCCCCCCCCCCCCCCCGCGCCGCCGGCCTCTCATCCCCATGCAGTCACGCCGCTGGCATCTCCTCCCCATGCGGCCGCACCGCGAGCCACCACCGGCATCTCCTCCCCACGTGTCCGTGCCGCGAGCTACCGTCGCCCTCCCATCTCATCCAACACCGTGAGCCACGTCGCCGACCTCTCCTCCCTATGCGGCCGCGTCGCGAGCCACCACCGCCCAACCCTCCCATGCTGCGAGCCACCACCGGCCTCTCCTCCCCGCACCGTGCATCCTCCTCCAGTCCTCCCCGTGCTCGTCGGGCCGTGGTGCTCTCTGGGCCCCCGGGCCAATCGGGCCGACATGGCATGATTCAAGCCTCTACGGGCTGTGCTGCGGGCCAGCCACTAGGCCCAAGGCACGCTAAGGCACGGCTCGGTCGACCCGGCATGCCTGTCTGGGCCGTCCACGGAGCGGGCCATGCCGGGCTGATCTGGGCGGCCTAGATGCTTAGGTATAGTCGACGGTTATCGCCGGTGGTTTAGAGGGTCCGGATTGCTAGGGGCCGATGCAATCCGACGGCACATGGAATGTTCTAAGGGTGGCGGTATGCATGTTGACGGCGCGTGGGGCTGACGGTTGGGGAGCGCGAGGCGGACGCGGCGGTCGGAGCCGGCGGGAGGGCATGTGGCGTGCAGTGGGATGGGTCGCGTGATCCCCTAGCGCGTGTCCTTCGCGCATTAACCACATCTATAAAAATCACCATAAGCAGTTGGTTTTAACCTTACGACCATACAATTCCAAAACCGATAATTTATGAGTGGTCGTCCACAAAAATCCCAAAACGACAGAAAATTATGCCAATCTACCGTAAAGTTTCCACCGCTACCGTGTGCTACGGGGACCTTGAGTCCGAGGCCAGCACGACACACCCAGACTCTAAATGAAAGCCTAGGCCTCTTTCCTCTACAAAATCCCAAAACGACGGAAAATTCTGCCAATTTGCCATAAAGTTTGCAACGCTACCATGTGCTACGGGACCTTGAATCCGAGACTAGCATGAGAGACTTAGGCTCCCGGGCCTCTTTCCTCTACCTTCGTAGCATCGCTCCTCGATCGATCCTGTACTAGCGATGGCTGACCTTCTGCTCTCGCACGCAAAAGAATCACAATCCCTAGGTCACAAACATGCCTTTCGTCGCCGGCCATCCTAGCTTGCAGCTGCCATCGATCCGAGCAGCAACAACAATGGTGGGTTCCTACGGACTAACAGTGGTAGGTTCCTACGAACTACGATGGGTGCACCTCAGGTTGCTTGACATCAACAACGGCGCAAAATTACTGGCATGTGGTAGTTTATTTGAGGGGAAACAACCATTTATAAATTCTAGGAAAGCCATGCAGATGATTTTCATATTGTTTGGCTGAGTTTGTGTAGCTTAGAAAGGTTTTTTGTTGTGTAAAAAACATCAATTATATTATACCTATCAAATATATTGTATCCAAAATGTTTGTTCAAAACCCATAGCAACGCACGGGTATTTTGCTAGTACACTATATAATCTTGCTCTAAGTGTGGCAGGAAATAGTCTTGGTCTAAAGCTTCTTATTCCTCAGTGGAAAGCATCTCCTTGAAAGCAATAAAGTCTTGATAGTTCAAAGGGTGATCATAAGAGAGAAGGGTGTCCATGGTGTACCACTCAGAGACGGCTTAGTGTTCATTAAACACCGTAGATTTACCCTTGCAGATCAATACTTCCTTAACCTTCTTCTGAAAAGCAGCACCCATCTCCTCCTTCTCTTGGTTCCACTTGTCAAACTCGCTCTTGTGCATCTATGCCTGCCTAAGGGGCGACCACACGATTGGGTCCTCTTCAGTTAGGGAAGCCAATCTATTGCCTGTCCATGTTAGCATGAGATCTATAGGGGAAAGGTATCCTTTGTTGCCGACCGACATTGCCAGAGACTCCAGTGTACAAAATTTTGATGTCGAAACACGTGCTCAAGTATTTATATCCATGGAATCCATGTCTTATGGCAATCCAACTCATAAATATAGGTATTTCAGAAGCATATCTCGAAGGAAGGCGACGCGCAAACTCGCAACCCGGTCGGTGCAAAGGCAAAATGTGCCTGAATGGACTCAAATAAATAAAATCACACAAAAAACAAAGAAAATCAACAGATACAATGCCTTTGTTTTACGTCTTTAGGCTTGACTACCCAATTGTTCACTTGACGTAAAAAATACCAAAAGATTTAAGCTCAAAATTGTCGGGTTCCAGATGACAACAACTCTCGATGATAAAACCCGACAAACAAGATACGGTCCATCCTATTTGCTCCTCAACTTACCTTTGCCAAATAATCAGAACCTAGACTTAAAGAGAAGGAACTTATCTCCTTTGTGAAACTCTTTCCTCAACAACTTCTTGTCATGCCATCGTTTGGTCTTTTCTTTACAAATTACAGCATTTCAATCTCATTTCCTCAATCTCGCTAATCTGGATCCTTCTTTGCATTTTGGCGGCATCCAAATTCACATTCATCTCTTTTATTGCCCAATATGCTCTATGTTCCAATTCTACTGGTAAGTGATAAGTTTTTCCATAAATAAATTGATAAGGTGTCATACCAATTGGGGTTTTGAATGTCGTACGGTAAGCCCAAAGTGCTCCATTTAGCTTATCGGACCAATACTTCCCTTCCTTTGTCACTACCTTCTGATGAATACTCTTTAATTTTTTATTGGATGTTTCTGCTTGTCCATTGGTCGTGGATGGTAAGCAGTTCCAATTCTATGCTCAATTCCCATTTTTGGCAAAGCTTTGGTGAACTCACTTCCAGTAAAATGTCTACCTCCATCAGCTATAATGACTCTAGGTACTCTATAATATGGAAAAATACAATCTAAAATCATTCCTTTAGATTCTCTTGTGGAGCTAACTCTGCATGGCAATGCTTCGACCCATTTTGATACATAGTTCACAGCAACCAGTATATATTCAAAATAATATGAATTAACAAATGGCCTCATGAAATCCATTCCCTAGACATCAAATATATCAACTTGCAAACTATACTGAAGAGGCATAGTGTTGCGACTATTCGTAAATCCAATTCTTTGGCATTGAGGGCAAGTTTCTACATACCTTTTAGCGTCTTCGTGCATAGAAGGCCAATAAAATCTGCTAGCCCATACTTTAGCTTGAATTCGGAAATGTCCATAATGTCCGCCATACTCCAAAGAATGATAATTCTCAAGGATACTGAATCGTTCAATACCAGGAACACATCTTCGCACAGCATATTGATACAAGTAAGGGTCATCCTAGATGAATTTCCGCATCTCACTCCTAACCTTGCGTTTAGCATTTCATGAGAGATGATCCATATTTCCTTGTAATCCTGATATGATGTCTTTCATCCAATTGTCTCTATTATCATATACTACATATACTGCTCCCGCTTCATCTTATTTGCAATATGTGGTTCTTCTCCCTCAAACATAATACGTGATATAGATGATCGGCTATAGAATTTTTGATTCCTTTCTTATCTCTTATTTCCAAATCAAATTCTTGCAACATCAAAACCCATTGAAGCAATCTGGGGTTAGACTCTTTTTTGGAAATAAGATATCTAATAGCAGCATGATCCGTGTAGATGATGATCTTGAAGTTGATAATATATGATCTAAACTTCCCGAAAGAAAATATCACTACTAGCATTTTTGTTTTTCTGTAGTCGTATAATTGATTTGTGCTTCATTTAGAGTCCTACTAGCATAGTAGATGGCATGAACCTTACCTTCCTTATGTTGTCCCAAAACTGCACCCACCGCATAATCACTTACATCGCACATAATTTCAAAGGGCAGGTTCCAGTCAGGTGGTTGCATAATAGGAGCAAAACATAAAGCTTCTTTTAAGTTCCTAAAAGAATATTATCGTTCATCATCCATCTCAAAGGGTACACCCTTTTGCAACAACTCCTTCAACGGTTTAGCAATCTTAGAGTAGTCTTTAGCAAACCATCAATAAAAATTTGCATGTCCAAGAAAACTCCATAAAGTTTTGAGATTCGTTGGTGGTGGTAGCCTCTCGACAGTTGATATCTTGGCTTTATCAACTTTAATTCCTCTATGTGAAATAACATGACCCAACACAATTCTTGATTCCATGAATAGAGAAGGCATCCATAAATACCTCCATCATGTCCTCAATGAACTTTGCAAAGATCATGTTCATGGATCTCTGGAAAGTAGTCGGTACATTGCAAAGACTAAATGACATACGTTGATAGGAATAAGTTCCATATGGACAAGTAAATGTTGTCTTATGTTGGTATTATGGTCGAACAGGTATTTGAAAGAAACCATTGTATCCATCTAGATAGCAAAATAAGAATTTTTGGCTAAATGTTCAAGCATCTCATCAATAAATGGTAATGGATAGTGATCCTTCTTTGTGGCCTTGTTGAGCTTCCTGTAATCTATGCACATCCTCCATCCAGTGACTATTCTCTGAGGTATTAATTTATTGTTTTCATTAGGCTCCATTGTAAGTACTCCTTTTCTAGGTATGCAATGTACTTGGCTAACCCATTAATTATCAGCTACTGCATATATCATTCCAACATTAAGAAGTCTTAAAACTTCCTTATTTACCACTTCCTTCATACCTTCCTTTAGTCTTCTCATTTCTTCAACCACTAGTTTAGCATAATCTTTGAGATTTATCATATGTGTATAGAAGGCTGGGTTTATTCGTTTTATATCATCCAAGCAAAAGCCAATAGCCTTCTTATACTTTTTCAAAATTGCAAGAAGTCTTGTAGTTTTGTCTTCGTTCAGGGCATTGTTGATAATAACAGGATATGTTTTGTTCCTCCCCAAATATTCATATCTCAAACCCTCAGGAGGTAGTTTCTTTTTGACATTAGGTTCTTCTGCTGGATCAAGGTCCCCTAAAGGTTCAAATGTCAAAGGTTTACTTCTGCATCGATCATCATCTATCTCCTTCCAATCGGCATGTATCTAATGCCGATCGGCATCCACTGCATCCTGACATTTTTCGTCATTGTCGTCTTTGTCAAATAACTTATTCAGAGGGTATGCTTACTCAATGTTAATTTCTTCGTCCTTTTCTAGAAGAAACTCCTTCAGGGTGGGAGGGTTGGGTTGAAAATTAAAAAGGATTTGCTCTCCTCCCAATGTAAATTTGAGGCATCCTTGTCCTGCGTCTAACACTACTTGTACCAATCTTAAGAAAGGTCTTCCCAAAATGACGTCTTATCCTCCTACTTCTCCTTTGCCAAGAAAGAATACATCAACTTGGACAGTGTTTCTTTTGATCATAATCTTCATATTCTTGATAAGTCCTAGTGGTTTGGTTCATTTTCCATCTACCATAATCAATTCCAATTCAATGCCAATCAGATGCCCTTTAACTTCGCCTAGCAACTTCATGAATGCTTCATAAATCATAAGACTAACATGAGAACCGAAATCACATAAAGCTCTGGGAAACTTTATCCCCTCTATTTTGCATTGGATGTGGGGATCTTCTTCCGTCTCTTGAGTAAGACCGATTGCATATACCCCGCAAAGTCCTTAATATGGTGAGGGGACGAAGCAACGATCAAGTAGTCTCTTTTCTTACTTAATTTCTGAATCTTCTACTTATAAATTTTCCTTGTATATTTTTCCTAACACTTCTCCAATCAATGCCTCATCCAAAATCTAGGACGTCCTTGTATTGCTAGGGAAATTATATTTGATTCCAAACATAGAAGCGTACTTTGGATCAAACGTCCTCCTCATACTCAGCAGATTTTCTGTGAAATTGATGGGAATCCAATCCAATGGTTCAAATTCAGTCAATGCTTTTGCTTCTTTCAAGGATCTGAACCTATCCCTTGTTGGCTTAGGAAGGTGTTCTAGAAATTTCCTATGATGGTCATCTCGGATAGATGCTTTGGTCCTGAAGAGTTTGCTGCTCAATATGTCGGTGCCGATCGGCACGACAATGGTGCTGATCGGCATGCTGTTTGTGTCGGTCGGCATCTGAGATATGCCGATCGGCACATCTTCAGTCTTTAACTCCAACCCTGTTTCATGAGTGTTCTTTTCTGAGTCATCCTCCTCAGAGGCCTTCAACACATATACCTCTTCCACCTTGGGAGCTCTAACTGGTAGATGTTCTTGTGATGGGTCCAAATCTTCTTCAAACTCATCCTAATGCTTATGCAATGCTTCTACTAGCTATCTTGATTAAAAGGTCCATCCCAGCCTTTGCTATCAAATTCTGGAAACTTCCTCCAGCTGAGCTGTCTCGGTGCATTATGGATGCCCCCCCCCCCCTTTAGAGACATATAAAATGTTTCCACCAATAGATTATCATCCATTCACAAATAAGGCCCCTCCTTTAACAAAGATCAAAAGTGTGACCATGTTTGGGTGAGGCTTCCCTCTGTTTTTTGCTCAAAGTTCACTACCTCCCTTCCTAGCCTCTACACTTTTGGTAGTGGAAAAAAAATGTAGGCAGAAAGCTCCTACTAACTTTTCCCAATTTCCTTTCACTTCTTTGGCTATCGATTTATACCACTCTTTCGCCTTCTTGCCGATAGAGAACGGGAATAACAACCATCTATACCAATTCTAGGGCACTCCCTTGTGCTTGAATGTTTGGTAGAAAACCTCTAAATCTTGAAGATGCGTGTAGGAGTTCTCATCCTTTGTCCCAGAAAACTTTTTCTCTTTGACCATACAGATAATGATTGGATTTACTACATATGATGAAGTCATCACTTTTTCATCTGAGACCTGTTGAATCAACAATCCCGGAGATGGCAATGAGTGGTCCCTGAACGTTTGATGAGTGGTCCCCGGTAACGGCGCCAGAAGACAGGCTTGTTGGTCATAGTTACGCACCCACTTATATACCGCAAGAGGATGGTGTACCATTGTATCTTGTTTTTCCTTAGAGTATTCGAAGGTTTAATCGAATCCACAGAGAGCAGGCGATACTTTCACTATTATTTAATTTACTAACTAAAACACAATAATAGGGTGAATGTATGAATTGATGAGAGCTAATTGAACACAAAGAACTTAGAGGTTTAACCAAGGTTTGGAAGTGTTCCCTCCTATGGTTCAGGTAACTAGCATGCAACTCGTGCCTATAGATTCATCTGGTGAATTTAATATTATACAAGACATGGTGGTTTCACGCACTCCGGCCCTATTATGGAGGAAACTAATAGTTCCCCACTGGTTTCTTGCATTATGTGATTATCACAGCAAAGCCAAATGCCTGGCAATTTCTAAAGGATTTATAAATAAGATTGTGCACTGAGGAACAAGCTCATCACACATAGACTAATCAAACCGAATAAAAAGAATTGAGAGTTTACATAGAAAGGTTTCCTTCCCCACGGGACAGGATAGGAAGACTACTCACTCATCCTACCAGAATCCACAGACATGGTTTGGTGGATAAGGGAATACAACATGAGATGCATAGGTGCCGCTCGGCACGATCTTCCTTCCCAGCTATGATGGTTGCTGTTGGCCTCTGTCGCCGCCGCAACTCCTCAAAACCCTTGGTTGAGAGTTTCTTGATCGATTCCCTTACTAGGTAATTACTTCTCTTTATATAGTCATGTTCTAGGCCTAGTTGCGCCGATACCGACTCCAATTCCGTGCTGGGCTTTAGTCCTATAGAATTCCTCTCTAATCTGGGCCTACTCCATATGTGTCGATTGGCACACGGATTGTGTCGGTCAGGACAGCCTTCCATCTTCTACACCTTGGCCCAAATTCAAGACTCCTGGTCCATAATTCCTCTGTTTTCACCTATTTGCTTCATAAAACATAGAAAGCTATAATACTATAGATATATGCATTATTTCGGGGTTAATTGGTAGTAACCATTAAAATAAAGTGTAAAATACTCTAAATATCACCTAATAACTTGTACCTAGAAAGCGCCAACACATTCGGGTATGAAATGTTAAGTCTTCCTACTTTTATAGGTATATTGACGGTCAAAATTGGTACTTAACAGCTGTCAATAGGCATTATCGATTGACGTCTTCTCCAGCTGTGGCGCGCCCTACTGCCAGCATGCCAGGGGCTCGCTAATCTCATGCCTAGTGTATGGTGGGAAGGGACTGACGTCATCATTCTGTAGGTTGAACCACCATGAGTGCCGCCCTTGATCCATGGATGGCATTGGGGTCGAGATGTACCCCAACCAACATGCATGATGACCAAAGATGGATGCTGACGTATCTGATGGTGGCGGGCACCCGCTCTTTGGACCCAGTCGACGCTTCTAGAAAGTGGCGATGAAGAAATGCCACCACATCTCAAAATTGGGCTCCATCCCCAAAACTCCTTCACACAACGCAATGAAGGACAAAATGTGTTGAACCCTATTAGGGTTCAGATGGTGCAGCTTCGCACTGTAGTAGTGCACGAACCCACGGAAGAAGTCGTGTGGCACTGTCGTGACCTCATGCTCGTGGAAGTGCACAAATGACCTCACACCAGCGCCGCTTATCTGGCTGGCACCCACCATTCCATCGCATCAGTGCGCGAACAGAGGAGGCTGACACTGATGAGATTCACTAGATCCGTATGGCTAAAGGAGGATGGGCTCCAAGCAGCCATGGTGAAGGTGATGGTGAGCGAGAAGCAAAAAGGGAGGAAATGGAAGCAACGATAGAGATAGCAAGGAGAGCTTTATTTTTATTTGGATGAAGGGGAAGATGAAAGGGCAAAGATCTGGAAGGAAACTCCTCACCGCACAAGTAGCGGATGAAACTGCTCCATGTTGCATGGACCCCCACGACCACCATGCCCCACACACAGAAAAACGGCTCCGCCGCACCTGGTCCCACCACATGACATACACATGGTAAATTCTCTAACCTCTCTCTTGGAACGTGGGGAAATAGATTGGCTTCCATAAAAATTCTCACAATGTCCATAACTCTCCTAGGAACATGGGGAAACAAATCGACTTTTGCATAATTCCCATGACCCCCATAAGAGCAGGGCTAATGGAATCGCCGGCTGCTGGCTATATTGCTGCGCTACGCCATTAAGGCCCCGTTTGGTAGGGCTCTGGCTGTGTGACACCCAGGTGTCTCACTTCTACTTAACAAACATGAAGAGCATAAATCATGAATATTATAGCATGAAATGGTAGAGCCCAATTTATTTGAATTAATTCTAGGCAATTAAAAACCCTACAACCGAGATATTGAAGTAACTTAAAACATTTCAATATAACATATGCCAAATAAATTCATAATCAGATTGGTAATAATAAAATAGAATTTTATGAATTTAATGAGCATTTTACCAAATGTGGAAATACCCCAATTAATTAATTGAAACATAGAAACCTTTCACAATGGGGAATTAATTATAAAATAATTATAAATATTCTGGACATTTGGGTCCCACCAGAGCACCAGGAATATCCCAAAGGACTTATTTGCAAAATCCCAAATCATTTGGAGGTCCCTAGCTATTTGTTTTGGATTTACATTTGACCAAGAACCTAGTTGTAAGAATCAGAAAAAATCAGGGGTGCAGTGAAAAATCTTTTTCTTCCTCCCCCCGTTGGCGCAATAGGAGCAGAGCTCCACTGCCGGTGCACGCATCAGCCTGCCTTCACTCCACCCCGGGACTCGGAGCCGCTACAGCGCGTCAACGCCTCTCCCATCCTATCGGCCTCCCCCTTTTCTCCCATTTCTCCCCCGTCCGTCTTCAATTTTCGCCGCATCAAACGGCTCAGCCATGGCCATGGCAGAAGCTCACCCAACCCCGTGCGCTGGCCGCTCCCATCACCTCAACCACGCAATTCGATATGCTGACCTAGCGCGACCCCGAGCCACCCCACCCCGGAACCCCTCGGCCATAACCCGCCTCCCTACTCTCTCTTTCTTCTTCCCCAACAACCATTGTCACCCATCACAACCGAGAACTATGAAAACCATCGGCCACTGCTTCCCCACACGAGCAAAACCCCCAACGCACATGCCTCACCCTTCTACACCTTCCCATGCCCTTGCTTGGCCAAATCCTCGCGCACGCTGGTTGAATCACAGAGAAAACCGAGAGTTGCTCCCAGCAGAGCGCCATTGATGCCTTTGTGAAATTCTTCGCCTCCGGTGAGCTTTCTTCTTCCTTTTCTTAGCAAGTGTGTTTGCACCCCCCTCAGCGATTCCCTTGACCCCTCTAGCACCGTGCTTGGTCAACATTTTGCATGCAATCATGATTTTCCCTGGCCGCCGCCTCTGCTCTGTCGAATCCGATGCCGCCTCCACGATGAGCTGCACCCTCCGCCCCTCCTTGACGCCAGCCAAATCGATGCCGATGGTCGCCTCCTCTCCGTGAAGCTATAGGAGCAAACGACGCTGGATTTGGTGCCCCCTACCGCAATCGCGACATCGCCGAACTTCGATTCCCGCCGCTCCTCGTCGCCGACCCTGCTCCGATGAGCTACCCCTCTCATGATCCCCGCCAATCTCTCTGCCTCGATGTGCGCTCCACCCCAGTGAGGATGGAGTCGAGCCCCGGCCGACATAGAGCCCGACGGCAAGCCCGCAAGAAGCGCTGGCGAGCCCCACGACGGCGCTGACGGCACCTACTGGCAGCCGACATGTCGCTCACATGGCATCGACGTGTCGCCTACGTGGCATTCCCTAAACTAGAAAATACCAGGAATAATTCCAGAAAAATGTTGTTAACTTTGAAAACTCATAGTAAATTGAATATAAATCCAATGAAGCTCAAAAAAATTTTTTTAGATTCAATTTGAAGTGCTCTAGTTTAGTAAAATGATAAATCATTGTCTCTGTACATGAATTTTTATTAATTCATTTAATTGTCAAAACACTAAATAATTCACCAGACATTCTAGTAGTAAAATTAAATACTGATTTTTGGCATGCTTAGTAAACGCATGATTATCTACCACCACAAATTTTGGTTTGGTAAAATATGAATTATTTTAGGCTCTGGAATTTATTTAGTACGTTTGCTTAGATTAATTCTAGTAATTATTCTTTAAATAAGTTGCCCCTGCCATTTGGCATAAAAATCACTCATATAAGCCTCTGTTCACAGCAAATCACATGTCGAGAAACATAAATTTACTATACTAATTAATTTAATTGCTCATATTACTAATTTACTCTATTTAATTGCATAAGGAATATATATACTTAAAATCTTAAATAACAACTCCACTTCTCTGATACATATGGCTTCGAGAACATAATAACAATTTTGTTAACATTAAAACACTGATGTGCTTGCATGCATCATACCATTGCATTAAACGGTGTTCCGACAATGTCGTTAACTCATTTCCATCATATAGGTAACGACCACCAGGAGCAAGAGGAGGATTAGCAGAAGGATATTGACCCTCAAGAGCAAGACGTTGTAGTTGCTAGCACTAACATTGATCCAGGCAAGCCCCGGTTTGCATTCCCCTTTTATAAATTTTACTAGTTTATAATATTACTAGTGTCTATGATGATTGTTGCATTAGGTCATAGGAGTTGATTGAAACCCACTTTGCAGGATACCCAAATGACCTATGCTTCTGTCTTAGAACCTTGGTAGTATCGGTACTGTGTCGCTATGCTTAGTAATTATTAGTCTCGATAGATACTATTACTAAGGGAAGACTTGACCACGGAAATGGAACTTAATAAAAGAAGTTTACTTTTGATGTTATGGCCAGGCAGGGATTATGCTTGTATAGGTTTGCAGCAACACATGGGTGTGGACTGTGGTAGCCCTGCCTTGCCCACCCTAGGACCCGTCTGTGGTCGGCCCCTTGATCAAGTATTAAACAGTACCAAATGCATGCTAGTTTATGGGCACTAGTAAACCGACGTAGCATTAAAGGTCACTCGCATTGAGGACGATTAAGGTGTGTTGGTCATTGACCCTCCTACTGCTGGATTGGATGGTTGACACCATGAAGTACTGTTAGCAGAACGGCATGCCCACTCAACGTCACCACACCCGGTCTGAGGTGTAAGTACTTTTCTTGTGAAAGGTTGCCATATACGATCTTAATTGGTGCGTATGTGTCATGTATCTCGGGTTTTCCCAGCTGGTGTTAATCAATTATAATTGTTGTCCCTCGCAGTAATGAGTACCACTTGGTCACTGCGCCAATCATGTAGTTGCACATGATACTCGGAAATTGATTATGTTGCTTATTAATTATTATTATTACTACTCTTATGATATACTTATTTTATGTATTGTTTTATTATCTTATTGTTGCAACTAAAGTTATATTTTAGCTCAACCCATTTAAATTGACAAATAAAACTTGATAGAACTAATAGGTTGCTTAGTGCGAGTCCTTTCAAACCAGCCACCTATTAGAGCCATTGCATGTCTAGGTAAGTCTTGCTGAGTAATTAGTACTCAGGCTTTGTGCCATTGTTGTTTTCAGGTAATGAAGAAATAGAATTGCCTGTACATGTGATGTCTTGGGACATGCAAGTCCCTGAGGGTTGGACTGCCCACTAGGAGTCTGACTTGCTGCTGCAGTAATATTGTGTGCTGCTAGAGTGATGGTTTTTCGGGCATGAATCATTATTACGCTATATCATCGAACTCGTAATTTCTCAACGTTATTCGCTTCCGCTGTTTTCAAAACATTCATGAACTTGTATTATTCCGCTACACTTTGATCATCTTAATGATGTAATATTCAACTTAAATTTGTATCAATGTTATATTATCAAGTGTCTACGTTATCAGCACCTTCGGGACCTCGATCCTCCGAGAAGGGGAGCCATAGGCTGTGCCGGCTGCGGCTGTGGCTGTGGCTTCTTTGAAAATACAGCTGTGCTAGCTATAGCTGTGTCTAAAATTATTTGGCAAAACAGCTTCTTTTACAGCTTCTCAAATAGCTTCTTCTACAGCTTCTGTGGCAGCTTCATGAAACAAAGAGGCAATTATCCATATTGCCCATAGACATACGGACGCATTTATTTCTTATTTTGTAATATAAATTTGACTTTGACTATTAATTATAGCATATAAGTTAAGTATTTGTTACAAAAATAATTTTTATTAAGAGATAACATTAATTAGTTAATAGCATATAAATTAATAAAGTATTAGTTATAAAAGTGGTTTGGATCATGAAACAACATTAATTAGTAGCATATATATTAATAAATTATTAGTTATAAAAGTGATTTAGATTATGAGATAACATTAATTAGTAGCATATAAATTAACAAAATATTAGCAGCAGTGGACACGTTGAGGGAGAGAAGAAATAGTGGTGGCAAAAACGGTAATTTGGTTAAAGGGCAAATCAATTTTGGTGGGGACCATGAAAGAGGAGCAGGCGAAGCTACGGGGCAGGGGCTCCCGGCTTCGGTGACTTTTTTGCCTCAGCTCCGCCCGCAAATTTCGGAGGAGCTGACGCTGGAGCTGCGCGTTTGGTAAAAAAACTGAAGAAACCTCATACGGAGCCGCAGCGGAAGCACAGTCAAACAGGACCTAAAAAGAAATTCTAGTATAATGGATGCCTACTATTTATTTGTCTCAATACATTATTTAATTACTTAATTTTTAGCTAGTACACTCCGTCGTTGGCTGAAGACAAACTCACCTAGGATGGCGTGCTTCAGCTGGCGACTAAACACTCGCCGGCTCCGTTCTCTCTCTTCCTCTCACACTTCCACGTAGGATTTCACCAGCTAAATCATGTCCATTATACTTGCTCTAACACCCATGAGCTCTATAACTCTGTTCCGTCAGTTCCGCTTTAAAAGGCATGAGGTAAGCTACGGAACGACCGGTGCCACGAGTGCCGAACCATGCAAGTAAGACAAGATAAGGGACTAAAAAATGCCCCGATGGGCCACAAACAGCCGGAGTTCGGCCCCAAGAATGGTTCAACGAACACTTTGTGCACAATCCGATTGAGGGGCGACGAGCGATTGACCCACTAGTGGTCAATACCCTGGCGCCATGGTGCCGAGAACATCATGAGTTGTGTTTGAGGCCTGCTGCGACCTGACTGTTGGTATTTTATCGAAAAAGGCAACGAGCCCTCAGGGCCGGTCGAATGGCCCTAGGAACGAGTCGGGACAGAAGATAAGGATTAATGGAGTCGATCACCAGCTGGTACGTCGGGACCCCTCGACGGCAAACCGGAGCTGAAATGTTGTTGATTATTTTGGAGTCAAGGAGGTGTTGCAGCTTCTCAACATGGGATGCAGCTCTGCCCCTGAGCATGTTATTAAGAATATGACAACCTGATCCTTGGTCACTTATCATCATATCCAAATAAAGATACAATATGTCACCAAGAGGGCGATGGTCCAGCCTTTGCTCATTTATCAGCATACCCAGATTCTTATATGGTACATCACCAAGAGGGTTACGCCCCCAACAGATTGCTATGGATTTTCATTTTCATAAGAATGGATAAAACTACAAAATTGTTGGTTTGATATGCCTATCACAACCCCTCCACTTTTATCCCGGCTTGAAAACGATTATGTTATAACAATAAGTGGAGTTATTTAACTATTAGTCATGACTACCAATTAGAAAGGAGGGTATTTTTGCAAATTCAACTCATTTTCCATGAGATAAGAGCGTAGAAGAGCTTGTCAAATTTAGCCACTGAGTTGTTTGAATAAGAAAATCTTGATTATTAGGAGTGGTTATTAGAAATTGTTTAAATAACATTTTTTGTACAACTTTTTATATTTTTATATATGTTTAAGGAATTGTTATTGTTGCTTTGTTTATGAATTATTGAAGAAAGATGTTGTTCAGTCTTAATAATCGGAGCAAAGTTAGAATTAAATGAAAAACACAGAAACAAATAGCTGTTGTAGGCGCTAGAATTGCGGTATCCGGCCTTCGACGCTACCGCAATGACGTTGCGGCCCAAAAATAGCAGGATGGAACTTTGCGGCTGCAATATCGCGTAGCGGGCCGTAATAACGGGGCACGACTGCAATATATCGGACCGCAATAGTATAGTTCTCTTTAGATATATCAAATATTTCCGCGCCAATATGTAAACTAGGCAGTAGGCATCCCTTCTGACTCCCTACGAGTCAAGGCGCCGCCAAGCTGTTGTCGTTCACTGGTCGTGGATCGTCGACTCCGGCGACTTGCCGTGAAGCAGGCCGAGACGTCGGCCGTCGGGTGCTGCTTGTCGACATCCCATATCCCAGTGACCTTGTTCCTGTCCTGGTCCCGACGCCCTACGCCAACCTGCTGCCATTCTTCCAACGTTCCGTTAACCCGCATCTACAGACGTTATCGTGACTCTGATTAACCTGGTTCAAGCCGCCGGTCAAACAGCTTCGACAGATTGAATTGTAACTGAAACTTTTGGAACTGCTTGTTCACAAAGTCTTATTTTAGGTAGGCAGTAGTACTGTTTCAGTAGCCATAAGTACCATACCTGTAAGTATCAAATGAATTTTCAGTACAAATGGAAGCTAAAGACACACACCATCGAAGAAGGATTCAACGTGTAGGAGCATGCTTTGCCACTAACAGAAAGCTAAAATGGAGGGTGGTTTATCTATAACTTTAGGTTTCTATTGACATTCCAAATTATATAATTATGTTGCTTTTTGGTACTTATCTATTTTCTAGTTGTTATTTCTTATATTTGTTAGTAGGAGGCCAAGACACCAGGGCGGCGGCAGTCGCAGGGGCTAGCGCACAGGGGTAGGGTCGGGCAGGCGAGCACACCAGGGTATGCAGGGGCAGCGATGTGCGATCGCAGGGGCGTCCGCAAGGGGCGAGCGCTGGGGCGTCCGCAAGGGGCGAGCGCAGGGGCCGATCGTAGGCGAGCGCACAGAGGGATGCAGCGATGTGCGATCGCAGCGATCGCACAGGGCAGGGGCGCAGCGATCGATCGGCTCGGCGATGGGGGTTAAGTGCAAAAGGGAAGTATTAGGGTGCGATTAAGGGGGGATTCTCATAGTAATCTGGTTCTCATGGATATAAAAGTTTATTTTACTCCTCCTAACAATTTACTTTATCTAATTTACACCCTAAACATAATCTTGACTTAGTTTATTCTCTCAAACAATTTAAATCAGTGCAATTTATTCTCTGATATAATTTGTCTTTTTTGTTTCTATTTATACAATATGAATTTAGTACTAAAATTTTGCACAATGATAGTTTTTACAGAACTTACGCTAAAAAAATATAAAGTATATTTTATGCATATATTATATAGTTTAATAATATCTAATACTAGCTTAACTATAGAGCTCTAAAATTATATACAAAATATTTATGAAAAAATAGAAAAATATATTTTTTATGCAGTGATTATAATAATATTTCATAGTGCAAAATCTAAGTATCAAATTCTGAGTGTACAATGAGAAACAAAAAGGACAAATTACAACAGGAAGTAAATTGCACCAACTTGAATTGTTTGAGGGAGTAAATTAAGCCAAGGTTTTGTTCGGGGAGTAAATTGGACAAAGTGGATTGTTCGGAGGAGTAAAATGAACTTTTTCCAAAAATTTATGATAGTTATTTTCATTTTGTTATTGGAATGGTGATAGCGTTCGCTAACCGCATTCTGCTACACGAACACAACTTCGTGGATATGGAGCATGTTGGTCGTTACTACGCACCCACTTATATACCGTAAAAGGACGGTGTACAGTTGTAGCACTTTTTTCCTTGGAATATTCTAAGGTATTATCGAACCACTAAGATTTTAGGGATAATTAAACAAAGTTAACAGTAAAAGATCTAATCAAGGCACTGTCAAGTTTAGGTTGTAAAAAGGGGAGACTGGCCAGCGCAAAGATGCGCCAGACAGCAATTCTGTTATTACACTGATCGGCGCAGGGTTGAGCCGATCGGCACTATTGCGGATCTAAGTTGTTGAGCCGATCGGCGCGGGTGTTGAGCCGATCGGTACACCTGCGAAGTTGAACTAGAGTGCAAGTCAAAGCCAAAGCTAAAACTATTCGATGAGTAGCCAGATATCTACTAGTGAGATCGTAACCAGATAGTCTAATTAAATAGCATCATAATGGATAATTACATGGATCAATAAAAACCTATAATGAATAAGACCACCCTGCTTTCCAAGCGGCTCCCGATTTATCGCTGCCGAGAGGAAACCCTTAATCACGCGAGTATCTTACCCTACTCAACTATCCAACAGTGCTGCGTAGGTTTAGTGCTGTCACCGCTAAACCACACTACCGGTATTATCAAGCAACCATAATCAATACAATGGCTGAATACTATCCTAATCACCACGATTAAGATAATATGAACTTACTTAGCCTAGAACTAAGCAATGAGAATAAGCACCTGCATGATTATAGAATCAAGATAGATAAATTACTAAAACCATCATCAACATATTCAATCATCCTTGAGATACATAGAGTAAGATTCATCACCGTCGAGATGTCCTATCTTGACAGATCAACTCTTACACCAATGGTTCTTAAAACTCAACTAGAGATCTATTATAACAGGACAAGCCCCGGTGGCTCTAACTCACGAATCTGTTGTCCCTTTGTTGCCTCCTCCTCGAGGTACTCATCACGGCTAGGGGTTATAAGTATATATAGGGGTTCTACTTGTGAAGGACTCGGTTTCTAGCAAATAAGTCGGTTGCGCCGATCGGCGCAGGATTGCGCTGGTCGGCGCAAGCCATGTTCTCTCGGGTTTCTGCTCCGAGTCGGTTCCTCTGTCTTCCACAGCTGCCTATGGGCCTTTTCCTTCGAGATAAAGTCTTGTACCGCACGTCGAGATCTTGAAGTTCCATAAATCTTCCATGCAAATATCTTCAAGTGTCTTGCGCAGATAAACTTTCATAAACATCTGATAAACTTCCATCGGAATGGGTCTTGGTCACTTCTGTGGGCCAAAATACCCTTGCGCCGATTAGCTCATGGGTTGCGCTGATCGACGCACTGGGCTTCTTCAGTGCTTTTCGTCGGTTCTAGACTCCTATCTTATCTAGCATCACTTTAATAGCCAATTTTACCTGTTTCTGCAATAAAGCTCCAAAACAACACATATACAAATATGTAGGTAATATCATAGGTAAATGGCCTAAATTAGTATCAATTATACTCTAATTGGGGTGATATTCACATATTAAAGGGGTACTTGGGAAGTGCCAACAGAGCATAAAGCTTATCTAAAAAGTTCAAATTTTAAAACACATACACATATGAGTAATGAGTAGTAGAAGTTGTTAAGCTACTATGCACCAACCAATTGCACCCAAAACCTTAAACTGATGGGGAAGGATGGACAATTCACTTATGGTTCAACACTCCCCCTCACGTGCAGCTCCCTCGGGGCGCAAACATGGAAATAGGAGCGGCGCAGCGGAATATGCGGTCGTCAGGACTTGAACTCAAGACCTCTGGCCTGATACCATGAAGCAGCGCACATAGCCAGTCCAACCCAAAAGCTTAAGCGATTGAGAAGGGGCTAGGGCGGTTTTATAGCTCAACCCCCCCCCCCCTCCCCCGCATGCGCAGCTCATGTGGGCGCAAACTGCTGTCGCTGGGGCGCAGCTTGGGAAATGGGTGGCGCAAGGAATGCAGGAACCGGGGCTCATGCCAACACCAACCCCCGCGGCGCTCATAGCCACCCCACCGGCCTCCACTGCTCCTCCGGCCTCCACTGCCCCACCTGCCACCTCCCTCCTCGGCGCTACTCCACCAGCGCCCACCGGGGGGGGGGGCGGCGGCCGTGGTCGCAACCGCCATCTGGAAGGTCGTGGTGGGGGCTCCGGTGGGGGGCGTCAGGGGAGTACCTCCGCTCCGGCTTCTACGACCTCGACTCCTGCCCCTGGGGGTTCGCCCTGTCCATCCTTCAACAACCCATGGTCAGGGCGCATCTCTATGTGGCCCTTCCAGGCTCAGGAGGTGGGCCTCGTCCTCAGCACTTGCCCACGGCCATGTTCACCGGCCCTGCTCCTCTGGGTCCAAGGACCTGGACTGCCCCTGCTCCGCTGCCTACCTGGCCTGGGGGTGGACCCCGCCTCTATACCCTAGCCAGCCACCGACCTGGCCTGGGGGCTAGGACCAGGCGGCTCTGGCTCAGTCTTTCAGCACCTTGGGTATGAACCGATCGGTCAGCATGGAGTGGATCGCCGACTCGGAAGCCTCGTACCACACCACGTCAGATGCTGGTATTTTATCCTCTGTCCACCCTCCTCCTCCCACGTGCCCCTCCTCCATCATGGTTGGGGATGGCACTTGCCTTCCGGTTACCTCTGTGGGGTCTGCTCCTAGGTCTTTTCGCCTTCTGAATGTTCTTGTTGCCCCGCGGATGGTTCATAACTTCTTTCCATTCGCCAATTTATTGCTGATAACTCCTGTTCTGTTGACTTTGACTCTTCTGGTCTTACTGTGAAGGATTCGGTTTCCCGACGTCCTCTTCTCCAATGTGATATCACGGGGCCACTTTACACCCTTCACCTTCCTATTTCCGCTACTTCATCATTGCCCCCTTCATCGGCTTTTGCGACTACACCATCGTCCATGACTTGGCACCGCCATCTTGGGCACCTCGACCATGACGTTTTGACCCATCTCAGTCGTAGTGCAGATCTTCATTGTACTAGGGCTTCTGATGAGCATCTTTGTCATGCATGTCAGTTAGGTCGTCATGTTAGACTTCCTTTTTCTTCTTCTTCTTCGCGTGCGAGTCGTGTTTTCGATCACATTCACTGTGATTTGTGGACCTCTCCTGTCATTAATATGTCTAGCTATAAGTATTACTTGGTGATTGTGGATGATTTCTCCCATTACTCTTGGACTTTTCTATTGCGTGCCAAGTCTGACACTCTCCCTACCCTCCTCGACTTCTTTGCCTAGGTTTCTACTCAGTTCGGGCTTACCATCAAGGCCGTCCAGTGTGACAACGGCCGTGACTTCGACAACCACGCCTCGCGTGACTTCTTTCTCTCTCGTGGTGTTCACCTGCGCATGTCGTGCCTGTACACCTCACCTCAGAATGGCAAGGTGTACCATGCTCTCGAGATCTTTGTCGGTGACGTCGGTGGAGGGCTTGCCACAGACGTCCTCGATGGCCTTCTTTGTGGCAGCTAGGGCTGCCACCCGGCGAGCAGCTTCTTCCTTCTCACGAAGCTTGGCCTAGATCGTCGGGTTGTTGGTGAGGACCTCCACAGTAGCAATGGCCTCGACAGCGTGATCCATGGTGGAGATGCAATGCTTGGTCACCATCTCGAAGCCCTGGGCGAAGTCCTTGAAGAGGCCGAAGAACGTCGGCATATCCTGAACTGTGTCCGGAAGCTTAGGGATGGTGGGGATCGCAGCAGAGGATGATGAGGAAGACATGGTGGTGGCGGCGAGGATCGGAGTGGCCTCTGAATACCAAGTGTTATGTGCAAACTTGGGAGAGGGAGGGGAGGAGGAGGCCGGCGACCAGGCTGGTCGATGGCAGCGGCGTGGGGAGGTGGTGGCGGCGGCTAGGGCAGAGGTGGCGTGAGAGGAGGGGGAGGCGCAGGGTAGGAGGAGGGCAGGAGAGTAGATGGGAAAATCCCTTCTAATTTCTTGGAGAGATCAACTACAATTGCCCACATATATATGAGGGTCTTTTCTTGAGTCTCAAGCAAACCTAACATGGAATCCTAATCGAACTGCAATCTTATCTTTCCTAATAATTTAAACTTCCTAAATATTCTAATTAATCTCTCCTATTTTCTCAATCTCTAACTTTAGCCACTTTTGGAAAGGGGAGCCGAGCTGCTCCCTGGCGTGCCGGCCCTGCCGACCACAGATTGGGCGCGCCGGCCTGCTGCCACTAGGCTGGCCTAGCCCATAACACTAATGTTATGGCCCAGAGGCCCAATATGCGACCCATGGTCCCTTGAGCTGCTCGGAGGCCCAAAGGGCAGGCCCACTAACAAAGTCGGCTACTGTTCACGGTACTGTTCATAACATGAATAGTACCCTAGTTACTGTTCACACATCGATTCCTGCGCTGGCAACCTCTCCGGTCATCAAGCCCGATGACTATGAGGGTGCTAATGTCCATGGCATGAATAGTACCCTAGTTACTGTTCATGCAATGGTTCCTGCACTAGCAACCTCTCTGGTCATCAAGCCCGACGACTACAAGGGTGCTACTATTCAAGCGGCAGATCTGGTCACCAAGGCTAATCCAGCCACAACGGAAGATGCCCCTATCACTCTGGAGATCGTCCACGCCCCTGCGACTTTAGCAGCTTCCGCCCTATCGGCCACATGGGTCATCAACTCCGACAATCATGATGGTGCCATCTCTACTATGGAGGATGTCACCCTTGCTCCGTCGACCGAGGTCTTTGTGTCAGGAGTTCTGGACGCCATGGAGGAGTCTGACATGATCATCTTCCCTAAGGTGGATGCCTCGAGCACCGTGGATATCATCCCCGTCTTTGTCAACAACAACTCTAACATGGAGGCAATAGTTACTACGACAACATTAGTTGCTATGGAGGAGGTAGCCTGGGCCAATGACATCAACAAGGGTGCCATTGTGTCCTTAGACACCACCCCCAACAACATTGACCACTCCTTGATCGACACCATCCTTGGTGGTTCGGTCATGTCTATGCCGCCAGGGAATTGTGAGTCGGGCAGGCACATACGGTCAGACTTCATCGACAACATGAAGTCGCCTACAGCTTCGAAGGACATGCTCCTTTGCATGACTTCATCACAACTAGCTTCATGGGGATCCTCACCTTCACCTACCTGCTACACGTCACCGACCATCTACGCCTCTTCATCACCTATGTCTTCGGCCTCATCTTCATCGGCTATCTACAAGGGCAGCAACAAGTTAACCTCTCCAGAGATGGCCTTCAAGAGCCCCTCAAAATTTAAGTGGAGCTTGCAAAACCAGCGGACATGGAGAAAGCGATGAGTCAGACTCGAGCTTATGGGCATCGTGCCATTGTGGTGGCTAGACAGGCCAAATCCATTGCCCCAGGGACGTCGATTCCGCTACCACTGATCAGCACCGACACTCTAAAGGAACAAACAATAGGAACAACCAACAGTAAGCATTTCACATTTATTAGTTGGATGTTTGTTTCTTACTATCTAGTGCTCCTGCTTCTGCCCAAGTCCTCCTTCACCCATGATGGCCACTTGGTGCTCCGCAACATGGACGAAGGCACAACATCCTTCACGGCCCGGTTGGCCATTCTCGTCATAGGGGGCGCATTATTCACACCCTATGAGCTTGGGGTGGACACACCATAGCATGCCCCGCATGATGAGCATGACTTCACGGCTATCATGGACAGCGCCCTCCACATCGATGATGTCCTCCACTCCGGTGTCACGCACGGCTTCATCGACGTCACCATCGCCAACGACATGAGGCTACCACTTCGTCACGCTATACTCGCCCTAACCCTTGCATAGGGAACCGGGTCACGAGTAGGGTCATCTGCCCCAAGCTGTTGACCATCATCAACCACGACACCTTCGTCGGCACTCCACGGATGTCATCTCTAGGGCATGTCATGATGGATTTCACAGCTTTGTGCATGTCCTTAATCACCGACGGGTGTCACGTACTCCTCGTTGCTAAGGGCTCGGTCCTCCATCCCCAACCGGCGCCTGAGCTTACGCCACTTCGGTCGACGGCCGCACTTGTTGAGGCAGTAATCACCATTATGGGAGGACTGCGCCGCGTCACCGACATCTTCTCCATCCTCCACAACAACGAGGGCCTCTACGACATACTATGTGATGATGTCATCAACAATATTGAGCTGTCCTTCCTCGCGGCACGCATCTCCTCCAGCAACACAACCCCGGCGTGGAGTCTCCGTGACGGTATCCTCTTCTTCGACAGGCGTCTCCACATCGCGGCTTCTTCAACTTGCCTACACCGTCTCCTAGCCATCCTCCTCAAGCATGGCGAGGAGGATCTACTCCATCAAGTTGCGATAAGCTTCCACGGTCTTCCTCAGCATGAGCCACTTCTCCCACGCGGTATTCTCTTTTTGCAGGAGATACCAAACAATAGCATTGATGCTACGGATATTCGTTTCGTCGACCTCACAGGCCACGAGCTCTTCCACATTTGTCAGGTGGCTTTTACTATTCCAGACAGGGCTGTTGCTCCCCTCTCAGCTGCTGACTTTGGGATCCTCTTCGACCACTTCATCGACCTGACAGTAGCTCATCCTCAACCCCGCGACACCTTCATCATGATGTTCGAGGGTTTTCTACTACCGTCAGAACAGGGTAGGAGGCCCTTCTTCACTGGATCACCTTGCAGCGAGCTTCACCTCTATTTCAACTACGGCATCCCGTGCAGGTTCATTGATGCTCCTGGCACATCGGCAGTCTGTGTCTCTTCACCTACACCGACCTCCCACCACTTTGCCACTGCCGGTGACATTGGCAACCTTAACTATGTAATCTCCTTTGATGTCAACGGCACCTACCATAGCTACGTTGTCATCTTCATCTTCGACTGGAGCATCGACGTCATGGGAGGACCACGCCGCGTCACCAACATCCTCTCCATCCTCCACGACGACGAGGGTCTCTACGACATACTGCGTGATGATGTCATCACCAACGTCGAGTTGTCCTTCATCGTGGCACGCATCTCCTCTGGCGACGTTGCTCCAGCATGGAGTCTCCGCAACGGCCTAATCTTCTTCGACGGGCGTCTCTACATTGCGGTTTCTTCAGCTCGCCTACACTGTCTACTAGCTGTCCTTCTCAAGCATGGCAAGGAGGCTCTACTTCCTCAAATTGCGGTGGGTTTCCGTGGTCTTCCTTAGCATGAGCCACTTCTTCCACAAGGTATTCTCTTCTTGAAGGAGATGCCCAATACTAGCTGTCGAAGCTTGAGATCAGCAGTAAATGTATAGGGCTATGTCGAGACTAAGAACTATGATGGTAACACAAGACGCCGAGTTATACAGGTTCGGGCCCTCTTGTTGAGAGTAAAAATCCTACGTCCTGTGTTCTGTGTATTGTATTGATGTTGTGAAACTTGTGTCTACTCTGTTGTTGTTTCTCTAGTTGTCCCTTAAGGGGGGTACCCTATCGCCTTATATATCCGGTCGGCAGGGGGGTACATGAAGAGTCCTAGTCGTAATGCACAAGGATTTACATATAAAGTCTATCTCTAAATACCTTGTGCTCCAAGCTGAGTCGATCGGCTTCCTTGTTGATGAAGTACCCGATCGGCTACCGACTTAGTCTTGTCTAAGGATACCCGTAGAGCAAGTATCCCACAGCAGCCCCTGAGTGTTTTATGATTTTGAGCTTTGATTCTCCGAGTGATCTTCAAATATAGATCATAAATCAGGAAGACCTCTTCGAAATCCCTGATAGATCTGGTGCACCGGTCAGGTGCACCTAATCAGGTGTAGCCCCCGAATCTTGTATAATTTGGAGACTAACAAATAATGGAAGAGTCTAATTATATTAGCTCTTATTATTTTGTAGATATTTTACTCAAACCATCAAATCTAAGTCTAACAGACCTCTGGTCATCAAACCAGTCTCTTACTTTGCAAGGCTTCAACCTTGCCGATCGATTATCAAAAAGGCCGAGTGATATACACTATGTCCGAGTGACTGGTCGGTCTGAATTTTATGATATTAATCATATTCAATTCATGTGAACCAATACGACATCAATCATATAATGGTATTAAGCTAAATGACATCAATCATAATATAGCCTTTCCCTAATAATTAGTCACTCTATCTATTCGTGAGTCCAATTTTGGCAATTTAGTTATTGACTTCAATCAATACCATAACCTTTGAACTTATATCCATATGACCATCAAGTCCTTTCTACATGATCATCAAATCATATAGATATGGTTAAACATTTTTAAATGTTTCTCATCAAAGAAGCCCCCGAGCTTTACTTCTCAAGGTTTTAGACCCTAAACATGTTTAAGGCCCTTAATTAATCTTCTGACTAATCAAAAAATTGCATCACTGTACGGCCCATCCCGGCCCATGGGACCCTTAGGTCAAAAAGCGGGAGTATAAAGGGGGAGCGTCAAGTTGACCCTCAGTCCACGCCGCATTTGCGCACGAACTCCTCGTCTTCCTCGCGCCTCCTCTACTCTCAGCAACGCCTCAAGCTTCCACTAGTGTTCAGCACTTGATCCGCCGCGCTCAAAACAACCATCGCCATGGGTCGCAAGAAGGTTTCCACTTTGATTCCAACAACTTCCACTGCCGCCACCGCGTCCTCTTCGTCAGAGATTGACATTCCAGAGCAGCTTCAGGAGTTCTCAAAGAGCAGCCTCTCCCAAGCTGATATGAACCAGATGGTGGTCGACGACATCCTTCCAGAGCAAGTTCGGATCGACTGGAAGGTAACCCATGAATCTTGCCCCATCCCCTTTCATAAACAGATCATCGTGATCCGCTCGTTCTTCGAGCATGGTTTTGGAGTCCCCTGCTGCAGCTTCTTGCGCGGGCTCCTATTCTTTTATGGGATTGAGCTTGTCAACCTCAATCCCAACTCTATTCTTCACATCACCATCTTCGTGCATATGTGCGAAGCATTTTTGGGTACTCTCCCCCACTTCAATCTATTTTGCCATCTGTTCGTCCTCCGACCGCTGTCAACTAAGGACAATCAAGTAGCTATAGGTGGCGTCGGTGTCCAGTTACGCAAGAAGGAAGCCTACATCAATGTGCCATTGAAGACCGGGAATAAGAATTGGAAGGATTAGTGGTTCTACTATGACAACCCTCCCCCTGTTCTAGCCGACTTCACTGGTGCCAAGGCAATTCCCCTGGCGCAATGGACTGAGAAGCCTGATCTGACCGACCCTCATGTGGTCGCTCTATTGAAGAAGATAGCTGACTTGAAGGCTGAAGGTGTTGACGGAATCACTGTCGCTAAGAGCTTCATAGTACGCAGAGTGCAGTCCCTGAAGCTTCAAAGTCACCCGGCATGGAACTATGTTAATAATGACAAAACCAGGGAGGTGCCCGACCCGCCGAATGGTGAACTTCGTAAGAAACGCCTATCAAAAATGTTTGAAGGGGATATCCTTCAGGATGACTCGTTGATCAAAAAGGTGTATAACAAGGACACTATGCGAGCCCGAGTAAGCCTCAGTCTACTTTGAGCAATCCCTTATTTTCTTGTCTTGATGTCCTGCTTGATATCTTGAATCTTGTGCAGGTTCTGGATACTTATGTATCCCAGCCTCCGCTCCCTCTGACCGATATCGAGGGACCGGATTATGTTGAGAAGTCGTAGCAGACCGGCCCTGGGGGCTCAAGCTCTTCTGCAGGTGCTTAACCTGAACGTGTTGATCCAGTTGTCACCCTGCCTCCCCCTAGTTGACTAGTGAAGCAGACTGTTGGGCGCCAACGGAAATATGTTAGGGATCAGGGTGATGATGAAGAAATGTCATCTGCTGATGCCGGTCAACCTGCCCATGCTCCCTCCGACCGACCTTCAAGCCAATCGGAGCCCCCAAGCCAAACACAGAGCGATGCAGGGGTGGTGCTACAGACCCAGAAGAGGAAGGAGACTGATTCTCAGTCAACTTCTTCGAAGAAGAGGATGTGCCGAATCAAACTCAAGAAGGCTCCCAGGTTAATCCTTAAACCTTATATTCCTTATCTCTTATTTCCAATAGTCATAGCACATCTTAATCTCCTAAATCTTTGTTTTGACAATAGTCGGACGAGTGATTCGCAAAGTGCCCAAGAGTCTGAAGCCACTCGGTGAGGACCCCCTCCTCGTCTGACTGATCTGCCCAAACCCGTCGGCAAGTCATCAAACACGTCGACTGAAGTGGATAAGCCATCTGATAAGACAACTCCTACTTCTATTCCGGCGCCTGCACCCCAACCTGCTCCAGTCGTCGTCCCTTCACCTCTTGACAAAGGTAAAGCGACATTGTCTGCAGATACACTCGGTCGGCCCGAAGTGGAGGACGTGGAAATTATGTACCAACATCGAGAAGCCAGCAAGGTACTTCGATACCCTGCTTTATCTTTGTCTCAATCTCATCCTTAAGCTTAACCCCTTTTTGTATACAGAAATTATATGCTCTTGTAGAGAGGAAACAGGCTAGGGTGGAATACCTTGAAGTCGAGACTTTTGGTATGCCCAAAAACTCTTCGGTCTTCATGTCTTTAAGTTTAAGACTAACATATTGCTGGTGTTATGCTAGTCACCGGTCAGCAGCTCTCCAAAGCACAGAAGGAGATTGATAAGCTATAGACCGACCAAAGAGAGATGACCAAGGCCTTAGACCAAGGCCGTGCAGATATAGCCAGTAAGATCAGTTACCATCTGTGTTTAAATTATCAACTAATCACTGTAGCGCTAAAAGTTCAAATGTTTGCCTTTAGCTCGTGATCAAAAGATTGCCGACCTGGAGAAGTTGACTTCCAATCAGCAAAGGTTTGTTAACGCCTTGAATGCTGAGAAGGAAAACCTCTCCAAGTCGATCAAAGATCAAAAGGCCGAGATCACTCGGCTGCAGAAGGAGCTGAAGGAGGCTGACGCCAAGATAGAGGATGCCAAGAGCATCTCCAAATCCTTTAAATATAAACATGCCAGTAAGCCCTTCATTATTTCTCACATCTGCTTGAATCCTCTTTTGATCATACTGACCAAAAATCATCACTCGCAGCTCTATCTTACGCTGCTTGAAAGGCAATGAACTATGTTCATACCGACCGAGTGGAGTAGACTGGCCACTCCTTGGAGTACATGCTGGAGCATGCATCGGAAGCTATCACTTATAACACTCGGCGAGTGGCGACCGAGGTCGGGAGTCAGGTTCTGGCGATTTGCCAATCTTGGCCTCCTGCTCTGCCATTGGACAAGATCAAGGAGGGCTTCAACCCAGGCTTGATCGACGACCAATGCCAGCTGCTCTTGGATTCCATGCTGGAGACTTCCCGAGCCTTGGTCAACAACATAGAAATCAATCAGACCATGCCTACTCCTCCAGCAACTCCAGAAGTTGAGCTACGAGCTGACTCTTCCTCTCCTTCAAAGGAGCTGTAAATCCTGCAATGCTAGAGAACATTAGTAATATCTATGTACTGAAACAATGTTACTTGTATGTAAATTAGTTTCATACTTAATAGCTTTAAAAGATTGATAAAAATATCATAAGTATGTTTCTATCACTGAGAAACTCGAATTGCATCGGTCTGCCTTAACATATTAGGTTGTGACTCGTAATCGCGTTACAAGCAGAGTCGACCAATCGACACATGACCTCTCGCACTTTGGCTCTAGGTTTAGTGTAGTGGTAGTCTGATGTGCAGTATAAAGTGTATAATCATAAAGTATAGACGTTAGACCAAGAAAGTGAAGACCGTATTCAAAGAGAAGAAATCGGTCGGAAAATAATCCAAAACAAAAATAAGGTTAGACCAAGGCAGGACATTATTACTAGCCCACTGGCTCGATTGTTTAATAAAATGAATTAAGGAATCGAGACAATATAGAAAGAAAATCATCAAAAAATCTTTCATAAAAAAGACCGAAGTTTCATTCATAAATAATGTATAAGTATACAAAAGAATAACTAAGTATAGAAATGACATAGCTGATTTATGTTCTAGGAATTTGGTATATCATTGCCGTCACCGTACATCAGTCGGTAAGCCCCCAGGCGAGTGACTTCCTTCACCACATATGGTCCTTCCCACTTTGGAGAAAGCTTATGCTGGTTCTGTTGACTGCACTCGGCGAAGCACTAAATCTCCAACTTGGAAGTGGCGATTACGTACGTTTTTATCATAATATCAACACAAGCATTGCTGGTAAAGTGCCGACTGAAACAGAGCGCGATCACGCAACTCCTCTGCTGCAATCAAATCAATTTCTCGATTCTCCTCAGAAAGTTGTTCATCATACGCCTGAACCCATGCCGAAACAAGACTGACCTCGGTCGGCAGCATAGCCTCTGAGCCATAGACCAATGAGAAAGGTGACTGACCAGTTGCCCGACTAGTGTTTGTGCAAAGCCCCCAAAGAACTGAAGGCACTTCTTTGACCCACCGACCGGCATAAGGCTTAAGTCTATCGAATATCCGCGGTTTCAATCCTTGAGGAATCATACCGTTGGCCCGTTCGACCTGCCCATTGCTTTGAGGATGAGCCACTGATGCGAAGTGGATTTTTATTCCCATCTCATCGGCAAAGTCACGGAACACCACTGACGTGAATTGAGTGCCATTATCGGTGATGATATCATGTGGAACCCCAAACCGAGTGAAGATATCCTTGACAAACTCGATTGCCTTCTTTGATGTTATCTTGCCGACCAGCTTTGCTTTGATCCACTTGGTGAATTTATCAATAGCAACGAATAGATAAGTGAACCCGCCTGGCGCTTTCTTGAAAGGACCGACAATATCAAGCCCCCAAACAGCAAAGGGCCAAGTCAAAGGTATCATCTGAAGTTGTTGTAAAGGCACATGCATTTGTTGAGTGAAGAATTGACAACATTCACACTTCCGAACGACCTGGTGTGCATCTTAGACCGCCATGGGCCAATAAAACTCTTGCCGGAAAGCTTTGCCGACCAAAGTCTTCGAAGCCGCATGATTGCCACATATCCCGGAATGAATTTCTTCTACCAACTTTTGGCCTTCTGGCATCAAGATGCATCTCATCAAGATTTTTGAACCTCCTCTTTTATAGAGTTGGTCTCCCACCAACGGATATCCTCGGCATCGGGTCTCTAACCTCCATTGCTCATTGGGATCCGAAGGCAGTGTTCCCTTGTCCAAATATTGGATGAGTGGATCACGCCAATCGGTCTCCATGTTGTCATCACCAACAAGATCAGTGACAATACTCATTAATACATCCGACCGAGGAGACATCATGGGGGAATCCAGAGTGTGTAAGAAAACACCTGGCGGGATAGCAGACCGGGATGATCCCATCTTGGCCAATTCATCTGCTGCCTGGTTATTGTCTCGAAGAATACGCGTGAACTTCAATCCATCGAATTTGTCTTTGAGCTTCCTTACTTCTTGACAGTAAGCACTCATATTGTCATCCACACAGTCCCAATCCCTAGTGACCTGATTAATGACCAAAGCCGAGTCACCAAAGACGTCAAGGCGCTTGATGCCGAGTGACGTGGCAATACGCAGACCATGTAGAAGGGCTTCAAACTCCGTATCGTTATTGGATGCGTGAAACATCACCTGAAGGACATATCAAAGCTTCTCTCCGGTGGGTGAGACAAACACGACTCCTGCACCAGCTCCTTGTAATTGAAGAGATCCATCAAAGTACATTTTCCAATACTCGACGTCTTGTGTAGTAGGTGGATTTTGAATCTCTGTCCACTCGGCAACGAAATCAGCTAACGCTTGTCCCTTTATAGCCGACCGAGGCGCGAACGTAATGGTATATTGACCAAGTTCGACTGCCCACTTGGCAATTTTTCCTTCGGTTTCTCGATTGTGCAGCACTGTGCCAAGTGTGAAGGAAGTCTGGACTTCGATTGGATGAGCTTGAAAATAATGCTTCAACTTCCTGGAGGTGATCAACAATGCATACAACAACTTCAAAGATCTGTTTATACCTTGCCTTAGAGGCACCAAGGACCTCACTCAAAAAATAGACCGGGTGTTGTACTTTTTGTATATGTCCCTCTTCTTCTCGGTCGACTGTTAAAACAGTACTCACAACCTGAGTTGTGGCCGATATGTAAAGTTGAAGTTTTTCCCCTCGCTCCGGAGGCACCAATACTGGAATGTTGCTGAGGTAAACCTTCAACTCGTCCAATGCCGACTGTACCTCTTCGGTCCAAACGAAGTCTTCCTGCTTTTTAAGCAGTCGGAAAAGTGGTAACCCTCTAACCCCCAGTTGGGAAATAAAGCGACTCAGGGACGCATGCATCCGGTCAGCTTCTGAACGTCCCTTTGAGAATTAGGTGGCCCCATATCAAGGATCGCCTTAATTTTATCAGGGTTGGCCTCTATACCTCGTTTTGAAACAATGTAGCCGAGTAGCTTTCCCGAAGGAACCCCAAAAACACACTTCTTAGAATTCGGCTTCATCGAATAATGCCTCAGATTGTCAAAGGTTTCTGCCAGGTTAGAAAAAAGTTCCTCGATGTTCTGAGTCTCAACGACGATGTCATCAACATACGCAGTTCTGCATTCTGGCTGATCTGAGTAGCAAGGCAGCGTTGAATACCCCGTTGGTAAGTCGCGTCAGTGTTCTTCAGACCGAAAGGCATTATGATATAGCAATAGGCACCAAAGGGTGTTATAAAGGAAGTTTTAATCTGATCTTCGACCTTTAGTGGGATCTGGTGATAGCCTGAATAGGCATCCAGAAAGCTTAAGAGCTCACACCCGGCTGTTGAGTCTACAATCTGATCAATACGAGGAAGAGCGAAGGGGTATTTAGCATAGACCTTGTTGAGATCAGTATAATCAACACACATCCTCCACTCTTTATTCTTCTTGGGTACAAGAACTGGATTTGATAACCAGTCGGGATGATACACCTCCTTTATAAACTTAGCATCTAATAGTCTAACTATCTCCTTCTTCATGGCGTCCTTGCAGTCTTGTGCGAACCTTCTAAGCCTCTGCCGAACGGGGGTAGCCCTAGGAGGTACCCTTAACTCATGCTCAATCTTTTCCCTAGGAACTCCCGGCATGTCAGATGGTTTCCATGCAAAGATGTCCCTATTTTCCTGGAGGAAAAGAGTGAGTGCGAGTTCCTATTTCTCGTCGAGGTTGGCCCCGGCATAAGTTACCTTATCGGGGTCCTCAGGATCGAGCATGATTTCCTCGGTTTGGATGTCATCAGTATGAATCTTGTGTTTGGTAGGCTTCTTTGCTGGAACCGCCGCTTCAGTCTGTTCCTCTATGCCGACTGCCTTCTGGATCTCCTTCTGGTCGGACAACATCAACTGTTTATTGGCCATCTCACAACTCTGTATATCGCAATCGAAAGAATTACGAAGATCAGAGTGGAGGGAGATTATTCTGTTTGGGCCTGGCATCTTGAGAGTGAGATATGGATAATGCAGGACAGCCATGAATTTAGCCATCGCCAGTCGACCGATGATAGCATGATATGCCGAGTCAAAATCTGCCACTTGGAAAAGAATATGCTCAGTCCTGAAGTTCTCACGGGTTCCGAAGGTGACCGACAGTCTAATTTGTCCAATATGAATCAAAGTCTTGCCAGGCACAATCCCATGGAAAGGTGAAGAACTCGACTGAAGATCATTGACCGACAGACCGAGCTCTTTAAGAGTCTTGGTGAAGATTAAGTCCAAACTACTTCCTCCATCAATGAGTACTTTGTTGAACTTTACCTCCTTCATCATGGCAGCAAGTACTAGCGGGTATCGACCTAGCTTTGGTATATGCTTGGGATGATCCGACCGATCAAAGGTGATTGGCATCTCAGACCACCTCATGAATTGAGGCGCAGCTGGTTCCACCGAGTTGATCTCCCGAAGTTCCAGCTTCTGCTTGCGCTTGGACACATAGGCATCCGGGCCACCGAAGATGAAGTTGACTTCCATGCGGGGCTCCTGGAACTCTCCTGAATCATCCTTGTCGCCATCGTTCTTGGTCTTGTCTTTGCTATTGCGCCTCGGAGGATCTTTAGCCACCTTGAGCGCAGCTGTTGCAAAACCCTTTAGTCGATAGCAATCCTTCGCTTTGTGGTTTCCCTTTGGGTGCTAAAGGCACAGGCCACTCAGTAGCTCATCCGTGGACGGTTGGTTTGTTCGAGGGTTCTTCTGAAGTTGATCCACTGTGTGAACCACATTGTCAGACTTCCTCTTCTTGTCCTTCTTAGAGGACTCGGGCTTGTCCGACCGCTTCTCCTTGCCTTTTCCCCGGATGTCATCTAATGCCGACTCACCAAATGCAAACTTGTTAGCAATCTTGAAGCACTCTTGAGCGGTCAGCTTGAGGTCATGATTCCTCTGACCGATCTCTCGAACCAAATCATCGCTGCGGATCCCTCCTTGGAAGGCGGCAATAATTTGTTGGTCCTGGACATTAGGGATCTCGGTCTTCTTAGCGCAAAATCGCTTGATGTAGTCACGAAGAGGTTCATCGGTCTTCTGCTTGATTCGAGTGAGGTTGAAGTGGTTGCTCGGTCGATTGCAGGTAGCTTGGAAGCTTTCTATGAGCCTCTTGTTGAGGTCTCCCCAAGACGTGATTGACTCCTCCGGAAGAGATGTGAGCCATATCCGAACGGTTGGATCCAGGAAGACCGGAAGGTAATTAGCCATTACGTAGGAATCACCTCCAGCCGATCGAATCGCCATGCTGTAGAGTTGCAGCCACTCTCAGGGGTTGGTCTTACCATCGTATTTTTCGATGGGGACCGGCTTGAATCCTTTTGGCCATTGAGCTATGCAAAGCCTAGGGATGTAAGCTTTGATGCCATCGATCTCGTCGTCAGTAGGCGTCGGCGATCGCCTAAGCCAGTCTGGAGACGGAGTTGGACGGCGGCCGTGTCACGGACCAACATCATCTTCATGACGACATTGCTGATGGTCATTATCATCGTTATCGTGCCGATCCTGATCGTAACATTGACGGCAGTCATCGCGGTTGTCTCTTGGAGGAGGATCTTGATGGTCCTTCTCGTCGGTTGTCCCATCGGTCATCCCGTCGGTTGTTCGTTCTCCAATCATGGCTTTCTTCCTCATAGCGTCGATTGTCCCGAGCGCATTCCTTATAGTGAGAGTTGATGGTATCTCGTCCATCACGGACACTGAGAGAATTTCTTAGATCTTCACGCATATGCCGACCTCGTGAAGATGCATGACTAGAACTTGTGACCGACTGAGATTTTGCGGCGTCTTGAGCCGTAGCAGCCTTAAGCATAGCCACCGCCTTCAGCATCGTAGGGGTCTGATAATTCGCATCGACCATTAGAGTGTCGAGCAAAGTTTTGGCCCCGGTAATGTTATTCTGAGGAGTGTGGTAGACCTTGACGTCATCCACTTTGAGGTCTGGATCGAGATCCAGTCGGCGCGTGTTGCGTGAACAGCACGACCCTCTGGGTCGACAGCGGTGATCGACCAATAAGTCATCAACTGGAGGGTTCTCCTCCTGTTGACCTCCTTCGGCTAATTGCTTCGGGTGGCCATCGACGGGGTTACCTTCTTGTTCACCGTCTTGGTCACCATCTTGGTCTCCATCCACAGGATCTGCTATATCCACTATGTTGATAGTATGGGGATATGGGTAAGCGGATCTGACCGAGTCCTTATCAAAGGACCGATCTGATTTTGAATCGTTCCCGAAGGAAGGACCTTCTTCCTCAGATCCGAGTGGAACAAATACGGGGATCATGTCAGACGAACTCGATGATTGCACCATGGAGACAGTTGCGGCCGAGTCGGATGTCTGGTTTTCCAAACCTAGGACTCCATTGTCACCGACCGTGAAGTCGAGCAATCCAAAGGAGATCTTGAAGTCTGGTGAGTACTGAATGATGGGAATTTTGGCCATCGTAGTCGACGGAGAATCCCGATGAGCCTTGTCCCCTTCCTGGCGTGCCAACTATCGAAGCTTAAGATCGGCAATAAATGTATAGGGCTATATCGAGACTAAGAACTATGATGGTAACACAAGACGCCGAGTTATACAGGTTCGGACCCTCTCGTTGAGAGTAAAAACCCTATGTCCTGTGTTCTGTGTATTGTATTGATGTTGTGAAACTTGTGTCGTCTCTGTTGTTGTTTCTCTAGTTGTCCCTTAAGGGGGGTACCCTGTCGCCTTATATATTCCGGTCGGTAGGGGGGTACATGAAGAGTCCTAGTCGTAATGCACAAGGATTTACATAGAAAGTCTATCTTTATGATACCTTGTGCTCCAAGCCGAGTCGGTCGGCTTCCTTGTTGATGAAGTACCCGGTCGTCTACCGACTTAGTCTTGTCTGAGGATACCCGTAGACCAAGTATCCCACACTAGCATTGAGGCTGCGAATGTCTGCTTTGTAGACATCGCGGGCCATGATCTCTTCCATGTTCGGCAAGTGGATTTTACTGTTCCTGACGGGGCTATGGCCCCACTTTCGGCTGCTGATTTTGGGATTCTCTTCGGCCACTTCATCGACCTAACAGTAGCTCATCCTCGACCCTGCGACACTTTCATCATGACTTTCGAGGGTTTTGTACTACCATCAGAGCAGGGCAGGAGGCCCTTCTTCACTAGACCATCTCGCAGCGAGCTTCACCTCTGCTTCGACTACGGCATTCCAAGGAGGTTGATTGATGCCCCTGGCACCCCGGTTATTCGTGGCTCTTCTCCAACACCGACTTCACATCACTTCGCCACTGCTAGAGATGTTGGCAACCTTAGCTACGTCATCTTCTTCGACATCAATCATACTCGCCAGAACCTCCTCATCGACCTCATCCTCGGCAGCTTCACTGTCTTCATCAAGCTTTGTAGGAGTCCAATGACGCCTATGATCACCACTCATGGCAGAATGATTGCCCAGCACGAGGATGTGCTGGTTCTCAGCGAGGGCAGAAGTGTTATGGGCCAGGCCGGCCCAAAGGCAGCAGGCTAGCGCGCCCAATCTGTGGCCGGCAGGGCCGGCACGCCAGGGGGGAGCAGCCCGGCTCCCCTTTCCAAAAGTGGCTAAAGTTAGAGATTGAGAAAATAGGAGACATTAATTAGAATATTTAGGAAGTTTAAATTATTAGGAAAGATAAGATTGTAGTTCGATTAGGATTCCATGTTAGGTTTGCTTGAGACTCAAGAAAAGACCCTCATATATATGTAGGAAATTGTAATTGATCTCTCCAAGAAATTAGAAGGGGTTTTTCCCATCTACTCTCCCGCCCTCCTCCTGCCCTGCGCCTCCCCCCTCCTCTCACATCGCCTCTGCCCTATCCGCCGCCACCACCTCCCCACACCGCCGTCATCGACTAGTCGGGTCGCCGGCCTGCTCCTCCCCTCCCTCTCCCAAGTTTGCACATAACACTGATGTTATGGTCAATATGCGACCCATGGTCAGTTGTGCTGCCCAGAGGCCCAAAGGGCAGGCCCAGTACCAAAGGCGGTTACTGTTCACGTGTAAACAATACCACCGTTATTGTAGCAGCGGCCCACATATAGATCCTTGCCTATTAAGTTAGATAATATTGGATCTAAGACCTTTCATATTGTAATAGGTTACTTAGGGGTCAAGTTATATCCTCTCTATATAAAAAGAGGCAGTTTATCAATAAAGGACAAGCAGGATTAAGGGGTTAAACCCTAATCTCTCTCTTCTCTCTCAACTGCTGCAGCCTCCTAGCGCCGCCGCGGCAGCACCATGCTGCCGCCTCCCTCCTCCAGCGCCTAGGACAGCAACCCTAGGGCTGTTGCTCCCCTCCTCCCTCTTCTCTTCCTTCTCTAATTCCTCAATTTTCCACTTCTTGATTTATGCACACAACAACTTGGTATCAGAGCCAATCTATTACATCGCTAACATATAGCTCGCAACAGCGGTTTCGATCACTCCACCACCTCTATTTTGTTTGTACCATTAGCAACATGGGACGGCCATATTGGAACATCCATTGTGATCCTACTCTTCAGTTCGGTACTATTTATGGTATCAACGGTACCGACTGCATTGATCACCCCGTGAGTAGTACTAGAGACACTATTCCTCCCATGAATAGTGTTTATGGCACTGCAGCGCGGCTGCAATCTACAAGTGGACTTCGTACGCGTCAGAAGGAGACACTTGGTCTACACAGCAGCCCCTCCAACATCTTCAACAACTCTGCAACAAACATCGGTAAAGGTTTGGACCCCTCCATTAGTTCGTCAAAGGCACATGCTATGCAGATTAAGTCCTACCCAGAGATGATTTTGGAGGCAATCGACGTGCTCAACAACAAGAAGGGTGTGGATGAGACGGTGATTTTAGATTACATCCGATGCCAATACGACTCCAATTTAGCAGATGTGTCATCATTTCGTCTTCCGTTTCAACTTTGGTGCATGAGCATTACCGGCGAGCTCTTCTTTGATGGAAATAACTACTTCCGCATCGGCAACATAGAGAATAGCGATGCCTCTGCTGTCGAGGATGCCATCTCAGCCCCGTCCATAGGCATTCTAACATCAATAGCCTCAGCATCAACAAGGGACAACTCCAACAACATCAGATTGCCTGCCACTGTTGTTGCGATTGATTCTCCACCATTGAAGGATGATCTACTCACTGGCCAATTAATTCCTTTGATAGAGGTGTCCCCTGTCCAGTCATCCATGGATGATACTATAGACCTTTAGGACAACATTGAGCATGCTATCAACTTGTTGCTTGATGACTCTTCTCGCACGCCATTTTCAACTCCATCAACGGTACTAAACAATACTTCACTGAAACTTCAATTACCGTATGTTATTCCTCATTGGCGAGGAAGAATACTTCGACTGTATATGCTCCCTCTTGCATTGGTGGTCGTGAGCTAGATAAGATGATTGACCCTGGTGGATTATTTGATTTCGGCATTCTTGGACCACCGCCAATCACCAACAACTCTGTGAGTATGCATTCTTCAGCTTCTACATCAGACATGCTTGCAACTCAACAAATTCAAAGTCCTCTATCTTCGGCGTCCTGCATCAGTGGTTCAAGATATCCTCTTCCACCACAAGTTCAAGGATTAATCCTTGGTGCCCCACCAATTTCATGTCAGCAGCAGCCTCATGAGTCATATTGTTGCATTACCTCCTCTACTATGGGTGCGAACAACTTCAAGGAGGACTCCAACACAGGATGTGCACTATTATTAACTGGTGATGTGGATACCATGCTTGAGGAAGGAGATGCTACAGCACTAGAGGATGCCTTCAGTGCATTATCTTCATCAATGGACTTCAAAGTGCACCAGGAATTGATCCAGGCCATCACCTGTTAGAGAAAAGACCCTATAGCGTCTAATGTTAATTATGGTATGACATCTCTCTATTACGGTTCCATGCATATATCGAGCAATAGATTCTCCAACATTCGACACTTAAACATCTACACCAAGCTTCTAGCTGCAATAACACACCCTCTGGAGTATGGTCTCCTTGCAAGTGGAGGCTTATTGGCATCTCCAGCTATGCGCTTCAACCCTTCCATCATGGACAAGAGGGAACCTGGTGACAATTTCAACGTTGTCTCTCGAATGAGAGGCTCTGGCACATTTCCAGCAAATTACCATGTTCAGGGGCAATGCTGAAAGTTAGAGTGTGGCAACACCATCGTTAATGAGCCTTGTGGCTATAAGCTCCAACCTCAACATGCTTTTGGTAGCCTTGTCGTATTCTTCCTCAGTCTGCTATTCATCCTCATGGCACAGTCAGTGGCAATCCCTCACATATGTCAGTTTCATCATGGAGGAAGTGCATACTATGGCATGAAGTTTGCCCAAGATTCTATTAAATGTTTGCAAACCATTGCAGGTGGATTTCATGGACCCATTAGTGGCATAACGTGGCGTATTCTTCCACGGGAACCACCATGGCTATTACTTGTTGATCTTAGTGAAGAGTTTGTGAGCTATCATGGCCTTCCTCAGAATGGTGGTATTTCTGCTATTGCAGCATGGAAATTACTCAAACCAGTCCCACCATGGTTACTTCCAAAAGGAGCTCATGCAATTCTATGTCAACAACAGAGACTACACCAACCTCCACATGCTTTTCATCGACATTATCAAGTTCATGGTTGGGTACATCATTGTCGACACCACATGGCGCATCGACTTCTTCGTCAAACACCTCGTCACCAACAGCATCAATAGTGCAGGAGCTTCACACGTGCATCTACATGGGGCTTACTTGGACTTCAACCATGGCCGCCGCCTAACAGCTTTAGGATCCTCTACCTAGCAGCTCGAGGACGAGCTGCAAGTCAATGGGGGGAGAGATGTTATGGTCAATACGCGACCCATGGTCCATTGTGCTACCCAGAGGCCCAAAGGACATGCCCAGTACCAAAGGCGGTTACTATTCATGTGTAAGCTGTTATAGTTTGCAAATATTCTAATTAAGTGTTATGTGCAAGCCTAGGGCTGCTGTCCTAGGGTGGTTATGGAGGTCGCGATGGCTGCTATGGTGGCGCAGGGAGAGGGAGGCGCAGGGAGAGAGCTGAGAAATAAAAGGGATTAAACCCTAATTCCTTTCTTGCTTAATTTGATTACAATCCTCTCATTATATAGAGGAGGCTAACTTGGTTGCTAAGAAACCTATTATAATTTGTGGAAAATATCTAAATTACTTAATGGCAAAGGAACCTATGTAGGTGCTATAGTAACAGCGTGGCACTGTTCACGCGTGTGAACAGTGCCCCATGGGCCCCCTGTTCACTCTCTAGCTGGCCCATTTGGTAGCTTGCTAGTCTAGGCCCTTTGGCCATAACACCTCCACCCGCGTCGAGAACCAGCATGTCCTCGTGCTGGGAAATCTCCCGTCCGTGGCCCATAACACCTCCACCCGCGGTGAGTACCAGCACGTCCCCGTGCTGGGAAATCCTCCTCCTAGAGCCGCTCATCGGGATGCTTGATGAAGGTTGCTGCTGAATGGTCACTATCAAGTTGCTCAAGACAATGCCAGTAGTCAAGTGGCTCATAGTGCTATCAACGTCCAGCAAGAAGCAAAATCCAAGGCTGCCAATGAAACCATCAGTAATGAATTGATGAGACGACGGTCGAAGGATATTCCCATGAACAACACGTGTGGTAGGAGCATCAATGAGTTCCCAAGGCACCCTAAAATCAATAGCAAAGGTGTCAGACTCCGATGGTGGCACCACGAAGAAGTGATGCTCAAGCGTCAGCGCATGAAGGAGAAGACCATCAAAGAACACATGGCGAACTGAGGCAGGTAGACCATTTGAAGAGCATGAATTTAGCAAGACATGATAACCAATAGCTACATGACGAAGCATAGTCTCATCACCATCCACCAAAAGAGAGGCCAGCAAGCGAGGTAGCAGCGGCGACGACACCAATAAGTAGATATGGCCATCAAAGAAGATCAAATTGGCCTGCATACTCCAAGCCCGAGGTGCAGCACCACTCTGGATGAAAGAGACGAGATTGGAGAGCACAAAATCCTCAGTGATGTCACGGCGAATGTCGGTGTAGATGCTGAACCCGGAGCTGAAGAAGTCAAAACTTCTTGTAGGGCCACCCATCACAGCAAGGGGGGCATGTGGCTGCACTAGGGAGCCTCCTACCAATGGTGATGTCTGTCGAGGCTCCACCCAAGGAACCATTGGCTCTTTCAATGCCGGCTGGTGGTGTTGATGATGCCCGGAATCGATGTCGAGCAATAGAGTATGGCGCCCATCATGGAAGAAAGACATAGACAAAGAAGCAAAGTCCCACATAATAGGTCCAAGAGAAGTGAGCCAAGGTTTACCAAGCACGATGTCAATGTCATCCGGAAGGTTCGTAGTGAGGACGTCCAAAGTATGTACATCCCCGCCCAAGATGAGAGGGAGAGCTCCACAAAGGCTATGACTAAGAATACGCGAACCCGAGGCAAGTGTCACGCCCAAAGCAACGCGACGAAGAGGCAACATCCTAGCATTGGCGATGGAGAGGCCGATGAAGTTGTGCCTGGCGCCGGAGTCGTGGACATCATCGATGTGGAGGGCGATGTCTATGATAGCCGTAAAGTCATGCTCATCCTGTGGGGCTTGCCATGGCTCATCGATGTCCACCCACGGCTTGTAGGGTGTGAATAATGCGCCCCCTATGATGAGAATGGCCAACCTGGCCATGACGGGTGGTGTTCCTTCATCCATGTTCTAGAGCACCAAGTGGCCATCATGGTTGTGGGAGGGCGTGGGCAGAAGCAGAAGCACTAGATAGTAAGCAACAAACAACCAACGAATAAATTTGAAACACTTACTGTTGATTGATCCTGCTTTCCATTCCTTTCGAGTGTCGGTGCCTATCAGATAAGATGCATGTATTATGGAAGCAAGGACAGCCACAGGGATGTCTTGATAGTTGTTGCAGTAGGCGACATCATTCTCATTGCAAGTTTTGTGCAGCTTGCCTCTAGAATTTGTGCCGAAGATCATTGGACACCTCAAAGATGGCCTCCGTGGAGCCCGCTAAAACTGCAGACGGAGCAGAGGGTGGATCTCCCGATGCCAGATCATTGAGAATCAGAGCTGGGATGGTGTTCTCTGTCATTGGAAGGATCAACTTGGTAGGGAGCTGGTGGAAGGTATCCTCAAAGGGGGCAGCAACTTGCGGGGGTGTCGTGGCGAAGATCTGAGTGGTGGAAACGATCTCTCAGGAGATGTGGGCATCCACCTTGGAGAAAATGAGTGTGGGAGGCTCCTTTGTGGTGTCCAGATCTGGCGCAGCGAAGGGATCAATAGCACCAATGCAGCTGCTGGAGTTGATGACCCGTGCAGCTGATGAGATAGAAGTTGCTGCAGTTGCAGGGTCGTGGATGACCTCCGTAGTGATCGGGACTTCCTGTGATGCAACTGGATCAGCCCAGGCGACTAAATTTGACGCATGAATAGCAGTGCCCGTGTAGTTGCCGGAGTTGATGACGGGGGTGAGGGTCCTGTCCAAAGGCACAATGGCACCCTTGTTGATGTCGTTGGCCCAGTTGACACCTCCATAGCAGCAAGATTGGCAGCAGTAGCTACCGCCTCCATGCTGGGGTTGCTGTCGACAACGGTAGGGATGATCTCCAGGAAAAATGGGCTGGCCACCTTGGGGAAAGTGATCATGGTGGTCTCCACCATGGTGTCCAGGTCTACCGCGACAATAGGATCAGCCTCATGAACAGTAGCATGCAGAACTGTGTCGTCCTTCAGATTAACAGGAAGCAGATCAATGATTTCATTGGAGACAACAACAATAGCCGGTGCAGTCATCGGATCTATGAGAGAAACGTGCTCCTCTTGGGTGTTGTTGATGGACAGATGAGCAATTGAGGGAGGCACCGTCGTCGACGTGGAGATTGAATTTGTAGGTGTACTGTTCACGCCATGAATAGTATCGTGAACAGTAACGGGGTACTATTCGTAGCAGTATGGTTGGGGCTGTCGATGAAGGTCATCTCTTCTTTGGAGCTGAAGACATTGGAATTTAGAGAAAGTCCGCTCGAGGTGCAGGAACCACTCTCGCATCTCATTGCAGGACTTGTCGAGGTAAGCCATGGAAGTGATGGTGGAAGGATCAAACGGCGGGTGTCCTCTCTGTCGTTGGCGCGGAGACGGGCGTCTCCCCCATGCCCTCCTATGTCCGCGATGCCTTGGCGGATCCTCACTGGCGTCGGGCTGTGGAGGAGTACACGGCTCTCCTTGCCAAGCAGACGTGGAACCTCGTATAACGTTCGTCTGGTTGCAATGTGGTCACCAGCAAGTGGATCTGGACGCACAAGCGTCAGGCTGACAGCTCTCTGGAGCGCTACAAGGCTCGCTGGGTTCTTCGGGGCTTCACCCAGTGGCCTGGAGTGGACTACGACGAGACCTTTAGTCCGGTGGTGAAGCCGGCCACAGTGCGCATGGTTCTTTCACTGGCTCTCTTCCGCTCCTGGCTCGTGCATCAGCTTGATGTGAAGAATGCATTTCTGCACGACGCTCTAAACGAGACAGTCTACTGCAGTCAGCCAACAGGGTTTGTGAATTCTAGTCGTCTGGATCTCGTCTACCGCCTCAACAAGTTACTGTATGGCCTAAAGCAGGTCCCTCGAGCGTGGTACTCTCGGTTTTTCACGTTCTTGGTCACGTTGGGCTTTGTCGAGTGCAAGTCTGACACTTCTCTATTTGTCTACCACCGGGGCTCTGAGGCTGCCTACCTGCTGCTCTATGTTGATAACATCATCCTCACTGCTTCTAGCCAGGCCCTGCTTCAGAGTATCATTCAGTCACTGCAGCGTGTTTGCTATGAAGGATCTGGGTGTGCTCCATCACTTCCTGGGTGTCACTGTGGAGCCTCGTCCCTCTGGCCTCCTTCTTCACCAGCGGCAGTATGCTCTTGATATCCTGGAGTGGGATGGGATGACTGACTGCAAGCCCTGCTCCACTCCGATCGACACTCAGGGAAAGCTCTTAGCGGATGCAGGTTCTCCGGTTGCTGACCCGACGGCTTATAGGAGCCTTGCTGAGACTCTTCAGTACCTCACCTTCACCAGACTGGACATCACTTATACCATCCAGCAGATCTGCCTTCATATGCATAATCCCCGGGAGTCCTATCTCACTGCTCTGAAGCGTCTGCTGTGGTATGGCCGCGGTACTGTTGACTACGGCTTGGTTCTTCACCGGGCTCTCTCCACCGAGCTCGTCGTCTACACCGACGCTGATTGGGCCGGGTGTCCCGACACTCGTCGGTCCACTTCCGGCTACGCCGTTTTCCTTGGCGGCAACCTGGTCTCCTGGTCGTCTAAGCGGCAGCCCGTGGTCTCCCGCTCCAGTGCCGAGGCGAAGTACCGGACGGTTGCCAATGACGTGGCTGAGGCGTCCTGGCTACGGCAGCTCTTGGCGGAGCTTCATAGCCCGCTGACCCGGAGCACGCTCGTCTACTGCGACAACATCAGCGTCGTCTACCTCTCCACTAACCTAGTTCAGCATCAGCGGACGAAGCATGTGGAGATCGACCTTCACTTTGTTCGGGACCGAGTCGGCATTGGTCAGGTTCGGGTTCTCCATGTCCCGACCATTTCATAGTTCGTAGAGTTGCGATCCAGCCTCAACATTGTTAGTGGCTAGTTGTGACGCCGGAGGGGGGGGGGGGGGGGGGGGAGGGGGGATGGGGGGATGTAGTCCTTTTCTTTCGTGTTCAGTCGTGAACTCCGCTACGTCGGTGGTAGTTCTGACTGCGGGGACGGAAGGGGTGTTAGAGTATATTGGTTAGAGTCCATAAGATTGTGTATATTCAGTTCACTGAGATCCATGTATAGGGGTTTATTACCCACCTTTTCTAGGGTTTGAAGTAATGCAACAATCATTTAAGGATCTCTATGAAATCCTAACAACGTCATGATATATTCAATTATCTCTTTATTAACAAACCTGTTATCCGTTAATTTTTACCTTCATCATAAAACAAGGACACAATTACAATCGACCGTTCGATAACGTCCATCCGATCACCCAACTGGATATGATTCCGGAAAATAACATTCAGCTTCCGGACAATCTAAAAAAAAACTGAGTGGACCCAGTTGATTTTCGATTTAAATAATCCATATAACCAGCCAATTGAACACAATCAAAAGAAGCGACGACTCAATCCTGGTCAATCATTGCAGCAGTTGAGATTCATCCCCTCCAGGTTAATCGACCGGAGCACCAGAGAGGTTAATCCGAGTGAGTTTCACCTACAGGTAATCTATGATTCAAGTCCTTCTCGATCCCTTGTAGTCTATCTTTGTTTTTCAGGTTCATGAATTCAGGGCGCGCGATTTATTCTAGGGATGACATGTCTAATTTTTACTAGAATTAACTGCCCGGTTATGATAGATTTCGGGTCGGCGACCGCAAGATTTTGTCTCTGCTGTACCTGAGTAGTGGATTCGTGCCAGTCAATACGGTTCATCCTTTTGGAACTAGGGCTGACTTAGATCAACGACGGGACAGGAACTGATGACATACTTTTATCTTGAAGTAGAGATGTGTTGGATCTTTTCACCCTTTTGAATCTTAAGATCTGACACAGAGACCCCGGTTCTGAATATCCTGAAAAGATTCTGGATCGGGAAATGTAGCCTGTATATATTTGGGTCGGTTTTCAAATCTCTGTTTCTGAGACAGGGCATGAAACGATGGATTCGTCAGGCTAGTAGCTGGTTTTCTGAAGAATGTGCATAGGATCAAGGTTTTATGCTGTCTGGAATCATGTCTCATATCTATCAACGTATCCCATATATTGCCTTAAAATGTGATAAAGTGACTTTCTCATGAACAAGGACATAATCCTCTTTAGAAATTTGTAAGGGGAGGAAAGGCGTTAAAAGATTATTTATTTATTTATTTCTTAACTATGACATGGATTGAGATAGTTTGTACCGGAGTCTGCTGGATGGTACAAAGACAATCATAAAGGTTCAAATGGAACTACAATCTAAACTATGGCTAGCAGTTGTTTTCTCGCTGTTAGCAACCTTTCTCTGAACTTGTTGTAACAGCATTATTGGACGCAACTGTATCATACTGCTAATGTGCAAGCCTAGCTAGGTGTTCAAGTAATCACCACTGCTTTGGAGACTATGATGCAATCTAGCTGCAGTCTATTACTAATATACTGACATGCTTTGTGCTTTTAACTTACAGTGATAGGTTCCTGTTGTTGAATTTTGACTAATGTATAGGTGTTTTGTTTACATATTTTTCTGCATGGCTCATGGTATACATGTGACACTTTGAATAGGCCATAAACTTTGACTGTTCTTTCTTCTTTCTAAAAGATAAAGTGAAAGAAAATGAAGAGAAAGTGATTTACTTAGTAGGTATGCTTGAACTCGATTCGAAAGCCTGATACTTCAATAGAGTTCGTGTCACTCATTCATCTGAATTTGTTCAGCTCTTCCGTAGCTATTATGTAATCTATATCAGGCAGAGGTTGTTCTCTACACTTCTAACTTACTCCTGGCCTTATGCATCATTATATTGATCATATATTCTTTCTTTTCCAGACATGGCAAGCAAAAGGATTCAGAAGGAACTTATGGACATGCAAAAAGATCCACCCACATCATGCAGTGCAGGGCCTACTGGAGAGGATTTATTCCACTGGCAGGCCACAATCATGGGTCCTACTGACAGCCCATATGCAGGAGGGGTGTTTTTTGTTAATATCCATTTCCCTCCTGACTACCCTTTCAAACCCCCAAAATTGAACTTCCAAACCAAGGTGAGCTGTTGTTTTTTGGTATGATTCCCCCATCTATTTCCTTTGTTACAGCAGTTATCCATCACTAGTAATCGAACATTTGTGCTGTGGTCATATGACATATGAGGTTGCTCTTGGCGTAGTGCTCTTGACCATGCTATTGGCATAGTATTCATGATAAAAAGTTCCATTTAAAAAAAACTAAAATAATATGTCTGAAATTTGTGCATGAAATATAGTTTGCTTACTGTGCATATAGCAACGTTTCTTTGAAATTATGTCTCAAAAGTGAGTGAAGTATACTCCCTCCATTCTGATTTTGTTGTCATTGGTTAGCTCAAAATTGAGCTAGCCAGTGACAACAAAAAAAGAACAGAGGAGTATAGTTTAAGTCATGCTGAATGTTGAAGTTCCTGTGAAGATTTGACATGATAAATCCATGATCTTCTGTCATTTCATAGAGTTAGCTTTTCTTTCAGAATTGGTTATTAGATATCATGAATTGCATTTAATGAGTTTTAGTGTGTTATAGATTCTGAGTTTTATTGCTGTCTGGCAAATCCAAAAACGTGCATTACAACTCTGGTCTGTCAGCAGTGGTTCACTGTCATGGCCATATATGCAGCTGGGTACTAAAGTAAAATATAGATGATAAAAGTTGGTGCAAATGATTTCTAGTAGTATTTCTGGTATATTGAATACAATTTTTGTAGTCCTATATATCTAAATTATATGGAGGAATTTCTCTTATTTCCTCATTCAAACAATTTATCCATCAAGCAGTTCAGTGTATATGCTAAATTGTTCAATAATTTGGCCTTTTTAGAGCTTTATTTTTTCTCAACATTAATGCCATCAATGGTTTCAATGACAATACAGGTCTATCACCCAAACATCAACTCTAATGGCAGCATTTGCCTTGACATCCTTAAGGAGCAGTGGAGCCCCGCACTGACCATATCCAAAGTCCTCTCTATCAGCTCTCTCCTTACCGACCCCAACCCAGATGACCCCCTTGTCCCAGAATCGCTCACATGTACAAGAACCAGAGGCAGCGCTATGAGGAAACTGCAAGGGCCTGGACCCAGAAGTACGCGATGGGCTGAACTCTCTGAGCAGCGCTGCCATTGCAAAGATAATTATGGCATTTCACGAATTTATACAAGCCCATGTCAAGTCTTACTGTGGCATCTCAGAGAAACGGATCGCCGTGTGGAAAATAGTGGCCTCTCAGAACAAAGTTTATCTATGTACAGTGGTGTCAAAATTGGGTAATCTGTGTGCCGTGTCCAAACTTGGTTTGTATTCTGCAGAGCCATGGGTAATCTGTGTGCCGTGCCATGCACAGTTGCAATTTGCATGTTTTTAATGTCTCTCGCTTATAGGATCAGGGCCTTCACTGTTGAATTTATGTAACCACGCCACGCCCCTGCAAAAGTTGTTTTCTGGTGTTTAACCTCTCTTAGCTTTCATCGGCAGTAGCAACAGAAAATCATACCGTGTTCGTTCTTCTTCGAGATGAACAGGGGTTGTGGCATTGGATGGCAAACTGGCCGGTTCGGTCTGTGTCAGCTCTTGTGTGCTGCGTAGAGCATGGTTGTATAAGGGTGTATTTGGTTGAGTTTTTTCTGACTTTGTCTTTTTAGAAAAATTAAAAAGTCAACCAAAGAGGTTGGCTGTCAGAAAAAGTCAAAGCAAAAAACAGTTTTTGGCTAGTTCATTTCTAAAAGCAGGTTAGGAGGTGCTTTTTCTGGCTTTGGCTTCCACAAGTTTAAAGAAATTACTCTCATATATATATATATATATATATATATATATATATACACACACACACACAAATATATATACATATAAAATATATATTCTCACACACATATATATTATAAATTATACATAATATAATATAATATATGAATATTATATATATATAATATATATATGTATGAGTATATTATATATATATTATTTACAATATTTATATATATTATAAATATTATATATAATAAATATAATATATATATTAAAAACGTTTTCAATTGTTTTTTTAATTAAAATATTTTTGAATTTGCAAAAACATTTTGAAAGTTTAAATAACTTTTAAAGAAAATTTTTACTTTTCTAAAAACTTTAAAATTTTAATTTTTTTAAGTTTAGAAAATATGTAGTAGAATGAAAAATTTAAACAAATTAAGATTAAGCTTTTAAATTGAATATAAATTTGAATGAATAATATATTATTTTACAATTATCAGCTCATAGTCACTTTTTTTATAGTCGTTTTCACTAAACGGCTTTCAGCTTTTTCACAGCTTATATCTCACAGCAGCTTTTTTCACAATCCACAATAATTTTTTTTACAGCCGCAGCCAAATCAAACACATTCTAAATCTTGCCACATACAAGGAGACATGATTTGGAAAAGGCTGAATTGTCGATAACTCGAGCTGCTCTTTATTTGGTATACATGTAGCCACCATGTTGAGAAAAGTCTGACAAATATATGTCTACGACTAGGTTGCCTAGCACAACGACACGCAATCATGCATAAGAGTTCTCTCTGTTTGCAACAAACTAGTCAATCTACCCGCATATGTGGTTAGTTTTCATAATTTTTTAGTAAGATAGTTTTTCTTAAAATTGTAATTACACCTGATATAAATTCAATTATTAAAATATTTCATAAACATCTGAGTTCAACTTAACATTGAGTATCTTTATCTTAATTATTCTGTCAAAAATTATTAAAGTTTATATTGATTTCATATTTCTTATTTTATGACTTTTCTTATGCATACATTGAAATCGAATATGATTCTTTATCTCGACTACTGAGATGATTTGAAATATATTTCTCTTTTGCCTTCAAATGTATTGATTCAAGAAATTGAATATGATTTTTTATCTTCACTATTGGGATGATTTATTATAAAATTTTTCTTTTGCCTTTAACTTCATTAATAAACTTCTCTTGTTATGTCAAGTTGCTCTCATAGTACTCAATTTGGTGTAATTAGCTCACATACCACTAATATTTTTTTAATTGAAAACATGCCACTATGTTTTCCCTACCTCCATCTAGCACTTTGTCATCCCTTCTCTTTTTCTTGTGCTAATGAAGTTTGTATTCAGCCAGCCGTAGCCGAGAAGGTGAGGGAGTCCCACCTCCATATTGTGATAGTGTTGATTGTTTGTTCATGCATCAATTTGGTGCTTCTGCCAACATATCTCTTTTTTTTTTTACTTATCCTCTAGCTTCGAGCTTTTCCAAATTATTACTCTCAATAAAATTCGTAGCACCAGGATGTTGGAAATATGCGTGTTATTCTATTTCCAGATTTTAGTTTTAGGTAAATTTCATAGACATTAAAATATGAGATGCTAACTAATACATGCAGCGGGCAGGACAACGCAATTAAAAGCAAGGGAGACATTGGCTCACATAGAGTTTGTTGGTGCTTAATTTAGCGCAAAAGGTAGACCAAGCAGACCGTCCAAATAGACGTCATAGATCATCTATGCAGTAGTCCTCTATCGTAGTCGAACACTCGTCGATGAGGCAGCCCAGATCGTTCTTGAACACTTATTGAAGACGCAACGTGGATCATAGTCGAACACCTTCGAGCGGTTGCGTAAATGCATTGCTCAGAAACCTTATTGCTGCCCCTCGTACGGGCTTCATGGCAGAAAAGGCTCGGAGATTCCGCTCACTCTCTTCTTTGGTGCACGCCAAGGAAAAGAGCCGGCGAGATTGGAGCAGCTCAACACCACAACGCAGTTTTCTCAATGAAATAAGGAGTGTAAAAAGGAATGAATCACTAGTCCCTAAACATGGATGTCTCCATGCCCTTATATACGCACGGCTACCCTCAAACAACCATTTGCTCACTAATTTACACTCTCTAATTAGTAGTTAATAGCATGGCTGGCCTATTAACTTTAGTTATGGCATTAACCATGTATTAATCCTCTTGATAAGTATATAACAGTTCAGAATTGATGGAGAATGCTAATGACTGAATAAACTCAATTTATTGTCATTAAATTGCTTTGAATTTCTCTTAAATTGACCACTAAAATAGGTCAAATTCCAACAATACCTCACCAATTTTAAAGCAAGGAATTAGAGATCAAAGAATTACTATGTTGTAGTATTATTAATATACTAGTCTTTCGAAGTAAGTCTCGTACGGGTTGAACTTAAACCTAGAATATCAATATTCATCTTTCCATAGCTGAAAAATGGAATAGGTCTTGAATTCTCAGTCTTGTGTGGGTAGATTTCAATTGAAATTAGAATTGATACTAGGCTGCCAAAACAACCTCGTCTAACCGGAGCATTAATGGTATGCTCCAAAATCTTCTCATGAGCCTTTATGAGAACGCCCTATTCTCACGAACTGCGACCTACAGTTGAGCTCAAGTAGGTGTTTTCTTTAAAGATATCATGTAGGCTAATATCTTTCACAACAAAAAACATTAAGGCTTAATGTCAACCTTCTATAAAGTCAAGAGTACTACCCTTGTCATTTGAACATGGGTACATTTTATTTATTTATAATATACTCTTTGGTTACACCAATCAACTTGTTCTTCCTGTTATCTTTGTCACAGGATCTCCAATAAAAAAGGACAAGTTACCATTGTTGTGTAACTTTTAGATGGGCCTCATACCCATGTTCTTAGACATCACGGTAATCACATTCTGTAATAATCCCTTTGTAAAAGGATCTACTAGATTATTTTTGCTTCTCACATAGCTCACAGCTATAACTCTAGAGTGACTCATTTTTCTAACAGATTTTAGTCTATGCTTGATATGTTTATTGGATTTTGAGTTATCCTTTGTATTCATAACTTGAGCTAGTACTAATTGGTTATCGCAATACATTAGGATAGGCGATACCGGTCTTTCCACGAAGGGCAAGTCCATCGATGGCTCTCTTAGCCATTTAGCCTCATTAGTAGTTGTTTCTAGTGCTACAAGTTCTGCTTCACACGTGGATTTTGTTAACACGGTCTGTTTACAAGACCTCCATAAAACTGCAGCACCAACAAACGTAAACACAAAGCCACTCTGGTCTCATCCGCATTTGAGATGCAATTGGAATCACTATATCCTTCCAACACTGGTGGATATCCCGAATAGTGAATTCCGGGTGAGGTTGTGCCTCTCAAATAGCGCAACACTCGCTCAAGTGCCTTCCAATGATCATCTCTAGGGTTTGATGTAAACCGACTCAGTTTGCTCACAGCATAGGAGATGTTAGGTCTCGTGGTACCTGCAAGATACATGAGGGACCCAATTATTTGTGAATATCTTAGTTTATCTTTTCCATCTCCTTCAAATTTTTGAAGCTTGATGCTCACATCATAGGGAGTTGGAGAGATTTTAAAATCCTCAAAGCCATAATGGCTAAGTATGTTCTCTACATAGTGGGATTGACTCAAGGTTATCCCATCTTCGCTTTTGATCAACTCTACATTTAGGATCACATCCGCTGGTCAAAAGTCTTTCATGTCAAAATACCTTGACAAGAATGTTTTGATCTCAGCAATACTCTTGTGCTTGTTCCAAAAATTAATATGTCATCGACATATAAGCATAATATTACTCCCTCACCCCTGCCGATCGATAGTACACATACTTATCTGCCTCGTTTATGCTAAATCCAGTAGATCTCAAAGTGGTGTCAAATTTTTCATGCCATTGTTTGGGTGCTTATTTAAGGCCATATAGGAATTTTATTAATTTGCACACTTTGTTCTCTTGCCTAGGAATTTTATAACCATCTGGTACCATATATATATCTCTTCCTCTAATTCTCAGTAGTAGAAATCGGCCTTTACATCCATTTGATGCATATGCAGGCCATAGGAAGCTGCAAGCGCTAGGAGCACTCTAATGGTGGAAATTCAGGCAACAGTTTAGTATGTATCAAAGAAATCCTCTCCTTCTCTTTGTGTGAATTCCTTGGCCACAAGCCTAGTCTTGTACTTTTCAATAGTACCATCAGACCTCAATTTATTTTTAAAGATCCACTTACATCCAATTGGTTTGTACCTACTTGGACACTCAGTGATCTCCCAAGTCCCATTTGACATGACAGAGTTTGACCATATCCAAAGTCCAAGTGGGTGCATAAGCCTTTGAAAGAGTGTTGGGAACATCATCTACAAGATAAACAATATAATCATCACCAAAAGATTTCGCAATCTTTTGTCTCTTACTCCTACGTGGAGCTTCACTAATGATATTGTCATCTTCTTCAGATGGTGTGTATAATTCATCGTTTATCTCACATGGTGGTGTGTCATCCTCAGGAGCATTCACATGATTGTGATAATTCTCACTCTGAGAAGTGCTACCTGCTGCTCTCATAGGAAATATATCCTCAAAGATGAAAGCATCTCTCGACTCTATGATAGTATTCACATTTTGTTCACGAGTATCAGATTTAACTACTAAGAATCTATAGGCCATACTGTTATGTGCATATCCCAAAAACACACAATCTATTGATTTGGGTCCAAGCTTTCTTTGTTTGGTTCAGGTAAATTTACCTTTGCCAAATAGCCCCAAGTCCTCAAGAAGTTGACGTTGGGTTTTCTCCCATTCCATCCCTCATAGGGAGTGACTTCTCTGTTTTTGGTCACTACCCTGTTTAGGACAAAATTAGCTGTCAAGATAGCTTCCCCCACCATTCATATGGCATACCGGTGCTCTCTAACATGGCATTCATCAAATCTGTTAGAGTTCGGGATTTCCTCTTAGCCACCTCATTCGCTTGAGGTGAATATGGTGGTGTCACTTCATGGATAATACCATGTTCAGAATAGAATTGAGAAAATCATTTGAGGTATACTCTTCTCCATGATCATCGCGTAATCGTTTGATTTTCCTCTCAAGTTGGTTCTCAACCTCGGCCTTATAAATTTTAAAGTATTGTAAGGCTTCATCTTTAGTTTTTAGCAAGTAAATATAGAAAAAATGAGTAGCATCATCAATCAAGGTCATGAAATATCTCTTGCCTCCTCTTGTCAATAATCCATTCATTTCATACAAATCAGAATGAATGAGATCTATTGGTGCCAAAATTCTCTTTTCCTCTAAACTCTTAAATGGTTTTTGAGGTTGTTTTGCTTGCACACAAGATTGGCACTTGGATCCTTTGACAATATTAAACTTAGGAATAAGTTCTAATCTGGACATTCTAGCAATGGTGTCGAACCCAATATGACAAAAACATGAGTGCCACACATTAGCCTCACAAATATTTTTATTTATCATGGATGCAACATTCATATTATAAGAATGATTAGAAGTATTCAAGCAGAACAAGACTTTGCTTAAATAGCCTTTTACCAACAAAGTTTCCAAACTTGGTCATTACAACTTTATTTGACTCACACACTAACTTTATAACCATTCTGACACAACAAGGAAACACTAATCAGATTCCTATTTATTGTGGGAGCATGTTGCACGTTCTTCAAAAGGATAGTCTTCCCTAAAGTGAGCTTCAGTTCGACCATACCAACACCAAGAACAGAAGCAGCTGATCCGTTTCCCATCAAGATGGAAGAGGACCGCGTCCCTTGGTGATGTAAATATGGCCCGATCTTCTGAGAGGTAAGGGGATAAACTCGAATTTGGGGAACTCGGCGTCGACGACCCGGCTTGAATCAGACAAGATCCAACCCCGCAACCGTTACACCAAGCACAACTTGATTGTTCCTGCAAGCGAAATCGAGAACACAAGCAAGAGAGGATAAACACGCAATCTGAAATTGCAAATATGGATGAAGCGAATCATAAGAAAAGGTTCAAGCTCTGAACACAAAAGGACTAATCGTCACAGTGGTGTAGAACAAGAACAGGGGCCCTGGATTACTGTAAAAGGACTTGTCGCCACAGTTACAATAATTCGATCAAGTTTCTCTCTGGAAAACTGAACTAAACAAAACCCCAAACTAAAAGACGGCGGCTACTGAGTTTATATAGGAAACAAAGACGTCCTAGGGTTCGGGGCGACCAGGGGGGGCGCCCACAACATGGGCTTAAGGACCGACACGATACATGGCCAAGTTGGCCCAAAATAGGTGGCACAGCACCTTGTCATGGTCACATATTATGACTCGCGATCCTTCTGGAGCTAGGACCAGAACCAAAACGACGGCGTCGTCGTCCTCCTTCCAACGCATCAAAGAACACCTTGTTTGGACGTCGGATGTGGGAGATATCATCAAAACCGTGAAGGGGTGTCGGCTGAATCCGAGACGAACGCGACGACCGAATTGGTGATGACTTGTAACTTGGGGAAGGCCATGATATGCGCGTATCCAGCATGGTGATGTCCTCATCACTTGGTAAGAAGAGAACATAGACAAATTAGAACACACATGAACATTGGCACCCGTATCAACCCACCAATCTAATGATTGAATGGCTGGAAAAGCAAATGGTAGATTACCAGACCTAGAGGGATCGGTCTCAACACCGTTGTTTTTGCCAATGGTCACATTGACAACCTTCTTCTGTTTTCCATGTAAATTGTCTTTATGGTGGCGACAATCTTTTGCAAGATGTCCTGGTTTGCCACACACATAACATGCTCTATTGTCCTTTTTTGCATTGTTCTTCTTAAAGTTAGTGGTTTTATTACGCTTACCACCGACCTGCATTTTACCCTTGTTTTTGTTGTAGTAGTTTTTATTCTCAACTACAATATTTGCAATAGCACCATTCTCTACAGCGGCAGAAGTGCTTGGAGCGTCTTAAGCCCTTGCCTTTTCTTCCACATCGAGGGATATAATCATATTCTTGGTAGAGATACCTTCCCTATTGTGTTTCAAGGTCGTGGCAAAATCTCTCCATGTGGCAGGGAGTTTGGCAACAATGCCCGCTACCATAACTCAATCAAGCATAGGACAACCCAAACTTGCAATCTCTCGGGCCAAAAGCTGTAACTTGTGGGCTTGAGATACTATCGACTTTGCAATGTCAATGCTGAAGTCAAAGAATTGCTCACACATGCACAGAAGGCAATCGGATTCAGAGACGTCATATTTGCGCTCAAGTGCATCCCACAACTTAGTGGGATCAGTATAATTCATATAAACATCATATAAATTATCCGCTAAAAGGGTCAAGTTGCAGCCAAGTGCCGAGTCGCACGCTGTAGGAAACACAGTGGTGTGATCGACCATGAATGGCATTACTGTGTGGATCATGCACCACAGTCCCATTGACATAAGCCAGAATCTGACTTTAGTCTGCCAACAACGGAAGTTTTCACCACCCCCAAACCTCTCAGGTTTCATTGCATCCAAAGCACCAGCCATTGCTAGAATAATAGAATAAACACAAAAATAAAGGTTTCTGGATTGTTAGAAATATGTGTGTTATTCTATTTCCAGATTTTAGTTTTAGGCAAATTTCATGGACATTAAAATGCGAGATGCTAACTAACACATGCAGCAAGCAGAGCAACACAATTATAAGCAGAGGAGACATTGGCTCACATAGAGTTTGTTGGCGCTTAATTTAGCACAAAAAGTACACAAAGCAGACCGTCGATGTAGACATCGTAGATCATCTATGCAGCAGCCCTCTATCGTAGTCGAACACTCGTCGATGAGGCAGCGCAGATCATTCTTGAACACTTGTTGAAGATGCAGGGCGGATCGTAGTTGAACACCTTCAAGCGATCGCGCAAATGCCTTACCCAGAAACCTTATTGCCGCCCCTCGTGTGGGCTTCATGGCAGCAAAGGCTCAGAGATTCTACTCACTCTCTTCCTTGGTGCACGCTAAGGAAAAGAGTCGGTGAGATTGGAGCATCTCAACTCCACAACATAGTTTTCTCAATGGAATATGGAGTGTAGAAAGGAATGAATCACTAGTCACTAAACATGGATGTCTCCATGGCCTTATATAGGCACGGCTGCCCTCAAGTAGCCGTTTTCTCACTAATTGCACTCTTTAATTAGTAGTTAATACATGGCTGGCCTATTAACTCCAATTATGGCATTAACCATGTATTAATCCTTTTGATTAGTACATAACAGTTCAACCTTGATGGAGAAAAACTCAATTTAATGCCATTAAATTGCTTTGGAATTTCTCTTAAATTAACCACTTAAATATGTCAAATTTCAACACAGGAGAGCAGCGAGATTAGCATTCCCATGTTAGGAGTCTATGACGACTCATAGGAGATCACCCTAATGAGAACATGAGATGAGATGTGGAGATCTATAGAGTCTACTATAGCATGGAGTATCATATTAGGATAGATGATGGTCTTGCTAACTGCTAAGAGTCTACATTTACTTTAGTGGTTGTGTGGCATAGGCTATAGAGTCACCTGGTAAGAAAAGCAGAGAAAGATCAAATGGCCAATGGAGACTTCATGGAATAATCTTTCAATTTTTGAGCATTTTTGCAACTGCTAAAAAGGATCTAATAGCTATGAAAGAAATTCTAAAAAAAGAATTGAAATAATGTACATGATCAATTTGCAACTGCCAACAAATAATCTTTCAATCTATGAGCAGTTTTGCAACTGCTAAGAAAGATCTAATAGCTATGAAAGAAATTTAGAAGAGCAGCGGACTTAGGTGTTTTCATGGTAATTGTCTATAACAAACCCATGAGGGATCATCCTAATGAGAACATTGAAAGTTGACTAGAGGGGAGGTGAATAGGCAACTTATAATTTTAACCCTAAAATTCACTTAACAAACAAATTAAATTCAATAAGGAATTTCTATCTGGGATAGAACTTCCTTCGTTGACAGAACGTCAATGATAGAACTTCCGTGGTAAGCAGTGAATCTCTAGTCGAAATACGGAATTTAAAGGTTTACTCACAAATCCACTTGAGTAGAAATGAAGCTAGATGCTTGATGTATCAAATCCCTATAGGGGTTAGCTTACAAGACAGTGTACAAGTAGATTGAGCAATAATAACAAAGGAAGCTAGAACAACAAGAACAAGAACGAGAACATAAACAAGGACAAGAGAGACATGAGATTTGTTTACCCGAGTACGGATCCCTCACAAAGAGGTTCCTACGTCTCCGTTGAGGTGCTCACTAAGAGTCGGGTCTCTCTTAATCCTAATCCTCACCAACCGATGACTAAGATCGAGCTTAGCTTTCTTTCTTTTGATTCTTTCCTTGCGGAGGCGAATCACGTCCTTCACAAACTTCCCAAGGCTCACCATAATGCTTGGGATCTCACCGGGCAACGCCTAGCCGGTCTAGGGGATTCAATCCCCTAGAGTAACAAGTGAAGAATGAGACTTGGTTGCAAGTGATGTGCTCAAGGTTGGCTTGATGCTCTCTAGCTTGAATGGAAGAATCACTCTCTCAAATGGGCTTGAATCACTGGAGAAATGGAGGAGTGAAGAGATTGAAGCTTGCTGAAATGTTTGTGTTTTGCAAAGTGTTAGGATCATGACCATTAAGGTCACCCTAAGGCATGAATGTTTTACTGATGAACGACAAGTATGCAATGCGACTAATGTCTACACGAGTGTTGTTCGTGTAGGAAACCTTTTCTGCTCTATGATGATTGTTGACGGCGGCCTTGGCGATGGATGACAATGACCACAAGCATGGAGGCTTGATGAGCTTGATAGAGTCCAAGGGTTTATGAAGATGGATCAAGGCTAAGGATAAGCTTTGGAGCAAGTGTTAGGAACACTTGTCTAGTTGTTAGGGCTTTGAGTCTATAGGGAAAACTGGACTATCAAGGGGGTCTAGGTCATGTCTTTTAGGTCATGCTAGTTAGTGATGTGCATGGATCCTCATTGAAATCACAGGCACTATGTAACAGTGGAGAAGCCAAGGAGCTGTTCGGAGAAGCTGGGAAAGAAAGTCAAGCAAGGATGAGGAGTTTCAGCTTCTGGACAGAGTAGCTGGACAGAGGGGTCAGTGGAGACCGTACTGTACAGTCACTAGGAGAACAGGAAATCCGGGGAGAAGACTCAACGAGGAATCTGCCTGTGTTGAAGCTGTAGAGACCGGATGGTTCAATCTGTACAAGTAAGCACATGGCAGAGAGGAAGCAAGCTCTGGAATTTTTCTGGAGTGGAGAGAGAAACGGACCGGACGGTCCGGTTAGTATGAAGATCAGCAGTGGACAGAGGCGTTGGAGCTGGATCAGCAGTGGCCGGACGGTTGTTGGTGGTTCCTACGTACCTGTTTTATATGCCAATAACCACCAATATCGTACCATATTCTAGTCATAATCATGTGTGTTACCTCTAATATTGACGATTTCCACATGTAGTGTGGTTTTAGTGCTTTATTGCAGAAAAAGGTAAAAAGATGACAAAATGGCTCTTATATGAGAAGTACAGATATGAAGCCTGACTCGCCATGCAAGGAGGGCTTTCCACTAGCCCATGAAGCTTACAAGACACACCTAGACGTCCATGAGGTCCAATGTGCAAGCCCAAGGTCGAGGCTCAATGCCTAAGGATTTCTAGAAGGTTTATCCGAAAGGAAAGTTAAATTCGCGAATTCCAGAAACAGCACTATATTGTCACGTGATTTAGGAGCCCAAGACTTGGTCAAATAGGAAATATCAGAATACTAAAGTTAAAGATCTCGTCGAGGGATTTCTGAAACATATATGATTTGCATTTATTGGACTCTGGAGCTGAGAGATATGGGCCCCGCAAGGCAGGCTGCGTAGAGGAATCTGAATCAGGACAGATATTTTGGCATCGCAATTTTGGGTATCTAAACGTCCAAATCTGAGGATCCAAATGATACTAAAGTTGTATATCATTTCAAGGGCTACGAGATAGAGTCCAGGATTGCTTCATTTGGACTCTGGAAGTGTTGGTTATGATTTAAGTAAGTCAGCGTTGTTTATGGAAGGTACAAAACCGACTTGGATTCAATCTCTATAAGCTAAACATGGAGGCCAAGCAAGGGAGGACGTGACCAGAGGCTATATAAACACCCATATGACGTCTAAGACTGGAACAAGCTACAAACAAGGGGGAGAGTTAGGCTATAGGAGCCGCTGCACATCGCCAGGAGGCCACCGGAGTTGAAGAGCCACCAAATTGAAGAGATGTAGTCTAGTCGGGTAGAGACCCTGCGTGGTGCACTACAACAGAGCTAGGAGAAGTAGAGCCATATACCTTAGGAGTCGTCAACGATGCATCAAGGCGGCGTCGATCGGCGCACCAGTTGAGCCGATCGGCGTGCCCTTGACGATGATGAATATTGGTATAAGTTATCGATCTTTATGTTATCTATCTTAATTCTATCCTTGGCTGCAATTTGTGTTTGTCTGGATTGATTAATCTTACATGTGCTTATTCAATTGCTTAGTTCTAGGCTAAGTATTTAGATACTATCTTAATCGTGGTGATTAGGCTAGTATTCGGATCTTGTATGAATTATGATTGCTTGATGATGCTAGGGTGTGGTTTAGTTGTGACAGAGCTAAGCTTGCGCAACACTTTTAGATAGTCAAGTAGGGTTAAGATACTCGTGCAATTAAGGGTTTCCTCTCGACAGCGATAAATCAGGAGCCGCTCGGAAAGCAGGGTGGTCTTGCTCATCTTCGATGTTTACCGATTGTTTAAAGTGCCAAGTAAGCTAGGATTAAGATGATAACGACTACTGCTTCAGTGCCGATCGGCACACCAGTTGCACCGATTGGCACAACCTTTCTCCGACCGCTAGATGCATATAGGCTAACTCCAGGTGATACTCCTAGGTCGATGTGTATGCTCCTACTCCCACAAGCCTTGGCCAACTAAGCATCAGGCGCACTTTGGCTCAGGTTTGCAACTTCAATTTTCACCTCTTTTCATGCTCACGTATGTGCAATATGTACTTCATGCTAGGATTGATTTGTTAGACAAAATAGTAAGCTCTAAACACGGTTCTCTTGCAAATCCCTGTGGATTCGATTATATCTTGGAATACTCTAAGGGAAAAAGTGCTACAATGTACACCATCCTCTTGCGGTATATAAGTGGGTGCGTAGTAACGACCAACAACGGTCCGGTCAGGCAGTGACCAGACAGTTCAGTCAATATGCCCAGAAAGCTGATTTCGTGGAGCAATGACAAGTTGGAGGTTGGAAGCCTATATAACTTTGCTGCTGGGGTCTTGGAGACCTCTCTTGGCCAGTGGAATTGCTTGGAGCATTTTGTGAGAGCCAAGTGGAAAAGAGAGGAGCACTAGGAGGAGATATTGCATATCTTGAGAGTGCTAGTGAGAGTAACAAGAGCTTTGTGCACATCTGAGGCTAGGGTGTACTTGAGGGTGTGATCTAGGTTGTTAGTCTTGGTCTATGGTGAAACCTAGACCGGTTAGGTGTTGGTGATCGATCCCATCGTGATCGGTTGTGAAGTTCATCACACGTTCGTACATGGTTTGAGCCTGCCGGTGAAAGGGGCATCAATAGTGAGTGCCCGTGTCGGCTCAGGGAGTTCGGCAAGTTCTTGAGGAAGGCGAGCTTGTGCCTTGGTAGCAGCGGTGACGTGCACCGTGTCTTCACTCCGAGAGTGATTGCGGGCTCATGGGTGAGAACTCCACATTGGTGGCAGGAGGGACTAGAACTCCGACGGGAGTGGTCCAATGAGGAGTAGGGGAAGGCACCATCCTTCTGAGACCTCGGGAAAAAATCATGAGCCATCTCTTACTCTACTCCTTACTATGATGCTTTACTTTCTGCACTTACATACTGTGCTACTCATGCTTGTGTGCTTATCTTGTACTTGATGATCTAGTAGCTTTGCATGAGTAGGCACCTTTGCTAGCTTGTTGTGTGCTTTCGCGTGTTCTTTGATTACTAGCTTCCATAGGAGTTGTGTGCCTCATGTGTGATCCACTAGTATGCTTAGGTTGTCTCTCCTTTCATAGGATTATCTTGTTAGTGTGATCACTGCTAGAATTGTGTAGGAGTTGTTGTGAGTGGTCGGTTTTAGTATTTGGCATAATAGGTACATAGTTTAAGTTCCTGATTCACCCCCCCCCCTCTCAGTCACTCGATCCCTTCAAGTGGTATCAGAGTCAAGTGCTCATCATAGGGCTTAACCGCCTTTAGTAGTGTGACATCCCGCACCTCGAACCGAGGGGAAATGACCAATCCAGGATCACTTTTGGGCGATGTCGGACGAAGCCGACATACACAGTACATACACACGAACATACCATCATTTGCAAGGTTACGTAAGAGTAATGTGCATTATTACAAGCCTAGTGATGATTAATCTTACAAACCAAGTTCGGAAATCAGATTGTTACATACGCACAAGGTCCAACTGGAATTTACAATACATATGTTCGGAGTGCATAGTTTAGTACATCACGTAGCGGAAGTGATAATTAAACACGATGGTAGAGAAGCCTAAGTAAACCATAACAGCCCTAGTCATGGTTCACTCCTTGGGTCCGTGATTCGGTGAGCAAGGAACCCACTCAAAGGTCCATTCGCTACTTGGTTCCTCGACCCACCCATCATGCTCACGGCTCAAATAGAAGTTAGAGGAAGACATGCCTGCAATAAAATTCAAAGACAAACCCTGAGTATCTAAGATACTCCGCAAGACATACCTGTCAAAAATGGCTTTCTAAAGCCGACTCCTAATATGCAGGGGGGCTGACCGGGCTTGCTGGAATTTTATTTGCCAAAGCAGCACTGGGCTAGTTTCTAATTCCACTTTTAGCCATATTAATAGGGTTGTGACATGAACATAAATTTAATTAGCTATGACCTATTCACGCAAAATTTCAATACAGCAATTGAGTGATCAAGACAACTAGTATATTTTTATCGTTAGTTCTTACTACGCTGCAATCTGCTCGAGACAAGTGGTGCTCATATCCGTGAGGGACGGCGATATATACCGATGTACATCCTGCAGGAGAAACCCAAATGCACGACATACGCATAAATTAATAACACGTATGGCCACCTTTCACAAGATTATCATAAGGCTGAACCGGGTTCCCACTCCGGATGTATGTCCCCCTTGCGACCGCTGTTCATCATCGGGTCCAAGGCTTAAACCATACATCGTCCAACATTCCACGAACCCGTGCAACCACCGTGACCGACACTTTGCACAAAGTGGGAAGTGAGCGGTCAACATTACGACGCTCATGCTACTAAGTTTACCAACTCCCATACGAAGGTATGCACTTGGTACTGTTCAATACTTGCTCGCGGAGTCACAACAATCCATACGCGACACGTACGGGCTATGGCAGTCAAGGAAAAACCCTGCCGCCGCTATCTACACATGCAATTCCCGTACGGCCTTCATTTGCATAATTATCATAATGTGAAGGATATCAGTATAAGAACCCATACCGAGCGGTCTCCGTACCACTCGATACCTCTACCGTTGACACATTATTAAGCATAGCATTTGGCTACCGAAAGGCTTGTACCTAATCTGAACTAGACCATAGGAATTAGGAATCAAATAATGCATCTATGGTTTCGATCAATTCCTATACGTAAATGCACAAGTCATGACACTCATACGTGTGTAGAACAAGCAAAACAGTAAAAGCATAGGGGTGCACCGGGGCTTGCCTTGGGGCTGTTCGAAGTTAGTAGCTCCAACGATGTTCAGTTCAACTCCGAGTTCCTCGGGGTTGCTTGTCCCGGTCTTGTTTCTGGTCTCGTTTCCTACATGATGCGATGCAATGCAAAGTAAGATTTTTGTATGATGATTCATGGCACTTCCTCAACAAATAGAGTTAGTGAAATGATTCTCATGCATGAAATGTTGTGTAATACAATGTATGCTGGAACAATCCATTAAGTAAAGGGGACAAACTTCTAATTAGAAGAAATATTGTAGTTATCACTATAACTATAGCATTTATAGACTTTTAAATATGAGCCTGGTACCATTGAGTACTCTACTGCACTACATGATGAAGTTAAGCAAAAGAAATGCATTGCTAGGGCAAAAGTTCAGAGAGGATGTTCTTAAACATATAAGCCAAAGTGATAATTATGCAATTGTTAAGGATAATATTGAGATTAGCAAGGTTGAACTAGCTAAAATAGTTCTAAGTGGAAATTAATTACATGGATTTTTCCAGTAACATATAAAAGCATAATAAGCATGTATGGAATTTCTCCGAGTAAATTTCTATGCTATTAAGTCATATAAATTCATATACCTAAAATGCAAGAAATGCATATAATCATGAAAATATGCATAAATTCAGTATGGCCACTTTTCAATGGGTCACATATGCCATGAGGAGTGTGCATGCCAATTTTTGTGATTTAATCATTTTCATAGAATTAATTATGAATTTAATTGCTTTACAACAGTTGTTTGTTTTGAATTAAATTCTTCCAAATTTATCTCCAAATCCTAAACTCCATGCTAACCAGGGCAAAGAGGACAACGTATGGATTCTAGAAAAATTTATTTTGCTATTTTTGTAGCTCTAAAACTCCAGATATGGATTTTACAATTTTAACCATTTTCCTGGAATTCTTTTAAACTTTGAGTTATTTACAAGATTGCCATTGGCACAATTTCAAACAGAGCCCCGCGCGCGCGGCGGCGCTGCAGCACGGCTGGCCTGCCGGCGGCGATCGGCAGTGGGAATCGGGGCTTCGTGCGGCTATACACGACGAGGGGCTCGCTAGGGTTCGGTGGGTGGTGGTGGCAAGCGCAGGGGTCTCCGGAGCCTCGCGCGACGACGAGCGGTGGTCCGGCGCCACCAAGGCCGGCGGCGAGCACCTCACACGGAGCAAGATAAGGCAAAGCGAAGGGTCCAGAGGTATCACCTTGAGGCCGTGAAGTTTGGTGGGGGTGGTCTCGACGTTGGGTTGGCCGGAGTTGTGGTGTCGCCATGAGCCCCCTCCGTGCGATGACGCCGGCGACTCGACCGCTTCCGAATCCGGCGAGCACACTACACCGCACGGGTCAGGAGTGAGCAGCGAGCTCCGAGATGGTCCTGTGCTTGCTCTGGTGCGAGGAATCGAGCCGTGCTCACCTCAGTCGACGGCAGCGGCCATGGTGATCCCGGCCGTCGAAAACAGGGCCGCGTCGAATTTGGGGATGGCTCGCCGGAGAAGAAAGGAGTAGCAGGGCTTAGTGGTGTGCAGAGCTTGCTGGGGACTGCACGGCGTGAGTAGCAGCTGCTGGAGAGGCGATATGTGCCAGCACTTTGTAGAAGGTGATGGTCCGATTGCGTGTCAGCCGGTCCTTTTGATCAAGAATCCGAACGGGGTGTTCGGGATACGACAAGTCTTCTTGTAATGGTGTCGTGTCATCAATGACAACATCAATAGGGGGCTTTAAGCACTTCTTGAGTTGGGACACATGGAACACATTATGGACACGAGATAACTTCTCCGGTAATTGCAATCGGTAAGCGACCGAACTACACTTTTCCATAATCGGGTAAGGACCAATATACCGGGGAGCCAATTTGCCTTTAACCCCAAATCGGGATATGCCTTTATTGGGAGAAACCCGAAGATATACATGGTCACCTTCTTCAAATTCCAGTAGACGTCTTCTCTTGTTGGCATAGCTAATTTGTCGGGATTGTGCGGCTTTCATGTTAGCTTGAATTTCTTGTACCTTTTCTTCGGCTTGTTTGACTAGATCTGGACCAAAGGTAATCCTTTCGCCCGATTCGGACCAATTTAATGGAGTACGGCAAAAATGACCATACAAGGCTTCAAATGGTGACATTCTCAAACTTTCTTGGTAACTATTGTTGTAAGAGAACTCAACGAACGGCAAATAATCATCCCAACTGCCATGATGATCTAGTGCACACGCTCTCAACATGTCTTCCAAATATTGAATTAACCGTTCAGTTTGCCCATCGGTTTGCGGATGATATGCGGAGCTTCGCAATAGAGTAGTGTTGAGGCAAGAGTGCAATTGTTCCCAAAATCGAGAAACAAATTGGGGTCCTCGATCGGAGATGATGGTCTTCGGTATGCCGTGTAAGCATAGTACTCAGAAAATGTAAAGCTCGGCATATTTCTTGGTGGAATAGGTTGTATGGACTGGAATGAAGTGTGCTGATTTTGTTAATCGATCCATGACGACCCATATGGAATCATGCTTCTTAGATGTGAGTGGCAAACCAACCACAAAATCCATAGAGATGTCCTCCCATTTCCATGCCAGAATATTTAATGGATGTAGCAGCCCGGCCTTTTTCAAATGATCAGCCTTCACACGTTGACAAGTGTCACACTCGGCCACATACCGGGCAATTTCCCACTTCATCCGAGTCCACCAAAATTTTTCCTTTAGCCCTCGGTACATTTTATTGCTACCTGGGTGAATGGAATACTTGGAAAGATGGGCTTCATCCAAGATCTTCTTTCGCAACGCCATATCCTTTGGTACAACAAGACGGTCCTTGAACCATACCACACCATCGGCATCTTGCCGGAAACATTTGGTCTTTTCCTTACCCAAATTCTGTCGAATATGTTCCATTCCTTCATCTTTCTTTTGGGCTTCAATGATTTCCTCTCGGAGTGTGGGCACAAGAGCTAGGTTATATAGGGCACCACATGGGAGAATTCGGAGGCGTGGCTCCACAAGATCAGATTTGGCACCCTCATCCCTACGACAACGTGTGAGGAAATTACATTGATTTTGACGACTCAATGCATCGGCCACGACATTAGCCTTGCCGGGGTGATAATGAATCTCCAATTCGTAGTCCTTAATTAATTCCAACCATCTTCGCTACCTCATATTCAGTTCTTGTTAGGTGCAATATACTTAAGGCTCTTATGGTCAGTGTAGAGATGAACAAGATTTCCGAGAAGATAATGTCTCCAGGTCTTGAGAGCAAGAACTACCAAAGCTAATTCCAAATCATGTGTTGAATAATTCTGCTCATGCTTGTGAAGTTGACGAGAGGTAGGGTGGCCTTCTTGCATTAACACGCAGCCTAAACCCGTGCCGGACGCATCACAATATATGTCGAACGGCTTGGCGAGATCGGGTTGAGCCAAGACGGGAGCGGTAGTCAAAAGTCTTTTAAGGGTCTGGAAGGCTTCTTCACATTTCTCGCTCCACTTAAACTTAGCGTCTTTCTCTAGCAATTTAGTCATTGGCTTGGCAATACTTGAAAAATTGGGGACAAACTTCCGATAATACCCGGCAAGTCCGAGGAAACTACGGATGTGCCTCACTGTCTTTGGGGTCTTCCAAATGAGTACGTCTTCAACCTTACTTGGGTCAACCTCAATGCCATCCATAGAAATGATGTGGCCCAAGAAAGGAACTCGCTTCAACCAAAATTCGCACTTGCTGAATTTGGCATAAAGTTCATGATCACGAAGTCGTTGGAGCACAGTTCGGAGATCATCAACATGCTCTTCTTCCGACTTGGAGTAAATGAGAATGTCATCAATGAATATCACCACAAACTTGTCCAGCTCCGGCATGAATACCGAGTTCATCAAATACATGAAATGAGCTGGAGCATTCGTTAGTCCAAAAGACATGACTAGGTATTCGTAGAGACCATACCTCGTAGAGAAAGCTGTCTTTGGAATGTCTTCTGGCCGAATTTTAATTTGGTGATAGCCGGAGCGAAGGTCAATCTTGGAGAAAACCTTAGCACCAACTAGTTGATCAAATAAAATATCAATACGCGGTAGAGGATACTTGTTCTTAATTGTCACCGTGTTTAATGGCCAGTAGTCGACACATAGACGCAACGACTTGTCCTTTTTCTTCACAAACAGCACGGGACAGCCCCACGGTGATGAGCTAGGACGAATGAATCCCTTATCCGCAAGCTCCTTTAGCTGCTCTTTTAATTCCGCCAATTCCTTAGGAGCCATTTTATAAGGTCTTCGGGAGATCGGAGCGGTAATGGTACCAGGTTGGAGTTCAATTTTAAATTCAACAATCTCGGTCGGGCGGCATACCGGGTAAGTCATCCGGAAACACATCGGAAAACTCACATACCACGGGAATGTCCTTAAGATCTTTCCCTTCCAGTAGGTAGACTTTGGAAGTGGTAGGTTTCGGGTGGGGCAGAAATAAGGTTGCTGGACCGTGCAGTGGGGAGTTCAAATGGATTTGCCGAGAATCGATATTTAGGACGGCTTTGTGGTGTTTCATCCAACTCATGCCCAAAATAATATCTATGCCCTGTCCTACCAACACGATGAAAGAGGAAGGATACACTTTCCCTCCTAGGTTGAGTTCCACCCGCCTTACTCTAAAATTTGCAACTAACTTTCCACCCGGGGAAATAATGACATAAGGGTTTTCCAAGGGACAGGGAGTGATTTGTAGCTGTTCTAGGCATGCTTGGCTAATAAAATCATGTGTGGCTCCCGAGTCGAAGAGAACGATAACGGAGTGATCATTAATAGTGAACGTACCCGAAAGTACCGGTTCACCGGCCTGAATTTCCTCCGCTGAAGTGTAGTTGATATGACCGGTCTTCGGTGCTGGTGTAGAGGGTTGGGAGCGGTTGTTATTGCTGTTGTTGTTGTGGTTGTTGTTGGGGTGCTGCTGGTTACCCCCGCCTTGTGAGCGCTTCGGAAAGGTGCATTCCTTCACGAAATGCCCAGTCCGGCCGTAATTGTAGCAAGGTTGCTGCAGTCCCGGCCTAGCACTTTGATACACTTGCTGTGGGGGGCGTGGTGCTGGTGCACGCTGCTGGTATGAGCCATGGAATGGTCTTTGCTGCTGCTGAGACGAAGAGTGGTATCCACCCCTTGGTGGCATTACAGCCCGGAACCGTTGCCCCGAGGGTGACGTGATTGCCAGCTTGTACTTGTGAGGAGGGGTGTTGGATGAGCCTGCCATAGCATGTTTCCTCTTCTTATCTTCCTGGTTGACACGCATGGCGTCCTCTTGCACGATCGTGGCGTTCACCAATCCATGAAAATTTCCGTTGGTGACTTGTGCTAAGCGATCTTGCAATTTTGGGCTAAGACCTGCCCGAAAGCAATCCTTCTTCTCATCGGTGTCGACATGATGGGAAGCATATTGGGCAAGATGATTGAACTTCCGCGCATACTCTTGCACAGTCCCGGAACTTTGCTTTAAGTTCAGAAACTCCTGTAGCTTCCGCTTCACGAGACCTGCGGGAATGTGGTGGGCACGGAAAGCTTCGGTAAACTCATTCCACATGACCTGGTGGTTAGCGGGGAGCGAGTCTAGGAAGTTCGCCCACCACGTACTTGCTGATCCACGAAGTTGCTGGGCCGCGAACAACGGCTTCTGGTGGTCGGCGCAGTTAATAAGAGCAAACTTGGACTCAATGATGCGGAGCCAAGTGTCAGCCTCCAGCGGGTCCTCGGCTTCCATGAAGTGCAGCGGTTTAGTCGCCCAGAAATCAATGTATGAGGGCTCTCGTGGCTGATGCGCTGGCTGACCTCCCTGGTTGTTTTGGCCTGCCATAAACATTTGGAAGAGCTGATTTTGGTTGTGAATCAGCTGCTCCATTGGATTCATCGGAGGAGGGTTCGGGGGTCGCGGTGCTCCTCCCCTGCGTTGAGACCCTTCGGGTGCGTCCCCGGATGTTTCCGCCCCACTACGAGTGTTCACCATCTGCCATATGAACAACGCATCGTTAGTCCAAGCAACACTTGAACACCATGGAATGATGATAACTCGTCTGATAGCAAGGAAAAATAAATAAATTCTAGAAGGTCACCGCGAGAAATGACTAATCACTTGAATACTTGATAATGAAATACAGATTTTATTACTTATAAACATTTGAACACCACGTGCTTCGTACATGACGGTAGCGGTACACCTTTATACAAACCAAAAGTGCGGGTTAGAAAGGTACTACAACCCAAGGGGTTACGTCCAAGTCGCTGACCTCAGAGACTTAGCTAGCTAGGAGGGTTAGGGACTTCAGTATCTACAACAAAATTTACCGGTACTACACATACACGGTGGTAAGTCCCACGTTCAAGTTCTACTACCACTAGGTCACATCACATCCCTAGACATCTACTACTACACCATCTGCTCCATCCGCCTAGGGTGCATGACTATCACCGTCGGAGAGCATGTCCATGTCGTTAGGCGGCGCCGGGACCTCGTAGTCAATGCCTGATGGGCCATGCTCCTGCTCCTGATCATCCACTTCCAGCGGCTGTGGTTGTGGATCCATGGGCTGATGATGCATAATGATTTGCTCAAGGTCCTCCTGAGCTTGCTCCACCTGCTCCTGAAGCACTACTACCGCATAGTTGGCTTCCTCCATGTTGTGTTGGACAACCTCCAAATGGACTTCCAGAAAGTGTATAGTGCCTTGCAGGTTTTGGTTGACGAGGCGAGTATGGTGAAGTTCATTCTCCGCCTCTAGCTTTTCTTGCTCAATGAAATCGGTTGTGGTCTTCACCTCCTTGAGCTCATCCTGCAACTCGGCCTTCTCTTCTCCTAGCTGGGCCACCTGATTTTTGAGGGAGAAATTTTCTGCCTCAAGATGGATAATGCGCACACGGTGGTTCTCATCCTCAGCCTGAAGTGCATTATTACAAGCCTAGTGATGATTAATCTTACAAACCAAGTTCGGAAATCAGATTGTTACATACACACAAGGTCCGAGTGGAATTTACAATACATATGTTCGGAGTGCATAGTTTAGTACATCACGTAGCGGAAGCGATAATTAAACACGACGGTAGAGAAGCCTAAGTAAACCATAACAGCCCTAGTCATGGTTCACTCCTTGGGTCCGTGATTCGGTGAGCAAGGAACCCACTCAAAGGTCCATTCGCTACTTGGTTCCTCGACCCACCCATCATGCTCACGGCTCAAATAGAAGTTAGAGGAAGACATGCCTACAATAAAATTCAATGACAAACCCTGAGTATCTAAGATACTCCGTAAGACTTACCTGTCAAAAATGGCTTTCTAAAGCTGACTCCTAATATGCAGGGGGGGCTGATCGGGCTTGCTAGAATTTTATTTGCCAAAGCAGCACTGGGCTAGTTTCTAATTCCACTTTTAGCCATATTAATAGGGTTGTGACATGAACATAAATTTAATTAGCTGTGAACTATTCACGCAAAATTTCAATACAGCAATTGAGTGATCAAGACAACAAGCATATTTTTATTGTTAGTTCTTACTACGCTGCAATCTGCTCGAGACAAGTGGTGCTCATATTCGCGAGGGACAGCGATATATACCGATGTACATCCTGCAGGAGAAATCCAAATGCACGACATACGCATAAGTTAATAACACGTATGGCCACCTTTCACAAGATACTTGCTTGCAGAGTCACAACGATCCATACGCGACACTTACGGGCTATGGCAGTCAAGGAAAAACCCTGCCACCGCTCTCTACACATGCAATTCCCGTACGGGCTTCATTTGCATAATTATTATAATGTGAAGGATATCAGTATAAGAACCCATACCGAGCAGTCTCCGTACCACTCGATACCTCTACCGTTGATGATGTAAATATGGCCTGATCTTCCGAGAGGTAAGGGGATAAACTCGAATTTGGAGAACTCGGCGTCGACGACCCAGCTTAAATCAGACAAGATCCAACCCCGCAACCGTTACACCAAGCACAACTTGATTGTTCCTGCAAGCGAAATCGAGAACACAAGCAAGAGAGGATAAACACGCAATCTGAAATTGCAAATACGGATGAAGCGAATCACAAGAAAAGGTTCAAGCTCTGAACACAAAAGGACTAATCACCACAGTGGTGTAGAACAAGAACAGGGGCCCTGGATTACTGTAAAAGGACTTGTCGCCACAGTTATAATAATTCGATCAAGTTTCTCTCTGGAAAACTGAACTAAACAAAACCCGAAACTAAAAGACGGTGGCTACTGAGTTTATGTAGGAAACAAAGACGTCCTAGGGTTGGGGGCGACCAGGGGGGCGCCCACAACATGGGCTTAAGGACCGACACGATACATGGCCAAGTTGGCCCAAAATAGGTGGCACAACACCTTGTCATGGTCACATATTATGACTCACGTCCCTTCTGGAGCTAGGACCAGAACCAAAACGACGGCGTCATCGTTCTCTTTCCAACGCATCAAAACCGTGAAGGGGTGTCGGCTGAATCCGAGACGAACGCGGCGACCGAATTGGTGACGACTTGTAACTTGGGGAAGGCCATGATATCCGCGTATCCTGCATGGTGATGTCCTTATCAGTTGACACATTATTAAGCATAGCATTTGGCTACCGAAAGACTTGTACCTAATCTGAACTAGACCATAGGAATTAGGAATCAAATAATGCATCTATGGTTTCGATCAATTCCTATACGTAAATGCACAAGTCATGACACTCATAAGTGTGTAGAACAAGCAAAACATTAAAATCATAGGGGTGTACCGGGGCTTGCCTTGGGGCTGTTCGAAGTTAGTAGCTCCAACGATGTTCAGTTCAACTCCGAGTTCCTCGGGGTTGCTTGTCCCGGTCTTGTGTCCGGTCTCGTTTCCTACATGATGCGATGCAATGCAAAGTAAGATTTTTGTATGATGATTCATGGCACTTCCTCAACAAATAGAGTTAGTGAAATGATGCTCATGCATGAAATGTTGTGTAATACAATGTATGCTGGAACAATCCATTATGTAAAGGGGACAAACTTCTAATTAGAAGAAATATTGTAGTTATCACTATAACTATAGCGTTTATAGTCTTTTAAATATGAGCCTGGTACCATTGAGTACTCTACTGCACTACATGATGAAGTTAAGCAAAAGAAATGCATTGCTAGGGCAAAAGTTCAGAGAGGATGTTCTTAAACATATAAGCCAAAGTGACAATTATGCAATTGTTAAGGATAATATTGAGATTAGCAAGGTTGAATTAGCTAAAATTGTTCTAAGTGGAAATTAATTATATGGATTTTTCCAGTAACATATAAAAGCATAATAAGCATGTATGGAATTTCTCTGAGTAAATTTCTATGCCATTAAGTCATATAAATTCATATACCTAAAATGCAAGAAATGCATATAATCATGAAAATATGCATAAATTTAGTATGGCCATTTGTCAGTGGGTCACATATGCCATGAGTGTGCATGCCAATTTTTGTGATTTAATCATTTTCATAGAATTAATTATGAATTTAATTGCTTTACAACAGTTGTTTGTTTGAATTAAATTCTTCCAAATTTATCTCCAAATCCTAAACTCCATGCTAACCAGGGCAAAGAGGACAACATAAGGACTCTAGAAAAATTTATTTTGCTATTTTTGCAGCTCTAAAACTCCAGATATGGATTTTACAATTTTAACCATTTTCCTGGAATTCTTTTAAACTTCAAGTCATTTACAAGATTACCATTGGCACAATTTCAAACAGAGCCCCGCGCGCGCGGCGGCGCTGCGGCACGGCTGGCCTGCTGGCGGCGATCGGCAGTGGGAATCGGGGCTTCGTGCGGCTGTACGCGACGAGGGGCTTGCTAGGGTTCGGTGTGTGGTGGTGGCAAGCGCAGGGGTCTCCGAAGCCTCGCCGGCGACAAGCGGCGGTGCGGCGCCACCAAGGCCGGCGGCGAGCACCTCACACGGAGCAAGATAAGGCAAAGCGAAGGGTCCGGAGGTATCACCTTGAGGCCGTGAAGCTTGGTGGGGGTGGTCTTGACGTTGGGTTGGCCGGAATTGGGCTGTCGCCGTGAGCCCCCTCTGCGCGATGACGCCGGCGACTCGGCCGCTTCCGAATCCGGCGAGCACACTGCACCGCACGGGTCAGGAGTGAGAAGCGAGCTCCGAGATGGTCCTATGCTTGCTCTGGTGTGAGGAATCGAGCCGCGATCACCTCAGTCGACGACAGCGGCCATGGCGATCCCGGCCGTCAAAAACAGGGCCGCGTCGAATTTGGGGATGGCTCGCCGGAGAAGAAAGGAGTAGCCGGGCTTAGCTGCATGCAGAGCTTGCTGGGGACTGCGCAGCGTGAGTAGCAGCTGCTGGAGAGGCGATTTGTGCCAACACTTGCGCTCGGACCTCCGGATAAGGCTGGCGGCGATGAGAGAGAGCACCGAGAGAGAGAAAGGGCGAGGGAGGGGGGCAATGGCGGCCTGCCATGATCAAGCGTGAGGATGGCGGTGTAAATGGTGAAGGATGGGACGGACAGCTACTTCCCGTCGGCGGTATGGGCGCCGGACGCCGCTGCCACTGCCTGGTGGCCCGCCGGCACCGTGGGTGTTTGACGAAATGTCAAACCCAAACTCCTCTGTCCTGAAGACTTACTGTTCGAGTCAATTGGGGGTCTTCACGAATTCTGAATGGCCTGCAACATTTTATGGTGGTGTAGGACATTATTTGGAGCAACTTTTATATAGGATTTTCCCTGGAATTCTTCCTCCAAAAATTTATAAAAATTCCACACTGAACTCTGTTTTTCTGCTTTCTCTAAATTTTTCCAGCTATTAAACCTTTACCAAAAATTCTGGTAAATTCCTTAAAATTCCCTTTTTATATGCCCATCATGATTATTGAAAAATATTGGTACACTTCTGCTGAAAATACTTGGGTTTGTGATCTCCCTTGATTTCCATTTATTTGGGCTCAATTAATCTTATCTTTGATCTTTTATTTAATCTTAAGTCCATCAATTTTTCTCTTGAGCATGTGAATTAAGTGAGATGATACATCATTAGGGCAAAGTGACACTGGGGTGTTATAAGTAGTGTAAGGACCAAAGGCCTACCGAGAGTGGGGGGGGGGTGTGAATCGGTAGCCGACCACGAATCTGAAAACTTCAGTTTCACGCTTCTCAAACCTAACGGATCGTTGCAACCTAAACAATTCTAGTAGGCCAAGACCCTACACATGCTAGTGTTCATGATGCAAAGCAATGCACGGAAGCTATTCACACTAGCCTATGCAAGGGACAAGTTACCCTATCACTAGAGCACACAATTGTGGAATAGTAAAGAGAGGGTCAAGGGATGCTCATGATTTTTCCCGAGGTCTCGGAAGGATGGCGCCTTCCCCTACTCCTTGTTGGACCACTCCCGCCGGAGTCTCGGTCCCTCCCGCCACCAAGTGGAGTTCTCGCCCACGAGCCCGCGATCACTCCTCGAGTGAAGACACGGTGTGCATCACCGCTGCACAAAGCACAAGCTCGCCTCCCTCGAGAACTTGCCGTACTCCCCGAGCCGGCACGGGCGCTCACTATTGATGCCCCTTCCAACGGCAGGCTCAAACCGTGTACAAACTTGTGACGACCTTCACAACCAATCACGATAGGCTCGATCACCGACACCTAACCGGTCTAGGTCTCACCATAGACCAAGAATAACAACCTAGATCACACCCTCAAGGACACCCTAGCCTTAGATGTGCAAGGTAGCTCCTTGTTACTCTAACTAGCACTCTCAAGATATCCAATATCCTCTTCTAGTGCTCTCATTTTTTCCTCTTGGACCTTACCATATGCTCTCAGGTATTATGCTGGCCAAGAGAGGTCACAAAGACCCCAGCAACGAAGTTATATAGGCTCCCAACCTCAAACTAGCTGTTGCTCCATGAAACAACCTCTCTGGACATACTGACCGGATAGTCCGGTCACTTTCCAGACCGGACAGTCCGATCTCCACCGGACGGCTGTTCCAGAGCCATTGCTCTCTGTCCGTTGCTTCCTCCTGTAGTGACCGGACTATCCGGTCACTGGACCGGAACATCCGGTCCACTTTCTCTCTCCAGTCCAGGAGCCTCCATAAAATGCACCTCTTCTGTCGTCCCTGCACTTGTACTGACCGGACCGTCTGGTCTGTACATACTTACCTGTTGACAGACTCCTGCTTCTTTGCGCTAAGTCCCGGACAACTCCACATAGTGACTGTACAGTCCGGTCTCCACTGACCCATCTGTCCAGTCTCTATGTCCAGAAGCTGAAACTCGTCGTCCTCGCTTGACTTGGTTTCCCGGCTTCTCCGAACAACTCCTTGGCTTCTCAACTGTCACCTAGTGCCTGTGATTTCACCGAGCAACCTTACACATCACCGACTAGACATGACCTAAGAGAATGACCCAGACCCTATTGATAGTCCGGTTTTTCCTATGGACTCAAAGCCCTAACAACTACTCAAGTGTACCAAACACT